>JASUAD010000001.1:24159908-24802495 GCA_037013555.1 Sextonia rubra | reverse complement strand
TTCTCATGAAAGAGATGAGAATCTAGGCTCCCATTCGGCATGAACTCGTAAATAAGAAGGAACTCACCACGCTCATGGCACCAACCAAGGAGTTGAACCAAATTTCGGTGTCGCAATCGGCTAATGGTCTTTACCTCTGATACATACTCCTTTTTTCCTTGTTTAGAGCCCCTTGAGACCCTCTTGACGGCCACATTCAAGTTCATTTCAGCCAAAAATCCTTTGTAGACACCACCAAATCCTCCCTCCCCAAGCTTCCCATCTTCTGAGAAATTTCCTGTCGCTAGAACGAGCTCACTGTACGAGAACCTCTTAGGGCCTGTTTCTCTTTCAAATTCATCTTCCATTTCCACATCAAAGGCTACATCCTCCTCTCGTCTCCTTTTATCCATCTTCATCTTGAATCCAAATAAGACCAAACCACCCAGCCCAACAATTAAAACAACGCCACCAACAACCATGCCTGCTATCAATCCAGTCTTCTTCTTATCCTCTTTTTTTGGTACTCCACCATTATCATTCACCACAGTAGAGTTCACTCCACCGTTACCAGTTGGTGAAGTAGAGTTTACTGTAGGCTCTGTAATCTCTAGATTAGAGTTGAACGCCCAGGAACGGATTTGATGTACCTCAATAGCCGATTGTCCTGTTGCAGCTGAGAATCCGACATAAACCAATTCTGGCAGTATCTCCCTTAAATCCACAGTAAGAATGAGATCAGGATTCTTCCCAAAGCCCAGGTTGTCACCATAACTTAAAAAGACACTCAGATTCTTGGAGCTGGCACTGTAACGTACCGATGCATTGCCGTGATAAACTTTATCCGTGCCATTGGCCCATAACTCAGAAGTAATGTTAGATACTCTGGAATTGATGTTGATGCCCACATGAGGTAAACTTGGATCCCAGGGGTTAGGGTATGTGTCGAATTCGATAGCAACAACTTGATTTTTCGAAGAGTTGGAGCTTGAATATATTCCCAGGTTTCCGCCTTTCGCATCTGAAGGAATTGTATCTGATGAACCATTGGGTGAGAGGAAGAAGGTGAAACCATCACCGGGCCAGTCTAGATTAAGTCCATTGATGATGAAGGAGAATTGAGTATCGAAGTCCGTGAGATTCCTGCTCCTAGAGTCCCAAATACGTATTGGGTCTTCGTAAATGGCGCGTCCCACACTTTCGTATAGAGATCCAACAGCTTTATTCTTGGTGAGGTCGATGATTCCACCAGAGGGGATCGCGTCTGTTATGTACTTTACTTTGCTTGGGTCGTCTAGTTTGAATTGGGAGAAACTGAAGTTAGTTGAGCGAGAAAAGGGAAGAAGGAAGAAAAGGAGGAGGACGATAATGAGAGGGTGGAACTTTTGAAATGAAAGTTGAGTTTGTGAGATGCAGAACGCCATGGCCAAAAGAGTGCGGAGGAAGTGCTTGATTCGCGTAATATAAAATGCAGGCGTAAAGAGTCGAGGATTGCTTTGGTTTATCGGTTATAAATATTATATGCATATATATTTTTTAATGTTTTCCCAAACTTTGAGAGGACCGAAGAAAAATCAGTCGTCCCTTTAACATATCCTCTACGCGGTATTACCAAAGCAGTGTTACGATGGCGGCTGAAGTAGGCCATGGCGAATATTCTTGAGGTTGGGTCTTCCATTCATTATATGGAGGGGCCATCGGGCAGGTGACAAGCTATTTCCTTGAACATCACGCAAGTGACAAGCTGGTCCTCAAGACTTCAAGCCCTAGACAATGCGTTGAATCTACCAGTAGAGCTCACCTAACTCAATTCATCTTTCACTACAGTTGTGTATTTACACGACTTAGAAGACCGATTCACAAATCCGTTGACGGAGTCAAGTCTGCCCACTAGCCTGATGGCATTCAATGTATCTGTCTATCTTTTAGTACAGTTGTTTGTTTGTTTATTGTTATTATTATTATTTTTCTGGACTCAAGCAACTGAGGCTTGACTGAATTTTTGAACAGAAATTAAAACACCGACTCAGGGGCCCAGTTGACGGTATCAAATCTCCCACTTGCAACCGTAGTCCTCGGAAGCATTCCCTCTGCAAGTAGCCACCAAACATTGATGCAATAATCAAAAGCGCGAATCACATGACAACCATGTGTTCAATCTTGCCTATTGAAGTGAAATTAGGTGATAAAACACCGGAGGAATGACATTCAATTTTAACATGTCACAATTATCCATGGGTGTGGCCCCAATTCCATAGTGGTCTTCTACATGCTTCCTCGGGGTGGAATGTGTCAAACTCCATCATGGGTCCCACTTATGATAATTTAAACGTTAAGAATTGAAATTGATCCATCCCCTCAAGTGGCATATATTCTAGAATTTTACTTCAACAAGAATTGGTCCTATTGTAAAATTGAGCGCATTCCTCGTAAATGGTCTCTTACACAATTCCTATGGTGGGATATGTCAAAGTCTACCATGAGGCCCACTTTTTGATAATTTGAACCATTTAAATTGAACGCCATCCCTTCTAATGGGTATGTTGTAAAATTTTTATTTCAATTAAAGTTAGTCATACCATAAGGTTGAGTACATATCTAATGACATGATTAGGGCAATCTTATGCATTATTACTTATATATATTAATTACATTATCAATCATATGGTCAATCTTACTGGGGGTTCGGATCCTATTGAAGAAAATTTGAGGATATGCAACAAATCAAATGATAGAGACACTAGATTGTATTCAAACTTTAGGTTTTGAGGGGCCCAACCAATAGTTGGAATGAATTGGAGCACAACTATATATGTCATATTTCAAAACAAACATGATATCTTAGCTTAGAAATGGTCAACTGGTGTTAAGTCCATAAATTTGAATCATTAAAGCACATTTTATATAGAAATATGGACTTGATTAAACTCCATGCATTGATTTTCACCGAATTTCATCATTTCATGCATTTTTACTCCAAGGTTAAAAACTTAACCAATTCATGCATATTCCTTACATCATTTCCACATTTCAAGCATTTTTTTCAATTTTACAAATAGTTCTTGTTGTATTAAGACTCTTACATAGGACTCACTTTGAGCATGCATAGTTATCTCAAACCCCTCATTGTTGAATTGAAACTAAAACTACATAAACTAAAGCTGAAGAGAGAAGAAGAATTCACCATCCGAACCACACATGCACAGACGTGGTCTTACACATGTGAAGGTTGACCAGAAGGGGTTCCACTTATCTTGCACAAACTCCAAATTATCTTTATAGATGATTTCAAGAGTCTTAATTAAAGTAAAAGACTTCTCGTGGAGCATACCATTTAAGCAAAAGAGATGTCCCATGTGGTAGGGTCAACATTAGCTGCAAACTTGAAATAATTCAAATTATCTATTGGATAATTAAAAAAAGATAATTTTGGTGGGAGATCAAAGCTGAGGAGTTTGAATGAGCCATAATTTAATCCCCTTTCCTTGGATTCAAATTTAGAATTTATGTAGAAATAGAGACATAGAGTCCACTTCAATTTAAGATTTAAAAGTCAAACTCATTTTTTCTCAAAACAACATATCTTAAAACAGCTATAGCTCTTAATCCGAGTGTCGAATCGGCACAATTCACCTATTGCTAGAAAGCACTTTCTAAATAGATGTCCATGGAGCCCAAGATTACATAATTTATAGTTAAATTTACCAAGTTATGTCCTCGAAAGTTAACTACACATTTTTATATGGAATTGCAAATAAAGCCACACCATTGAAGATTATTTTCTGCACATCCTGCGTGGGACCCCATCTGAAGATTAGCTGAGCTATCTAAAAACTTTCCATCTCATCTTATCTCCATTCAATTCAAGCTAAGAAGATAAGAGATCTCTCTTAATCTCAGGAGATAACCCTAAGTGACAAGCAACAAAAAGAGGTCCAGATACAATAAACTTGAGAAGCCTCAAAATTATAAAAGGAGACCACCATGGGAGGTATCCCCCATTCTCAGCGAAGGTGGGACGTCCACCACATCTCTCTCTCTCTCTTTCTCTCTCTTTGTGAGTTTCTACTCGAAGCGAAAGATGAATTAAGTGATCCTTCTTTTTAATTTATACTTGTTGTTCTGTTTTTTCTTTCCAATTGTCTCTTTGAATCAAGTTTTAAGATAATAATATATCTATCTTCATGTCAAAGAAGGCAACCTTTGCTTCATATTTATAATAAAAGGAAATTTGATAATCTTTGCTTATTTTGATAGGTTATACTTAAAACTTTGATTTATTTGATAATCTATACTTAGTTTGATAAGTGATACTAAGGACTTTTATTCTTTTATTAAGTGAAGGACGTCCTGGGTTTTCTGATATTGTTTTTTTTCAATTAAAAAAAGGATTTTTGAAAAAGATAAACTTTTCGAATTAGAAATATTGATTTATTTCTGATCTAAGTTATATTTGAAACAAAAGAGTGGAATAATTGCATGGATTGATTGGTTTGATTTACGTAGTGGATTCTAGCTACCATGATCTATTTGCATCATTGATTTTCTTTACTTTTTAATTGCATTAGTTTTCTAGTTTTTCTAGTTCTACTTCAAATTAAACTCTTTTCTGTTCTTTGGTTTAAAAATTAAGCTTTTTATTGAACTTGAAACGATTCTCTGTGGAATCGACCTGCTCTTGCCACTGTTTATTATTGATAACTAAGCACTTGTAGTATTACTGATTTAAAATCACATTAGTTGCCTATGAGCCCAATCGAAAAGTTTGATAATAACAAGAGAGTATGGATTTGGAAGGTCTCTGTTCCACTTCTGTAAAAAATGTGAACCACTAATCGTGGGGCACTGTTCTAAAAGTCTCAACCATGTTGAACTTGTAGTGCTTATATAAGCCACCGAGATGGGCATTAATTAAGTTACATATAAGTGGTCATGCGTTATATTTAGTGCCTATTTTTTCACAGGAATTCCAAAAATTCATATATGAGGAAATTTCAAATTCTCTAAAAGCTATCTCCATGAGGAGGAATTCCAAATCTTTCCTTTTGGTGGAGCTTTTAAAATGCCAAAAAATTAAATGCATAGAGAGTAAAATTTTAGGAATTTCAAAAAGTCATCTCAGTGCATTTAAGTGGACGTAGTCTAGAATTCTTTTGAATAAATACTTCATTTGAAAATGTCAGGAGACAATCCCTCAGATCGTTTCCCAAAATCACCAGCATTCCATTTTTTTGCTAGAAATTCTAGTAAAGAAATATACCTTTAAATTTGAAAACCTAACAATTAATCCTTAGGTATGTGTGTAATACTAAAGTGCTAACATTGCTTTCGAACAACACCTTGCAACTCTTAATATTACTAAAGCCTCTCCCCATAATTGGCTTAAGGCTAAAGAAACCCACTGGAGATAAAAATCTAGAATCAAATGGCTTCAAGAAGGAGACAACAACACCCATTTCTTCCACCTTTTAGCTAAAGGAAGAGGGAGAGTCAATCAAATAAGGAAGATTTCTATGGATGGAGAAACTTAGAAGTTCTAAAGACTATCAAGCAAAAGGCAGTTGAATTATTCTCTAACCATTTTACAGCTTTCCAAAAAGCTCAGCCAAAGCATTTACTTCAAGTGCAAGGCCCTTCGGTGTCTAAAAATGATAATGCTCTCTTAACTACAGTCCCTTCTAAAGAGGAAATAAAAAAAGTTGTCTTTTCCCCAAGCAAGGGCAGCTCTCCTGGGCCAGTTGGCTTCAATGGCGCCTTATTCACAATAGCTTGGACCAGCATTGGCAAGGACCTTTGCTCAGCAACTCAGCACTTCTTTCAAACTAGCCACCTATTGAGAGTTTCAAATGCCTACCTTTTGGCATTAATCCCCAAAATTTTCTCTCCCTATTCCTTTGTAGACCACTGCCTGATAAGCTTGCTTAACTTCTTATATAAGATAATCTCTAAAATTTTGGCAGCAAAACTTTCCATCATTCTCCCAAAGCTAATATCTCCAAACCAAGCAGCCTTTGTAAAAGGGAGATCCATCCACCATCATGCTCTCTTGGTCTATGAGCTTCTCTAAAAACTAAACTCAAAGGTTTAGGTGGGGTTATCTGCATGAAACTTGACATATCCAAGGCATTTGACCAATTACAATTGTCATTTCTTTTCAAGGCCTTAAAATTCTTTAAATTCTCTAATATGTGGATTGTCTTCATAATAGACCTAATCACCTCTTCTAAATGTTCAGTGCTAGTTAACAGAACCCCTGTGGCTTCTTTGGCTCATCTTGTAGACTTCGTCAAGGAGACTCCCTATCCCCTTTCCTCTTCATCCTTGCAAAAGAAATCCTCAGCCTTAACCTCAGCTCCCTCTGAAGGGAGGGTAAATTCCAACCAGTTTCCCCTATTCAGTCTTCTCCTTGTCACATTCTCTATGTAGATAATATCTGTAACACACTAAACCGAATTAAGCATAATTAGGGTGTAATTAAGTATGTTATTAGCTAATTAATATGGGTTTTGTCTAAAAAATGATGTGTGATATTTCATTAGGATATACTTAGTTAAGTTTTGTCTTATTGAAGCTAGTGGATTGAGTCAGGTCATTGATAAATAGTTTGGGTTGAGTTTAACCTTAATTAGATAAATGGAAGCCCTTTTTCGTAATTCATGGTTTTATATCATACATGCATCATATTGACATTATCGCATTTGTTTCGTTGAGCTCGTCAACTTTGATACTTGACTTGAATGCATTCAACTTCGTTTAAATTAATTGGACGCTCATTTGACTTAAATTGAAAAATGTAATGGAAAGATTAGGACTTTCTTGTAATTTTGAGGAAATTCTATTTAAAAGGGCTGAGGACCCTCCCAATCAACCCTTTTTACTCTTCTCCTCTTGCAACTGATGCAACCTTCTTCCCTCTCCCATTCTTTTTTCTCCTAATCACCATGAGTAAGAATTGTGTTGTATGTATGCTTTAAAGCTTGCATCCCATCAGTTCATCTTGTCTCTACCTATCTTCTCTGCTGGAGTTAAAGATATTGGACTATAATTCTTTTTACAAATTTCCGGTGGTTGCTTTGGATAAGATTTTTCTCTCCATTACAGATTTTGTAGCTCATGGACTCAAGAAGACTCCTCTTTCATGCATGCACCCATCTCTTTCCTCATTTCTTACTTGCATGGCATTTAAGTTCAAGATTTGGGCATTCCTTCTCAAGTTGAGCCAAGAGAAAGAGAAGTGATTTGAACTTTAAGTCAAGTATAAGCTAATTATTGTTGAATGCATGTTGTATTTTATGAATTTTGTAAGTCTAATTCTTCTTTAATGTGCATTTAGCTCTTATATCCTCGTTCTTCCAAGCTATTACTGTTTGATGAGGTTTCATTAAGGAATGATGAATTGTGAACCCAAAGAGGAAGTTTGAAATGAAATGAAAAAAAAATGATAGAGTAGAGTAATGCAAACCATATGTACTTAACTAAAGTTCAATATAGAAACATCTTCAAAAAAATTAAAGCATATGGCTAAGTCGTAAGCATGTTACGGCTTGAAGTCCAAAGAGCCAAAATTTAAAAATTCTTTTACTGCTAAGCCAAGGCTAAGCCATGGAATGCATTGTGGCTAAGCCGTGACTCAGCCATAAGCACCATGAAGTTAAGCAGTAGGCTATTCTACTGTTTAGCTATAGATGAAGGTGAACAGAACTGAAGCTACGACTCAGCCGTAGTGTAATTTACGGTTAAGTCGTAAGGAACCTACGGCTAAGCCGTAGAACAGACACAGCTAAGCCAAAAACACCTTGAACTATAGGATTGCTTAGGGGCACTCTGAGGACTTTGTAGGACCTTAGTTTTTTTATCGCGTTTACCCTACTCATTGGCTGAATGGAATAATTAAACAGCATGAAGGGTCTTGAGAGCTAAGACTCTTTTATGGGGTGTTGTCCATTTGTTTAGCATCTCCCCATGGGTGTTGGCTTAAGGGACTTCAATATACATTCCCTACACAATGTGACACCTAAAGGAGATAACCGTGTATCGGATGACTTAAAACTACATCATCATGTACGGTTAGAAACAATGGATAACTAGATTATGGTTAGTTTTGTAAATTACCTTGATTCTATTAATTTGAATTGCATAACATATTGGATTATCGTTATTGCCTTCTATTATTGGAATGATTTTGAATTGAAATAATCATAATATGAATTGATTCTACTTAAAGTGTTTATTAATTACTTCCTTATTGTCAATGTTGAATTAAGTAAGAACAAATTGAACGTGAATTGAATGTATCATATATGATTCTCAATGAAACGAATTGTATGATTTACTTAAATTCAATCAAATGAATTGAAATGGTCTGGCTCTACTCAGCTTCAGCCTTATGATGCCCGGCGAGGTTGACATTGGTGTAGTAAATAAAACGGTGCTGCTGGAATGTGCTTTTAAAACTTCTGGACTCCATATACGTAGGGAACCAATTATACTTTTGGCTACGTCATTAGTGTTTTCAATGCAAAGATCCGTAGAGGGAGGATATAGTAAATACAATAGCTGCATAGTCATGTGTTTCTCTTATTGATTCTCATATCATGCTTTATTCAATGCACAACATGCGTAGAGTACTAAATTGATTTCTATTGATCAATTGTTACTAATTCATATAGACACAGCATGTATTACCTTAATTATATTATACTTTGTTGAATAGTTTTATTCACTCGTTGTCTAATAGTGTTATAAGCTCAGACCCTAGTCCTGATCGTGCGAAAATCGACGAGACACAGGATGGCATTCACGAGGTCCCTTAAGGCCTCAGCGAGTGGATATCAAAAGAACTCTAATTGAATCCCTCCACGGAGGGTGAAATGAAAAAAAATCCGAATCTTCTATTTTGGGATTTTGGGGACTAGGATATCTTGCCTCTGCACTAATTTTATTTTGTCATGCAGAGTTCATGATTTATCTCACTTTGGGATATGTATATCATTTTGTTTATATCTATAAACTTCATCTCGGTTTTGCATAAGTCATGTTTTAACTGTTGTACAGACTTTTCATAATCATGTCATGTAGATATCTTTCTCTTTATTTTGTTACATTGATGTATTGTTTCATAAATTGATATTTTAGGAATAGTGCTACCTTTGAGAAAAGCAAAACTTATATTTATGATATTGATAGGCTTCTGCGTATTGAATGCCTGGACAGATATTTGTTTAATGCACATCACATGTGTAAACATGTAAATATCCCTTGTGTAACTCCATTTTGACTCTGGTCTAGGTGTGAATTACATGGGAGTGCGCATGTCACGCCTCAAGATTAGTCCTAAACCCATGATTCTTGGGCTCGGGTAGTGACAATATCCTACTTTTTCTCAAAGCCCCCAAAAGTAGCTTGCAGGTCGTCAACAACCTCTTAGTAAGCTACCAAAGAGCGGCAAGTCAAGTTTTTAACCTCTCTAAAAGCCAGCTTTTCATTGGCAAAACTAGTTCCTCCAAAATCTACTCAATTTGCTCCATCCTTGCTACACGCATATTTTACTTGATAAACATTCAACTCATGCACCGATGTACATTTGCTGTCCAAATCTCTAACAGTAGAAGCAAGGATAAGGATTGATCTCAGTGTCTTAATTCTAAAAAGGGAGTTGCTTATCTACACCAAAAATTATTGATTTTTAACGGTGAGAAAAAGCCTTTAACAACAGTTTTTTTTTTTCCTGGCACTAAAAGGTAGCTAAGTGTAGTATTTCCGCTATTAAAAGTTCCCTAGGATGGTGGTGGCAGAAACAACACTTTTAGCAGTGGAAAATAATTTCCGGCACTGGAGCCATTTTTTGCTTTGCTAGAAATCACTTTTTAGTTGTTCCGTCAAATTTGGACATGTTTTCCCTAATAAGTAATTCATTCTCACAATATGCAATAGCTTCTTTGGATCTTTGCATAAGGCTCTGAGGGGGACCACTTTTAGAAGGTGAATCCTACCATCATGTGAGACTAGATATTTCTCTACGTAATCTAACCAAATTATAAACTCAAAAACTAATCAACAAAACTCAAACATTTAGAATAAGAAAATAACAGACGTTTTGGCCCTGTCCAGATTCTTTGTTGTGAACTTGAGTTTGGTAAGATCGTCTCTCATCTCACTTATAAAGATTTTCCCATTAACTCCCTTAACCCCAACCCCTACCAACCCCTTCTCTTCTTTTGCTGTAATGAATTCATATTCAATTTATTCGGTCATATTATCCTTTCTTTAGATATAATTTTTGTAATATCTTTTTACTAAATACTCTCCAATCATTGATCTAACTCATTTGTATTACATAGGTTTGATGGTGGAAGGAGCCATTAATTTTTTAAAATTTAAAAGTAATTCTTAAATTAAAATTAATATAAAATTATAGTATTTATACACATATAATAACTGCCCAGACCGGGTCTCTCTTTCTAGTCCTTCAGCAAATTGGACATGTTATCATCATTCCATTTTCAGTTGGAAAAAAAAAAAAAAAAACCAAGTTACCATCGGTATTGATTTCCCTGGCAAATCAGTAAAATGACAATTTAACAATTAAACCCTATTTTATACTCACATGTATGCATGGACCTCTGGTTTTTTTTTTTCCCCCAAATTATAGGGGTGGGACCCTATCCCTCTGGTGACAGATGTATATGTCGGCTGAGGTGAGGGAGACTTTCGTGAGAAAAGTATAGAACAACCCTCTACAGCAGGCCACCCTTGCAGTTGGCCTTGACCGGTGTTGCTAATTGTTACTGTCCTCATTATTGTGAGATCAAGCAACTTGGGCTGCCAAAATGGAACAGTGTCCCTTGTCATTATCTTAATTCTTGATGGAAAAGCCAGTCCGATCAAGCAACTTGTAATGGTTTGTTTTTTTATTTTTGGTAAGAAAGAGAACTTCATTAAAAAGCACAAAGCCACAACAACACACAATAAAAGAGGAGACAAGACACTACACTACTAAGGATGCAGATGATGCAGGTCCCATCTTACAAAATCACCCACCAAAACATGACTTGGAATGGAGTTTGAAGGAAACCACAATACAAGGGTCTACATTCAGCAGCCAAAACTGAATGGTGTCTCTTTAATGGAGAAGGCAGCATGGAGAACGGTTGAAAGTGGGCTTATAGTATCCCATTGATTAGTTCAAAATGAATTCCCTCCATGTAGAATGGGATCCTCTTATTCTACTCCAATATTATAAGGTTCAAGCAAAAATTAATTAAATGAAGGATAGATTTTATTATGTTTTTTCACAAAATTTTAACTAGTAATACACTCAAGATTGTCAATTTATAACCTGCCTAAGGCTTTAAAAACATATCTGAAATTAAATAGCTAAAATAATCAATGTCGGAATGAAAATATAGTTGGGGAAAAATCATTCATTAGAGGAGTTGTTACTAATGTCAACCAAATCAAGAACAAGAAAATGCATTTAATTTATTTTGTTTTTGTTGATGTTAAATGAGTCTGGAGTCGAAGATGCCCATGCATGAAAACAGCAAACCAAGCCTCAACATCCCGAATAGAAAAAGGAAATAATTTATACTTGGTTGGCAAAATAGGTAGTTAAGATAGTGAATTTAAACTCTACTGCTAAGAAATGGAAGAACATATCTTACATTAAATACATCCATAACATCGCAAAATCATATATGCAGTAATCTAGAAACAGAATCGACTAGAAGAGTGGACCTAGTTTCCACCATTAATTAACTTGTTTCTTCCAAGAGAGCTTTAGCTGAAGAAGTTGAAGACGAAGTGGCAAGTGAAGAAGCGGTGGGATTGCTATGAACCTTGGCTTCGTTTGATGAATTAGTCGCATAAGCAGACGATGTATAAGAAAATGAAAGGTTCATTGGGGGAGCAAAATAAATTGGCACGGGCATCTTGGATGGAAGAATAGGGAGTGGAGCTTCCAAATTAAGGATGTTGATCACACGTCTGATGAAAGGCCTTAAATTAAAAAAAATGCAAATAACAAAACATATACAGTAAATTATTTTTTAATACATAGTGTTGGAAGAATGACTTAATACATAAAATAATTAGCTAAATTATAATAAAAAATGAAAAAGGGCAAAGAAACAAAATACCCTATCCCAGTTCAAGTTTGGTTCCACGCATGTCTAAAGAATAAGGCCAGGAAATAGCTGCTAAAATTTAAAAGCTTAATTATGACCCTATTCATATTATTGGCCAATATACCTTGTATGAAGTATCCATATTCTCTCTCCTCTTATTTTTGTTGGGATATTTTACAACTACAACACTGTACGTTTCTTCCCGATTTGTGAATCACAAAACAAATCATAGAACTAATGATCATTGGTAATTTAGTAGTTGAGATCTTGTGACAGGTCCACTAAAGACAACTTTGCTTGATGGGGTCACATTATACCATTGTACTAAGAGGCAAGGCATTGTCCGCTGATGGCGTGTGAGAGTAACTTTTTTTCTTACAATCACATGAACCCTATGATAATCCAATTTCCTTACCCTGGCAAGTTGGGATGGGATTGCACCCAGAAGAGGTTGGATTTTGGTAAGATTGGTGAGGTCGTAGATGGAGAACAATATCTATTGAACAGCCCCATTAAGCCAAATATATATACATATTTTGAAATAACATTAGACATAAAATAAGCTCAAATATATAAATATATTATTTAATCTTTTAAAATTGTCCATATCAAGAACTATTAAAAAGAAAAGAGTTATAATGGATTTTACATACATTACAAATCCGACATATTGAAAACAAATTTATCAGTCAAAGTTAAAGAGATATAAGAGTATTATATAATCTTAGATGCTAATGAAATGATATGAAATGAAGTGATATATGAACTCGAGATAAATTTCAAATCTTAAATAATAGATAAAAATGTTGGATACAAATGTTATGATCAATAGGAAAGTAAAAATATAATGTATAGGAAGAAAATACCATTATTTCCACCACTTTTTAAATTATTAGAGAAAATTATAGTTTTGTTGAAATTCAACAAATTATTATTCCAAAACATAAATTAGTGGGGTTGCACATATCGCTAACATGAAAGGACCGTCAACATGGCCATACACATCAAAGCTCCTATAGTCGAAGATTGACCAATTTCAAGGACAATAAAAAAAAAGTATATATAAAAACCACCAAACTTTAAAATATGTAATTAAATTACCAATCACATGTTGGATACTACATGTTGCCATCTGTATGAGCAACATGGTTTGAATTTACGGTTCCATGAAGCCACATGGTATGAATTCAATGTTCTTCATAGACTAATTTAAAGAACATGATAGACCATCATGTTTTTGAGATAGCATAGAGATATAATGTTTTAAATTAGAAATAAATATTGGACACGATGGAGACTGATGTAAAGATAGGAAACTGAGGATTTGAATTTGAGAGAGAGAATAGGGACAGTGGATTTAAGGAAACTTAGAGGATAACAACAATTAGGATTGGAAAGTCCAATTAAATGTGTTATTCAATTGAATAGATGAGGAAGAGATTTTAGTGGGAGAGATTTTGAATTTTTGTTTTAAAAAACGGATAGATGGAGAGATTTTAAGGAAGTCAATGCACTTATAATACTTCTGAATTTATAAACAGCTAATATGGATAGAGTCCAGCTAATATGAATAGAATCCATAGAATTTTTTTTGGGAGAAAAAAGACTTAAAAAGGTTTAAAGAATTTAGATTGCACCACATGTCGCTCTCTCATGAAGCAAATTGCTCTACATGTCGCTCTCCCATGAAAGGGGTATTGTTATAATATATATAATAATAATAAAATAAGTGAGCTTGGGTATTGTTATAATATATATAATAATAAAATGAGTGAGCTTTTTCAAATCAATCAATCCCACTGTAATTTCGTGATTGGTAGGAATCATCATTACAACAATTAACAGTTTTAGCGACGTATTTTTTCGTCGCTAAAAGTATTCAAAACGTCGGCAAAGATTTTTACCGATGAAAAAATTTTCGCCGCCTGGACGCCGGTAAAAAAACGTCACCAAAATATTTTACCGACATTTTTTAATTTCGTCGGCAAAAGTCCCCTTTACCAACGCACCATGGGATTTTCACCGACGTTTTTTAACGTCGGTAAAAGTTATAAAATTTCATTTCAATTAGATAATAATAGCTTTTACCGACGTTTTGGAACGTCGGCAAAACTATGTTTTACAATATTAATTTTTAAAAATTGTATATACTTTTGCCGACGTTAAAAAAACTTCGGTAATGTATTTATTTTTTAAAAATGGAATTTTAACTTTGCCGACGTTTTTAGGAAAATTTTCGTCGCCAATAATTCTATTTTTTTCAAAATACAATATTTATTTTCTCATTATAATTTGAATTCTTTAATTTTTTTATTTTTCCTTTGCCGACGTTTTTGAACGTCGGCAAAACCACATCAGAAAAGAGAGAGCAGGGAGAGAGTGAGAGAGAGTGAGAGAGAGAGAGAGAGAGCAGAGAGAGCGAGAGAGCGAGAGAGAGAAAGAGAGCAGAGAGAGCGAGAGAGAGAGAGCAGAAAGCAAGAGAGCGAGAAAGAGAGATTGGAGAGAGAGAGAGCAAAGAGCGAGAGAGCAAGAAAGAGAGATTGGAGAGAGAGAGAGCAGAGAGCGAGAGAGCGAGAAAGAAAGATTGGAGAGAGAGCAGAGAGAGCAAGAGAGAAAGAAAGACCGGAGATAGAGAGCAGAGAGAGCGAGAGAGTGAGAGAAACAGAGCAAAGAGAGAGCTAGAGAGAGAGATAAGAGAGAGAGAGCAGAGAGAGAGAACGAGAGAGAGATCGGGGAGAGAGAAAGAGCAGAGAGAGCGAGAGAGAGTGAGAGAAACAGAGCAAAGAGAGAGGAATTTGGGGGCGAGAGAGAGTGACTGATCAGAAAGAGTAAGAGAAAGAGAACAGAGAGAGAGGAATTCGGGGGCGAGAGAGACAGCGAGAGATCAGAGAGAGTGAGAGAAAGAGAGCACACAGAGAGAGAGGATCTAGGGCGAGAGAGAGAGCGAGAGAGCAGAGAGAGTGAGAGAAAGAGAACAGAGAGAGGCTCTGGGGCGAGAGAGAGAGCGAGAGAGCAGAGAGAGTGAGAGAGAGCAGCAAGAGGATATGGGGCGAGAGAGCAGAGAGAGTGAGAGAAAGAGAGCAGAGAGAGAGGATCTGGGGCGAGAGAGAGCGAGAGAGCAGAGAGAGTGAGAGAAAGAGAGTAGAGAGAGGATTTGGGACGAGAGAGAGAGGGAGAGGACAAAGAGAGTGAGAGAAAGCGAGTGAGAGAAAGAGAGCAGAGAGAGAGGATCTGGGGCGAGAGAGAGCAGAGAGAGTGAGAGAAAGCGAGTGAGAGAGAGAGCAGAGAAAGAGGGTCTGGGGCGAGAGAGCAGAGAGAGTGAGAGAAAGAGAGCAGAGAGAGCGAGAGAGAGTGAGAGAGAGTGAGAGAGAGAGCGAGAGAGTGAGAGAGAGAGAGCGAGAGAGCAAGAGAGAGAGCAGAGAGAGCGAGAGAGCGAGAAAGAGAGATTGGAGAGAGAGCAGAGAGAGCGAGAGAGAGAGAGACCGGAGATAGAGAGCAGAGAGCGAGAGAGTGAGAACAGCGCGAGGGAGAAATTTGGGCGAGAGTGCGAGCGAGAGATAACAGCGCGAGGGAGAAAGAAAATTCAATTTGGGGCGGGAAATTGAAATGGTGGCGCCCAAGCTTAAAATTTTCAAAACTTTTACCGACGTAAATTATATTTCGTCTGTAAAAATATTGCTACAGTGGAAAAATTGTCTTCCCAAGTACATACTTTTACCAATGTTATCCGAATTCGTCGGCAAAAAATTTCATCGGTGGCCCAAGTACATACTATTGCTGACGAAAACTATAAACAACGGTAAAAGCAATTTTTACCGACGTTTTTTTGCGACGATTTTATAATTTCGTCGCTAAAGACTATCATTTACTGATATAAATATGTGGTTGAAAATTTAGCTTTTAGAGACATTTAAAAATACGTCGCTAAAAGTGACATTTAGCGATGTTTTTAAGAAAACGTCGGTAAAAGTGACTTTTAGCGACGTTTCCTAAAAAATGTCGCTAAAAGTGACTTTTAGTGACGTTTTTTTAAAAAAACGTCACTAAATGTCTAACTGTTACCGGAGATAAATGTCTAACTTTTAGCGACGATTTTTTCTAAAAAAACGTCAGTAAAAGTGGATTTTACTGACTTTTTTTTAGAAAACGTCGGTAAAAGTTAACTGTTAACGGAGATAATGTCTAACTTTTAGCGACGTTTTGAAAAACGTCGGTAAAATATAACTTTTATCGACATTTTTAGAAAAAACGTCGGTAAAATTCACCTTTTCACCGACAAATTTATATGCATCAATAAATAATAGCCTTTAGCAACGAAATTATAAAACCGTCGCCAAAAAACGTCGCCAAAAGTGCAACTTATTGTAGTGCATGGTGGGCGCACAATAGAAATTCTGAGCCAGCCATTAGTTGTATCTGAATCAATTTCAATTGTGTAACAACTTTAGAATGGGCTTCACACCTCCACCTATGGAAATCCAACCCAATCAAAATAAATAAATGTATTCTATATTTTCAAGTTTTACCCTAATATAATATAAATTGGTCCCGTTGTAAGATTGGCCATTTGATTAAAAACATGATTAACATATTTTAGGCATATTCATTAATCATATTTTCCTTTTAACAAACAATCAACTCAAATACGCTAGAAAAGCATTTTATTTTAAGCAAATTAAATTCACAATAGGTGGGCCCCACTACAAAGGTTTATCCTTTCTGTCTTTTTTTTTTCAGTAGACAAAGACAAAAAATGAATTTACATGTGTGAAATAGAAGTACAGTTGGGAAGGACTATGGTTTTAAGGTACTCCTACAAAACATTCAATCGAGAGAGGAAGAGCCTATGAAATCCATCTTCTACTGTTGTACACAATAAATTAATGCATAAATAAAATAAATGCACTAAAATTCATTGGATACAAATTTCCCTCCATTTAATGAGAGATTTTATATTTAATTGGTGTGGATACATTATACTCTCGATCGTAAAAATTTCATTAAACGGTAATTAGATCCCTAAAAGAAAATCTCTGATTACCAAGGCATTTGACTGAAAAAATGCAAAGAAAATTTAGAAAAATTTAAAAGAAAAATTTTCTTCCTTATCGACTTCGTTGTCATAAAGCCATACTGTGATGTAAGTGGGCCACCTACATGCGTCATTTGTCCCTTGACCATTTGATAGTGTTTTCATGGGCTGACGTTAAGCTTCTCCAAATCGTAGACCGTTGATCACATCAGGTTTAATTCAAGCATAGTTCAAGGCCATGGGCGTAATAGTCAGGCACAGGCTCAGCCCATTCGCCAAAATTTAGTGTTGAGCGAGCCATGCTTGGGTCAAACTTCCGGTTGCCTGGCTCACGAGCCCCCTTCTTCTTTATCTGAAAATGTTGGTGTGTTAGCATGAGCATTGCTTTCTACCATCCATTGACGTCAGAGAGTTGGTTTGATTGTAACATTTGAAGCCTGTCTAAGCATGTGGTGGATCAAGGATTTTCATTTAAGTGGGGCGAAAGATGGTCAATAAGAAAGTCTATTATTATTATTATTATTATTATTATTATTATTGTTGTCATCGTCATCATCATCATCATTGTTATTAATTATTATTTTATAATATTAGTATAAATTACTCATGCCCTGACCTATTTTGTAAAGGAATAGTTATCACACAGCTCTATAATAACACACAAGTGATTCTATGAGAATTTGTTTAACTCCAACCATGGATGGACAAATGTCAAGTATTAGGCCAATTATATAGACAAAATAAGAAAAGAACCTTTCTTTAACCAGTAATGAAACCAAGTACACTTGTTTATACTCTAAACGCTACTAGCAACCTATAAACCATATTCAACTATGAAAGTTCAACATTAATCAAACCATCAATAATTAAAAGTCTAGATATAATTTATTGAAAATTTTCATCGAAACTCTAGAAAAGAAGAATCTATAAAACTTTTTTCACGTATAACTCTAAAATGCAACTTTTAGAATTGTATGCATTGTAGAAAGGAGAAAACCAATCTTGTGAGTAATTTCTCTTCGGCCTAGTTGTCTACAGAGCTAGATTCATTATTTTATCACGGTGAGGGCAAAATAGTGCTTAAGAATTGAGAAGATTAAAAGAAGTGACATGCCCAGGCAGCACATTCTTCTTTTTCTTCCAACCTCAAATGTAGTTGGGTATACGATGCACAACATTCTATAGTGAATTGTGGAGCTACCTATCACAATACTTCAATGGTCTTGGGAAGTTAATAAAATGATGACATTGTGTATTCTATCGCATCCCTTTTTTGAAATAATATGAATTTGTTTCAAACATTGTATCTCTTCTACAACTATCACACCTATTACACGAAACTTTCACCATTCAGTTGGCCACATGCTCCTCGTGATAGATGATGATGAATACAAATGCCCATTAAATCCTAAAAGCCTTTCTCTTACTCATACCAATTGTTTCCAATGGGAACCATTGCAAACATGCCAATAAAAATGTTGGCTCTTGGTGAAGATATGTAAAGATTTAGAAATTGAGGTTTAGGCATTAAGATTTAGGGAAAGTGATTACGGACGTGGTTTATGGATTTAGGGAGGGAGGGAGAGAGAGAGAGAGTTGGGAATGCCTTCCTAGCTTAAGAAAAATTTAAGGGAATCATAGGAGAACAAAGAGATTGAAGGAAAATGAGGATTTTGAGAAGTGGGGCAACTGGTCTTGAGTACAAGCGGATGTGCCCCCCAACCATAGCCCTTGTGGGCTCTTCGAAATCCACCTGGGGCGGATGGTCCATCCCTAGGCTCACAAGGCCCTAGCCCTTATGGGCGTTTTCAAAACCACCTCGGGTGGACGCCCCATGATTCCAACATGCAGGTCCGCCCCTGTCTCAGGTATGGGTGCCTACAGGCCGAGTCAGACCCAGCCCAAATTTGGCTGGATTTTTAGCTTGTGGGCTGCCTCAACTGGCCAGGCTTAAATTTTTGGCTCTATTGATAATTGGTTAAACTTTTTTCTGATTTTATTGATTTCTAGGGCTTTAGAGGTATAGAACGCTTCATTTCTGTGAAATCTCAGCTTGATTTGAGTAGATTCTTGCTTTGTTTACCATTTTAACTGTTTTCATTGCTGCTTTCCTCCATCTCCATCTCATGGGTCCTGACCGTTTTTAAGTTTGAACAGCCTAGTCATCGGGCCATTTTCCAGCTAATTTAGGTGATCCACAAGGAAATCAATTGAACCAAACGATCTTTTTGTATTCAGGACTCACTAATGAACGAATACATGATCTACACATCTAGAATAGATCGGACCAAGGGAAGTAGATGTGATATTCACTCGCCCATAACCTACTAAATCTAATCCATCCAACCATTTGCCTTTTTTTATTAAATTTTTTTTATCAGCTGCTTCAAGAAGCCTTCCATTTGCATGGAGCTCCCAAGCCCACTCTACCAGCCTCTTATCAGATTCATCATTTTTTTTCTACTGTGGATTTCATGGGCTTTCTCCCACATGCAATTTCAAAAGCCACAACTCCAAAGCTATAATCTAATTCCTTACTCGCCTTCTTATTGATGATCCATTCTTGTGCCATGTAGCTAATTGTCCCTGCAAGTGCAGCCTTTTGGTCATATAGCTCATTGTTCAAAAGCCTAGCAAGCCCAAAATTCCTGAGCTTGTCGTTGGAAACTAGAATCCAACATCACATTGCTTCATTTAATTTCTCTATGCTGAGGCCATCCTGGTCGCTATCTTATACCTCACTGGCCATGTAAGAGGGATTTTCCTTCCGAAGAGATGAGAATCAAGGCTTCCCTTGGGCATGAACTCGTAGACAAGTAGAGACTCCCCATGATCATGGTACCAACCAATGAACTGCATTAGGTTGTAATGTGTTGTGCAAATGCGAAGGCACTATTGCTAATTGTTGTTGTTAGATCGGATCAACGGCAAATACATCAACATCATCACACACATAGAGAAGAAGAAAACCATACAATCATGACACACAGATTTTACGTGATTAATCATAAAGGCTACCTCCACGAGCTTTGAGCATCTTGTTGGATTTCACTATGAAATGTACTGGGCAATTCGTTACAAAGATTCCCATTCCACTAACATCTAACTCCTTAATCTTCATAATTCTTAATCTTGCTCTCACAGCACCCTGCCATACGTGATGTGTCACTATTACGGGGAAGAGAGTTCACAACTCTCATACACCCTATATGACCGTATGTAGTTTATTCCACGGAAAGAAATCTGCCACATCTCCTGCGCAAAGTTTGAATTATATTACATGAATATATAATGTATGCTTTTTTGGCCACTAAAAAAGCCCTGGTACAAAAACCAAAATACCCTTAACCCTAGCCAATTGTCTTGTGTATGATTGCTTGTTGTTCTTCTTGTGTGGTGTATGATTGTATGTGCTTAGCCTAGATCAAGAACTAACATAATGCCTTAGCTAGCTTATGACCTTTGCTTAGGGTTATATACTCCATTTTGCCTTGTCTAGAACCCCTTGAGACTTTCTTTACGGCAACCACCATATCTAAATCAATCAAGAAAGATTTTCTTCATGGCAGCCACCGTATCCAATTGGCAGAATCCAAATATGGTGTATGAAATTCTTTTGATTATTTTGACACATTCACTGGTACGAAATAATATTGATAGCCTCTACTCATGTCCTAGGTCGTCTAAGAGCTAGACTCGCCTCAATTCTTGTCTTTTGCCTTCAACTCTACTCAAGTTAGATTTAGCTATTTCAATAGTTTGCTGAGCTTCTTATAGATCAATGTTACTATCCTTCTCTGCATCATTTGCTAAAATGGCGATCTCATTATTGCCTATTCTAGTGAAACCGCCCATCACGGCCATCATTAACCATTGGTCGTTGAGGTGTATTCTCAAAATACCTATATCAACGGTTGTGGCAATATGGGCGTGATTTGTTAATAAGCCAATTTGGCCACTGCTAGTGGATAAAATGATTTTTTTCCCTTCCGAATCCCAAATAATTTGATTAGGAGTCAGTACACATTCGTCAATTTGCTCTCCACCTAAATCGAGCAAGAAACCCTTGTAAACATCTCCAAACCCATTGGCATTTGAATTGGCAGTTCCCAGTTTGACTCGTACTCTATTTTGAAAATTTGGTGGGGTAGCTTTACTACCTTTTTTTTAAATTTGCTTGATTCTAGTTCATTTCAACTGAGTTAGGTCCATTAACTCAGTTGTATAATTCGATGTAGTTTGACATTGATTCTAAGTCCAATTCGATTTATGTTTACTTTAGATACTTTAATAAATATATAAAGAATGAAATTTATTGCATTTGAGAGATTATAATTAAGGACTCAATTTATAAGCCAACCAATGAAATAAACAACATTTGATATTTGATATACGAACTTCATTCTAATAAATATGTAGTGTGAATGTGAAGCTTCCCATTCTCTTATATTTATAACAGGTCACTCGTTTTTTTAATTGAAAGTTTCTTTTTTATATTGGGATTATTATTAAGGCCCATTTATGAAATCTTTGTTCGTGGTAGTTGTTCATCTCTTATAAGGTCCAAACCCAAATTAATTATAATTAACTATAATTAACCTTTTTTTACTCTAATTGATTATTGATTAAGCTAATTTAATCTAAATCTCTTTGGTTTGAGTCATGTATGGGTAATTGGGTCGGGTTCAAACATTATTTAGGTAATCAAGGATTTTCTCGTGATTTAGATTTCATGGTTTTACATTATATTGGCATCATTTTAATTGCACCATGTGTATTTCATCATATGGACCACCTTTCATATTTGGCCTAACTCAATTCAAATCCCTGTTGGCTCAACTAAAGTCTATTTGACTCAAATTGTACATCTTATAAGCAAATTGGACTTGCTTATAATTTTCAGAAAAAACTGACTTAAATAAGCCAAAACCCATTCGACCCTTTTCTTCTTCCTCTCAAATTCTGGTGAAGCCACTCCTTCTTCCTTCTTTACTCTCTCTCTCTCTCTCTCCCTCTCTCTCTCTCTCTCTCTCTCTCACATCAGCTCAAAGCTTAGGAGGTAATGCATGTTGGACTTGGATACCCCATTTTCCTTTTTAATTCTCCTTTGGTCATCTTCTTCCTTTGGAATCTAAGATCGCTTCTATTTTTAATCTCTACAGAATCTTCAAGGTAAAGACCCATCTTTAATTTAATTCTCTAAATACAATAGAGTCAAGGAGACTCAGATATGTAGCATGCATTCATCCCATGCTCATTTCATCTCTTGCATATCTTAAGGTTAGTATTTTTGAGGTTTCTTCACCAATAGAGCCTACGGAGGTTTGAATTGTTGAATAAAGCTTTGAAAAGGCAAGTATAAATGTATAGTATTGCTGTATGTATGATTTTATATGTTGATTCCTATTAATTCAATGTACCAAGTTAATCTACCTCCTCTCTTTTTTAATTCAAGAAATTGAGGTGGTTTAAGTATTAATGATTAATATGGATGTACTTATGAATGAATGATGGTAATGGAAGTAGGAGAAACTCAATTGCAGAGTAGAAGGTGTTTGGTGAATGATAAAGGGGTTTAATTGATGTTTTGGTGCGGGAAAAACCAAAGAAAATAAAGGAGAAACAGTTTTAGAGCCAAAATGCTCCAAGGCCGATCAATCAGGCAAGGGATCGATTGATCAAATTAGTTCTCTGGGCGGTATCCGATCGATCAGACAGAGGCCCAATCAATCGGGTACCCCTATTTATGACCAAAACTTTATTTATTTTATTTTGAACTAAGGATCATTGGGAACCATCCTAGCCTTCTCTTAAGCCCTTATGGAAATGGCTTGAGCCAATTTTACCTATATGACAATAAGTTATTCAAAGACCTTTTAGAAATTTAGATTTGGCACTTTCACCTAGAATAAATTGGCCCAACGGTAAGCAAATATTAAAAAGGAAGAGTGTAGAGCTATCACTCATTTCCTTTTAATGTTTCAGTGGTTTTTGATGTCACGTCAAAGGTGTTAGCATAAGAAGTGTCTACCGGTTACACAGTATAGCACTAAGACTTTGGTAGCACATTGACACCGGACATCAAATGAATATGTCATATTGAATGACCAAGGAAATATGGATTATCTTAATTAGGTTTGGTTAGTAAATATTATTTTTAACCTTCAATTCAATTGCATTCATATTGTTAAATAAGGCCATGACCTCAACATGATTTAATCATGAACCTATATTTCCTAAGTGAACCTTGAGACGAAATTCAGGCCAAAGCCTATGCATTGCGCGAGCCTGTGAGTTATGACAGGATAACCAAGGTTGGGAGGGTTCGAGCACGATTAGCTCATCTATATATGCATTTTTCAATTGTTAGTAATTCCATTCAATTTCAATTATGTGAATTGCATGTGATCTCCAAACCGATATTCTTCCTGTATAAGTATGAAATGATCGCTACATATGTTAAGTAAGTATGAAAGTTATGAATCTCAATCGGTCTTGAAACATTGAGTCAGTATTACTTAACTTGTAGTCATAGGAGGTTTGACAGGACCGAATCAAAGCATTTCATTTGTCTCCTACTGCAGTAGTTATGTGAGGAGTTAGTCAGCGCTCTTTGGGTAGTTAGATGGATTTTTTACCCGACCACTAGTGATTTCTCACTATATGATGCAAACTCTTCTTAAAAAGAATTTAGCCTCCTGGATGCTAACTTGTATGTTATTGTATTTTCTATTATGGTTTTTGTTCATGCCTAACCATATGTACAATATGCTTGTCTTCCATTACTGCTCTCTTTTGATTAATGTCTTAAATTCAATTGATACAACATGATAATCTTAAATGCACTTATATTTGCTAAACCATTGTGTTTAAAGGTGTTATCCTTGGTGTTACAAGTGCAGAACCTAAAGTCAATCAAGCAATCCATGCGCCCCCAGAGAAGACCATAACGGTACCTTAGGGAGTAGATGAGTGGACTAAGGATAGCATTTACTACTAGTCATCCTACTTAACATGTCACAAGGGCTATTTTGGGTTCATCCTAAGATGTAGTCATATATTGGCTTACTTTTCATCATGTCATCATCATTATGTAGATTCATGTCATATTGTATTTGATGGACATGTATATTGGGCTTTAGTATTATGCCTATGTCTTTTGTATGTCATGTACATGCACATGATGTTTAGTTCATTCTGTACTTGTAGTTTGCATCACACATACAATTATCTGTCTTTTGGATATAAGATAGGTTTATATATATGCATGTAGATGGGTTTAATTAAGACACTTTGTTATTATAAATGAATGAATGTTATTGGTGCCTATGATGAGTACAAGTGTACTTCACAGGCTTCTACATTTGTTCAAATAATTGACATGTGTTTTTTGATATTCTTCACACGTTTTTGTAGAACTATCCTTATAGTGGTTCGAACATGTCTTGACATCGCACGAATTGCCACAGGCCATGTGTGTCGCACCTTAGGATTCTTCCTAACCCCCAATTCTCGGACTCGAGACATGACATATCATTTTGAGTCTTGGGTAGACTATGGCATAAATTTTAATTTGATTATGGTAACCACCACCATCAGAGTAATTACCATTATTCACATAATTAATTAAAAACACAAAAATAAGTTGATGTGGGATCATTTGTAAGTGTCCCAAAACGGAAATCCAAATGCTCATTGCTCATCCAGCATTGTAAATTGGGTAGGTATACTTGCTGAGGTTATTTCATAACCTGACCCCCTTGTGATTGGCGCTTGTAGGTAACAACACCCCTTCCAATGAACTGGAGGGAACGGCGGTTGAGGAGGAACCGCAGGGGAACTATGCGTGGAGCATAGACGATATAGCATAAAAATATCGTGCCTGCGCGAGAGAGGTGATAATTAGACAATTAGTTTATTTATGCTGAGTTTAATTTTAGACTAGTTGTAAGCCCTTGGTTGGCTGTTTGTGTTATGTTCTAGTTAATTGAATTATGTTATTCCCTATGGATTTATTCATGACTTTGATGCATTTATATTCTCAAATTGAGTAGAATTAATTACTTTGTCTTATGATGGTACCTATGATGGTTTTACAATTATGGTTATGCTGTGAATATGTTCAGTTGGCTAATCTCACATTGCGGATCCATTTCATTTCATCATTAATACCTTAAAATTGGGAGTTCTTAGGAAATCCGAATTTTGGGGTCGTTACAGCTCCGGAAAAGTCAAAAACTGGCACAAGCTCTTCGCTCGAGGGTAGAGTAACTTATAGAAACTGACGGTTCGTAAATAGGACTCCCGGTTAGAGAATTGGAAGTAAAAACCTACGATTTCTAAAACTTAGATTCGAAAACCGCCCACCAGGGGTCAAAAACGGGAAACGGCCCCAGAAAAATAAAAAACAGGAACAAGCATTTTGGTCGATGATAGAGTAACTTATAGGAACTAACGGTCCATAAATTGGATTCTCAGTTAGAGAATTAGAAGCAAAAACCTTCGATTTCCAAGACTTAGGCTTGAAAACCTCCTACCGGGGGGTCAAAAACGGGAAACGGCCTTGGAAAAATTGAAAACCATCATGAGCACTATGCTAAGGGCAGAGTAACTTGTAAGAATTGATGGTCTGTAAATTGGACTCCCGGTTAGAGAATTAGAAGCAAAAACTTAAGATTTTCTAAGACTTAGGCTTGGAAGCCGCCCATCGGGGGGTAAAAAATGAGAAACGGCCCCAGAAAAATGAAAGACCAACATGACCACTTCGCTAGATGGTAGTATAACTTATAGGAACTGACAGTTCATAAATCGGACTCCCGGCTAGGGAATTATACCTAAAAACCTATGATTTCCAAGACTTAGGCTAGAAAACTACTCACCAGGGGGTCAAAAAGGGAAACGGCCTTGGAAAAATTGAAAACCAGCACGAGCACTTCGCTCGAGGGTAGAGTAACTTGTAGGAACTAACGGTCCTCAAATTGGACTCTCGATTAGAGAATTAGAAGTAAAAACCTACGATTTTCAAGACTTAGGCTAGAAAACCACCTATTGGGGAGTAAAAAATGAGAAACGACCCCGGAAAAATAAAAAACCAACATGAGTACTTTGCTGGATGGTAGAGTAACTTGTAGGAACTGACAGTTCACAAATTGGACTCCTGGTTAGGGAATTAGACCTAAAAACATTGGATTCCGAACACTTAGGCTTGAACATAGGCCGCCAGAGGTCCAATACGGGGAATGACCATCGGGCGGCCTGGAAACTGGCACGAGTACCTCGGTCGAGGCAAAAGTAAATTGTACGAGTTAACGGCTCATGAATCGCACTCCCGATTAACAAATTAGATGCAATAACCGCTTAATTCTCAATACTTAGGCCGGAAAACAAGCTGCCAAAAAACTTAGAAAAATATTATATATATGCATGTTTATCTTACATTTGTAATTTAATTCATTGAAAAAGTTCTAATGTTATTTTTGTCATTGCCGATTGATGGACGATCTGGGTTCGGTTGCAAACTTGGAGGGGTATTTTATTTTCATTTTAGTCTATTTGTATTTGTATATTAGATATTTATGTGTGACTGTATTATTATAATATTTGTTAAATGAGATGAATGACTCGACGAAAAATGATGATGGTTGTCTATTTATTTAGCAATTCTTGTATAAATGGATTTCTTATGTTAAATACAAGTACATGAATAAGTCTATATTTGATACAGGTGTATAAACAGGTTTATTGGAAGACTATAATGAAAAAAAACTATTATATTTTAAAAAATAAACTTTTTCTGACCAAAAATAATATTTGACGACGTTTTCTAACGTCAGCAAAAGTAAAATAATGTTTTAAAAAAAATCATTTGCCAACGTTTTGATATTAAAATTTTATAAATAGGGATAAATTTTACCGACGTAAGAAAACATCGGTAAAATGAAAAAATAAAATTGAAAAATGAATGATTTTACCGACGTTAGAAAACGTCGGAAAAAGTAAAGTAAAAAATTAAAAAAACTATAATTAATTTGGGACGTTTTGTTAATGTTGGCAAAATGGAATTTTAAAATTTTGTGTAATTTTTTACCCACATTTCAAAATGTCAGTAAAATGAGATTTTAAAATTTTAAAAATATGTAAATTAAAATGAAAAAATGAATGAGTTTACCGACGTGAAGTAATCATCGGTAAAAGTGAAAATTAAAATAGAAAATAAATGAAATGAATTTTGCTGACATTTTTTAACATCGGTAAATGTCCAATTTAAAATGTAAAAAATACAAAAAGTTTTTACCGACGTTAAAAAATCATCGGTAAAGGTAAAATTAAATTTAAATGAATTTTGCCGACGTTTTCTTAGCATCGGTAAATGTCAATTTTAAATTTTAAAAAATACAAAAAAATTTTACTAACGTTAAAAAATCATTGGTAAAATATTGTTTTTGCCGATAAAATTTTTTTCCATCAGTAAAATATTTTGCTGACCTTTTTTTGGAGACGTTTAGTCAACGAAAATATTTTCGTTGGTAAAGTGATGTACCGACGTTTTGTTATCTTTTGGTGATGAAAAAGTTCATGGATAAAAATGTGAATTCTTGTAGTGGTGGGTGGTGATCGTGGGCGACAGTGGTGGTCGGTGGCAGTAGTGGTGGTAGGTGGGTGGCAATAGTGGTGATAGCAGTGGTTGCATGGTGGTGGTGGCAGTGCGTGGGTGGCAGTGGTAGTGGGTTGGGGCAATTATATCTCAATAAGAAAGGAGTCTCAAATGGAATGACCATTCCTTAACACACACACACCCCCACACCCACCCACACCTAATGGAATAGCCATTACCTCATGTAGGGGAATGGGAATTCCTTTTGGATTGAGTATTCTTTCCATTTTTGAAGAGCCAAATGCAGGGATGGGCATTCCGATAGAATGGTCATTTCATTTCAGCCCCTAGTTAAGCAAGCCAAATGCTACCTTAGAATTTTCTTAAAAGGAAGAAGCTCTATAACTATTGAATTGACTCAAAATAATTCACATTCACAGTATGCAATAGCTTCCTTTGATATTTGTATAAGGCTCTGGGGTGACCACTTTTATAAGGTAAATCCTATCATCATGTGAGACTAGATATTTCTCGAAGTAATCTAACCAAATTATAAACTTAAAAACTAATCCACAAAACTCAAAAATTTAGAAAAAGAAAATAAGAGACGTTTTGGCCCTGTCCAGATTCTTTGTTGAGAACTTGATTTTGGTAAGATCGTTTCTCATCTCACTTACCAAGATTTTCCCATTACCACTCCCCAGGCCCCACCCCTTCTCTTCTTTTGCCGTTATGAATTCATATTCAATTTGTTCTATCATATTATCCTTTCCTTGGATCTAATGTATGTTATATTTTTTTACTAAAACTCTCCAATCATTGATTTAACTAATTTGCATTACATAGGTTTGACGGTGGAAGAAGCCCTTAATTTTTTTAATATTATAATTAATTTTTAAATTAAAATTAATATAAAATTAAATTTGATATATTTTCTAATAAGATACACATTATCGTATTTATACACATATAATAACTGCCCAGCCCAGGCCTGTTTTTCTAGAACGTCAGTAAATTGGACATGTTATCACCATTCCAATTTCAGATGGGAAAAAAAAAACTCCAAAGTTACCATGGATGCATCAACACATGATTATGATATGTTATATCAGTGATACAGGTGCAACTTCAGTATCAAATCAGCATTCGGTATCGATTTCTCTGGCAAATCAGTAAAATGACAATTTAACAATAAAATCGTATTATGTTATACTCACAAGTATGCATGCACCTTAGTTTGTTAGTTTTTTTTTATATTTTTCTAATTTGGTGTCCAGCTCAGTGGGGTAGGACCTAGCCCTTTGTAAGAGATGTACACGGGTGAAGTGAAGAAGCTTTGGTGAAAAAAGCAGACCTTTAGTCAAATAGAACAACCCTCCACGACTGGTGTTGCTAATTATTGCAGTCCTTACTGTCTTGTCAAGCAACTGTGGCTGCCTAAATCGAACAGTGTCTCTTTGTCGTTATCGTAATTCTTAATGGAAAAGCCAACTTCCGTCAAGCAATTTACAATGGTTTGTTTTTTTAACTTTTGGTGAGAAAGATAATTGAGGATTTTGCTAAGAAAATCCTCATACATGCACTCTATTGCAAAAAGGATCTTAAAAATATGATTCCATTATAATGGTCTTAGGGCTCTTTTGGTGTAATTTTTTTGAATCTAAGTTGAGTAAGAATATCTCTGTTCACTCACATACATAAGCAGCATATCCTCATTTATATTTTTCTTTTTCTTTCTCATCATTTTTTCTCCTCTGCGCAGTTTTTTTTTTCTCTCTTTTTTTCCTTCTTCCTCCTTCTTTCTCTCAAACACAACAAATATATATCCCCTCTTTCCTTCTCCTTTCTCATATTTCCCAACTCATCTCTCTATAAACACACTTTCTCCCCAACCTACCAAACCATATGATTTCCAATGAGATGAACCCCAATAAGTCTTTCTCCTTCTTTTAGATCTCATCTTCAAAATAAAAAAATCTTTCCAAACTTCATTGCAAAATCTGAATAGAAAATTCATTTTTTGAAAAGCAACATTCCAAAGGAAAAGAAACCCACTTTTTCAAGATCCCTATTTAGACCTAAATCAAGGCAAGAAAACTATTTTGTTCTGA
The DNA here is from genome assembly GCA_037013555.1 of Sextonia rubra. Taxonomy (NCBI): domain Eukaryota; kingdom Viridiplantae; phylum Streptophyta; class Magnoliopsida; order Laurales; family Lauraceae; genus Sextonia; species Sextonia rubra. The sequence goes on along the minus strand of JASUAD010000001.1, from coordinate 24,772,654 downwards.
ACTTCTTTTCAAACACATTGTAAAAGACATTGGAGAAGAGGGGGAGGATGCCTTTGGTGCGGATGATGCAAAAACCGGCCATGACGACTTCGATGGGGGGAGATAGTTGTGGTGGTGGTTAGGGCTGTTGGACATATGTGGTCCTCATGATCACATGTCTGATGTTTTTGGGGCCCACAGTTTGAGCACACTAATTTAATATGCTTTCCCCTTTTAGTTTTGGTTTTACTATATATAACTTAGATTCAGTTTTAGTAAGCCCAATCAATTAAGATATCTTAGTTGACTAATCTTGAGGAATTAAGGAAACTTATTTTTAATGATTTCTTTGATGGGAAGAAATCTCTCTAGGGTTTATCTATAAAAGTGGTTTTCCGGTCTTCTCTCTTAACCCACGAGATCTGAAAAGTACCCATCAACTCTCACGCATCTTGGAGTGGGTGATAAGGGAGATAAGAGAAAACCCAATTTGAGAATCAAGATCTACTCATCATCAAGATCATGGCGCAAGGTATGCATTTATTTTCTTGAGATCATATATTATTTAATGCATAAATCTAGATCCTTAGGTTTGATGTTTTATTACAAACCCTATTAGATCAAACAATGGTATCAGAGCTAATGTGATTTATGTATTTAACAGTAATTATGATTCAAATAACGATGGATCTGAGATTGAATTTTTTTTTTTTTCATTATTATCTGCTGTCAGTGGTTATGATCACATGTTAGATGATCCCTGTCCATATTCTCGCATGTCCAATTTAGTTCAATATTTTCCAACATATCACGTAAACAGATTGGCTTATCTTAGATTGATTTGACATAACCGAACATGTTGGAGTCAAAATTCTCAATCCCATATTGTCAAGTTGTTTCACGTTATTTCCTATGCAAGTGTACTACATGAAAGGAATGCCAGCATATAAATCTGGCCTGGGCATTGGTTTGCTGGATTCATGATCTTTCTATTTCAAGGTATGATGATGAACTGGTTGTAGTATATTACTAACAAAGGACAAAAGGTCAAAAGAGCTACTCTGTTCCAAAATTACTTTCTTTCCCGTTAAGTCTTTGTTTCTGTGCCAATCAGGCACTGACGCTCCAACCCATGAATTGTTATTTACAAAATTTTGACACTTTGATATGGACAGTTAACGCTTTTTTACCACACATGTGGGACCCACATCTTGATGGAGGGATTTCTATTAGTGTAAAAGGATGGGTCTCATTGTGTTTTGGTGTGCCCACTCTCATACAGACGTATCATATCATATGGTCTTAATTTTGTCCATGGCAGCATAAGTGCCTCTCCATTTAAGATGATTTCCAATTCAAATAAGATAATTACACATAGCAACTGTTATGTTATTATTTATTTATTTATGATGAGAATTTGATCATATTTTTGTTATACTTGTTTCTTTTGGAAAATCGAAGCATATATTAGTTTTCTGTTAGTGACAAAATGCTGAATTTTATTATCATGTGGCTGTTAAATCATTTTTTTTATTGTTATTATTTTATGGTACTATATATATAATGTGATTTTATCCTTTCAATATATATATTTTTTTAGGGGTCTTGATTATTTATTAACTAGATTGGATTTTATTTTATGTTACATTTATAAGGTTTTACATTTTTTTTTGGGCCATTTTATTTCAATACATGAAAAGTGTCCATGCATATTCAAGATCCATAGATATTCCATAATTGTATATTTAATTCATGGACCTATTAAACTATCACAACATTTGATAATATGGATCAGTTTTGGAGAAATCATGGCCCAATATTTTAGTGTTCACCACTAGTGACATTATAACCAATCTAGATTAGACTCCTTCATGTCATTTATCAATGTTATTAAATTCAATTGATACCTATAGTTTTAAGTAGTGCGGTAGTCACCAAAGTGGCCCTATTATGAAAAACTTATAGGTATCACTTGAAAGTTAAGACCCCTAACACTATTTATTATGTAAGGATAATAGCATTAGACTTGCGACCTTAAATTAGGAGAGTGAGAATTGGCCCAAAGGTTCGATTGCCACTCAAATAATTGTAAGATGGAATAAGGTAACTTGATATATGTACCTAATTGGGAATGGTTCCTATACCCAAAGGTATAAAGCCTAGCGAATTGCGTTCATATTATCATGTTAGCCTTATGGATGGTTAGTTTCATTCTCGAGTGATCATATTTGCATGTTGTAGTCTCGACCCAAAGGAGTGACTTTGATGATGTACTGGATCACTCACCAGATTTGTTTCATTTATGTAAAGAATCATTCTGGATTTCTGTTTTAGCGTGAACTCAAAGCATTTAAGTAAATTGAGCATTTTCTTTTCCCTTTTATGTTTTCAGCATTGACCCCTGCTGCCCTGAATGGACATCTCTCGAACATACCAATGTTGAATGGATCCAACTTTACTGATTGGAAAGAAGAGCTTTTAATAACCTTGGGTTGTCTTAACTTGGACACTGCATTATTGGAACCCAAGCCCGCTGATCTTACTGAAGATAGCTCTCAAACTCAGAAAGCATACTATGAAAAATGGACCAAGGCCAATCGATTGAGTCTTATGATGATTAAAAGGTCCATTGCGAAAAATATTCGTGGGTCCATTCCTGATAATGAAAATGCTAAGGCCTATCTTGAATCAGTGGAGCAACAATTTCAAGCATCAGATAAGGCTTTGGCAGCTACTTTGATTGCCAAATTATCTTCTATGAAATATGATGGATTTAGCGGGATCAGGGAACATATTATGCATATGAGGGATCTAGCGGCCCAACTCAATTCTATTGAAATGACCATTTCTGAGAATTATATAGTCCAATTTATTTTGAATTCCTTGCCCCCTTTATTTGGTCCTTTCAAAATTTCATATAACACCCAAAAGGACAAATGGACTATGAATGAGTTGGTTTCTATGTGTGTTCAAGAAGAAGGCAGACTTAGACAGGAAGGGCAGCTACAGAAAGTAAATCTTGTCACTTACAACCCTCCAAATAAGAAAAAGTTTTTTCATGGTAAGAAACACTTGAAGAAAAAAGACAAGAAATCTGCTTCAAGGGACCAAATCGGGAAGAAAGGCAGTAAACCAAGGTGCTTCTTTTGCCGTAAAAAGGGACATCTCAAGAAAGACTGCTTGAAGAGACAAAAATGGTTTGAATCTAGAAGTATTTATAAGTCCTTTGTTTGTTATGAAACAAATCTTTTGGATGTTCCTTCAAATACTTGGTGGATTGATTTTAGTGCCACTGTTCATGTGGCAAATTCCATGCAGGGCTTTCACTCAAGCCGGAGTCCAAGTAAAATGATCAAAGAAATATTTTTATGGGAAACCGGCTGGAGGCAGAAGTGAAAGCGGTGGGGACTTGCAGACTGATTCTTGATTCTGGATTCCAGTTGGACCTAAATACCACGTTTTATGTTCCTACAATAAGTAGAAATTTAATTTCTTTATCTAGACTTGATTTAGAAGGTTATACCTTCTCTTTTGGACAAAGTACTTTGAGTATTTATAAAAATCAAGTTTTAGTTGGTGGTGGTATTTTATGTGATGGTCTATATAAGTTGAATTTGGATTCACATTTTGCTAGTTCTTTACTTACTATACATGAGAATAATTTTATGAATGTTAGTATTAAGAGAGGAATTTTTGCTGAAAACTCCTCAAGCTTGTGGCATAAAAGACTTGGACATATCTCCATTGAGAGATTAAAAAGATTAGTAAATGACGGGGTATTAAAAGCTTTCGATTTTACTGATTTTGGTATTTGTATAAACTACATAAAAGGCAAGCAGACAAACAATATCAATAAAAATAAGGCCACAAGACGTTTAGAGCCACTTGAATTAATCCATACAGATATTTGTGGTTACTTTCCCACACTATGTTATAGTGGTCAAAAATACTTTATCACCTTTAGTGATGATTTCACTAGATATGGTTATGTCTACCTGTTATATGAGAAATCTGAATCTCTAAAAGCCTTTGAAACTTATAAGGCTAAAGTAGAAAATCAACTAGACAGGAAAATAAAGGTTGTGAAATCTGATAGAGGTGGAGAGTATTATGGGAGGTATGATGAAACGAGTCAAAATCCTGGCCCATTTGCTAAATTTCTTGAAAATCATGGTATTCATGCTGAATATACATTGCCTGGATCTCCGCATCAGAATGGTGTGGCTGAAAGACGTAATAGAACGCTCATGGAAATGGTACGGAGTATGTTAAGTAATTTTACTTTGCCTGACTCTATGTGGGGAGAAGCCCTAAAAACAGCTGCATATATCCTAAATCGTGCACCCACTAAGGCTGTTCCCAAAACTCCTTATGAGTTATGGACAGGTAAGAAGCCAAGTTTAGGACATTTGCATGTTTGGGGTTGTCCGGCGGAAGCTAGAATTTATAACCCACAAGAAAAGAAATTTGACCCTAGGACTATCAGTGAGTATTTTATTGGATATCCAGAAAGGTCCAAAGGCTTTAGATTTTATTGCCCTACTCATACCACAAAAGTTGTTGAAACCAGAAATGCCAGATTTATAGAAAGTGATGACATTAGTGGGAGCAATGCACCACGAAACGTGGTATTTGAAGAACATCGGATACCTGTACAAGCACCGATGGAAATGATTAGAGTTGTTATTCCAAATGACTTCGTTCAGAACGATACGATGGAAATACAACCTACCATATCAGAAGCGCCACTAGATGAGAATGTCATTCACAATGATGTGATTGAAGATATCAATCATCCGAATCAAGATTTGGCAGAGGCACAACCTTTAAGAAGATCTCAAAGATCTAAGAGGTCTGCTATATCGGATGATTATATTGTTTATCTTCAAGAATCTGATTTCGATATAGGTGTCTAAGAAGATCCGGTAACATATTCACAAGCCATTAAAAGTGATGATTCGAATAAATGGATCGATGCCATGCAAGAGGAGTTAAAATCCATGTATGTAAATAAAGTCTGGGATCTCGTCGAATTGCCTCAAGAGTCTGTAGCTATTGGATGCAAATGGATCTTTAAGACCAAACGAGACCAAAAGGACAAAATCGAACAATTTAAGGCCAGACTTGTAGCTAAGGGATTTACTCAAAGGGAAAATATTGATTATAAAGAGACCTTTTCACCAGTTTCTTCAAAGGACTCTTTTCGAATCATAATGGCATTTGTAGCTCATTTTAATCTAGAGTTACATCAAATGGATGTGAAAATAGCGTTCTTAAATGGAAATTTAGCTAAAGAGGTATATATGAAACAACCAGAAGGCTTTCAGGAAAAAGGTAAAGAGAATCTAGTTTGTAAATTAAAGAAATCTATATATGGGCTTAAACAAGCTTCAAGGCAATGGTATATTAAGTTCAATGATATCATTACTTCCTTCGGGTTTAAGGAAAACATTGTTGATCAATGTATATACTTGAAGATCAGTGGGAGCAAGTTTATTATTTTAGTCTTGTATGTAGATGACATTCTACTTGCTAGTAATCATCTAGGCCTATTGTGTGCAACAAAGGAATACCTCACAAAGAATTTTGAAATGAAAGATATGGGCGAAGCATCCTTTGTACTTGGAATCGAGATTTTTAGAGACAGGTCTCGAGGTGTACTAGGATTATCACAGAAAGCTGACATTAATAGAATTCTTGAAAGATTCAATATGCAGAACTGTTTTGGAGGAAAAGCACCTATATCAAGAGGTGATCGATTCTCCAAAGATCAATGTCCCAAAAATGACCTCGAGAGAAATCAGATGCGGGACATCCCATTTGCTTCAATTGTAGGAAGTCTCCTGTATGCTCAGACTTGTACACGTCCAGATATCAGTTTTGCAGTTAGCATGCTAGGTAGATATTAGTCTAACCCTGGCATGACTCATTGGAAGGCAGCAAAGAAAGTCATGCGATATTTACAAGGGACTAAAGAACATATGCTCACTTATAGCAAATCTGATCACTTGGAAGTGATTGAATATTCAAATTCAGATTTTGCTGGGTGCCTTGACACAAGGAGATCTACATCAGGATACATTTTTCTCCTTGCTGGTGGGGCTGTTTCGTGGAAAAGCATTAAACAAACTACAACGGCTTCTTCTACATTTCAAGCTGAATTTGTGGCATGCTTTGAGGCCACTAATCAAGCTGTATGGATACAGAATTTCATTTCCAGGCTTCAGATGATGGACTCCATTTCTAAGCCGCTGAAAATTTATTGTGATAACACCTCAGATGTTCGTTTCTCAAAAAACGACAAGAGTTCAAGCGCTGCAAAGCACTTTCAGATAAAATATCTTGCCGTTAAAGAAAAGGTATGGGATAATATTGTGTCTATAGAGCAAATTAGTACAAAGCTCATGATTGCAGATCCTATGACTAAAACATTACCGGCAGAGGCCTATAATGATCATGTTAGAGAAATGGGTCTCATTGTATTACCTTAATGTATGTGGTTGAAAGGATTTCTGCTTATTTATTTGACAATTTAGTTGATAAATTTTCATTAATGATAATTTTATTCTCTTGCTTATTTTGTGTGCACCATTTATTAATTATTGAAGAGCAAGATAAATTTCATTTGGACCATTAACTAGGAATTTATTGTACACTCCTATTATTTTCCTCTATTTATGACTTAAGTAAATGACATTACTAATGTTGTGGTACATGGAAGGAATTATGTCGTTTATTTGATGTTTGACCGCCATGATCCGCATTATTGATTTCATTTAATTACAGTATATCAGAATTAGCATAAACAAGATTGATTGGGCTATTTTTTCAAATGAGTGGCCACTCGTCGGGATTTTAAAATTTAGTCGAATCCAAGTTTAGTCATAATATATATATATATTCAAATTTTTTTTCTTTTCAAAATTTATATATATTATAATAAAAGGTGGATTGTTTTTATATGGTCGTCATGACCAAGTGGGAGATCACATATGTGTGGTCATTCGGACCAAGTGGGAGATTGTTGGACATATGTGGTCTTCATGACCACATGTCTAATATTTTTGGGGCCCACAGTTTGAGCCCACTAATTTAATATGCTTTCCCCTTTTGGTTTTGGTTTTACTATATATAACTTGGATTCAGTTTTAGTAAGCCCAATCAATTAAGATATCTTGGTTGACTAATCTTGAGGAATTAAAGAAACTTATCTTTAATGATTTCTTTGATGGGAAGAAATCTCTCTAGGGTTTATCTATAAAAGTGGTTTTCCGGTCTTCTCTCTTAACCCACGAGATCTGAAAAGTACCCATCAACTCTCACGCATCTTGGAGTGGGTGATAAGGGAGATAGGAGAAAACCCAATTTGAGAATCAAGATCTACTCATCATCAAGATCATGGCGCAAGGTATGCATTTATTTTCTTGAGATCATATATTGTTTAATGCATAAATCTAGATCCTTAGGTTTGATGTTTTATTACAAACCCTATTAGATCTAACAAGGGCTGTTGTAGTAGTGGTGTGGAAGGCCAATAAGGGGCGAGATTTGGTTTGATGGAATGTAATGAGATGATGTCGTGGCCTTAGAGTTGGAGATTTAGGAAATAAGGAAGAGGAAGACAAAAAGACGAAGAAGACAAATTGAGTGCAGGGGAGGAGGAAGGAAGAGAAGGAAGAAAAAAAAAAGGCGAGCGGGGATATCCCCGCTCAAGTATGTAGGTGAGTAGGGATATCTCCGCTCAAATCAAATTCCATAAACTTAAACAAAAAACGACTGCTGAAACTACTATAGTAAAATCATATCTTTGGGGTTATTTTTAAAATAGAGTAACTTTAAGAGGATTTTTTTAGTAAAGTCCTCAAAATATTTTATTAAAAAGCACAAAGCCACAACAACAACCAATAAAAGAGGAGAGCCACAACAACAACCAATAAAAGAGGAGATAAAACACAACACTACTAAGGATGAAGATTATGCAGGTCCCATCTTACAAAATCGCTCCAAAACATAACTTGCAATGGAATTTGATAGGAAACCACAATAAAAGCGTCTACATTTAGCCACCAAAACTGAATGGTGTCTCTTTAATGGAGAAGGCAACATGGAGAATTGTTGAAAGTGGGCTTATAGTATCCCATTAGTTCAAAATGAATTCCTTCCATGTACATTCGGTATCCTCAAATTTTACTCAAATATTAACTTCTGTTTAGATCGTAAATTTTAAATAAAGCAATAACTAATTAAATGAAGGGTAGATTTTATTATGTTTTTAGGCAAATTTTTAACTAGTAATACACTCAAAATTGTCAATTTATAACCTGCCTAAGGCTTTAAACACATATCTGAAATTAAATAGCTAAAATAATCAAGGGTTGGAATGAAAATAAAGATGGGGAAAAATCATTTCATAAGAGCAGTTATTATTAATGTCAACCAAACCAAGAACAAGAAAATGATGCATTTATTTTATATTTTTATTTCATTTTTGTTGATGTTAAATGAGTCTCTGGAGCCGAAGATACCCATGCATGTAAACAGCAAACCAAGCTCAACATCCCAAATAGAAAAAGAAAACGATTTATATTTGATTGGCAAAATAGGTAGTTAAAGACAGTGAATGCAAACTCTACTGCTAAGAAATGGAAGAAGATATCTTACATGAGAAATACATCCATAACATCGTAAAATCATAAATGCAGCAATTTAGAAACAGAATCGACTGGGAGAGTAGTAGAACTAGTTTCCATAATTAATTTGGTTCATTCAAGAGAGCTTTAGTTGAAGAAGTTGAAGACGAAGTGGCTAGTGAAGAAATGGTGTGATTGCTATGTGAGCTTTGACTAAGATCTCTGGAGGAATTAATAGCATAAGACGATGCATTAGAAAATGAAAGGTTCATGGGGGAAGCAGTATACATGGGCACGGGCATCTTGGATGGAAGACGAGGGAGTGCAGCTTCCAAATTGAGAACGCCCATCACTTGTCTGAGCCCTTAAATTGTGATCTGGCTGAGCACACCATAGCCCCAAAATCGTCAACCTCTCCATCTGTTCCTCATCAACTTGTTTCTCTAGCTTGGGGTCGGCCACATCAAGAGGCATTCCTTTCCCATAGAGATCCCACACCCATTCTACCGTCCTCACCTGACCAGCTTCAGCCTTTGGTTCAATAGGTCTTAGTTACCATGGGTGCATCAACACATGATTATGATATTTTATATCAATGATACAGATGCAACTTCAGTATCAAATCTGCATTAGGTATTGATTTCCCTGGCAAATCGGTAAAATGACAATTTAACAGTAAAACCCTATTTTATACCCACATGTATGCATAGACCTCTGGTTTTTTCTTTCCCAAATTATAGGGGTGGTACCCTAGCCCTCTGGTGAGAGATGTATATGGCAGGGTGAGGTGAGGAAGACTTTTGTGAGAAAAGTATATAACAACCCCACTTTACAGCGGGCCACCCTTACAGTTGGCCTTGACCGGTGTTGCTAATTGTTGCTGTCCTTGATTACTGTGAGATCAGGCAACTTGGGCTGCCAAAATCGAACAGTGTCCCTTGTTATTATCTTAATTCTTAATGGAAAAGCCAGTCCGATGAAGCAACTTGCAATGGTTTGTTTTTTTATTTTTGGTAAGAAAGAGAACTTCATTAAAAAGCACAAAGCCACAACAACACCCAGTAAAAGAGGAGACAAAACACAACACTACTAAGGATGCAGATGATGCATCTTACAAAATCACCCACCAAAACATAACTTGCAATGGACTTTGAAGGAAACCACAATACAAGGGTCTACATTCAGCTGCCAAAACTGAATGGTGTCTCTTTAATGGATAAGGAAGCATGGAGAACGGTTGAAATTACGTGGGCTTATAGTATCCCATTAATGAGTTCAAAATGAATTCCCTCCCTGTACAATGGTTATCCTCAAACTTTACTCGAATATTAGGTTCAAGAAAGAATTAATTAAATGAAGGATAGATTTTATTATGTTTTTTCACAAAATTTTAACTAGTAATACACTCAAGATTGTCAATTTATAACCTGCCTGAGGCTTTAAACACATATCTGAAATTAAATAGCTAAAATAATCAATGTCGGAATGAAGATATAGTTGAGGAAAAATCATTTCATTAGAGGAGTTGCTACTAATGTCAACCAAATCAAGAACAAGAAAATGCATTTAATTTATTTTATTTTTTTTTATGTTAAATGAGTCTGGAGTCGAAGATGCCCATGCATGTAAACAGCAAACCAAGCCTAAACATCCCGTATAGAAAAAGGAAACAATTTATACTTGGTTGACAAAATAGGTAGTTAAGATAGTGAATTTAAACTCTACTGCTAAGAAATGGAAGAACATATTTTACATTAGAAATACATCCATAACATCGCAAAATCATATATGCAGTAATCTAGAAACAGAATCGACTAGAAGAGTGGACCTAGTTTCCACCATTAACTTGTTTCTTCCAAGAGAGCTCTAGTTGAAGAAGTTGAAGACGAAGTGGCAAGTGAAGAAGTGGTGGGATTGCTATAAGAACCGTGGCTTCGATCTTTGGATTAATTAGTAGCATAAGCAGATGATGTATAAGCAAATGAAAGGTTCATTGGGGGAGCAAAATAAACTGGCACGGGCATCTTGGATGGAAGAATAGGGAGTGGAGCTTCCAAATTAAGGACGTTGATCACATGTCTGATGGAAGGCCTTAAATTGTGATCTGGGTGAGCACACCATAGCCCCAAAATCATCAACCTCTCCATCTGTTCTTTATCAAATTCATTCTCCAGCTTCTCATCGGCGGCATCAAGAAGTAATCCTTTTCCATAGAGCTCCCACACCCACTCTACCATCCTCACCTTACTAGCTTCAGCCTTTGGCTCAATAGGTCTTCTCCCACATGCAATTTCCAAGGCAACAATTCCAAAACTATATACATCAGACTCTTTGCTAGCTTTCCCTGTGGTAAAGCATTCTGGTGCCATGTATCCCCGTGTCCCGGCTAGGACTGTGGTTTGCAAGCCATGTTCATGGTCCGCAAGCCTAGCGAGCCCGAAATCACCAAGTTTTGCATTGAAATTGGAATCTAACATCACATTGCTTGATTTGATATCCCTATGCACCACGCACTGTTCCCATTCTTCATGCAGATAAAGCAATGATGATGCCAACCCCGTCGCAATTTTGTACCTCACCACCCATCTGAGAAATTTTTTCTCATGAAAGAGATGAGAATCTAGGCTCCCATTCGGCATGAACTCGTAAATAAGAAGGAACTCACCACGCTCATGGCACCAACCAAGGAGTTGAACCAAATTTCGGTGTCGCAATTGGCTAATGGTCTTTACCTCTGATACATATTCCTTTTTTCCTTGTTTAGAGGCCCTTGAGACCCTCTTGACGGCCACATTCAAGTTCATTTCAGCCAAAAATCCTTTGTAGACACCACCAAATCCTCCCTCCCCAAGCTTCCCATCTTCTGAGAAATTTCTTGTCGCTAGAACGAGCTCACTGTACGAGAACCTCTTAGGGCCTGTTTCTCTTTCAAATTCATCTTCCATTTCCACATCAAAGGCTACATCCTCCTCTTGTCTCCTTTTATCCATCTTCATCTTGAATCCAAATAAGACCAAACCACCCAGCCCAACAATTAAAACAACGCCACCAACAACCATGCCTGCTATCAATCCAGTCTTCTTCTTATCCTCTTTTTTTGGTACTCCATTATCATTCACCACAGTAGAGTTCACCACAGTAGAGTTCACTCCACCGTTACCAGTTGGTGAAGTAGAGTTTACTGTAGGCTCTGTAATCTCTAGATTAGAGTTGAACGCCCAGGAACAGATTTTATGTACCCCAATAGCCGATCCTCCTGTTGCAGCTGAGAATCCGACATAAACCAATTCTGGCAGTATCTCCCTTAAATCCACAGTAAGAATGAGATCGGGATTCTTCCCAGAGCCCAGGTTGTCACCATAACTTACAAAGACACTCAGATTCTTGGAGCTGGCACTGTAACGTACCGATGCATTGCCGTGACAAACTTTATCCGTGACATTGACCCATAACCTAGAAGTAATAGTAGATACTCTGGAATTGATGTTGATGCCCACATGAGGAAAATTTGGATCCCAGGGGTTAGAGTATGTGTCGAATTCGATAGCAACAATTTGATTTTTGGAAGAGTTGAAGCTTGAATATATTCCCAGGTTTTCGCCTTTCGCATCTGAAGTATCTGAGTAACCATTGGGTGAGAGGAAGAAAGTGAAACCATCACCGAGCTCCTCTTGATTAATTCCATTGATGATGAAGGAGAATTGAGTATCGAAGTCCGTGAGATTCCTGCTCCTAGAGTCCCAAATACGTATTGGGTCTTCGTAAATGGCGCGTCCCACACGAAAGTGTAGAGATTCACCAGCTTTATTCTTGGTGAGGTCGATGATTCCACCAGAGGGGATCGCGTCTGTTATGTACTTTACTTTGCTTGGGTCGTCTGGTTTGAATTGGGAGAAACTGAAGTTAGTTGAGCGAGAAAAGGGAAGAAGGAAGAAAAGGAGGAGGACGATAATGAGAGGGTGGAACTTTTGAGATGAAAGTTGAGTTTGTGAGATGCAGAAAGCCATGGCTAAAAGGGTGAGGAGGAAGTGCTTGATTCGGGTAATATAAAATGCAGGCGTAAAGAGTCGAGGATTGCTTTGGTTTATCGGTTATAAATATTATATGTATATATATTCTTTAATGTTTTCCCAAACTTTGGGAGGCCGAAGAAAAATCAGTCGTCCCTTTAACTTATCCTCTACGCGGTATTACGAAAGCAGTGTTACGATGGCGGCTGAAGTAGGCCATGGCGAATAGTCTTGAGGTTGGGTCTTCCATTCATTAAATGGAGGGGCCATCGGGCAGGTGACAAGCTGTTTTCTTGAACATCAAGCAAGTGACAAGCTGGTCCTCAAGACTTCAAGCCCTAGACAATGCCATGAATCTACCAGTAGAGCTCACCTAACTCAATTCATCTTTCACTACAGTAGTGTATTTACACGACTTAGAAGACCGATTCACAGATCCGTTGACGGAGTCAAGTCTGCCCACTAGCCTGATGGCATTCAATGTATCCGTCTATCTTTTAGGTAGCGTTTGGTTCGCTGGAATGATTGCTGAGAGGAATGGAATGGAGGCTGGAATAAGCCTGGAATGAAATGAGGCAGGAATGGTAATTCTCATTCCAACGTTTGGTTGGACAAAGGAATCAATCAAGTAATAGGATTTTTATTCTAGTTCCTGTGTTTGGCATGTTTGAATGATGCCAGGAATGGAATAAAAATTACATAAAATTGACCAAAATACCCCTATAAAAATTACATAAGATTGACCAAAATACCCCTGGAATGAGAGGTTAAAGACGAAGAGGAAGGAGGCTAGGTCTTATGATTGGACATCTCAGGTCATGCTTGAATGATGCCAGGAATGAAATAAAAATTACATAAAATTAATCAAAATACCCCTAAAAAAATTACATAAAATTGACCAAAATACCCCTAAAAAATTACATAAAATTGACCAAAATACCCCTAGAATGAGAGGTCAGAGACGAAGAGGAAGGAGGCTAAGTCTTATGATTGGACATCTAAAGGTTTTGTTTGATGAAAGGGGCATTTTGGACTCAAAGGAAAATTACAATGGAATGGAATGGCCATTCCTCTACCCCCCCCCAAAGGAATGGTGATTCCCTTGTATAAAGGAATGGTCATTCCTGAAGTAATGGTCATTCCGCCGCTTTTTCACGAACCAAACGTGGGAATGGTCATTCCAACGGAATGACCATTCCATTCCGACCTTCATTCCAGCGAACCAAACACTACCTTAGTACAGTTGTTTGTTTGTTTATTGTTATTATTGTTATTTTTCTGGACTCAAGCAACTGAGGCTTGACTGAATTTTTGAACAGAAATTAAAACACCGACTCAGGGGCCCAGTTGACGGTATCAAATCCTCCCACTTGCAACCGTAGTCCTTGGAAGCATTCCCTCTGCAAGTAGCCACCAAACATTGATGCAATAATCAAAAGCGCGAATCACATGACAACCATGTGTTCAATCTTGCCTATTGACGTGAAATTAGGTGATAAAACACCAGAGGAATGACATTCAATTTTAACATGTCACAATTATCCATGGGTGTGGCCCCAATTCCATAGTGGTCTTCTACATGCTTCCTCGGGGTGGAATGTGTCAAACTCCATCATGGGTCCCACTTATGATAATTTAAACGTTAAGAATTGAAATTGATCCATCTCCTCAAGTGGCATATATTCTAGAATTTTACTTCAACAAGAATTGGTCCTACTGTAAAATTGAGCGCATTCCTCATAAATGGTCTCTTACACAATTCCTATGGTGGGATATGTCAAAGTCTACCATGAGGCCCACTTTTTGATAATTTGAACCATTTAAATTGAACGCCATCCCTTCTAATGGGTATGTTGTAAAATTTTTATTTCAATAAAAGTTAGTCATACCATAAGGTTGAGTACATATCTAATGACATGATTAGGGCAATCTTATGCATTATTACTTATATATATTAATTACATTATCAATCATATGGTCAATCTTATTGTGGGTTCGGATCCTATTGAAGAAAATTTGAGGATATGCAACAAATCAAATGATAGAGACACTAGATTGTATTCAAACTTTAGGTTTTGAGGGGCCCAACCAATAGTTGGAATGAATTGGAGCACAACTATATATGTCATATTTCAAAACAAACATGATATCTTAGCTTAGAAATGGTCAACTGGTGTTAAGTCCATAAATTTGAATCATTAAAGCACATTTTTTTTAGAAATATGGACTTGATTAAACTCCATGCATTGATTTTCACCGAATTTCATCATTTCATGCATTTTTACTCCAAGGTTAAAAACTTAACCAATTCATGCATATTCCTTACATCATTTCCACATTTCAAGCATTTTTTTCAATTTTACAAATAGTTCTCGTTGTATTAAGACTCTTACATAGGACTCACTTTAAGCATGCATAGTTATCTCAAACCCCTCATTGTTGAATTGAAACTGAAACTACATAAACTAAAGCTGAAGAGAGAAGAAGAATTCACCATCTGAACCACACATGCACAGACGTGGTCTTACACATGTGAAGGTTGACCAGAAGGGTTCCACTTATCTTGCACAAACTCCAAATTATCTGTATAGTTGATTTCAAGAGTCTTAATTAAAGTAAAAGAATTCTCGTGGAGCCTACCATTTAAGCAAAAGAGATGTCCCATGTGGTAGGGTCAACATTAGCTGCAAACTTGAAATAATTCGAATTATCTATTGGATAATTAAAAAAAAGATAATTTTGGTGGGAGAGCAAAGCTGAGGAGTTTGAATGAGCCATAATTTAATCCCCTTTCCTTGGATTCAAATTTAGAATTTATGTAGAAATAGAGACATAGAGTCCACTTCAATTTAAGATTTAAAAGTCAAACTCGTTTTTTCTCAAAACAACATATCTTAAAACAGCTATAGCTCTTAATCCGAGCGTCGAATCGGCACAATTCACCTATTGCTAGAAAGCACTTTCTAAATAGATGTCCATGGAGCCCAAGATTACATAATTTACAGCTAAATTGACCAAGTTATGTCCTCGAAAGTTAACTACACATTTTTATATGGAATTGCAAATAAAGCCACACCATTGAAGATTAGCTGAGCTATCTAAAAACTTTCCATCTCATCTTATCTCCATTCAATTCAAGCTAAGAAGATAAGAGATCTCTCTTAATCTCAGGAGATAACCCTAAGTGACAAGCAACAAAAAGAGGTCCAGATACAATAAACTTGAGAAGCCTCAAAATTATAAAAGGAGACCACCATGGGAGGTATCCCCCATTCTCAGCGAAGGTGGGACGTCCACCACATCTCTCTCTCTCTCTTTCTCTCTCTTTGTGAGTTTCTACTCGAAGCGAAAGATGAATTAAGTGATCCTTCTTTTTAATTTATACTTGTTGTTCTATTTTTTCTTTCCGATTGTCTCTTTGAATCAAGTTTTAAGATAATAATATATCTGTCTTCATATCAAAGGAGGCAACCTTTGCTTCATATTTATAATAAAAGGAAATTTGATAATCTTTGCTTATTTTGATAGGTTATACTTAAAACTTTGATTTCTTTGATAATCTATACTTAGTTTGATAAGTGATACTAAGGACTTTTATTCTTTTATTAAGTGAAGGACATCCTGGGTTTTCTGATATTGTTTTTTTTCAATTAAAAAAAGGATTTTTGAAAAAGATAAACTTTTCGAATCAGAAATATTGATTTATTTCTGATCTAAGTTATATTTGAAACAAAAGAGTGGAATAATTGCATGGATTGATTGGTTTGATTTACGTAGTGGATTCTAGCTACTATGATCTATTTGCATCATTGATTTTCTTTATTTTTTAATTGCATTAGTTTTCTAGTTTTTCTAGTTCTACTTCAAATTAAACTCTTTTATGTTCTTTGGTTTAAAAATTAAGCTTTTTATTGAACTTGAAACGATTCTCTGTGGAATCGACCTGCTCTTGCCACTGTTCATTATTGATAACTAAGCACTTGCAGTATTACTGATTTAAAATCACATTAGTTGCCTATGAGCCCAATCGAAAAGTTTGATAATAACAAGAGAGTATGGATTTGGAAGTTCTCTGTTCCACTTCTGTAAAAAATGTGAACCACTAATCGTGGGGCACTATTCTAGAAGTCTCAACCATGTTGAACTTGTAGTGCTTATATAAGCCACCGAGATGGGCATTAATTAAGTTACATATAAGTGGTCATGCGTTATACTTAGTGCCTATTTTTTCACAGGAATTCCAAAAATTCATATATGAGGAAATTTTAAATTCTCTAAAAGCTATCTCCTTGAGGAGGAATTCCAAATCTTTCCTTTTGGTGGAGCTTTTAAAATGCCAAAAAATTAAATGCATAGAGAGTAAAATTTTAGGAGTTTCAAAAAGTCATCTGAGTGCATTTAAGTGGACGTAGTCTAGAATTCTTTTGAATAAATACTTCATTTGAAAATGTCAGGAGACAATCCCTCAGATCGTTTCCCAAAATCACCAGCATTCCAATTTTTTGCTAGAAATTCTAGTAAAGAAATATACCTTTAAATTTGAAAACCTAACAATTAATCCTTGGGTATGTGTGTGATACTAAAGTGCTAACATTGCTTTCGAACAACACCTCGCAACTCTTAATATTACTAAAGCCTCTCCCCATAATTGGCTTAAGGCTAAAGAAACCCACTGGAGATAAAAATCTAGAATCAAATGGCTTCAAGAAAGAGACAACAACACCCATTTCTTCCACCTTTTAGCTAAAGGAAGAGGGAGAGTCAATCAAATAAGGAAGATTTCTATGGATGGAGAAACTTAGAAGTTCTAAAGACTATCAAGTAAAAGGCAGTTGAATTATTCTCTAACCATTTTACAGCTCTCCAAAAAGCTCAGCCAAAGCATTTACTTCAAGTGCAAGGCCCTTCGGTGTCTAAAAATGATAATGCTCTCTTAACTATAGTCCCTTCTAAAGAGGAAATAAAAAAAGTTGTCTTTTCCCCAAGCAAGGGCAGCTCTCCTGGGCCAGTTGGCTTCAATGGCGCCTTATTCACAATAGCTTGGACCAGCATTAGCAAGGACCTTTGCTCAGCAACTCGGCACTTCTTTCAAACTAGCCACCTATTGAGAGTTTCAAATGCCTACCTTTTGGCATTAATCCCCAAAATTTTCTCTCCCTATTCCTTTGTAGACCACTGCCTGATAAGCTTGCTTAACTTCTTATATAAGATAATCTCTAAAATTTTGGCAGCAAAACTTTCCATTATTCTCCCAAAGCTAATATCTCCAAACCAAGCAGCCTTTGTGTAACACTCCGATCCCCTCTGAGCCGGATTAGTGGCTCATTAGTGTGTGTTTTTGTTATTTTATTCTTTTGAACTTGGTTTTGGGCCTTGGATAGGTAGTTGAGTGACCTTTGACCTGAGATAGTTAGTTCCAAGCCCTTTTTCGTAATTTTGCTTTTGTTTTGCTCATATCATCTTTGCATCATCTTGGTGTCAGCACGTGTATTTTGTTGAGCTCGTTAATTTCCGTAACTGTGTCAGATCCGTTTGGAGTCAATTGGGGAAGATGGACCTTCGCGTGACTTAATCTGTAAATTGCTTAAACCCATTGGACCTTGTTTTAAAACTACAAATCTATAAATATAAGTCAGCTCACAGGTGTCTTTCTCCTTGCCCATTTGTCTCGATCGATTGCATGCAAGATTAGGAGCAGCTCCACGTTCGTTCATCTCTCTCTCTCTCTCCTCTTTCCTTCTCTTGCTCGATTAAGGATTGGATCCCTTGTGTGATTTGGGTTCTTTCCCTCTCCTCTCTGTTTGTGTTTGTAGCTTTGGTAAGTGGGTTCTCTCCCAACTCTCCCTTCTTCTTCTCCAATTGTAGCTCTTTTCCTTGTTGATGTGTCTTCATCTCATGCATGTGCTATTGCTTTGATTTGTTTTGATTTTTAGTGGATTGGAGCTTGATTTCAGAGGATTTTTCAGAGTTTGAGGCAAGTATAAGTACAGACTTTGATAACACACATGGGTGCTCTGTTTGAATGCTTTGATTTCCATCTTCTTTAGTGTATCTGATGTTTACAGCCAGTGCTTGTGAATTTGGAACCTCTGTAGCTTGTTTGGAGATGTTTCTGTGTCAAATTTCAGTTTCTGTACTCAGCCCGAATTCATCTCTGTATTGTACGGCTAAGCCGTGAACTTCTACGGCTTGATTTCCAGAGACTCGAAATTTGAGTTTTGTTCTACGGCTAGGATACGGCTAAGCCGTAATTTGTCCTACGGCTGAGCCGTAAGCTAGCCGTGACCCAAACCGTACCCCAGCCGTGAATTAAATCTCTGATCAGTCGAAACTTTTCTGATATCAGTACTCCTACGGTGAAGCTACGGCTAAGCCGTGGAATGCTACGGCTAAGCCGTGGTTTGGTCTACGGCTAAGCCGTATACTGACTGTAGCTCAGCCGAAAAAAGCTATCAGATCAGAGGTGGAAGAAGACCAGTTTAGCTGTGTTCTTAATGGAACCAAGGTGAAGCCGTAGTGCATATTACGACGAGCGCGTAAGATGTCTTCGGCTTAACCATAGGTTCCTCATGGCTAAACCGTTAGGCATGCAATTCTGAATTACAATCTAGGATAATGGTGAGACTTGTAGGGCTCAAATACAGGTTAACCACCCGTTTAAACCGGACCAATGGATTCGTTGGATCGCATGAAGAGTCTGTTAGGCTGTGACTTATTCATGTGAGCGTTGATCACTGTTAAGCACCTCCCCAGGGGTGTTGGTTTAAGGGACGTCGGTGCATGCACAGATTTCATTGCAACACTTTGATGGCAACGGTGCATTGACTAACTTAAAACTACATCAGCATGCACGGTTAGTGACAGTGAACAATTAGATTAGGGTTGGCTCGTAACGAACCTTGATTCCGTATAAATCTGAGATGCATTGCATATTGTTTATGGTTTTGCCCTCTGTTCTGTTAATCTATGTTTATGCATTCCGTAGTCATTTTTGTTTTCGTCCTGTATATCTGTTCTATGCTTCGTTCCGCACTATGCTTGATCTATGCTGTGCTTTGGATTTATATCTATGCTCTGCTGGCTTTGTTTATCTCTGAGTTTGGGTATTCCCTGGTGGCTCTGCCCAGAGGTTAATACGTGAGGATAAGATCCGGTCTTTGTCATCGGTGAGTCCAAAGCGGATAATCTCCCTTTCTATGGATTTGATTTAATTGATATTGGTCTGGCTCTACTCAGCCTCAGCCCTAGGATGCCCGACGGGGTTACCTCCGGCTTAGATCTCTGTATCTCTGTATAACTGCAGTGTTGCTTTGTCTTGGGACCCCGGAACCCAGGAAACCGAGACCCGCTTGTACCTTTGGCCTGGACAGCGGTGTTCTCCTCTGCTCTGCTCTGCTCTGCTCTCTATTGAAGAGAACATGGTTAACGTAGTAGCCAACTAGTTCAGTATTCTATGTTTTGATTCACATATCATGTTTTACTTCTATGCACGATTTGCTTAGTTTCCTAATATGGAACTCTGTATTTAATCTTCCGTCATTATTATATTCACCTTGATACTATGAGTGTTACACCCCTGTTACTTATATTTGCTGGATCGTTGTATTCATTTGTGTTGTCTGTGGTGTTGCAGGCTCAGATACCTTGCCCAGCTCCCCGGCGGTCGAGGAGGCTGCAGGGGCGAGTGTAGAGGCACCCTCAGGTTTGGCAGAGTGGGCCTGATCACTTCTGCCAAGTGCGTGCATGCATACCAGTGGTTTTGTTTTGAGTTTTGGTTTTTGGGGATCTTGTATTTTGGGACTCTTTGGACCTTGGACTTTGTCATCTGTATATTTGTACATCTTTATTTTGGTGTGTTTTCGGTTTATATCAGTGTATTTGTCCTTGTCTTTCCTGTTTCGTATTTGCTTTGGCTTCCGCTATTTTCTTTGTTGCTTGCTATGATATCTACAGCTTCCGCGTTCGTCTGTTTCGCACGTGTTTAGATCCCTTGTGTGCGTGCATTTGGACTGGGTTTGGATGCATGTAACACTCCGACCCGAGTTGACCCGGATTAGTGGGTAATTGCGTGTGTTTTTATCGCTAAGAGTGTTTTGATTTGGTTTTCCTTTGGTTTTGACTCATAGAGAGATCGTTGAGTTGAGTTTGACTTGGTCTAAGTAGATCGAGCCCTTTTTCGTAATTTTGGCTTTTGATTGACCTTGTCAGTTTTGCGTCATTTTGACGTTAGCGCGTGTATTTCGTTGAGCTTGTCGTTTGTCGTAACTGTCTTGAATCCGAATGAGTTCGTTTGCTCTCGTTGGACTGTCATTTGACTCAAACTGATATTTGCATAAGCTATTTGGCCTTAAATGTAATTTCGACTCAAATTAAGTATAAAAATCCCACCTACCCTTTGTTTCTCCCGATCGTCTCTCAGCTCACTCCCTCGTTCTCTCCAGTTCGTCTCTCTCTCGACAGCTCTCTTTCTCTCCTTCTCCATCTCTGTTCTACTGCTTGAGGGAGGAAGAAAGAAGCCATTCGCGTGTGTGTTTCCAGCGGACTGAGCCAAGCAACGAGTGATTTCCATTTGTGAGGCAAGTATAAGCCCAAGATGTGTGAACACCGATTGATAGTGATTTGATTGTTGTGTTTCTATGCTTCATTGTGTTCTCAGTGTTAGACAGCCCTATTGAACTCATTTCACTGTTATCTTGCTGTTTCCAGCCGTTTTGCACAGTTTCTGTATGTCTGTAGTGATTTCAGGAAAATGACTCCGTGCACTCACGGCTACGCCGTGAAATGTGCTACGGCTAAGCCGTAAAATGGCTTACGGCTAAGCCGAGACCCAACCGTAAACCAAACCGTAGAACAGTACAGACTGTTAGCTGAAAATAACTGGATGTTGGCAATTTGACATTCTTCTACGGCCCAGCCTGATCTAAGCCGTACATTGTCTTACGGCTAAGCCGTGGACCAAGATACGGCTGAGCCGTAGAGCAAAATACGGTTAAGCCGTAAATCCGAAGGGATATTTGGGGAACCTCAGCTCAGCCGCAGTGCATAGTACGGCTAAGCCGTAAGATGCCACGGCTAAGCCGTAAGGTTACCTACGGCTACACCGTGAGACCCTGAGAATTGAATGAAAAGGGACTAGGTTTAAGTAAAAGACCGTATATGACTTTCATGTTAGAATGTAGCGAACCTGGACATGCCCAATGGAATGTTTGAATGACATGAATGATCTCAAGGGCTGTGAATCATTCATGCTTGTATCCAGCTGTTTAGCACCTCCCCATGGGTGTTGGTTTAAGGGACTTCGGTGCACACTCCTGACACTGCAACACTAGACAATAGTGCATCGGACAACTTAAAACTACATCAACATGCACGGTTAGAGACACTGGATAATTAGTATAGGATTGGCTTGTAATTGACCTTGATTCGTAAAGGTATCATGATGTGTACAGCATATTGATTTCGGTTTATGCCCTCTTATGTGTTCTACGCTGGACCTCTCGATTCTGTGGGAAATGCAGCAACCCCAGAGCGAAGCCCGGGTGGAACCATTCTATTATTGTGTATTGTGTTATACTGTTGCTCCATTGGAGAACTTGCATCAGTTATGAGTCAGTGATTGTGATTGATACTCATTGTCAGCACTTCCTGTAATTGCTTATGTACATTCAGTATCAGTATATGCGATGCACTTCCTATTGTTCGTTCAGTATGCTATGTATGATATGCGAGATCTGTAAGTGATATGACATGATTGATTGATTGATTGAGGTGCATCATTCGATTGATTGTGATTGGTCTTGGCACTACTGAGCCTCAGCCTTAGGATACCCGACGGGGTTAACTTTGGTTTAGTTTAAGTGTTTACCTCTGCAGAGTGTCTTGTCCTGGGACTCCGGACCCCGGGAACTAGAGACCCATGCGTACCCTGGCCCGGTCGCTGGTGTTCTCATCCTGATTGCTCTCGTAAGGGAGAAAATGGCCAATGTAGTAGCCACTTGATTGTTACCTGTTCATGATTCTGATAGCATGCTTATTCATTGCATAATTGTTTAGTATACAGACAAAATTTCTATGGATATTGCATTATGACTATTGTTCGGTATTCTTCAGTTTTAGACACAATTCATGTTATCTTCTTGTTGGCTTATACTTTGCTAAGTCGTTGTACTTATACGTTTGTCTTGTGTGTTGCAGGCTCAGATCCCTCTTCCGATCCTGCGTCGGTCGACCCGACTGCAGGAGAGGCTCGCGAGGCCCCCTCCGGCCTAGAGGAGTGGACTTGATCCATCCTCCAGAGTACGGTTTGCATCATTTTGGTTTTCCCCATTCCTTGTGTTGGAGTCTATTGAGGGGATTTTTCTGTAATTGCACTAAGGGCTTCGAGTGATACCTGTATATTGTATTTTGATTTTTGGGAGCCCTCTTCCGTAACATACGTTCCTGTATTTTGTTATTGTTATCGTTATCAGTTTATGATCGTTTGTAATCTCCTATGTCTTTTGGTATATTGTGGTATGCCTTGATACGTACAGCTTCCGCGTACAGTTGTTTGCACGTGTGAATGATCCCTTGTGTGTGTATACTTGGACGGGGTCCAGGTGTGCATGCACGGGAGTACGTGTGTCATTGGTTAGATGTTCTCTGACCCCCGGTCCCTGGGCTCGGGTTGTGACATACGTATTGTATGGTATCAGAGCATTGTCTCTCAGAGCTTTGTCTCTCAGGGCATTGTCTCTATCTTAGTGTGTAAGCATGTAGGCATATAGGACGTGGTGAGATTTCGTAGTCCAGTTTTGGACTGTTGTGTTGGGTCCCCTTGTCTTGTGAGTCTGTGTGCGTTCCCTAGTGTGTTAGCAGATTGACTTTTGTGTTTTGCAGGCTATGGCATCGGGATCTGGAACACACAACAACAATGATCAGGGAGATAACGAGAGTGGGTCAGCCGCTCCACAGCCACTTGTGAATTTTGACGAGCGCTTCTTGACTATGCTACAGGCTATCCATTCCTTGCAAGCGCAGGTTGTTTCGATCGTAGACCGACAGAGCCAAACGCCAGTTCGGCCTGCAGAGCAGCCAGTGGTTTTCCAGCCTAGAGAGAGCGATCCAAATGCGTTATACGACAAATTCAGGAAATGTGGAGCCACAGAGTTCTATGGTAATGAAGATGCGTTGAAGGCTGATCAGTGGCTAGAGCATACTGGAGATCTCTTCTCGACCATTGTCTGTGACGACCGGCAGAAGGTTATGCTTACGGCCTCGATGTTCCGAGAGGTGGCAAAGACGTGGTGGAAGAGTGTTAGTGCAGCCTATCTGACCTTGCCGAGTGAAACAGTGTGGGAGACGTTCCAGAAGCAATTCAGAAGGAAGTTCATTCCTGCTCATGTCCGGCGTGTGAAGGAGGTTGAGTTTCTGGCCTTACAGCAGCAGCAGCTGACCGTTTCGGAGTATATTCACCGCTTTACCCAGTTGTCCCATTTTGCTGAGGACATGATCAATACCGAGGAGAAGAAGGTGAATCGTTTTATTTCTGGTCTACACCCGAGATACGCGAATTTTGTGACTGCCTTTCAGAGACCAGCTACTTTCGATGATGCGGTCGACAGAGCACACGCTGCGGAAGCCAACCACCTAGCAGAGAGAGCCATGGATTTTAAGAGGAGTGCACCAGTGAGTTCCAGGGGACAGAGTCAGAAGAAATGGAAAGGGAAACAAGGCACTTCGAGTTTCTCCGGGAGCAGATGCGAGTTTTGTGGATTTGGACATCCGACGGAGAAGTGTTGGAAGAAGTCCGGAGCTTGTTTGAGTTGCGGATCGATGGAGCATAAGATAGCTCAGTGCCCGAAGACCAGGACTTTCCAGTCGTCCAGATCTATGGGGTCATCCAAATCTCTCAGTTCAGCAGCTTCGAACAGCCCCCATCCGTCTCGCCAGAGCCAGAAGCCCCAGCGTCAGACTGCTCGTGTGTATGCAGCCTCCCATGATCATGCAAAAGATGTGAAAGTGGTGGAAGGTAAAGTTCTCATTGCCCGAGCTGAAGCACATACACTTTTTGATTCGGGATCTACGCGTTCATATGTTGCACCTCGTTTTGCGGAACAGTTACCGCAACCCCCTCAGCCGCTACCCTATTTGTTAGTGGTGTCCACTCCTGTGGGCAAGCGAGTGGAGTGTAGTGTATACTACCCTCAGTGCGACGTGGTGATTGCAGGTCGCCAGCTGCCAGTTGATTTGATTTTGTTGTCCATGTTGGATTTCGATGTGATCCTTGGAATGGACTGGCTAGCGCGGTATCGTGCCTGTGTTAACTGTTACAACAGGTCGATTTACTTCGATTTTGAGAAGGGGTTTCGTTTCGAGGGCAATCAGGAGAGATGCCCGAGGCGTGTCATCTCCGCATGCAAGGCGGATCGTTTGATACGCAGAGGTGGTGCAGGATTTCTTGCCTTTGTCTCGGAGAAGAAGGAGGTGAAGCAGTTGAGCGATATTTCGGTAGTACGTGAGTTCCCGGATGTATTTCCGGAGGAAGTACCCGAGTTACCCCCTGTCCGAGATGTAGAGTTTGCGATCGACCTAGTGCCCGGTACAGCACCCATTAGTTTAGCTCCTTATCGTATGGCCCCTGCTGAGTTACTCGAATTGAAGACGCAATTGCAAGATCTTTTGGAGAAGGGTTTCATACGGCCGAGTGTGTCACCGTGGGGAGCGCCAGTGCTGTTTGTGAAGAAGAAGGACGGTACTTTACGGATGTGTATAGATTACCGGCGGTTGAACAAAGTCACGATCAAGAACAAATATCCATTGCCGCGTATTGATGAGTTGTTTGACCAACTTCAAGGTGCTGCCTATTTTTCCAAGATTGATCTGAGATCGGGGTATCATCAACTCCGGGTGAAGGAAGACGATATTGCGAAGACTGCTTTCAGGACACGGTACGGACATTTTGAGTTCCTCGTGATGCCATTTGGATTAACCAATGCACCTGCTGCCTTTATGGCTTTGATGAACAGGATCTTCGCTCCTTTTCTGGATCGTTTTGTAGTGGTCTTTATTGATGACATTTTGGTGTATTCAAAGACCCCAGAGGAGCATGAGGAACATCTACGTCGAGCCTTGCAGTTGTTGAAAGAGCATCGTTTATATGCCAAGCTGTCGAAGTGTGATTTTTGGCTCGAGCAGGTAGCTTTTCTTGGTCATACCATTTCACGAGATGGGTTGGCAGTGGATCAGATGAAAGTTGAAGCAGTGATGAATTGGCCCAGCCCAAAGACTGTGACGGAGATACGGAGTTTTCTTGGATTAGCTGGATATTATCGTCGCTTTATTCAAGATTTTGCCAAGATTTCTGCACCATTGACTCGATTGACCAGGAAGAGTGTTCCATTTCTGTGGACGGACGAATGCGAGTGCCATTTCCGGATGTTGAAGGAGAAGCTTACTTCGGCTCCAGTTTTGACGTTACCAGATGGACATGAAGGATTTATGATCTATTCAGATGCTTCTCGAGTCGGTTTGGGATGTGTTTTGATGCAACATGGCAAGGTGATTGCCTATGGCTCGAGACAACTTCGGGAGCACGAGAAGAACTACGCCACGCACGATTTAGAGTTGGCAGCCATCGTTTTTGCGTTGAAGATGTGGAGACACTATTTGTATGGCGTGACATTTGAAGTGCATTCAGATCATCATAGTCTACAGTATCTCTTCACGCAGTCTGAGTTGAATATGCGACAGCGAAGGTGGCTTGAGTTGATCAAGGATTTTGATTTCCCTATCAAGTATCATCCAGGGAAAGGCAATGTTGTTGCAGATGCTTTGAGTAGGAAGTCGGAGATTCTTCAGGCCTTGGATAGTCTTTATTTTGTGAGGCATGCCCAGCCAGTGGAGTTGCAATCGGTGGAGAACTGTTTGACACTTGCCAGTACAGTGAGCTTTCAGCCTGACATCATTCAGCGGATCAAAGACCAGCAGTTTGAAGATGCGATGTTGAAGCGAATTCGGGATAGCATTGCAGATCGACCAGACTTTCGTTTGGAGGGTGATGTTTTGTATTTCAGGAGCAGATTATGTGTGCCAGCAGTAGATGCTTTGAAAGAGAGTTTGATGACAGAAGCACACCATGCACGTTATTCTATGCATCCTGGAAGTACGAAGATGTACCGAGCTCTCAAGGACAGATTCTGGTGGAACAACATGAAGAGAGAAATTGCTGGGTTTGTTGCCAGATGTTTGACTTGCCAGAAGGTGAAAGCTGACCATCAGAGACCTCCAGGTTCCTTACATCCATTGCATATTCCCCAGTGGAAATGGGAGCATATTTCGATGGACTTTGTTTCGGGTTTACCCCTGACGAGCAAGAAGAACAGTGCCATTTGGGTGATCGTGGACAGACTGACGAAGACAGCCCATTTTCTTCCATTCAAGAAAGGCATGACATTTTCCGAGATGGCGAAGAAGTTCGTTGATGAGATCGTGAGATTACATGGTACGCCTGTATCGATTGTGTCAGATCGAGATAGCCGCTTTGTTTCTTCATTTTGGAGAACATTTCAGGAAGCCATGGGAACGAAGTTGAGCTTCAGTACGGCGTATCACCCGCAGACTGATGGACAGTCAGAACGAACTATTCAGACGCTCGAGGACATGTTACGGGCCAGTGTGCTGAATTTCGAGAAAGAATGGGATTTGCATCTTTCGTTGTGTGAGTTTGCGTATAATAATAGCTTCCACGAGAGTATTGGAATGGCACCCTATGAAGCTCTGTATGGACGGAAATGTAGAAGTCCTGTTTGCTGGGAAGAAGTTGGAACAAGGAGTTTCCACGGACCGACAATCATTGCTGAGACTACAGAGAAAGTTCAGAAAGTGATTGACAATTTGAAGATTGCCCGATCGAGACAGAAGAGCTATGCAGATACGCGTAGAAGAACCTTGACATTTCAGGTTGGAGATTGGGTATTCTTGAAGGTCTCACCGATGAAGGGCACGGTACGATTCGGTCAAAAAGGCAAGTTAGCGCCAAGATATGTGGGTCCATTTGAGATCAAGAGCCGGATTGGTGATCTAGCGTACAGATTGATTCTACCCGTGGAGTTTTCTGGAGTACACGATGTTTTTCATGTGTCTATGCTTCGCAAGTATGTTCGAGACCCGACGCACGTGATTCGTTACGATGATATTCAGATGCAACCTAACGCGTCATACGTTGAGCGCCCGCTCCGTATTGTTGGGACTAGAGAACAGCTCTTGCGTACGAGGACTATTCGATGGGTCAAGGTACTTTGGGAACATCATGGACCTGATGAAGCCACGTGGGAATTAGAAGATCAGATGGCGCGTCAGTATCCTTATCTGTTTGCTCAGGTACGTGTTCATTCCGAGGACGGAATGATGTCCAAGTGGGGGAGGATGTAACACTCCGACCCGAGTTGACCCGGATTAGTGGGTAATTGCGTGTGTTTTTATCGCTAAGAGTGTTTTGATTTGGTTTTCCTTTGGTTTTGACTCGTAGAGAGATCGTTGAGTTGAGTTTGACTTGGTCTAAGTAGATCGAGCCCTTTTTCGTAATTTTGGCTTTTGATTGACCTTGTCAGTTTTGCGTCATTTTGACGTTAGCGCGTGTATTTCGTTGAGCTTGTCGTTTGTCGTAACTGTCTTGAATCCGAATGAGTTCGTTTGCTCTCGTTGGACTGTCATTTGACTCAAACTGATATTTGCATAAGCTATTTGGCCTTAAATGTAATTTCGACTCAAATTAAGTATTAAAATCCCACCTACCCTTTGTTTCTCCCGATCGTCTCTCAGCTCACTCCCTCGTTCTCTCCAGTTCGTCTCTCTCTCGACAGCTCTCTTTCTCTCCTTCTCCATCTCTGTTCTACTGCTTGAGGGAGGAAGAAAGAAGCCATTCGCGTGTGTGTTTCCAGCGGACTGAGCCAAGCAACGAGTGATTTCCATTTGTGAGGCAAGTATAAGCCCAAGATGTGTGAACACCGATTGATAGTGATTTGATTGTTGTGTTTCTATGCTTCATTGTGTTCTCAGTGTTAGACAGCCCTATTGAACTCATTTCACTGTTATCTTGCTGTTTCCAGCCGTTTTGCACAGTTTCTGTATGTCTGTAGTGATTTCAGGAAAATGACTCCGTGCACTCACGGCTACGCCGTGAAATGTGCTACGGCTAAGCCGTAAAATGGCTTACGGCTAAGCCGAGACCCAACCGTAAACCAAACCGTAGAACAGTACAGACTGTTAGCTGAAAATAACTGGATGTTGGCAATTTGACATTCTTCTACGGCCCAGCCTGATCTAAGCCGTACATTGTCTTACGGCTAAGCCGTGGACCAAGATACGGCTGAGCCGTAGAGCAAAATACGGTTAAGCCGTAAATCCGAAGGGATATTTGGGGAACCTCAGCTCAGCCGCAGTGCATAGTACGGCTAAGCCGTAAGATGCCACGGCTAAGCCGTAAGGTTACCTACGGCTACACCGTGAGACCCTGAGAATTGAATGAAAAGGGACTAGGTTTAAGTAAAAGACCGTATATGACTTTCATGTTAGAATGTAGCGAACCTGGACATGCCCAATGGAATGTTTGAATGACATGAATGATCTCAAGGGCTGTGAATCATTCATGCTTGTATCCAGCTGTTTAGCACCTCCCCATGGGTGTTGGTTTAAGGGACTTCGGTGCACACTCCTGACACTGCAACACTAGACAATAGTGCATCGGACAACTTAAAACTACATCAACATGCACGGTTAGAGACACTGGATAATTAGTATAGGATTGGCTTGTAATTGACCTTGATTCGTAAAGGTATCATGATGTGTACAGCATATTGATTTCGGTTTATGCCCTCTTATGTGTTCTACGCTGGACCTCTCGATTCTGTGGGAAATGCAGCAACCCCAGAGCGAAGCCCGGGTGGAACCATTCTATTATTGTGTATTGTGTTATACTGTTGCTCCATTGGAGAACTTGCATCAGTTATGAGTCAGTGATTGTGATTGATACTCATTGTCAGCACTTCCTGTAATTGCTTATGTACATTCAGTATCAGTATATGCGATGCACTTCCTATTGTTCGTTCAGTATGCTATGTATGATATGCGAGATCTGTAAGTGATATGACATGATTGATTGATTGATTGAGGTGCATCATTCGATTGATTGTGATTGGTCTTGGCACTACTGAGCCTCAGCCTTAGGATACCCGACGGGGTTAACTTTGGTTTAGTTTAAGTGTTTACCTCTGCAGAGTGTCTTGTCCTGGGACTCCGGACCCCGGGAACTAGAGACCCATGCGTACCCTGGCCCGGTCGCTGGTGTTCTCATCCTGATTGCTCTCGTAAGGGAGAAAATGGCCAATGTAGTAGCCACTTGATTGTTACCTGTTCATGATTCTGATAGCATGCTTATTCATTGCATAATTGTTTAGTATACAGACAAAATTTCTATGGATATTGCATTATGACTATTGTTCGGTATTCTTCAGTTTTAGACACAATTCGTGTTATCTTCTTGTTGGCTTATACTTTGCTAAGTCGTTGTACTTATACGTTTGTCTTGTGTGTTGCAGGCTCAGATCCCTCTTCCGATCCTGCGTCGGTCGACCCGACTGCAGGAGAGGCTCGCGAGGCCCCCTCCGGCCTAGAGGAGTGGACTTGATCCATCCTCCAGAGTACGGTTTGCATCATTTTGGTTTTCCCCATTCCTTGTGTTGGAGTCTATTGAGGGGATTTTTCTGTAATTGCACTAAGGGCTTCGAGTGATACCTGTATATTGTATTTTGATTTTTGGGAGCCCTCTTCCGTAACATACGTTCCTGTATTTTGTTATTGTTATCGTTATCAGTTTATGATCGTTTGTAATCTCCTATGTCTTTTGGTATATTGTGGTATGCCTTGATACGTACAGCTTCCGCGTACAGTTGTTTGCACGTGTGAATGATCCCTTGTGTGTGTATACTTGGACGGGGTCCAGGTGTGCATGCACGGGAGTACGTGTGTCATTGGTTAGATGTTCTCTGACCCCCGGTCCCTGGGCTCGGGTTGTGACAATGCACGTGCACGGGAGTACGTGTGTCACCGGTTTAGCTTTTCGCTAACCCCCGAATTCTGGGCTCGGGTCGTGACATACGTATTGTATGGTATCAGAGCATGCTAGTTATAAGCATGTAGGCATCTAAGATCGTGGTGAGATAACGCTATCAACTATCTGACTCGAAGTCTCATATGTTGATTTGGGATTTGACTAACTCAGGGCCTTTTATATTTGTGTGTTGTGCTTCTTTTCCTTTTTCAGGATGGCATCGGGATCAGGGTCTCGAGATGAGAATCAACAGGGCCACAATGGTGATAGTGGATCAGTACCCCCACACATTAGTAGTGAGGAGCGGATGATGATGATGATGCAGTCTATGCAGTCATTACAGGCGCAGATGGCATCCATGGTAGATAGGCAGAGTCAGGCTGCCGCTGTTGCATCACCTCATGTAGATCAGCAGGTGATTTTCCAGCCTAAGGAATCAGACCCTAATGCTCTTTTCGACAAGTTCCGTAAGCGAGGGGCGACTGAGTTCCATGGGATAGAGGATGCATTGCAGGCTGAGCAATGGCTGGAACAGACAGAAGAGCTTTTTGATACGATTGTGTGCAGTAACAAGCAGAAGGTAGTTCTCACAGCTTCTATGCTTCGGAGTGTAGCCAAGACATGGTGGAGGAGTGTCAAGAGCTCATTCCAGACTATGCCCAGTGCCACAGTTTGGGAGACTTTCAAGCAGCAGTTCCGTCGGAAGTTCATGCCTCTTCACATTCAGCGAGCTAAGGAAGTGGAATTCTTCAACCTCCAGCAGAGACAGATGTCAGTTGCAGATTATGTACACAAGTTTACAGAGTTGTCCCACTTCGCAAAGGATATGGTGAACACGGAGCATAAGAAGGTGACTCGCTTCGTCAACGGCCTGAACCCGAGGCATAAACGCCACGTGGTTGCTTGCATGTGGCCGGCTACATTGGATGACGCTATTGACAGAGCTTATGATGCAGAGGCCATCTTTGAGGAGGAGCGAACAGAGGCTAAGAGGGCAGCAGGTTCCAGTGGTAGAAGTCAGTTTCAGAAGAAGTTCAAGGGTAAGCAGGGCAGTTCGAGCAGTGCTCAGGTGGTTTGCGGTCACTGTGGGAAGGATCACCCCACAGATAGATGTTGGAGGAAGAGTGGGGCTTGTTTCGGGTGTGGCTCTACGGATCACAGGCGGGCCCAATGCCCGAAGTTTCAGTCCTCTCCACAGACGAGACATGCAGGATCTACAGCTCAGGGCAGATCTCAGCCAGCTCGCCCAGCCCAGAAGCCGAACCGCCAGACAGCCCGAGCCTATGCTGCTACGCATGAGGGCGCGGAGGAGGCCACGGTAGTGGAAGGTAAAATTTTAATTTCTGATGCTGAAGCTTTAGCCTTATTTGACTCAGGGTCTACGCGTTCGTACGTAGCACCCCATTTTGCTGTGCAGCTTCGACAGCGACCCACACCACTTCCATACTTGTTACTAGTATCCACTCCGGTTGGTAAACGGGTGGAGTGCAGTGTCTTCTACCCTCAGTGTGATGTGCGGATAGCTGGTCATCAGCTCCCAGTAGACCTCGTGTTGCTCACGACACTGGATTTTGATGTGATCCTTGGTATGGACTGGCTTGCGAGATATCATGCGTGTATCAATTGCTACAGCAAGGCTATCTACTTTGATTTGGGCAGCGGATTTCGATTTGAGGGCAGCCAGACGAAGTGCCCAAGGCGTGTGATCTCTGCCTGCAAAGCTGACAGGATGCTTCGTAGGGGATGTGAGGGATTTCTTGCGTTCATTTCAGAGAAAAAGGATCAACGACAGCTCAGTGAGATCCCAGTAGTCAGCGAGTTTCCGGATGTCTTTCCAGAGGATGTGCCAGAGTTGCCACCGGTTCGGGAGGTTGAATTTGCTATTGACTTGATGCCCGGTACAGCACCCATCAGTAGAGCTCCATATCGTATGGCACCTGCAGAGTTGTTGGAATTGAAGAAACAGTTGCAGGATCTGTTGGATAGAGGGTTCATACGCCCAAGTGTTTCACCTTGGGGAGCTCCTGTATTGTTTGTCAAGAAGAAGGATGGCAGTTTCAGGATGTGCATTGACTACAGGCAGTTGAACAAAGTGACTATCAAGAACAAATACCCATTGCCTAGGATTGATGAGTTGTTCGATCAACTTCAGGGTGCAGCTTATTTCTCTAAGATTGACTTGAGGTCAGGATATCACCAGCTCAGGGTGAAGGATGAGGATGTTCCGAAGGCAGCTTTCAGGACTCGCTATGGACACTACGAGTTCCTTGTCATGCCATTTGGTTTGACGAACGCACCCGCAGCTTTCATGGCATTGATGAATAGGGTGTTTACTTCCTTCTTGGACCAGTTCGTTGTGGTTTTCATAGATGACATCTTGGTTTATTCGAAGACTGCGGAGGAACATACAGACCATCTGAGGAAAGTATTGCAGCTGCTTAAAGATCACAAGTTGTATGCAAAGTTGTCCAAGTGTGAGTTTTGGCTCGAGCAAGTTACATTTCTGGGTCATAAGATTTCTAGAGATGGATTGATGGTGGATCCGGCTAAGATTGAGGCAGTAGTTCATTGGCCCCGTCCTAGATCAGTGACAGAGATTCGGAGTTTTCTGGGATTAGCGGGATATTACCGCAGGTTTGTACAGGACTTCTCGAAGATTTCAGCCCCGCTGACTCAGTTGACTCGGAAGAAGGTCCCGTATGAGTGGACAGAGAAGTGTGAGCGCAGTTTCCAGATGTTAAAAGAAAAGCTCACTACGGCGCCAGTGTTGACTCTCCCGGATGGTAGTGAGGGATTCGTGATTTATTCCGATGCTTCTCGCGTTGGATTAGGCTGTGTACTGATGCAGAATCAGAATGTGATTGCCTATGGATCCAGACAGCTGAAAGAACATGAGAAGAACTATGCCACACATGACTTGGAGCTAGCAGCTATTGTATTTGCACTGAAGTTGTGGCGACATTACTTGTACGGTGTAAAGTTCGAGGTCCATTCCGATCATCACAGTCTGCAGTACTTATTTGATCAGCATGACTTGAATATGAGGCAACGGAGATGGTTGGAGTTCATCAAGGACTACGACTTTCCTATCAAGTACCACCCAGGCAAGGGAAATGTAGTTGCAGACGCACTTAGCAGGAGGACAGACAGTCTTCAGGTGTTGGCAGGATTCTATATGCTTGTGCATGATCAGCCCGTAGAGGTTCGGATGGTAGGCGAATTGGTGACATTAGCTACTACCGTCGTATTTCAGCCTGAGGTGATTCAGCAGATCAAGGATCGCCAGTTTGAGGACCCCCTCCTGGTGAAGTTCAGAGATCGGATTTCAGATCGACCGGATTTCAGCTTGATGGATGGAGTTTTGTACTTCCGGAATAGATTGTGTGTTCCCGCTGTGGATGAGCTGAAAGATAAGTTGATGACAGATGCGCACGATGCCCGATATGCGATGCACCCAGGGAGTACGAAGATGTACCGGAACTTGAAGGACAGATTTTGGTGGAACAATATGAAGCGGGAGATCGCAGGGTTCGTAGCTCGATGTTTGACCTGTCAGAGAGTGAAAGCTGATCATCAGCGACCTCCAGGACCATTGCATCCATTGCACACTCCGCAGTGGAAGTGGGAGCACATTACGATGGATTTTGTCTCCGGTTTTCCGCCAACCAGTAGAAAAAACAATGCGATCTGGGTAATAGTGGACAGATTGACCAAGTCAGCGCATTTCCTTCCGTTCAAGAAAGGGATGACATTCACAGAGATGGCCAGGAAGTTTGTTGACGAGATAGTCAGATTGCATGGTACCCCAGTATCGATCGTATCTGATCGCGATAGTCGTTTTGTGTCTTCGTTCTGGAGAGCATTTTAGGAAGCTATGGGCACGAAGCTGAGTTTTAGTACGGCATACCACCCCCAGACTGACGGACAGTCGGAGGGTACCATTCAGACGTTGGAGGATATGCTCAGAGCTAGTGTGCTGAACTTTGAGAAGGAATGGGATACACATCTGGCCTTGTGTGAGTTTGCTTACAACAACAGCTTCCATGAGAGCATTGGTATGGCACCTTATGAGGCTCTATACGGACGCAAGTGCAGGACCCCAGTGTGCTGGGAAAAAGTTGGAACTAGAACTTTCCATGGTCCGACAATCATTGCTGAGACGACAGAGAAGGTGCAGAAAGTGATAGAGAATCTGAAGATTGCTCGGTCCAGGCAGAAGAGCTATGCTGATACTCGGAGGAGACCTTTGGCATTCCAAGTCGGAGATTGGGTATTTCTTAAAGTTTCTCCGATGAAGGGCACAGTTCGATTTGGTCAGAAGGGTAAGTTAGCTCCGAGATATGTAGGACCGTTTGAAGTCAAGAGCCGAGTTGGAGATTTAGCTTATCGGTTGACACTTCCAGTCGAGTTCTCCGGTGTTCACGATGTCTTCCATGTGTCGATGCTCCGTAAGTATGTGCCAGATCCGAGCCATGTGATTCGCTACGATGATATTCAGATTCAGCCTAATGCAACTTACGTTGAGCGTCCGCTTCGCATCGTTGGGACAAGAGAGCAGATTCTCCGTACCAGGACTATCAGATGGGTTAAAGTGTTGTGGGAACATCATGGTCCAGATGAGGCTACATGGGAGCTAGAGGAGCAGCTAGCGCGCCAGTACCCACATCTCTTTGCGCAGGTAGGTAGTCATTCCGAGGACGGAATGATTCCTAGTGGGGGAGGATGTAACACTCCGATCCCCTCTGAGCCGGATTAGTGGCTCATTAGTGTGTGTTTTTGTTATTTTATTCTTTTGAACTTGGTTTTGGGCCTTGGATAGATAGTTGAGTGACCTTTGACCTGAGATAGTTAGTTCTAAGCCCTTTTTCGTAATTTTGCTTTTGTTTTGCTCATATCATCTTTGCATCATCTTGGTGTCAGCACGTGTATTTTGTTGAGCTCGTTAATTTCCGTAACTGTGTCAAATCCGTTTGGAGTCAATTGGGGAAGATGGACCTTCGCGTGACTTGTCACAACCCGAGCCCAGGGTTCGGGGGTTAGCAAAAGCCAAACCTAATGACACACGTACTCCCGTGCCTGTACACGTAGACCGGGTCTAAATGCACACGCACAAGGGAACAAGCACACGTGCCAAGCAAGTATGCGGAAGCTGTAAATATCAGAAACATAAAACTACAAAGCAAGAAGAGGATAATACAAGAAAGGACTGACATAATTACATATGAAAGTTTTACAAAATGAACAAAAGATATAGACAATAGTGACATGTCATGACATATACAAGTCTTAAAATCCACACAACACAAGACTCCAAAAGGATGCATGCCATGAACGCTCTCCCGTGGAGTGATCACATCCACTCCTCTAGGCCTGAGGGGGCCCCGGGGGTCTCAACTGGAGCCTGACCGACCGGCGAGGGTTCGGCAGGGGGATCTGGGCCTGCAACACCAAAACAACTGTGAATACGAAGATTCAGCAAAGTATAAACCATAGCAAGTTAACACACGCTGTGTCTAATAGAATAAAGAACATCATGTTATTAAAGAAAGCATTTTCGTATACTAGGCTATCATGCAAGAAAGAAAGATGCTGTGTGAATCAAGGATAACATGCTGTGTACATGACTAGTGGCTACTACATTACCATATGCTCCCAAAAGAGGGATCTTGTAACATGCAAAGAACACCATTGTCCGGGCCAGGGTACAATGGGTCTCGGTTTCCTGGGGTCCGGTTCCCCAAGACAAAATCCATACTGCAGCAGGCCATATAAACTATACCGAATTCACCCCGTCGGGATCCTAAGGCTGAGGCTAAGTAGTGCCTGACCATACGGAGTCAATCATGAAAATCCTGAGTAGATCGTGACAACTTATCATACGTGCAGATCCGTGAATGAACACATCATACATGCATACTCAGGGTAAATAAACCAAAATGTGAAAATAACGAAACATACGTAATCATGTAGAGTGTTGAGATCAATGGTCGAATGCAATATGTTATGCAACAAATCATGTGAATCGAATCATCTTAAGTTTACAAACCAATTCTAATCTAATTATCCGGTGTTTCTAACCGTGCATGATGATGTAGTTTTAAGTTATTCGATACACCGTTGTCTAGTGTTGCCTTGAATCGGGCGGTGCACGAAGTCCCTTAAACCAACACCCATGGGGAGGTGCTTAACATCCGGATAACGAACATGAATGATTCGCAGCCCTCGAGATCATTCACGCGTAGTATCACATTCCGTTGGGCAAGTCTAGGTGCTCTACATTCTATCATGAAGGTCATATAGGTCTTATCTTTACACCTAGCCTTATTCTTCATGTGTGGTTACGGCTTAGCCGTGTGTGTGCTACGGCTTAGCCGTGTGTGGTCTACGGCTTAGCCGTGGCTGAACCGTAGAAGGTCTGTCATTTGCTGACTCTCAGTTATTCCAGAAATTGCACCCTGTATTGTTCTACGGCTGGGCCACGGCTGAGCTACGGCTTAGCCGTAGGGCATTCCACGGCTTAGCCGTGCCCTAGCCGTAGAGGAAAACTGGGTTTTTCTCCTCTCTGGATGGTGAGCCGTAGGTGTTATACGGCTTAGCCGTACCTGCACGAATTCAGAAATCTGAAACATGTACAGAATGTCTGGAAATGCATCAGAAATGCAATCTATCAATGGGAATACACAAGTACTGAACCAATAAGTATCAAATGGGCTGTAAACACATGTTTTCCACACACATCAATGTGAGCTAGCCAAAATCAAAGCATACCAACATGGGTTCTCAATGTTATGGTTATACTTGCCTCAATTGGAAATTCAAATGCACAATGGTAGCCCTTGGATCCAAACACAACCTAACACAAGCAAAACCACATGCATGCATGAGAGATGGAGAGAAATCCACAACACACAGACACACCATGCAAAGAAGCAAGAAGGAGAAGAGATAGAGAAAGGAGATGAGAAGAATGGAAGACTTCCACTCACCTCAATTGCACATGCAAGAACCACAAGCTAGATCGATGGAGAGAAATCAAGTGAAGGAGAAGAGAATTCCACGTGCACAGTGAAGTTGAGAGAAAACGAGAGAGAACAAGAGAGAGAACGTGAGTGTTGGTGAATTGGGTGAGAGCTTATATAAGTAATGGGTTGATCAAATTCCAAGAAGGGCCAAGTCATAAGTCTATTTTCAGTTTGAGTCAAATCAAGGTCCAATCGAAACACACGACGTCGGTTGCAAATGACGTAGTTACGAAAGTTAACGAGCTCAACGAAAGACACGTGTTGACCTCAAGATGATGCAAAAATGACCATGTCTAAGAAAAGCTAAAATTACGAAAAAGGGCTTGATCTACTTAATCCAGGTCAAACTCAACCCAACTACCTATCCATGACCCGTAACGAAAACAAAACACAAACAAAACACAATTAACAACGAAAACAAGATTAACTAACCGCTAAACGGGGTCAAGCTGGGTCGGAGTGTTACATCCTCCCCTACTTGAGAATCATTCCGTCCTCGGAATGAACACTAACTCGCTCATACCTGGGAAAACAAATCGGGATACTGGCGTGCCATCTGCTCTTCTAACTCCCAAGTAGCCTCATCGGGACTGTGATGCTCCCAAAGCACTTTGACCCATCGAATCGTTCTGGTACGGAGTATCTGCTCTCGGGTTCCCACGATACGGAGCGGTCGCTCAACGTATGCAGCACTCGGCTGAATCTGAACCTCGTCGTAGCGAATGACATGGGAGGGATCATGAACATATTTCCGAAGCATCGAAACGTGGAAAACGTTGTGCACTCCTGCAAACATCTCGGGAAGCTCTAATCGATAGGCTAAATCACCAATCCGACTCTTGATCTCGAACGGTCCGACATAGCGTGGAGCTAACTTGCCTTTCTGGCCGAAACGGATCGTACCCTTCATCGGTGAGACCTTCAGAAAAACCCACTCGCCAACCTGAAACTCTAAGGGTCGTCTGCGGGTGTCTGCATAACTCTTCTGTCTTGACCGAGCAACTTTCAAATTCTCAATGGCTTTCTGTACCTTCTCCGTAGTCTCGGCAATGATCGTCGGTCCGTGAAAACTGCGGGTTCCAACTTCTTCCCAACAAACCGGACTTCTACACTTCTTCCCGTACAATGCTTCATATGGTGCCATCCCAATGCTCTCGTGGAAACTGTTGTTGTAGGCGAACTCGCACAACGATAGATGAAGATCCCATTCTTTCTCGTAGCTCAACACGCTGGCTCGCAACATATCCTCCAAAGTCTGAATCGTCCGCTCTGATTGCCCATCCGTCTGTGGGTGGTATGCCGTGCTGAAACTCAACTTCGTACCCAAAGCCTCTTGGAAAGCTCTCCAGAAAGAGGAAACAAAACGGCTGTCACGATCGGATACAATCGACACGGGGGTACCATGGAGCCTGACGATCTCATCCACGAACTTCCTAGCCATCTCTGAAAATGTCATACCCTTCCGAAAAGGAATGAAATGGGCTGACTTCGTCAATCGATCTACGATCACCCAAATGGCATTGTTCTTCCTGCTCGTCGGCGGTAACCCGGAAACAAAGTCCATAGTGATGTTTTCCCACTTCCACTGCGGTATGTGCAAAGGATGCAACGAGCCTGGCGGTCTCTGATGATCGGCCTTCACCTTCTGACATGTCAAACAGCGAGCAACAAACCCTGCTACTTCTCTCTTCATGTTGTTCCACCAGAAGCGATCCTTGAGATTCCGAAACATCTTCGTGCTGCCTGGATGCATCGCGTAGCGAGCGTAATGCGCTTCGTTCATCAGCTTCTCCTTGAACTCATCAACTGCTGGCACGCACAACCTACTCCGAAAGTAGAGTATACCATCCTCGAGTCTGAAATCGGGTCTGTCTCCAATGTGGTCTCGAATGCGCTTCAAAGTTAGATCTTCAAACTGCCTGTCCTTAATCTGCTGAATCAACTCAGGCTGAAACACTAGCGTACTAGCCAACATCACGCACTCATCCACTAGTTTAACCTCAACAGGGAGACCACGAAACTCTAAGAGGAAACTGCTCAAGAGCTGCACTGACTCTGCTTTCCTGCTGAGCGCATCTGCCACCACATTCCCCTTGCCTGGCTGATATTTGATCGGGAAGTCATAATCCTTAATAAGCTCAAGCCATCTCCGCTGTCTCATGTTCAGCTCCTGCTGTGTGAATAAATACTGTAAACTGTGGTGGTCAGAACGAACCTCAAACTGCACACCATATAGATAATGTCTCCACAGCTTCAACGCAAACACGATGGCTGTCAATTCTAAATCATGGGTGGCGTAATTCTTCTCATGATCTCGCAACTGTCTCGATCCATAGGCAATAACCTTCCCATGCTGCATCAACACACAACCTAGACCAACTCGAGAAGCATCTGAATAAACCACGAATCCTTCACAACCATCTGGCAAGGCTAACACTGGGACTGTAGTCAACTTCTCTTTCAAAGTCTGAAAACTGGCTTCACACTCCTCAGTCCAATCAAATGGTACGTTCTTCCTGGTCAACTTCGTCAAAGGAGAAGAGATCTTAGCAAAGTCCTGGACAAATCGGCGATAGTAACCTGCTAGACCAAGGAAACTGCGAATCTCTGACACTGTCTTGGGGCTAGGCCAATTCACTACTGCCTCTACTTTAGATGGATCAACTGCCAATCCCTCTCGTGAAATGATATGACCTAAAAATGCCACCTGCTCAAGCCAAAAATCACACTTCGACAATTTAGCAAACAATCGATGTTCTCTCAACAACGACAAGGCTTTTCTTAAATGCTCCCTATGCTCCTCTGCTGACTTAGAATAGATCAGTATATCATCAATAAACACAACTACGAATTGGTCCAAGAAAGGAGCAAAGATCTGATTCATCAGTGCCATAAAAGCTGCAGGTGCGTTGGTTAGTCCAAAAGGCATCACGAGGAATTCATAATGTCCATAACGAGTCCTGAAGGCAGTCTTGGGAATGTCATCTTCTTTGACTCTCAACTGGTGATATCCAGACCTCAAATCAATCTTCGAAAAATATGCTGCGCCCTGAAGTTGGTCAAACAATTCATCGATCCTGGGTAAGGGGTACTTGTTCTTGATCGTCACTTTGTTCAGCTGGCGGTAGTCTATGCACATCCGAAAAGTACCATCCTTCTTTTTGACAAACAAGACTGGTGCTCCCCAAGGTGAAACGCTCGGGCGAACGAAACCCTTATCCAAAAGCTCCTGCAATTGTTTCTTCAATTCTGACAACTCTGCTGGGGCCATGCGATACGGAGCCTTGCTGATCGGTGCCGTGCCGGGAACAAGCTCAATGGCGAACTCCACATCTCGAACCGGGGGTAAGTCTGGCACATCGTCTGGAAAGACATCTGGAAAGTCACAGACCACCTGAATCTCACCTAGCTGCTTCGGCTCCTTCTTCGCTGAGATAAAGGCAATGAAGCCTTCGCACCCTCGGCGGATCAAGCGATCTGCCTTACACGCCGAAATCACACGTCTGGGGCATCTCTGCTGACTGCCCTCGAAACGGAAGCCCTTGCCTAAATCGAAGAAGATCGTCCTGTTGTAACAGTTAACACAGGCACGATATCGAGCGAGCCAATCCATACCAAGGATCACGTCGAAGTCCAGCATCGACAACAGGATCAAATCAACAGGTAACTGATGACCTGCAATCTGCACGTCGCAATGGGGGTAGTACATACTACACTCCACTCGCTTGCCAACTGGGGTGGATACAACCAACACATATGGCAACGGCTTAGACGGCTGAGGTAACCGCTCGGCAAAATGAGGTGCTACATAAGATCGTGTAGACCCCGAATCGAACAAAGCTAATGCCTCGACGCGCGAAATCAAAACAGTACCTTCAACCACCTGTGGATCCTCGGCACTCTCGTGGGTAGCAGCGTAAGCACGGGCTGACTGGCGAGGCTGT
This sequence comes from Sextonia rubra, assembly GCA_037013555.1. Classification (NCBI taxonomy): domain Eukaryota; kingdom Viridiplantae; phylum Streptophyta; class Magnoliopsida; order Laurales; family Lauraceae; genus Sextonia; species Sextonia rubra. Next base: position 24,730,981 of record JASUAD010000001.1, on the reverse strand, counting down.
CTCGAGCCTGGACGAGCTGACTGCGGCTTGCTCGGAGCTGTAGGTGCACTAGGCCTGCTAGGAACTGCGCCGGAAGTAGGACCAGATGGAGCTGCACCGGAGGCTCTATGTCGAGGACAATTGGCGATCATATGCTCCCTTGAACCACAAATGAAACAAGCACCGGCCTTCCTCCAACAAGCTTCAGTCGTGTGGTTCCTACCACAATATCCACAAGTCACTCCACTAGAACTAGAAGTACTCTGCTGGCCTTTGGTCTTCTTCTGTACTTGTCCTCGTGCACTGAAAGGCGGCTGTCTCTTAGGCTCAACGGCTCTAGCAGCTTGGTGGATGGCCTCGGCAGAATAGGCCCTGTCCACTGCATCGTCAAACGTAGCCGGACGCTGAAACGCAGTCACGTGATGCATGTACCGGGGATGCAAACCTTCGACAAACCTGTTCACCTTCCTTTCCTCGGTGCTGATCATGTCCGGAGCAAAAAGCGACAACTGCATAAACTTGTTCACATATTCTGCTATTGTCATCTGCTGCTGACGGAGAGCTAAGAACTCAACCTCCTTGGCTCGAAACACATGAGCCGGGATGAACTTCCTCCTGAACTGTTGCTTGAACATCTCCCACACTGTCGCACTAGGAATGTCTCTGTAGGAGTCTTTCACGCTCTTCCACCAAGTCTTTGCAACGTCTCTCAGCATGGAAGTTGCTAGCCCGACCTTCTGTCGGTTCGTGCACACAACTGTCTCAAAGACATCCTCCGTCTGTTCTAACCACTGTTCTGCCTTCAGTGGCTCTTCTATCCCATAGAACTCAATAGCTCCTCGCTTGCGAAATTTCCCATAGAGGGCATTCGGGTCACTCTCTCGAGGCTGCAAGATCACCTGCTGGTCCACATGCGACTGAACTGGGGCTTGACTTTGTCGGTCTAGCATGGTTGTCACTTGGGCTTGCAAGTTCTGCATCGATTGCGATTGTGCCTGAAGGGACTGGAATAGCATAAGGATGCGTTCATCTGTATTCGGTGTCTGCGGTGACGGGGCAGATCCGCTCTCGTTATTTCCGGCGTTCTGCTGCGAACCAGAACCTGATGCCATCCTGTAAAATGGAAAGAGTCAGACACAAACACAACACAAGAGCGCCCAACAAACCCCAAAGTCTAGAAAGAGCACAAAGAAATAATCGTATCCTCACCACGATCCTACATGCCTACATGCTTATCATCTAGAACAAGGAAGGAGCAAGGAATGCTCTGATACCATACAATACGTATGTCACAACCCGAGCCCAGGGTTCGGGGGTTAGCAAAAGCCAAACCTAATGACACACGTACTCCCGTGCCTGTACACGTAGACCGGGTCTAAATGCACACGCACAAGGGAACAAGCACACGTGCCAAGCAAGTATGCGGAAGCTGTAAATATCAGAAACATAAAACTACAAAGCAAGAAGAGGATAATACAAGAAAGGACTGACATAATTACATATGAAAGTTTTACAAAATGAACAAAAGATATAGACAATAGTGACATGTCATGACATATACAAGTCTTAAAATCCACACAACACAAGACTCCAAAAGGATGCATGCCATGAACGCTCTCCCGTGGAGTGATCACATCCACTCCTCTAGGCCTGAGGGGGCCCCGGGGGTCTCAACTGGAGCCTGACCGACCGGCGAGGGTTCGGCAGGGGGATCTGGGCCTGCAACACCAAAACAACTGTGAATACGAAGATTCAGCAAAGTATAAACCATAGCAAGTTAACACACGCTGTGTCTAATAGAATAAAGAACATCATGTTATTAAAGAAAGCATTTTCGTATACTAGGCTATCATGCAAGAAAGAAAGATGCTGTGTGAATCAAGGATAACATGCTGTGTACATGACTAGTGGCTACTACATTACCATATGCTCCCAAAAGAGGGATCTTGTAACATGCAAAGAACACCATTGTCCGGGCCAGGGTACAATGGGTCTCGGTTTCTTGGGGTCCGGTTCCCCAAGACAAAATCCATACTGCAGCAGGCCATATAAACTATACCGAATTCACCCCGTCGGGATCCTAAGGCTGAGGCTAAGTAGTGCCTGACCATACGGAGTCAATCATGAAAATCCTGAGTAGATCGTGACAACTTATCATACGTGCAGATCCGTGAATGAACACATCATACATGCATACTCAGGGTAAATAAACCAAAATGTGAAAATAACGAAACATACGTAATCATGTAGAGTGTTGAGATCAATGGTCGAATGCAATATGTTATGCAACAAATCATGTGAATCGAATCATCTTAAGTTTACAAACCAATTCTAATCTAATTATCCGGTGTTTCTAACCGTGCATGATGATGTAGTTTTAAGTTATTCGATACACCGTTGTCTAGTGTTGCCTTGAATCGGGCGGTGCACGAAGTCCCTTAAACCAACACCCATGGGGAGGTGCTTAACATCCGGATAACGAACATGAATGATTCGCAGCCCTCGAGATCATTCACGCGTAGTATCACATTCCGTTGGGCAAGTCTAGGTGCTCTACATTCTATCATGAAGGTCATATAGGTCTTATCTTTACACCTAGCCTTATTCTTCATGTGTGGTTACGGCTTAGCCGTGTGTGTGCTACGGCTTGGCCGTGTGTGGTCTACGGCTTAGCCGTGGCTGAACCGTAGAAGGTCTGTCATTTGCTGACTCTCAGTTATTCCAGAAATTGCACCCTGTATTGTTCTACGGCTGGGCCACGGCTGAGCTACGGCTTAGCCGTAGGGCATTCCACGGCTTAGCCGTGCCCTAGCCGTAGAGGAAAACTGGGTTTTTCTCCTCTCTGGATGGTGAGCCGTAGGTGTTATACGGCTTAGCCGTACCTGCACGAATTCAGAAATCTGAAACATGTACAGAATGTCTGGAAATGCATCAGAAATGCAATCTATCAATGGGAATACACAAGTACTGAACCAATAAGTATCAAATGGGCTGTAAACACATGTTTTCCACACACATCAATGTGAGCTAGCCAAAATCAAAGCATACCAACATGGGTTCTCAATGTTATGGTTATACTTGCCTCAATTGGAAATTCAAATGCACAATGGTAGCCCTTGGATCCAAACACAACCTAACACAAGCAAAACCACATGCATGCATGAGAGATGGAGAGAAATCCACAACACACAGACACACCATGCAAAGAAGCAAGAAGGAGAAGAGATAGAGAAAGGAGATGAGAAGAATGGAAGACTTCCACTCACCTCAATTGCACATGCAAGAACCACAAGCTAGATCGATGGAGAGAAATCAAGTGAAGGAGAAGAGAATTCCACGTGCACAGTGAAGTTGAGAGAAAACGAGAGAGAACAAGAGAGAGAACGTGAGTGTTGGTGAATTGGGTGAGAGCTTATATAAGTAATGGGTTGATCAAATTCCAAGAAGGGCCAAGTCATAAGTCTATTTTCAGTTTGAGTCAAATCAAGGTCCAATCGAAACACACGACGTCGGTTGCAAATGACGTAGTTACGAAAGTTAACGAGCTCAACGAAAGACACGTGTTGACCTCAAGATGATGCAAAAATGACCATGTCTAAGAAAAGCTAAAATTACGAAAAAGGGCTTGATCTACTTAATCCAGGTCAAACTCAACCCAACTACCTATCCATGACCCGTAACGAAAACAAAACACAAACAAAACACAATTAACAACGAAAACAAGATTAACTAACCGCTAAACGGGGTCAAGCTGGGTCGGAGTGTTACATGACTTAATCTGTAAATTGCTTAAACCCATTGGACCTTGTTTTAAAACTACAAATCTATAAATATAAGTCAGCTCACAGGTGTCTTTTTCCTTGCCCATTTGTCTCGATCGATTGCATGCAAGATTAGGAGCAGCTCCACGTTCGTTCATCTCTCTCTCTCTCTCCTCTTTCCTTCTCTTGCTCGATTGAGGATTGGATCCCTTGTGTGATTTGGGTTCTTTCCCTCTCCTCTCTGTTTGTGTTTGTAGCTTTGGTAAGTGGGTTCTCTCCCAACTCTCCCTTCTTCTTCTCCAATTGTAGCTCTTTTCCTTGTTGATGTGTCTTCATCTCATGCATGTGCTATTGCTTTGATTTGTTTTGATTTTTAGTGGATTGGAGCTTGATTTCAGAGGATTTTTCAGAGTTTGAGGCAAGTATAAGTACAGACTTTGATAACACACATGGGTGCTCTGTTTGAATGCTTTGATTTCCATCTTCTTTAGTGTATCTGATGTTTACAGCCAGTGCTTGTGAATTTGGAACCTCTGTAGCTTGTTTGGAGATGTTTCTGTGTCAAATTTCAGTTTCTGTACTCAGCCCGAATTCATCTCTGTATTGTACGGCTAAGCCGTGAACTTCTACGGCTTGATTTCCAGAGACTCGAAATTTGAGTTTTGTTCTACGGCTAGGATACGGCTAAGCCGTAATTTGTCCTACGGCTGAGCCGTAAGCTAGCCGTGACCCAAACCGTACCCCAGCCGTGAATTAAATCTCTGATCAGTCGAAACTTTTCTGATATCAGTACTCCTACGGTGAAGCTACGGCTAAGCCGTGGAATGCTACGGCTAAGCCGTGGTTTGGTCTACGGCTAAGCCGTATACTGACTGTAGCTCAGCCGAAAAAAGCTATCAGATCAGAGGTGGAAGAAGACCAGTTTAGCTGTGTTCTTAATGGAACCAAGGTGAAGCCGTAGTGCATATTACGACGAGCGCGTAAGATGTCTTCGGCTTAACCATAGGTTCCTCATGGCTAAACCGTTAGGCATGCAATTCTGAATTACAATCTAGGATAATGGTGAGACTTGTAGGGCTCAAATACAGGTTAACCACCCGTTTAAACCGGACCAATGGATTCGTTGGATCGCATGAAGAGTCTGTTAGGCTGTGACTTATTCATGTGAGCGTTGATCACTGTTAAGCACCTCCCCAGGGGTGTTGGTTTAAGGGACGTCGGTGCACGCACAGATTTCATTGCAACACTTTGATGGCAACGGTGCATTGACTAACTTAAAACTACATCAGCATGCACGGTTAGTGACAGTGAACAATTAGATTAGGGTTGGCTCGTAACGAACCTTGATTCCGTATAAATCTGAGATGCATTGCATATTGTTTATGGTTTTGCCCTCTGTTCTGTTAATCTATGTTTATGCATTCCGTAGTCATTTTTGTTTTCGTCCTGTATATCTGTTCTATGCTTCGTTCCGCACTATGCTTGATCTATGCTGTGCTTTGGATTTATATCTATGCTCTGCTGGCTTTGTTTATCTCTGAGTTTGGGTATTCCCTGGTGGCTCTGCCCAGAGGTTAATACGTGAGGATAAGATCCGGTTTTTGTCATCGGTGAGTCCAAAGCGGATAATCTCCCTTTCTATGGATTTGATTTGATTGATATTGGTCTGGCTCTACTCAGCCTCAGCCCTAGGATGCCCGACGGGGTTACCTCCGGCTTAGATCTCTGTATCTCTGTATAACTGCAGTGTTGCTTTATCTTGGGACCCCGGAACCCAGGAAACCGAGACCCGCTTGTACCTTTGGCCTGGACAGCGGTGTTCTCCTCTGCTCTGCTCTGCTCTGCTCTCTATTGGAGAGAACATGGTTAACGTAGTAGCCAACTAGTTCAGTATTCTATGTTTTGATTCACATATCATGTTTTACTTCTATGCACGATTTGCTTAGTTTCCTAATATGGAACTCTGTATTTAATCTTCTGTCATTATTATATCCCCTTTGATACTATGCGTGTTTCACCCCTGTTACTTGTATTTGCTGGATCGTTGTATTCATTTGTGTTGTTTGTGGTGTTGCAGGCACAGATACCTTGCCCAGCTCCCCGGCGGTCGAGGAGGCTGCAGGGGCGAGTGTAGAGGCACCCTCAGGTTTGGCAGAGTGGGCCTGATCACTTATGCCAAGTGCGTGCATGCATACCAGTGGTTTTGTTTTGAGTTTTGGTTTTTGGGGATCTTGTATTTTGGGACTCTTTGGACCTTGGACTTTGTCATCTGTATATTTGTACATCTTTATTTTGGTGTGTTTTCGGTTTATATCAGTGTATTTGTCCTTGTCTTTCCTGTTTCGTATTTGCTTTGGCTTCCGCTATTTTCTTTGTTGCTTGCTATGATATCTACAGCTTCCGCGTTCGTCTGTTTCGCACGTGTTTAGATCCCTTGTGTGCGTGCATTTGGACTGGGTTTGGATGCACGTGCACGGGAGTACGTGTGTCACCGGTTTAGCTTTTCGCTAACCCCCGAATTCTGGGCTCGGGTCGTGACACTTTGTAAAAGGGAGATCCATCCACCATCATGCTCTCTTGGTCCATGAGCTTCTCTAAAAACTAAACTCAAAGGTTTGGGTGGGGTTATCTGCATGAAACTTGACATATCCAAGGCATTTGACCAATTACAATTGTCATTTCTTTTCAAGGCCTTAAAATTCTTTAAATTCTCTAATATGTGGATTGTCTTCATAATAGACCTAATCACCCCTTCTAAATGTTCAGTGCTAGTTAACAGAACCCCTGTGGCTTCTTTGGCTCATCTTGTAGACTTCGTCAAGGAGACTCCCTATCCCCTTTCCTCTTCATCCTTGCAAAAGAAATCCTCAGCCTTAACCTCAGCTCCCTCTGAAGGGAGGGTAAATTCCAACCAGTTTCCCCTATTCAGTCTTCTCCTTGTCACATTCTCTATGTAGATAATATCTGTAACACACTAAACCCAATTAAGCATAATTAGGGTGTAATTAAGTATGTTATTAGCTAATTAATATGGGTTTTATCTAAAAAATGATGTGTGATATTTCATTAGGATATACTTAGTTAAGTTTTGTCTTATTGAAGCTACTGGATTGAGTCAGGTCATTGATAAATAGTTTGGGTTGAGTTTAACCTTAATTAGATAGATGGAAGCCCTTTTTCGTAATTCATGGTTTTACGCCATTCATGCATCATATTGACATTATCGCATTTGTTTGGTTGAGCTCGTCAACTTTGATACTTGACTTGAATGCATTCAACTTCGTTTAAATTAATTGGACGCTCATTTGACTTAAATTGAAAATGTAATGGAAAGATTAGGACTTTCTTGTAATTTTGAGGAAATTCTATTTATAAGGGCTGAGGACCCTCCCAATCAACCCTTTTTACTCTTCTCCTCTTGCAACTGATGCAACCTTCTTCCCTCTCCCATTCTTCTTTCTCCTAATCACCATGAGCAAGAATTGTGTTGTATGTATGCTTTAAAGCTTGCATCCCATTAGTTCATCTTGTCTCTACCTATCTTCTCTGCTGGAGTTAAAGATATTGGACTATAATTCTTTTTACAAATTTCCAGTGGTTGTTTTGGATAAGATTTTTCTCTCCATTACAGATTTTGTAGCTCATGGACTCAAGAAGACTCCTCTTTCATGCATGCACCCATCTCTTTCCTCATTTCTTACTTGCATGGCATTTAAGTTCAAGAATTGGGCATTCCTTCTCAAGTTGAGCCAAGAGAAAGAGAAGTGATTTGAACTTTAAGTCAAGTATAAGCTAATTATTATTGAATGCATGTTGTATTTTATGAATTTTGTAAGTCTAATTCATCTTTAATGTGCATTTAGCTCTTATATCCTCATTCTTCCAAGCTATTACTGTTTGATGAGGTTTCAGTAAGGAATGATGAATTGTGAACCCAAAGAGGAAGTTTGAAATGAAATGAAAAAAAAAATGATAGAGTAGAGTAATGCAAACCATATGTACTTAACTAAAGTTCAATATAGAAACATCTTCAAAAAAATTAAAGCATATGGCTAAGTCGTAAGCATGTTACGACTTGAAGTCCAAAGAGCCAAAATTTAAAAATTCTTTTACTGCTAAGCCAAGGCTAAGCCATGAATGCATTGCGGCTAAGCCGTGACTCAGCCATAGGCGCTATGAGGTTAAGCAGTAGGCTATTCTACTGTTTAGCCATAGATGGAGGTGAACAGAACTGAAGCTACAACTCAGCCGTTGTGTAATTTACGGTTAAGTCGTAAGGAACCTACGGCTAAGCCGTAGAACAGACACAGCTAAGCCAAAAACACCTTGAACTATAGGATTGCTTAAGGGCACTCTGAAGACTTTGTAGGACCTTAGTTTTTTTATCGCGTTTACCCTACTCATTGGCTGAATGGAATAATTAAACAGCATGAAGGGTCTTGAGAGCTAAGACTCTTTTATAGGGTGTTGTCCATTTGTTTAGCATCTCCCCATGGGTGTTGGCTTAAGGGACTTCAATATACATTCCTTACACAATGTGACACCTAAAGGAGATAACCGTGTATCGGATGACTTAAAACTACATCATCATGTACGGTTAGAAACAATAGATGACTAGATTATGGTTAGTTTTGTAAATTACCTTGATTCTATTAATTTGAATTGCATAACATATTGGATTATCGTTATTGCCTTCTATTATTGGAATGATTTTGAATTGAAATAATCATAATATGAATTGATTCTACTTAAAGTGTTTATTAATTACTTCCTTATTGTCAATGTTGAATTAAGTAAGAACAAATTGAACGTGAATTGAATGTATCATATATAATTCTCAATGAAACGAATTGTACGATTTACTTAAATTAAATCATATGAATCGAAATGGTCTGGCTCTACTCAGCTTCAGCCTTATGATGCCCGGCGAGGTTGACATTGGTGTAGTAAATAAAACGGTAGTGCTTTTAAAACTTCTGGACTCCATATACGTAGGGAACCAATTATACTTTTGGCCACGTCATTAGTGTTTTCAATGCAAAGATCCGTAGAGGAAGGATATAGCAAATGCAATAGCTACATAGTCATGTGTTTCTCTTATTGATTCTCATATCATGCTTTATTCAATGCACAACATGCGTAGAGTACTGAATTGATTTCTATTGATCAATTGTTACTAATTCTTTTAGACACAGCATGTATTACCTTAATTATATTATACTTTGCTGAATAGTCTTATTCACTCGTTGTCTAATAGTGTTATAAGCTCAGACCCTAGTCCTGATCTTGCGAAAATCGACGAGACACAGGATGGCATTCACGAGGTCCCATAAGGCCTCAGCGAGTGGATATCAAAAGAACTCTAACTGAATCCCTCCACGGAGGGTGAAATGAAAAAAAATCCGAGTCTTCCATTTTGGGATTTTGGGGACTAGGATATCTTGCCTCTGCACTAATTTTATTTTGTCATGCAGAGTTCATGATTTATCTCACTCTGGGATATGTATATCATTTTGTTTATATCTATAAACTTCATCTCGGTTTTGCATAAGTCATGTTTTAACTGTTGTACAGACTTTTCATAATCATGTCATGTAGATATCTTTCTCTTTATTTTGTTACATTGATGTATTGTTTCATAAATTGATATTTTAGGAATAGTGTTATCTTTGAGAAAAGCAAAACTTATATTTATGATATTGATAGGCTTCTGCGTATTGAATGCCTGGACAGATATTTGTTTAATGCACATCACACGTGTAAACATGTAAATATCCCTTGTGTAACTCCACTTTGACTCTGGTCTAGGTGTGAATTACATGGAAGTACGCATGTCACGCCTCGAGATTAGTCCTAAACCCATGATTCTTAGGCTCGGGTAGTGACAATATCCTACTTTTTCTCAAAGCCCCCAAAAGAAGCTTGCAAGTGGTCAACAACCTCTTAGTAAGCTACCAAAAAGCGGCAAGTCAAGTTTTTAACCTCTCTAAAAGCCAGCTTTTCATTGGCAAAACTAGTTCCTCCAAAATCTACTCAATTTGCTCCATCCTTGCTACACGCATATTCTACTTGACAAACATTCAACTCACGCACCGATGTACATTTGCTGTACAAATCTCTAACAGTAGAAGCAAGGATAAGGATTGATCTCAGTGTCTTAATTCTAAAAAGGGAGTTGCTTATCTACACCAAAAATTATTGATTTTTAACGGTGAGAAAACGCCTTTAACAACAGTTTTTTTTTCCGGGCACTAAAAGGTAGCTAAGTGTAGTATTTACCAACATAAATTGTTTTCCGCTATTAAAAGTTCCCTAGGATGGTGGTGGCAGAAACAACACTTTTAGCAGTGGAAAATAATTTCCGGCACTAGAGCCATTTTTTGCTTTGCTAGAAATCACTTTTTAGTTGTTCCGTCAAATTTGGACATGTTTTCCCTAATAAGTAATTCATTCTCACAATATGCAATAGCTGCTTTGGATCTTTGCATAAGGCTCTGAGGGGAACCACTTTTAGAAGGTGAATCCTACCATCATGTGAGACTAGATATTTCTCTACGTAATCGAACCAAATTATAAACTCAAAAACTAATTAACAAAACTCAAACATTTAGAATAAGAAAATAACAGACGTTTTGGCCCTGTCCAGATTCTTTGTTGTGAACTTGAGTTTGGTAAGATCGTCTCTCATCTCACTTATAAAGATTTTCCCATTAACTCCCTTAACCCCAACCCCTACCAACCCCTTCTCTTCTTTTGCTGTAATGAATTCATATTCAATTTATTCGGTCATATTATCCTTTCTTTAGATATAATTTTTGTAATATCTTTTTACTAAATACTCTCCAATCATTGATCTAACTCATTTGTATTACATAGGTTTGATGGTGGAAGGAGCCATTAATTTTTTAAAATTTAAAAGTAATTCTTAAATTAAAATTAATATAAAATTATAGTATTTATACACATATAATAACTGCCCAGACCGGGTCTCTCTTTCTAGTCCTTCAGCAAATTGGACATGTTATCATCATTCCATTTTCAGTTGGAAAAAAAAAAAAACCAAGTTACCATCGGTGCATCAACACATGATTATGATATGTTATATCAATGATACAGATGCAACTTCAGCATCAAATCTGCATTCGGTATTGATTTCCCTGGCAAATCAGTAAAATGACAATTTAACAATTAAACCCTATTTTATACTCACATGTATGCATGGACCTCTGGTTTTTTTTTTTTTCCCAAATTATAGGGGTGGGACCCTATCCCTCTGGTGACAGATGTATATGTCGGGTGAGGTGAGGGAGACTTTCGTGAGAAGTATAGAACAACCCTCTACAGCAGGCCACCCTTGCAGTTGGCCTTGACCGGTGTTGCTAATTGTTGCTGTCCTCGATTATTGTGAGATCAAGCAACTTGGGCTGCCAAAATGGAACAGTGTCCCTTGTCATTATCTTAATTCTTAATGGAAAAGCCAGTCCGATCAAGCAACTTGTAATGGTTTGTTTTTTTATTTTTGGTAAGAAAGAGAACTTCATTAAAAAGCACAAAGCCACAACAACACACAATAAAAGAGGAGACAAGACACTACACTACTAAGGATGCAAATGATGCAGGTCCCATCTTACAAAATCACCCACCGAAACATGACTTGGAATGGAGTTTGAAGGAAACCACAATACAAGGGTCTACATTCAGCAGCCAAAACTGAATGGTGTCTCTTTAATGGAGAAGGCAGCATGGAGAACGGTTGAAAGTGGGCTTTTAATGGAGAATAGTTATCACACAGCTCTATAATAACACACAAGTGACTCTATGAGAATTTGTTTAACTCCAACCATGGATGGACAAATGTCAAGTATTAGGCCAATTATATAGACAAAATAAGAAAAGAACCTTTCTTTAACCAGTAATGAAACCAAGTACACTTGTTTATACTCTAAACGCTACTAGCAACCTATAAACCATATTCAACTATGAAAGTTCAACATTAATCAAACCATCAATAATTAAAAGTCTAGATATAATTTATTGAAAATTTTCATCTAAACTCTAGAAAAGAAGAATCTATAAAACTTTTTTCACGTATAACTCTAAAATGCAACTTTTAGAATTGTATGCATTGTAGAAAGGAGAAAACCAATCTTGTGAGTAATTTCTCTTCGGCCTAGTTGTCTACAGAGCTAGATTCATTATTTTATCACGGTGAGGGCAAAATAATGCTTAAGAATTGAGAAGATTAAAAGAAGTGACATGCCCAGGCAGCACATTCTTCTTTTTCTTCCAACCTCAAATGTAGTTGGGTATACGATGCACAACATTCTATAGTGAATTGTGGAGCTACCTATCACAATACTTCAATGGTCTTGGGAAGTTAATAAAATGATGACATTGTGTATTCTATCGCATCCCTTTTTTGAAATAATATGAATTTGATTCAAACATTGTATCTCTTCTACAACTATCACACCTATTACACGAAACTTTCACCATTCAGTTGGCCACATGCTCCTCGTGATAGATGATGATGAATACAAATGCCCATTAAATCCTAAAAGCCTTTCTCTTACTCATACCAATTGTTTCCAATGGGAACCATTGCAAACATGCCAATAAAAATGTTGGCTCTTGGTGAAGATATGTAAAGATTTAGAAATTGAGGTTTAGGCATTAAGATTTAGGGAAAGTGATTACGGACGTGGTTTATGGATTTAGGGAGGGAGGGAGAGAGAGAGAGAGTTGGGAATGCCTTCCTAGCTTAAGAAAAATTTAAGGGAATCATAGGAGAACAAAGAGATTGAAGGAAAATGAGGATTTTGAGAAGTGGGGCAACTGGTCTTGAGTACAAGCGGATGTGCCCCCCAACCATAGCCCTTGTGGGCTCTTCGAAATCCACCTGGGGCGGATGGCCCATCCCTAGGCTCACAAGGCCCTAGCCCTTATGGGCGTTTTCAAAACCACCTCGGGTGGACGCCCCATGATTCCAACATGCAGGTCCGCCCCTGTCTCAGGTATGGGTGCCTACAGGCCGAGTCAGACCCAGCCCAAATTTGGCTGGATTTTTAGCTTGTGGGCTGCCTCAACTGGCCAGGCTTAAATTTTTGGCTCTATTGATAATTGGTTAAACTTTTTTCTGATTTTATTGATTTCTAGGGCTTTAGAGGTATAGAACGCTTCATTTCTGTGAAATCTCAGCTTGATTTGAGTAGATTCTTGCTTTGTTTACCATTTTAACTGTTTTCATTGCTGCTTTCCTCCATCTCCATCTCATGGGTCCTGACCGTTTTAAGTTTGAACAGCCTAGTCATCGGGCCATTTTCCAGCTAATTTAGGCGATCCACAAGGAAATCAATTGAACCAAAGGATCTTTTTGTATATTCAGGACTCACTAATGAACGAATAAATGATCTACACATCTAGAATAGATCGGACCAAGGGAAGTAGATGTGATATTCACTCGCCCATAACCTACTAAATCTAATCCATCCAACCATTTGCCTTTTTTTATTAAATTTTTTTATCAGCTGCTTCAAGAAGCCTTCCATTTGCATGGAGCTCCCAAGCCCACTCTACCAGCCTCTTATCAGATTCATCATTTTTTTTTTCTACTGTGGATTTCATGGGCTTTCTCCCACATGCAATTTCAAAAGCCACAACTCCAAAGCTATAATCTAATTCCTTACTCGCCTTCTTATTGATGATCCATTCTTGTGCCATGTAGCTAATTGTCCCTGCAAGTGCAGCCTTTTGGTCACACAGCACATTGTTCAAAAGCTTAGCAAGCCCAAAATCCCTGAGCTTGTCGTTGGAAACTAGAATCCAACATCACATTGCTTCATTTAATTTCTCTATGCTGAGGCCATCCTGGTCGCTATCTTATACCTCACTGGCCATGTAAGAGGGATTTTCCTTCCGAAGAGATGAGAATCAAGGCTTCCCTTGGGCATGAACTCGTAGACGAGTAGAAACTCCCCATGATCATGGTACCAACCAATGAACTGCATTAGGTTGTAATGTGTTGTGCAAATGCGAAGGCACTATTGCTAATTGTTGTTGTTAGATCGGATCAAGGGCAAATACATCAACATCATCACACACATAGAGAAGAAGAAAACCATACAATCATGACACACAGATTTTACGTGGTTCATCATAAAGGCTACCTCCACGAGCTTTGAGCATCTTGTTGGATTTCACTATGAAATGTACTGGGCAATTCGTTACAAAGATTCCCATTCCACTAACATCTAACTCCTTAATCTTCATAATTCTTAATCTTGCTCTCACAACACCCTGCCATATGTGATGTGTCACTATTACGGGGAATAGAGTTCACAACTCTCAAACACCCTATATGACCGTATGTAGTTTATTCCACGGGGAAGAAATCTGCCACATCTCCTGCACAAAGTTTGAATTATATTACATGAATATATAATGTATGCTTTTTTGGCCACTAAGAAAGCCCTTGTATAAAAACCAAAATACCTTTAACCCTAGCCAATTATCTTGTGTGTGATTGCTTGTTGTTCTTCTTGTGTGGTGTATGATTATATGTGCTTAGCCTAGATCAAGAACTAACATAATGCCTTAGCTAGCTTATGACCTTTGCTTAGGGTTATATACTCTATTTTGCCTTGTCTAGAACCCCTTGAGACTTTCTTTATGGCAACCACCATATCTAAATCAATCAAGAAAGATTTTCTTCATGGCAGCCACCGTATCCAATTGGCAGATCCAAATATGTTGTATGAAATTCTTTTGATTATTTTGATACATTCACTGGTACGAAATAATATTGATAGCCTCTACTCATGTCCTAGGTTGTCTAAGAGCTAGACTCGCCTCAATTCTTGTCTTTTGCCTTCAACTCTACTCAAGTTAGATTCAGCTATTTCAATAGTTTGCTGAGCTTCTTATAGATCAACGTTACTATCCTTCTCTGCATCATTTACTAAAATGGCAATCTCATTATTGCCTATTCTAGTGAAACCGCCCATCACAGCCATCATTAACCATTGGTCGTTGAGGCGTATTCTCAAAATACCTATATCAACGGTTGTGGCAATAGGGGCGTGATTTGTTAATAAGCCAATTTGGCCACTGCTAGTGGATAAAATGATTTTTTTCACTTCCGAATCCCAAATAATTTGATTAGGAGTCAGTACACATTCATCAATTTGCTCTCCACCTAAATCGACCAAGAAACCCTTGTAAACATCTCCAAACCCATTGGCATTTGAATTGGCAGTTCCCAGTTTGACTCGTACTCTATTTTGAAATTTTGGTGGGGTAGCTTTACTACCTTTTTTTTAAATTTGCTTGATTCTAGTTCATTTCAACTGAGTTACGTCCATTAACTCAATTGTATAATTCGATGTAGTTTGACATTGATTCTAAGTCCAATTCGATTTATGTTTACTTTAGATACTTTAAGAAATATATAAAGAATGAAATTTGTTGCATTTGAGAGATTATAATTAAGGACTCAATTTATAAGCCAACCAATGAAATAAACAACATTTGATTCTTGATATACTAACTTCATTCTAATAAATATGTAGTGTGAATGTGAAGCTTCCCATTCTCTTATATTTATAATAGGTCACTCGTTTTTTTAATTGAAAGTTTCTTTTTTATATTGGGATTATTATTAAGGCTCATTTATGAAATCTTTGTTCGTGGTAGTTGTTCATCTCTTGTAAGGTCCAAACCCAAATTAATTATAATTAACTATAATTAACCTTGTTTTACTCTAATTGATGATTGATTAGGCTAATTTAATCTAAATCTCTTTGGTTTGAGTCATGGATGGGTAATTGGGTCGGGTTCAAACATTATTTAGGTAGTCAAGGATTTTCTCGTGATTTAGATTTCATGGTTTTACATTATATTGGCATCATTTTAATTGCACTATGTGTATTTCATCATATGGACCACCTTTCATAATTGGCCTAACTCAATTCAAATCCCTGTTGGCTCAACTAAAGTCTATTTGACTCAAATTGTAAATCTTATAAGCAAATTGGACTTGCTTGTAATTTTCAGAAAAAACTGACTTAAATAAGCCAAAACCCATTCGACCCTTTTCTTCTTCCTCTCAAATTCTGGTGAAGCCACTCCTTCTTCCTTCTTTACTCTCTCTCTCTCTCTCTCTCTCTCTCTCTCTCTCTCATCAGCTCAAAGCTTAGGAGGTAATGCATGTTGGACTTGGATACCCCATTTTCCTTTTTAATTCTCCTTTGGTCATCTTCTTCCTTTGGAATCTAAGATTGCTTCTATTTTTAATCTCTACAGAATCTTCAAGGTAAAGACCCATCTTTAATTTAATTCTCTAAATACAATAGAGTCAAGGAGACTCAGATATGTAGCATGCATTCATCCCATGTTCATTTCATCTCTTGCATATCTTAAGGTTAGTATTTTTGAGGTTTCTTCACCAATAGAGCCTAAGGAGGTTTGAATTGTTGAATAAAGCTATAAAAAGGCAAGTATAAATGTATAGTATTGCTGTATGTATGATTTTATATGTTGATTCCTATTAATTCAATGTACCAAGTTAATCTACCTCCTCTCTTTTTTAATTCAAGAAATTGAGGTGGTTTAAGTATTAATGATTAATATGGATGTAGTTATGAATGAATGATGGTAATGGAAGTAGGAGAAACTCAATTGTAGAGTAGAAGGTGTTTGGTGAATGATAAAGGGGTTTAATTGATGTTTTGGTGCGGGTAAAACCAAAGAAAATAAAGGAGAATCAGTTTTAGAGCCAAAATGCTCCAAGGCCGATCGATCAGGCAAGGGATCGATTGATCGAATTAGTTCTCTGGAAGGTGTCCGATCGATCAGACAGAGGCCCAATCAATCGGGTACCCCTATTTATGACCAAAACTTTATTTATTTTATTTTGAACTAAGGATCATTGGGAACCATCCCAGCCTTCTCTTAAGCCCTTATGGAAATGGCTTGAGCCAATTTTACCTTTACGACAATAAGTTATTCAAAGACCTTTTAGAAATTTAGATTTGGCACTTTCACCTAGAATAAATTGGCCCAACGGTAAGCAAATATTAAAAAGGAAGAGTGTAGAGCTATCACTCATTTCCTTTTAATGTTTCAGTGGTTTTTGATGTCACGTCAAAGGTGTTAGCATAAGAAGTGTCTACCGGTTACACAGTATAGCACTAAGACTTTGGTAGCACATTGACACCAGACATCAAATGAATATGTCATATTGAATGATCAAGGAAATATGGATTATCTTAATTAGGTTTGGTTAGTAAATATTATTTTTAACCTTCAATTCAATTGCATTCATATTGTTAAATAAGGCTATGACCTCAACATTATTTAATCATGAACCTATATTTCCTAAGTGAACCTTGAGACGAAATTCAGGCCAAAGCCTATGCATTGCGTGAGCCTGTGAGTTATGACAGGATAACCAAGGTTGGGAGGGTTCGAGCACGATTAGCTCATCTATATATGCATTTTTCAATTGTTAGTAATTCCATTCAATTTCAATTATATGAATTGCATGTGATCTCCAGACCGATATTCTTCCTGTATAAGTATGAAATGATCGCTACATATGTTAAGTATGAAAGTTATGAATCTCAATCGGTCTTGAAACATTGAGTCGATATTACTTAACTTGTACTCATAGGAGGTTTGACAGGACCGAATCAAAGCATTCCATTTGTCTCCTACTGCAGTAGTTATGTGAGGAGTTAGTCAGCGCTCTTTGGGTAATTAGATGGATTTTTTACCCGACCATTAGTGATTTCTCACTATATGATGTAAACTCTTCTTAAAAAGAATATAGCCTCCTGGATGCTAACTTATATGTTATTGTATTTTCTATTATGGTTTTTGTTCATGCCTAACCATATGTACAATATGCTTGTCTTCCATTACTGCTCTCTTTTGATTAATGTCTTAAATTCAATTGATACAGCATGATAATCTTAAATGCATTTATATTTGCTAAACCATTGTGTTTAAAGGTGTTATCCTTGGTGTTACAAATGCAGAACCCAAAGTCAATCAAGCAATCCATGCGCCCCCAGAGAAGACCATAACGGTACCTCAGGGAGTAGATGAGTGGACTAAGGATAGCATTTACTACTAGTCATCCTACTTAACATGTCACAAGGGTTATTTTGGGTTCATCCTAAGATGTAGTCATATATTGGCTTACTTTTCATCATGTCATCATCATTATGTAGATTCATGTCATATTGTATTTGATGGACATGTATATTGGGCTTTAGTATTATGCCTATGTCTTTTGTATGTCATGTACATGCACATGATGTTTAGTTCATTCTGTACTTGTATTTTGCATCACACATACAATTATCTGTCTTTTGGATATAAGATAGGTTTATATATATGCATGTAGATGGGTTTAATTAAGACACTTTGTTATTATAAATGAATGAATGTTATTGGTGCCTATGATGAGTACAAGTGTACTTGACAGGCTTCTACATTTGTTCAAATAATTGACATGTGTTTTTTGATATTCTTCACATGTTTTTGTAGAATTACCCTTGTAGTGGTTCGAACATGTCTTGACATCGCATGAATTGCCACAGGCCATGTGTGTTGCACCTTAGGATTCTTCCTAACCCCCAATTCTCGGACTCGAGGCATGACATATCATTTTGAGTTTTGGGTAGACTATGGCATAAATTTTAATTTGATTATGGTAACCACCACCATCAGAGTGATTACCGTTATTCACATAATTAATTAAAAACACAAAAATAAGTTGATGTGGGATCATTTGTAAGTGTCCCAAAACGGAAATCCAAATGCTCATTGCTCATCCAGCATTGTAAATGCTGGAATTCTGATAATTTTAAAGGCTAAATGTGGGTTTTCAAGAGGGCAAATCCTTCCACCAAACAGGGAATTTGGAATGCTTGGGACATGATCTGACACATGTTAGAGATCTCCAATAGTTGTAATTCTAGTCAGAAATAATTCCAACCAAACAAGTGAATCTGATGGTGGTACAAACTCAAATTCATATGAGACCACCACTAAATCACTTTGAAAGACTAATTTTTACATGATTTAAATTTCATAAATGAGCCTCAATTATGGATTAATAGAGATAATCTTATACATTTCTGTTGAGTTTATGTTTTGTATTCCGATTTAGCCGGATAGGTCCACTGGATTAGCCAATGACCAGTTTAAGGTCAAAGGTATTTTAGTAATTGTACCAAGACTTTCTTGGTGGCCAAAAAAGCAAAAATTATATATGTGTATACTATATAATCTGTAACCGTAGATCTTGGCGTTGAAGAGAGGTGAGAGCTTTCTTGCCCATGTTGTTCCCACACCACGTAGAAAAGATGATGTGAGAGAGTGAGAGTCTTTATATGCTTCAATTATCATGGTGAAGATAATCGTCTCTATGCCATAGATATAACCCTCCTTAGGTGAACCACATAAGTTTGTCTCTCTTTTTGTGTGATTACTTCTTTGTTGATCTTCTAATTCATGTATGTACATAACCTGTGATGTCAGATTCCCTACAAGTGGTATCAGAGCCTGCTGAGGTTGGGGGTTTGAGTCTCCTCTCGGGTGGTACCAATTGGGGGGGGGGGTCCTTCCGTTTCTCATCACTAATTGGTTTTGGGATAAATGGTAGCTCAATGAGGTATGAAATCCTACAATTGCATGACACTGTGTAGTATAAAACCTGATATTGTTTCAATGGGGTTGAAACAATATTATGAAGAGGGAGGGTGGAAATTAAAAAGAAAAGAAGAGGGAAGCATTAAAACTGGATGGCTTGTATTGAACAAACTTAGATTCCCCGCTATGCCATTTTCAACCTTGAGAATTAAAAATTGACACGGAAATCTTGCTTTTTGCAAAACTCTTTCACCAAACATCATTAAATTACACTACAGTTGGAAGACTCATCACCTGCTACCCATGACCATAATCTAAACGCTGGGGTACAGAGTCATGGCTAAAATGAAGAAACAAAAGCTACCCACAAAATTTATCATTCATCTACTGCAATTGCAGAGCTCATATCCAACCTCACAAAATTCTAAGTAACACGCAATAGGAACATTCCTTGATTGAACTTCCATAAAAGATTTCAGCCTCATTGAATTCTTTAGCTACACCCATATAGCTGATAACTACTACCTTACAACATTTTGACTGATTAGTTTTGCCTGTGATAGGCGATCCATCCCCCTTGATCAAAAGGCTATAGCGGGAGGGATGCTTAATTGTAGTCAAAGAGGCAAGCCGAGATCTTTATTCAGCCTGCCAACTATTTGAAGCAATAAGCAGTCGCAGTACACAATTATCAACCCAGTTTGCTTGCTTAAACTAGATTAGCCTACGGCCTGTAGAAATGATGGTGTATGATACTGAGGAGGGCTGTGCAGAAAAGGTGGTTGTTGGTGGTACCAGGTGCATGGGGACTGGAAGCTGGTTTGGAAGATCAGGCAGTTGTGCCTCAAAATTAAGAACTTTCATCACTTGCTTTATTGAAGGCCTGAAGCTTGGATCTGGGTAAGCACACCACAGCCCAACAACCATCAAGCACTCCATCTGCTTCGCATCAAAACGCCTACACAACCTCCCATCGGCCGCATCAAGAACTGGTCCACTCCCATAAAGCTCCCAAACCCAATTGGCCAACCTTATTTTAGACTCCTCATCCTTGGCTTCCAGTGCCGTTCTCCCACAAGCGATTTCTAATGCCACAATCCCAAAGCTAAATACATCAGATTCTTTACTCGCCTTGCCTGCGCTAATGCATCCAGGTGTCAAATAGCCCAATGTACCTGCCGGAACTGTGGTTTGGGGCCCTAGCTCATGGTCCATGAGCCTAGCAAGCCCAAAGTACCCAAGCTTCACACTGAAACTGGAGTCTAACATCACAGTGCTGGATTTGATGTCTCCATGCACCACACATTGCTCCCATTCCTCGTGCAGATACAGCAAGGCAGATGCGAGACCAAGCTCTATCTTGTATCTCAATGCCCATGTGAGAGCGCAGTTCTAGGCGAAGAAGTGAGAATCGAGGCTTCCATTAGGCACAAGCAAGAATTCACCATGATCATGGCACCAACCCAAGAGCTGCACCAGATTGTGATGCCTCAATTGGCTTATGATTTGGATTTCGGTCATGTACTTCCTCTTTCCTTGTCTGGATCCCCTTGAAATTTTTTTTTACAGCCACGGCCAAATCCAAGCCACTTAAGTACCCTTTATAAACACATCCGAATCCTCCTTGTCCCAGCTTCCTTCCATCTGAGAAGTTGTTAGTAGACAAGGCTAGCTCTCCATATGTAAACCTCTTTGGCCCTGCACCTCTCTCTAAAACACCATTAATGGATGTAACAGTTAGCTTCTCCTGATCTGCTTTCTTTGTCCTCACGCTCCTTCGTGACAAGGAAAACCATCCTGTACATGCCCCACCCATCAAAGTGCCTGCACAAATGATCATTGCAATTAACCATCTCACCTTTCTGTCAATCTTTCCATCACCACTTTCTGTTCCCACCGTTGAATAAAACTCCCATGAATGGATGATATGTCGCTCTTGATACGAACCTGTGGCTCCAGAGAACCCAATTTTAATCTTTTCAGGTAAAACCTTCCTCAAATCAACGTCATATGATAAATTAGAATTCGCACGAAAACTGGGATTCTTTTCATATGTTAAGAAAACACTCAACCTCTTAATACTGGCATTATAACTGATCCAAGCATTAGCCACTACACCACTGTGAATAGTAACATTCCAAGGTGCATATGTGATGGACTCTATCGAGTTAACATTGATCCCAATGTGCTCCACCGGAGGATCCCGCTCGCTATTCGGAGTAGCATCGAACTCGACTGTGACGAGTTGGTTTTGGGTTCTGGAGTAAAAGGTTCTGGTGTTGAAGAGGCCTAGAAATCCACCCACTTAGTTGGGTGGGATTTTGAAATTGACAGGAGCGAGAAAGAAGGCGAAACCATTACCATAGGTCGAAGAATTGCGGGTGTCGATGGAGAAGGAGAAGTGTGTAGTGAAATCTGTGAGTTTCTGGGTAGCTTTATCCCAAAGGTGCACTGGTTGAGAATGCGGCCCAACCAACGCGGCATAAATAATCGACTCTGGTGAGCTCAATAGCGCCATTGAAAGGCATGGCATCGCCTTCATAGAGAACGTTGGCTGCACTGGGCATCAAAATAAAGAAGATGGTAGTGGCAAAGAAGGGGTATATTAAAAGGTTCTTCGGAGACTGGTGTGAAGTTCTCAAGTTATAGGACATAGCCATGACTTGGAGACAGAGAGAGAGCTATGGAATATGTATCATAGCAAATTCTTATATGGTCCATGGTAAGAATGTCATGACGGCATTGCGGGCTTAAGAGCATCCAGCTGGGGACTGTGTAAGAACTGGTAAAATTAAACAAACAAAGCGTGTATGTTCCCTCTTTCTGCCAATGGTGACTAGCAAACTACTTTGTAAATGATAGTAGGTCCCATTTTCAAATTAGGTGGCCCACCAATAAGATACGCTGGGCCCCTTCCATCATCCATCACCTTTTCTGATCGATCTTAGTTGTCCATCGAATTACACAGTTGACGGCTCAGATAAATTAGGTTCCACATCCATTTTGCAGTCTCCCAATAGGAGGATTGACTGGGCTGATTTGAATACTGCCCCCTGACGATCTAAGTTGGGGCCCAACTCCTTTTGGCCTTAATTCTCAAACAGGGATTGGAACTGCATTTGGGAATAATAACAACCTATACTAATCTAAGCACGCAATTTGGCCAATGTGATGCACAATGGACAGGGACAAGTACTACTAGAGGATTGTCTTGGAAACATGTCCCATGTCACCTCACATGGAGGGCAGCTTGAGTCTACAATTGATGATCAAAACCGTTCATTTGTCCTGTCATACGACAGATTAAGCATGATGTAAAGATGGCGCAAATGAAACGGAAGAAATATGCAATGGAAACTTTGACAATTAATGGATGGAGCACTTGCCTGTATTTCATCCGGAACAATGCTATTCACGTTGGAAGTTTGGTAAAACTGATATTCTGGAATGGGCTATATGCAGACAACAGCACACAAAGAAAGAGAATTGCAAACGGAAGAGGCAAGACTAAATGATCAAATATTAAAGTAATATATTAGAGAAAATGTATGTATCAGTGATGGACAGATGATGATGAAATGCATAAGGCAGGTACCAATTCATGTTGCCACCTTTTTAATTGTTTCCATCATTCTACTGCGTCACATGAAATTTGCTGTCGAGTTGTGATTATGCTGCTTAGCTTACTGGAGAAGAAAATATATTCATTCATTTAGAAAGAAAGTTGATCACTCCTTTTAAGGATATGGATCCTCGACTGCTTTTGCAACAAGACACTGTTGCTATTAAAGCAGTGAACATAGCCTACCTAGTATAAGAGGACTTCTTGATCAATCTGCGACACACACACACACACACAAAAAAAAAAAAAAAAAAAAAAAAAATCACTGTCCGGTATGTAATTTAAGGGCATGAAATTGATATTCAAAAGTTTAAGATGGAATGGTTATCAATGTTCATAGGACCTTTTTCAGACGAGTTGATCATAAAGTGACCTTGCATCTGACAAGGCCACTGGGCCTGCAAACTCTACCTCATGTTCTATTTTAAAGCTATAGAGATCACTAATCAGTGATGAGATCCCTCGCAATCATTTCCTGTGGAGTTTATTTACTTCTATCAAGAAGTGTGCTTATCCCGAATTCTCTACTGGAACAACATGGATCATATGAAATTGTAGAGTTGCTTTCACCTGTCTATGGAAAATTATAACACTATCACGGCGAGCAAAAGTCAAAACACACAACAGACCTTTGGGCGACCTTTTCCTGTAACCCTAATGTTATCAAGTTCATGCATATGATTTCATATCTTGTTTAAAGGCGCACTCCATAACGAGAAACGACAAAAACTGGAAAAAAAAAAAAACCTAATGACTAATGATT
This sequence comes from Sextonia rubra, assembly GCA_037013555.1. Classification (NCBI taxonomy): domain Eukaryota; kingdom Viridiplantae; phylum Streptophyta; class Magnoliopsida; order Laurales; family Lauraceae; genus Sextonia; species Sextonia rubra. The sequence continues at coordinate 24,707,199 of JASUAD010000001.1, read as the reverse complement.
AGATGATATCCAATTAAAAACTTTGATTACTATCTGGTGCTTGAAACATATGACAATAAGAGCTGTTCCATTGGCATGGCTTCACTTAGATATATAAGAATACAAAAACCCGCCCACACACGTTGGACAAACAAACATGATAAATCCACATATATATGGATCAAACCCACCCTCACCCATTGGATAAACGAACGTGATAAGCATTCGTTTGGGGAGTTCTATAAAAGTGAATGAATTTCTTGAACTGTTCTCTAAAGCCAGTGCGAATTTGGATGTTATGTTCTATAAAAGTGATAGAATTTCTTTTAAGAGTTCTGTAAAGCATTACGAATTTTGTGTTATAAAATAGTATATATTAAAATGAGTAATGGCCCTATAAGGATGGTCCTTACAGCGTACAGTAAGGAATTCTAGCAACCATTACATCAATGAAAACTAGAGGGCTTGATGGTTATTTTAAGTGGAGAGGAGGGGCTTGATGGTCATTTCACGTTCAGATTTTGAGACTCCTTACCATTAGCTAAAAGGACCATCGTTATAGGACCATTGCTCTTAAAATATTTACCTAAATGCAAAGCTAGGATTGCCAGTTGGTGTAAGTGACAATGTTGAGGGGTACATGCATATGAAATTCAAATGGTTAAACCGTTAAATCTTTATACTGCATGCTTCATGTGCCATATTGAAATTCCAATATATACAGACCAGAAGGCAAGGATCAAAGTGCACTGCCAGGCATGTATTACGGTGCTCGGTGCCCTCGAGTCTTGCACTGAAAATCCTAACTCCCTCGCAGCAACCACCACCTCTCGTTTCGAAGGTCGCCGATTACCTTTCAACAGCACCATTAAATCCAGACAAGTTGTTTTCCCAGTCGCAAAGACCCGTGTGTGCGCCATTCCCAAAAGAGCAGAAGCAGGTTGACGGGTTATGTTAGTCAGCCCTAATTCAACCTGTGTCACACTAGGTCAAGTTTATCATGGTCAATCTGTACGGACTACAGCTCGGGTCAGATTTTGCCATCCCTCCCCGGCAATGCCAGTAATTAATTCTATCACTATATAGTACTTCATATTACATCTATGACAGTTACCTTCATACACTAACGTGCTCGACACCTCCATGCATGCATGACTTTATAAGAGTTGCCACAAGCACAGAGGTGAGGCAACTTAAAGGCCATGTAAATGGCACAAGTGCCTCCAATTATAAAAATAAAATAAAATAAACCCTGAAATGTTATTGTTTATTTGACTCTCAGAAATAAAAACCGTCACTGTTTTTTTAAACTGTATCACTAACCTACATACACCACTCTGAACCAGGCAAGCAGAAGCAGCAGCACATGTAGGAGCATCTCAATTGATGAAAAAACAGAGTTGGGTGGGTGCTGATGGATCTCTCCAAAATTCAGAGTTTCCTTAGCAAGCCTCTGTCCAATTTGAGAATCATCTGAATAGTTGTGTCCACATTTTATCTACCCATCTTTTTTCTCCCTCTATTTCAGTGATAGGATTGTCTAACCAACTTCAATTTTTCAACCAAGTCAAATCAAACACGTAGCTGCAACAGATGATTAAGTTCTACTATTCATAACTTCCTAATTGTTAAGAGACATAAAACATGGCAGCAATCATCCTCGCGATCACAAAACTTTCCATACATTCCAAAATTGAAGTAGCAAAAAAATAATAAGAAGAATAATAACAGAAAACAACAAAAAAAAACATCAAATTATTATTATTATTATTATTATTATTATTTTGGTTAAGATACCACAATTTGATTCATTAGATAGCAAAATACTACATTGGGGAGGGGAGAACCTGATGAACAAAAGAAAAAACATCATATATAAAACTCTAGAAGCATCACATGCTTCCATTTACTCCACTTAGATCTCATGTCGTGGGAAAATTTAAATTACAGATTAGTTTATACAAAAGTTCAATGATTAAATTATTATAATACATCTGATAAGCCCAGCCCAGACCTATTCGAAACTTGAGACAGATCCTGATGTAAGAAAAAATACCGAATGTGATTCTGATGTCACTGCTGCTAATGGCTATCGGCACTTCTTTGCAGGAACATTGAACCAATTACAACAGCAATCCCTGTTACTGCAATTGTGAACAGAACACGTCTCCGTGATAAATCACGTGCAGGGCTTCTGGGAACAGCTTGTACTCTCTCTGGCATGTTCTCATTCCTTCAAAAAAAAAAAGATGAGTTAGCGGTTGAAACAAGGAAAAATACTCATTTAATAACTCTTAAAAAATGAAAAACAAAATCAAACAAGTTCAAATAAATTTCAAAGATGTTCCTTAGAAAGAAACATGATGCTCCCCAAGCATGTTAAAGAGAGAGATTGAGTGATGGTGATCACTACCACTTCCAATCAAATCCATTATTAATTTATGAGACCTCAAACTATAGCACGCAGGGCCAATCCGAATTCAATAAATGTGTCTTCTGAGAAGTGCTTATTTTCAAAGTTCAAACTTTCTTGCTTTCTGAAATTCAGCTTCTATTAATTTAACTGTGCTAAATTCAGCTTCTTCAAGTATGCTAAGTTTTTCATTTTCTCAAAATGAGAAATGAGGTGCCATTGTTGGACTTTTGCAGAGCCCCCAACATGAACCTTGAATAGACCTGTCAAGAAAGCTCAGCAGTGCCTCTAACAGGCCAGACCTGAAGGCTTAACAGCGTCTTTGGCTTTCGAATAAAGAAAAACTACATCTGCCACACTCACCACCAGATTTTGCAATACAAGAGAAGATAGCCAGATTTTAGGGATCATATTTCAAATCAGGTCCTACCTATTAGAGGGAAATTAGAATGATCAACTGAGGTCATGATCTGTCTCAATCACGAAGCAAAAATGGCAAGATCTAAAATGAGACAGTTAAATTGGGTCCAAAATAAATTTTAAAAAAATTATAGTGACAGTGTTCAATTAAATGTGGAAACAAAACAACCCCTTAGTGGTCCATGAAGATCAGTACATCAGGCCCATCTAGGAACCAAAAGGCTGGTGGGCCTATTAAAAGGGATGGGGATGGCAGGTCACTGGATTCAACCCACCTGAAACTGATCCACAGCAAGATCAGCCTAGCAGAGCCAGCTACCAGCTTGGTCGCCCAGATTTGGCTCTCAGTTTGCAAGAGGTGCCTGGTCCCACTAGCCAGTCGCATGGGGCATACAAACTTTACAATCCTCCACGCCAAAAAATAATTGTTCGAGAGTTTTTTTTCTTTCTAAAATTTAGATGGTTCATCCTTGGATTTGGATTGATTCTTCCTGCTTGATTATGAAGAGGATGTGGGATTGAGTGATTTTCTCCACTGTGAAAGCTATGACAGCCAATGAGGCTTCTTCCTTATGTCAATTTTCAAGAGGTTTGCATTGTTCTAAAATTATTCTGAGATACAACAATCCCTTTATTGAGTAGTTGCTATTATTAAGATGAAGAAACGATGTTAGCTTTTCAAGTACCTCATGGGACCGACATGTGATAGAAGATGGTCCACCAAATCAACCAATATCTAAATGTACATACAGCCAGAAACCTATATTTTTTATTTGTTAGGTTTTAGATTTTTATGGTCCATTTTTAAGTAAGTGGGGCTTATTAAAGATTTGAAATTTATTTCTTTATGGGTTGGATCAAGCATTGAGATTCGAAGTAGGGTTTTAAGGGGTTTTGAGTTTGCTTTATCTGCGCATGCACATAAGTCGTCAAGCCCTTGTCTTGCACGTTTTTATGAAAGTTGAATGAACTTTCATTTTTTGAAATTCTTATTTCTTCTCCCTTGGTTGACATCTCCAAATGGATCAAAGATATCTATGGACAATATTTACTTTCATTCAGTTTAGGCTATTCCAATGGGAGGTAGGTAATATAGAGGCATGTGAGATGTGGAGAATTTCGAGTTGTTCCCAACCTATGATGCACGGATACTTCAAAATAGGCAACGTATCGTGTCGTATCGTATCCGATACTTCACTTTTTATGTGTAAAATCCGTGTCCTTGCCGTGTCCATGGCGTGTCCCTGCAGTATCCACGCCGTATCTGGGCATCATAGTTCCCAACAAATTGAGGTGTCTTGACTAGAGGGTCATGTCTGCTTTTAAGAGGGAATGATTAAACCAAAAGGAAAACATACCTACCATTAATTTTTGATACCGAACTAGAGAAGGTTGTGCCTGACCTTCAATTCACTGATTCCCCACTATAACTCTGTTGATGGGATGCCTTGTTGCAGAACATAGAGAATATAGAGAGAGACCAAGAACCATTTAGATAGAGCTAACGGGAAGGCCTACAAATTTCCGACCTTTCCGCTCAAAGAAACAATTTAGTCTTCCACAAGACTCTTTGGTTTCTATACAACAAAATAAACTACACATACTATCGAAATGTGGAATAGAGGGCGGCCGTTGGCGCAATGGTAAGATTGCTCCATTGCGACCTGGGCATCCTAGGTTCGAGACACAAAAACAACCAATCTGCTTGCTAGGGTAAGACTACGTACATCTATTCCTCCCCAGACCTCGCAGTGGCGGAAGCCTCATGCACAAGGCTGCCAATTTTTTACTATAGTAATGTGGAATGAGGTGTACTACAAACCCCATCATATGGGGAAATTATCACAACCGTCAATCAGCTAATCTGGTACACCCATCACAAGTCTAGGGTCAAGATCTGGGTTCTGAAAAGCTACATGATGTATGTAAGTCCACATCTACAGAAAAACTTACAGTGAGTTCTTGATGCAGGCCGAACCCAAGTCCGGCCCAGATCACAGGCCCGAAGGACATCCAATTGATCCTTGGCTTCCTCAAGGATCCCTAACCCTATCTACTTCCTATTTCATTTTTAGTAGGTCATGTTTGTTTAGAACTAGTCCTTCTATTTTTAGAAACAATCACTCCTATATAAGGAGGAGTTTTTCCTTGTAATAGTTATGCTTTTATCAATAAAAATTCAGTTCTTTCCAGAGTTTCTCGTTCTAGGTTTTGATCGTGATTGTCACTGAATCTTCAGATTCGAACAATCCCTCGGGAGATTGTTCTACACCCGGCTTACGTCCCAGGGATGCGCCAGATTGGTATCAAAGCCCAGATCCGGTCGCCGGGAGACTCTGTCGTTCCCGGAATCCATCCTTCCATCTACTGTACACCGGCAATCATCTCCACCACCAACACCGAAGCACAACAGCAGCCCAAATCCCCAAACCCCTAACCCCGAATCCATAACCATCTTGCCAACACCCATCTCTCTGTCACTTCCCAAATCCGCAAACTCTAACCCTACCGTACCAAATCCTTAACTTCCCCACACCAATACCGACACCCTAACACCACACCCTTGCCGAAACCCATTCGCCGGAACCAACCCAAACCCCATCAACCCCTCTCAGTCCATCCCGAACCATATCCCTCTTCAAATCCTAAAACCCCATCTCTAACCCTAACCTCTCTCACCTCACAACCCAATTCCTGAGCCGACACCCCTGTCAACCCAGATCTCCAATCCACCCAAGCCATCCATTCCAACCCCCGAGAATTAAAAAAAAAAAAAAAAAACAGAGAGCAGCCGGAAAGAGAGAGAGCGCAGAGAGAAGCAGACACCAACGAGAAGAGACGAAAGGGGAAAGACCACGTACCTGGCACCGGTGGCTTCCATTATTGTCGGCTTCGTCATCACTGTCCTCGCCGTCCTTAGCAGCGGCGGCCTCCAGCCGTTTCGTCGTCACCGTCATCGCAGCGGCCACGAGCACTATCAACGATCGCTTCCATCGTCAGCCTCCATCGCCAGTTTCCATTCTTTCCTCTTCTTGCCTTCATCAGCTAAGCGATCTCTCCTTCCTTTATTTTGTTTCCTGCACATAGACCGAGACAACAGAAAAAGAGAACAAGTTCTCTTGTTCTCACGTGTGAGTGTCGGGTCTGCATACGGACTTAAGTAGATCCGGCCCGACCGACCCACTTTTTGTTCCAAAAAATATATATATATCATGCCTAGAAGAGGTGATGATCTTCAGCATTGGATGACCGACCGGCAAAGGGATGAAACCATCCTTAAACTAAGTCAAGAATTAGAAGATGTCACGGGACGTCTCAAAATTGCAAAAACTGCCATTGCCGAGCTTCAGCAAAGGCAATTTGTCAGTCAAGAGGGATCATCCAATGTATCTATGGTTTACACACCCGTCCAACCAGAAAGACCTAAAAATCATGAATCCATTCGTGATTTTATGCAGCGCCTTCTGGCTGAACGAGATCATCAAGCTTACCCTGTTGCACCCCCACCTGATGATATCACTAGGAAAGTCAAAATTGAAATTGCTGACTTTAGTGGTGATGCGAGCCCGAAAGTTTTTGTTGATTGGTTTAATTCTTTGGAGGATTATTTTGCTTGGTATGGTATGAATGATGCACAGAGGATAGCCTTTACCAAGGTTAAATTAAAGGGTCCTGCTCGTAATTTGGTGGTATGGTGTTGAAAACAATGAGCTTGCAGTGGGCCAGCCGATTCTCCGGTGGAATGTCATGAAAGAAAAGCTTAAAGGCAGTTTTCTTCCTTCTGATTATATGGATACACTTCACAAAAAATATCTGAGTCTCCAGCAAGGCCCTATGACTGTGGAAGAATATACCAACAAGTTTCGCGAATACATTGTTCGCTGTAACTTGAGGACCGATGATCGTCTGACTATCACTAGATACAGAGATAATCTGCGTGCCAATATCAGACGAGAGATGGCAATATTTGACTATGCCACAGTGGATGAAATATTCAATAAAGCCCGCAAAGCCCAACATGAAATTCAGTTGCGGAAGCGCAATACTTTTCAAGCTGGAGAGCCTTCCACAAAAAGAGGTCCTGACCCTACTTATAATCGTAATCAAGCACCAGCTTATAGGCCTCCTCCTCAGCGTCAAGTTCAGCAGACTCCTCAGAATCCTCGGCCAGGGATGCAACAAACACAGATGAATCCCCAACAGAATCAGAGGTTTTCACAGAACCAACCTGATAATCGTGCCTATGGAAGAACAGATAGAAGGGATATTGTTTGTCATGCTTGTAAGCAACGAGGACATTATGCCAATGAATGCCCTCATCGCAATTTATACACTTCCAATGAGCCTGATATTGATGCTCAGCATGATGATCATGTCGAATCAGGGCAAGCTGACACAGATCCTCCTTATGAAGATCAAGCAGATCAGATAGATTATGTAGACGTTGATGATGGTATTCCACTTCTTTTTCTAGATTGTCGTCTGCTAGTAGCCGATGCAAAAGAGGAAGAAGATTGGAATCATGCATCTATTTTTTGATCTCGTGTCAATTGTATGGGTAGATCATGTAATATGATTATTGATGGTGGAAGTGCTATGAATGTTATTTCTCAAGAAGCAGTAGATAAGCTTAAACTTCCCACGGTAAAGCATCCAAGGCCATATAAAGTTGCATGGGTTGATAATTATTCCATTCCTGTTCGTCAGCAATGCTGTGTGCCTTTTAAGATTGGAGATTGCCACCTGGAGCTAATAAGAAGTCCTTTCAAGATTCTCCAGAAAATTAATCCCAACGCCTATATTCTTGATATCCCTACTGATTTAGGCGTCAGTTCTTCATTCAATGTCGAGGATCTTACTCTCTATCGTGGCCATGATAATAAAGGAGAAAATGAAGAGCAGCTTATTTCTTTACCAGTTAATTCTCCACCTCCTGATGAAATTATTGATGTCCTTGATGATCAAATTGTTTCTACACGTCAAGGAGGTTACCAGAAGTTTTATGTATGTTGGCGAAATCGTCCTCTCTCCGATGCTACGTGGATTACAGCCACTGACTTCTAGCGCATCAATCCTGATCTTTATGAGAGATATCAAGCCCTCAACTCGTCGGAGTCGAGTTTTTCCAAGCCGGGGAGAGCTGATGCAGGCCGAAACCCAAGTCCGGCCCAGATCACAGGCCCGAAGGACATCCGATTGATCCTTAGCTTCCTCAAGGATCCCTAACCCTATCTACTTCCTATTTTATTTTTAGTAGGTCATGTTTGTTTAGAACTAGTCCTTCGATTTTTAGAAACAATCACTCCTATATAAGGAGGAGTTTTTCCTTGTAATAGTTATGCTTTTATCAATAAAAATTCAGTTCTTTCCAGAGTTTCTCATTCTAGGTTTTGATCGTGATTGTCACTAAATCTTCAGATTCGAACAATCCCTCGGGAGATTGTTCTACACCCAGCTTACATTCCAGGGCTGCGCCATTTCTATAATTGCAAAACCACATATCCTATGTAGATTTAAGATTGATATCATATGCCCACTAATTGAGACCCTCACACTGCATGGGCTGATAACAATTTTCATGTCATTCTCCTTCCAGTTCCATGTCTTTTCTGTTGGTAAAATTGAGAACATATGCCAAAATATAAAAATTCAAAAAAGAAGAAACAAAAAAGAAAAAAGAGAAGAATTAATTAGATACTTCGACAGCAAATAAGAACATAGTTTAAAAAGTGATTAAAAGGAGGGTTTAGAAACCCCATAGTGACGAAGGGATATGCCCACACAAGATATGAAGTATTGCAATAATGTAAAATAATATTCTTAAAACCCAAAAGGTCTTCTGAAAGATTCGATGAACATGGAACTAGCGCATATGTATAAAACTAAGGTGCTTCACAGATTGGAGAACCTATTCCCACTAATTTGTAATCCAGGGAAAATCCTCATCCTCATTTACATTAATTTAAAGATCAAACCCTAAACTAAAAGCCAAAGATGCCTTCAGGCCACCAGACATCATCATTCAACACATTCACAATCTTGTCTTCCCACTTACGTTCAACACAAATGTCCCTCTCCACTTCTCAATTATCACCACCCACTTAGATTCAAAATCAACCCAGAAATCACTACACGATGACAAGTGGTTGAACAGGCACTCCAAAACCCTCCAGATCCTGGTGTCTCCTCTCACTGCTGTTAAGCATTTTAATGCTCAAGATGACTCTAGACTGTTTTTTCCAAAGAACAATAAAACCCTGCAATCCCCAGAATCCTCTCCAGGGAATGAATATATCATCACAGCAGCCACACTTCCTTAAAAGTAGAATTTCAATCAAATTTGTATATATTCAAAAGCGTATTATGAATGTACGAAGAGATAGAATCATTCCACCAATAGAAACCATTTTCCATGGAATGATTATTCAATCCATCCCTCCATACACATATGATTATTAGATAGAATTTTCTGAATAAAACGTACCCTTATGTAGATAGAAATGTACGAAATTATGTGTACCCAGCAAAATAGATCACTTGGTAAACTTATACAACAGACTTGCATAAAAATGAAAATCTAACCATGCATTTGTAAATTATAATTCTGGAACATCTTGGAAATTCAAATATAATGGCAAGTAGTGAAGCATAATTCTGAAAGAATTTCATGATCAATTCCAAAGAAAACAGATGTAATGTTTGAAGATTAATGTAATATTTGAAGATGAAAAAAGAAAATTTTCTGAATTAGTAATTTGGTAGATTATAAACCAGAACTACCTGGAAGACTCTGCAATATTATGAGAACTGCTGTGAAGAGCTTCATGGTCATTTCGTTCACGCTGTCGAACATATTTCTTACAAAGGTCACAATACTCTGTCCGATTACCACACACTTCCTGAACCAAAATGCTAAAACAAATTACACATGATACTCTAGTACATCACACATACAAAAGAAAAAAAATTAAAAAAAAGTTTCATTTCAACAAAAAGCTTTTTACATTTGATACCTGATGCTTAAGAAGATCAACTGCAGGCAATGGGAATTCACAATATTCACACGTTACAATCCTTTGAGGGCAGCTTTCGTCTTTATGGAGAGCTAAAAGTTCACGCTCTACTTTCACACTGCATTGTGAACAAGCTACCTGCCATTGTAGCAACTTCATTTCCAAGATATTTATACATAAACGACTAGATATCACCACCCAAACCATGTTTATCAATATGAACACAAAATAAAATCAGACCACTTCGGAGCCCATGAAAACAATGATCAGTATTTCATTTCATGGATTAAAGGTTGGCCATACAGTGAATACGAGTTCAACCATCAAAATAATCCAAATCATTTGATCAGTGGACATTAAAAATTACTAGTCCCAAAAGCTTCCATTGACGGAATGTTCCAGACGGGAAAGACTAGTTGTAGGGGAAAAAGAAGTAACACCAACCACCCCCCCCCCCCCCCCCCAAAAAACCCAAAACCACAAAAAAAAAAATCCATGGTGCTTAGGTTTGGGTCCAAATTTAGAGATCATCATCATCATATAAAAGCCTTATCCCAACCATGTTGGGGTTAGCTATATGAATTTAGTTTCTCCATTCTTGTCAGATAGGTTGTACTTCTTTAGACCCCTTTTCCTTGGTGGGCCATCAACTTGGATATAAAAACTTCTCGTCAACAGCATTATCGTTAACCCACGTTGGATATGAACACATATACTTAGTTTAGTTACATCAATATAATATAATATAATATATGGTGGCCTTCAGGCATTCTGTTCAAGCATGAACCCCATCGACCTGGACCACGAACCGAACTTGAATCACAAATGGGCTCAGACCCATTACCCATTTTTCGGGTCAGGTCCATTGAGTATTCGGATATTGGGGCTCTAGAAGCATTTCATTTAACTAGAGAGGAAAAGGAGAGCTAACTTGCACATCCATTATTTGTACCTGCACTAAGTCTAAATGTGCATAGAAACATTATATTAATAGCTGTACAACAGAAAAACCAATGCCACAGATGCAGCAAATTGGCAACATAAAGACCCATATGAAATATGCATGAACTGATGTAAGGTTGGCAAAGTTGATGATAGCATTAATGCTATACGAATCTCTATGGTTATATCTAAAATATATCATATTATCACAGTAACACCAAATAATATTCACATTAAATTTGAAAAATCATATCACCTTATCCCATCTACTTGGTTTCAGATTTATGAGTTAGCTTCGACTCAACCCAACCCTTCAGTATGCCTTATAGGTCTTTTTCTAGGGAATTATGTACATTCAAAAACTATGTCAAACAACATTCCTAGAATCTTTTTTTTTTTTTTAACTTGAGCTACTTAAGTTTCCTTTCATATGCTTATTCCTAATTTCATCCTTTCTTGTAAATTCATACATCCCTCTTAGCATGCATGCCAAAACAACATGTAGTTTTGTTGCTGCCTTATTTGTTGCCTAACATTGAGCTCCATATAGCATACTAGATTTACCTGTTGTCATGTAAGTATGCTCCGTAAATGAAAGTAACAATCAACACTCACAAGACAATCCACCCACTTGTCTCTACTTTACCCACCCAGCTTTAGTCCTTTTTGCCATATCCACCTACAACCTTTCATGTTTATCAATTAATGCTCCCATCCCAAGTACCAAAATCTTTTACATTGTCGCACTAAGAGGCTGTTTTCTTCATTGGCCAAGGTGTAGCAAAGTCCTTTTTTCATTTTCATACTCTCTCTCTTTTTTTTTTTTTTTGAATGATTTAGCAAAGTCCTCTACAAGAAATTAAAAGACGAGAGAAACAAAAAAAAGCAACAGTTAAAATTTAGAAATGCTTATAACAGAAGCCATCAACAAAAAGACCAGAGGATGAGATCAACATACAGGAGCATGGGTGCTTAAGTAATGTTCCTCAGCATGCTTTTTCGGAATCATGTCTCTACAAATTGTACATCTTTCCAGATTTCGGGAGCAGTGTGCATAATGTAAATCAATGTTTGGAGCTGGAACAGCTTTCTCACTATAGAAGGAAAAAAAATTTGCCAGAAATTATAATAATAATAATAATAACAGCAATAATAAGGTAATACCCAAACGTTGTGTTAGCTTGGACTTCAAAGTTAAGTTAACCTATACCAGTTGATTTCTATTTTGATTGCAAGACTGTGCACATGTATGAAATTTTTGGAGATACAAGTCATTAAAAAAGATGATCCAACAAATCTTCAGCGAAAATGGGAATCATAGAACCTTCCATAAATTGAATACATAGGAATTGAATAAATATAATTTATGCCATAAATAGTAAAAATTGAAGACCATATGTTGGGACCCACTTATCCTATTTCAGCTGAAATGGACAAAATTTAGATTTTAGAACCTATCCGAAATAGCGATTTCCTACACTTTTCCATGAATCAAATAAGAATTACAACTTTAAGAAACAGATCCTTCCATAAATTGAATTTCACAATATTCCAATTAAATAAAAAAAAAGAAAATTTCCAATTTCAACCCATGTCAAGATACTCCACAAATCCAAATCCCAAACACACATACATAGAAATCTCCCTCTCTTTTCATCACAGGAAATGATCTTAATTCATACAAGCTATATCACGAGCCAATTCAACACACAAGGTTATTCAAATTCAAACCTTAAAATCTCTAACCTATTCAGCATACCAGACGGCGTCAGTATCAAATTCGAAGAAACTAACAAGAAGAGGAATTTCAATTACCAGTGGCTGCAAAGGGCTGTGGAGAATTCCGAAGGGATCGCCATCAAACCTACAACTGTGTAAAGTCTACAGGAATCTGAAGCAAATCCAAACCGAGAATTTGGGGGAAATTCAAAACAGAAAAGTATTATGATTATGATTATGATTATGATTAAGAAGCTAATGTAATGTAATGTAATGTAATGAAATGAAGAGAGACTTTTGGATTTGGAGTCTACGACGTATGATTATCACGGCCTCCCGATTCGGGAACGGGAAAGAGACGTAACGTCTTTTGGTAGCTGGCGTTTCGTCCTGTTCTCGTGTTCATAGTCTTTGTTGCAGTGCACCTAGAGAGCACTTAAAAAGAGCGCTACACCTCCCGGGATAACTATTAAACTGTAGTAGGTTTTTCAGTTTTTGTTTTTTTTTTGTTTTAACCCCAGCCATGGGATCAGATCCCACAGGTGACCCAACTCACCGAAGCGGTCACATACGAAAAAATATAACCACATATGAAAATAAAAGTCTGCACCGTGGGAAATGTCCTATGTTTAGGGTTCCTTAAACACGCCAGGTAAGAAGTGTCACTCTTTGTAACTTGAGTAAAGAAGTCTTATTATTAAATTATATTAATTTAGGCTTGTGTGGATTATTTTTCGGCAATTGAAAAAAACATTATTTTGTTGTTTAAGATAGATTAGGGCGACTTCAATCCACTGTAAGCACTTTGTATGCAGGAACAAACTCAAGTACATCCATGTCGGGGGCACTTAAACCTCAATTTGCTTTTAAAATCACAATTAAAGTTTTTACTCTTATTTTAAAGTTTACAAAAAAATTTTATGTCCACACCCTAGACTATTTTAAAATTTTGAGTTTGTTCCTCAAATTGTTTGTTTGGTCCCACACCTCTTTGAAACGAAAATATTGAATTTGCGTGCATTAGAGTATCGGGGTCATACTATCTCCACCACGGTGAGAATGTTGAAGATGTTCTCCGCCTTCACTGTTTTTTCTACGAATGTTCGACATGTTCGATAATGTGTACACAAGTAACCAATTTGCTGGTTAGGTCAACATGCATTTAAATTGAATTTGGCCCTATAAAGCACGACCTCCCTTGAACATGTCAAAAGCGTAGCACGAAACTACCTAAAACGGACTGGGAGGGCCTAATCTAACCCTACACATTCTCAGTTTATCACCATAGGTGCGCTAAAAATAAAATGTGACCAGTTGAACTCAAATGGTGCTCCTGCTATGAATTTATGCGTGAAATGTCAGTTCAACCAAATCATTTATTAGTGCCCAGGATTTCCACATGCAGCAGAAGGCACAAGCCACCGACGCAAGTTAATAAGAGGACAGGAAATATTAAAAGGCAAACAGGAGATGCATTGGCTGCATTTGGACCTCATTAAAAAAATTTAAGTAATATATTCATTCTGACTAATGTAGAAACCTTTCATGTGGAGAAATTAGAAAATAAAAATAGGCCTCAATCCAGCCCCCTCAAGAGGAGGTTCACAGCTTCAGCCCATCCTAAAGCCCACTGGTAGAATAAGACCAAAAGTCCACCATCTTTAGGGCCACACTATGGCAAGACCTAAAACCTAGCCCGCACGGGCTTTGTCCATCAAAACAAATAATATATATAAGAAAACATGTGTTCGTGTATAGAGCTTTGTCCATTATTTATATGACATTTATATAAATATATGTGTATATTTAAATTTATAAAATTGGTTTTTACAATTATATCAAATAAGCATGGATATCTTTAATCAACACAATTTAATTTCATTCAAACAAACAGCTTATTTGAATCAATTAGTTTGTATGTATTTCAATTCCATTAAACAAGCAAGTTCATTTGGCTCAGATTCTTCCTATATATTACAATTTTAAGCAAACAAACATGCTTATTTGTATTAATTACTTTCTATCGATCATAATTTTGTTCAAGCAAACAAGTCCATTTGGCAATGAATTCCCATGTAGTTATTCCCAATGAATAATGAGTTTTTCTCAGTAATCCAATTATATACAAACAAACTAGCCCCTCAAAATTAGTCACTTCCAATGTATTCAAACTCCATGCAAATAGATAGGCTCATTTTAATCAATTGCTTAATATATATCCCAATTCCACTCAAACAAAACGGCCCATTAGACACAATTAGTTCCCATGCATTCCACTTTCAACCGAACTAACAGGCTTAACTGATTCGGTTACTTTTTCTTTGCTCCAATTTCATACAAACAAATAAACCTAGTTAACAATGATTTTCTATTTATTCTCTTTCTATTTCAAGCAGACACAAAATAGGGTCGAAAGCCAAAAGGGGTTGTTACTTGTTATCGTCCTATCTTTTTTATACTGAGGTAGGGCTGCAGGCCTACACAGGGCTGTTAATTGTTATTGTCCTACCCTTTTGATGCTGAGCTGCGGCTGCAGGCCTACAACTAAAGTGAGTTGGACGGGGCATTAGGGAAGATGAAGCCGAGCCCAAATTGTAGTGGATATTCTCAATCTCGGCCTGCACACGCAGGAATAAAGCCCACAAACATTAGAAAACAGCTCATAAAGTGGGAAAGCAATCCGCAAATACAAAAAAAAAACAGATGGCATACCTAAGGTTTAAAGAGCTGCTGCTTCTTACCACTAGTAGGGTGAGGAGGCCTCGCGCTGTATGATAAGTAGATTATACATACACAGGCTTTAAATTTCAGAATATAGCATGGAGAGAGAAACCTGATCATGAGTTGCATTGTCATGTGGACTGGGGCATAAGGTTTTGAGCTTGGCCAGACCAAAAGCTTCACCATCAACTTTTCGATGCAGCTCATTTGCTGGGCGTGGCCTGAACTTTTGGTGCCCGACTGAACATGCAACCCAGGCCTTGGCCCTGTTAGGAAGGCCAAGTGAGTTATTATGAGTTTGTGCAGTATAATAACTTCATCATCATACTTAAACTATAAACACTCTTTGGCCGTACAATGGGTTTTGATACAGGACAAAAGCTGATCCGATCCCAACTGTGTTTGAGTCAGTGTGAGTCAAGATTTTTTCACCTCCAATTAGACAAGTTGGATCCAGGGAGACCCGTCTACCCGTCCCGATCCTCTCATAAACAAAATTAAAGAGGCCCACACATCTTCAGGAGGCAGTTTCTAGGACACCACTTTTTTGAATTATCTGGCTGTCACCTTTGAATGAGGCAGTTAATAATTAGTTTGGAAAGGTGGGCTGATAGTTAATCAAATATAGAAATAAATAAATAAGACTGCTAGAGGTGAATTACTTGGGGTTGAGTTGCATTGAACCAAGTTGTATAGGGAAGGCATAGCTGGCCCATTTAAAAAGGAGATGTATGTGGGTTGCGTCAGCTTACAAATTAACACCCACCTCCACCTGACCGTTTTGGGCCCAACATGGGCCTTCTGCCACCCACATGTGACATGCAGGTTAGGGATGGCAATAGCTTTCAGCCACAGTCTATGTATTTGTGCATCAGTGCATGGACTTGGCTTTGCCTTTGACTCTATTGGAACAAAGCAAAGGAGGCTGAATGAAGAAAGTGAAGGGAACAAGGGCGGTCCTGTTTGGCGCGACGGCTGCTGGTTTTGGGGCAGGGTACGGTGCTAAAGGTCGTCAGACTTCGAGGCAGTTTTTCTTTTGGGCAATTATTAACCGTTAATTGATTCGCGCCTATTAAAAGTGGGATTAGCAGTGGTTTTTTTACTGATAAACAGATCCCCAACCTTAGGTGACATTTTAGTTTTGCTGAATATGTCCTTGAAGTTTTAGCTATTCGACAAAGCCTAAGACCTAAGAATTACCCTCTTACACTGGTAGTGAGAGGCGTGGGTTCTTACCTATGTGCTTAACGTTTGAATCTTGAATATATCTTAGCTTTCCACGTGTGCAGGCTTCTATCCATTTTTGTAGGTTTTCTTTCTACATGTGAGAGCTTTCTTTTTCATTTGAGTGGGCTTTCTTCTTGTCTATATGAGATTTCTTTTTATGTCCTAGCCCCCTTAGCTAGGTTACCAAAAAAAAAGAGAAAGGCCTAAGACCTTTGGCAGTCAATTATATCCCATTAAAATTTCATCCATTACTTAAAAAAAAAAAAGAGAAATAGTCCTTTCATTACTTTTTCCAAAAGTAATTATTTTACAATCTTTCCAAAAGTCGATCATTATACCCTTCATCATAATTATCATCATCATCATCATTGCTGATGAGGGTATTCTCATGGCACTTGATCTGAGAGGACTAATTCCCATGTACATGCATGACCCCACAACACATTGCACTAAATAAGTATAGGTGTTTTGGGAGTAGGAACGAACACAAGATGTGTGAAGCAAATCCTCATCTTATGACAACAGACCAACACTCAGATGGGTAAAAATAAGTGTACCTAGATGGGTAAAAATAAGTGTATATTGTTTTGCTAGTGGCAACTCCTGTATCTGGACCTGTTACAATAAAATACAAAAAATTATCATACAAAAAAGAGTAAAACTAAATGTTTAGTTTATTAATGTGCATCGTAAAGTCCCTTTTAAATTGAGTGTGAAACCAAAAAAATAAAAATATAAAGAAGGAAAAATGAAAAAATCGACTAAAATATAAATATATAAAAGAAAGCTCTAAATTAAATTTTCTTTTACAATTGACAAATCATAACATAAATATCAATTTTGGTACAATTAAAATGTTGGCATCAATATTTTAAGGTTCTTCACTCATTCAAGATTTAGACTAAAAAAATTCTTATATTTTTGTTGGTCCCAAATGCATGTCCAAGCCCACATAAATGGATTCCGATTTGGATTACCTATAACCTCATATAGGATCAGTACACACACCCAAGGAAAAATTTAAAAAAAAAAAAATGGTTATGGAGGCGTATCAACTGACCTGTAAAAAGTAAAATGATACATAGGGAGGAGTACATATCGGGTATTGGGAATGATTTTATTTGACGCTAAATTTTAAACTATTTAAATTATTAAATATATTGGATTTTAATATTTATTTTCATTACAAATGAATGCATATATTAAACTTTCAATATAATACAGGTCATGTATGCACCGTATTATTAAAATAAGCAATACTCATGTATTCACTTAACTATATTCATGTTTTTAGATCTTTGAAATTAAGATACATTAAAATGTTAATTGAAGATTTTTTTTATATTTGGTACCCCAGTTGGGGCACTACAAAAAATAGCTTTATTCATGATGAGATTTGGCGACGAATCAATATTTCGTGGCTATTGATTCAGAATCAACAACAAAATAGCCTTTCGTCGCCAAAGATCATACCTTCAACAACAAATATCTATTTTTGTCGTTAATAATTAATGAATTTGAGACAAAATTCTTATTTCGTTGCTAATTATAGAAAAATATATGACAAAAGGTGATGAAAAAAATCTTTCGTCGCCTAACGTGTAGCATAGGCCACTGAAAAATTATTTTCATTGCAAATAATGAAGTCATTTTTTTCTTTTTGTATTTTTAGAATTGGAGACAAAATTTAAATTTCATCACTAAAAGTTGCCTTATTGGGGACGGAAATTCAAATTTCGTTGCCAAAGGTGTAAATTTGGCGATGAAATTTAAATGTTGTCACCAATACTACACCTTTTAGCGATGAAATTTAAATTTCATCATCAATTCTGAAAATGCAAAAAGAAAAAAGGCTCCTTTTTAGGCGCTTTTTTTTTTATACTTTCAGAATTGGCAACGAAAACTTAAATTTCATCGCCAAATCTAAAAAATACAAAAAAAAGGCTTCATTATTCCTGCGAAAATTGATGGGATTCGCGACAAAATTTATTTTGTCCTAAAAGAGAAAGCAAAAATTTATAAAAGGAAGCCTCGGGAGAGATTGGGAGAGGGGGAAGGAGAGAGAATAGAGAGGGGGAAGGAGATAGAAGGAAAGTGTAGGAAGAGAGAGGGAGATAGAAGGAAGGGGGAGGGAAGGAGAGAGAGAGGTAGGGAGATGGAAGGAGAGAGAAAGAGAGAATAAAGATGGGAGGGAGAGAGAGAGGTAGGGAGAGGGTAGGAGATAGAGAGAATAGGTATAAGGAGGAAGGGAAGGAGAGAGAGGTAGGAGATGGAAGGAGAGAGAAAGAAAGAATATAGATGGGGAGGGAAAGAGAGAGGTAGGGAGAGGGTAGGAGATAAAGAGAGACTAGATATGGGGAGGGAGAGAAGGAGAGAGAGAGAGAGAGAGAGAGAGAGAGAGAGAGAGAGAGAATAGATATGGGGAGGGAGGGAAAGAGAGAATAAAGATGGGGAGGGAGAGGGAGAGAGAGGGAAAGAGAGAGAGAGAGGTAGAGAAAGGGAAGGAGATAGAGGAGAGAATAGGATGGGGAGGGAGAGAGAGAGAGATGGAGGGAGAAGGGAGTGAGAAAAAAGAGGGGGAGGGAGGAAGGGAGAGAGAAATAGAGGGAAAGCGTGGGGAGGAGAGGGAAGAAAAGCGAAGAGGGGGAGAACGGAAGAGAGAGAGGTAGAGCAAATTTAAAAATAATTTTTTAAAAAAAAATCCTTTTAGAAATGAAATAATCTAGTCGCTAAAAGAGTTTTTTATTTTTAAAAATGCTTTTAGCAATGATAAAAATACTTTTAGCTACGAAATAATTTCATCGCCAAAGGTTAAAACCTTTGGTGACAAAATAATTTTGTCGTTAATCAGTTTTTTATTATCTATTTGTATGCTTTTTACGACAAAATATAATATATAGCAATAGAATTTTGGTATATTTAACAATGAAATAAGACGTCGCGGATTACGACGTTACAGCGACAAAACAAAATTTTTTCGAAAAATTTCTTTAGAGATGGGACAACGGTGTCGAAACTGGAGACGAAAGAGTTTCATCGCAATAAGTAACTTGCGACGAAAAATATTTTTCAACACTAAAACATTTTGTTGCCAAATCCCAAAATTTTGTTGTGGGGATTGGAATCGAAGATAGCCACATGTGTAGAAAGAGTGACATAACCACTACCAACCAAGTGAGCAACCCTTTGTTGTCTTAATCTACAAATAGTTTAAACAATATTTTATCCTTATTAGTATATATATATATGTAAGGATCTTTTATGCTAGCTAATTCATTGGTTTGATAAAACTTTGAGTCCATTGAGTTTATTTGATATTGTTCTTTTAAATGGACTGTGATTCTTATTGCTAAAAGAGCTGAAGTAAAAATATCAAAAAAATAGAGCATACACTCGAGCAGATATGCTCACGTACTTAAGTGGGCCAAGGCAGATTCGACTGCGCTTCAGCCCTTGATATACATGTTTAAGCCTGACCAACGAAACAGCAAATAACAGCATGCGCAAAGATTGCGCTCGAGGTGATGACTGAAATAACCCATCGACTTACAGGGATTTTTTCATATTTGTGTCAAGATTAGTAAGTTAAGTTCTATAAGGAGTATTCTTATGAGGCACAAATTGTGGATTATAAAAAGGATGTCTCTCAACCTTAAGACAGAGATCTCATTATTCTAATTAGAAATTACACATTGGAGATTACCAATCTTCTTTAAAGCATCCATTGGAGAGAAAATTGCCAAAGACATGTTCTAAAGATTCTAGTCTTCTACATCTTTTGTGAAAGATTATCTGAGGAGTCTAGCAAAGACTGGATTTGGTGCATCAACGGTGTGAACTCGTTGTAGATTGATTATGTGCAAAGATTTATAGTCCTTAGCTTGTAAAACTTAAAAATGTTGTAAGTATCTTGTAATTGTAAGATTCATAATTCTTGATTATTAATTCCGTTTGGACTGTGGTTTTTTCCCCAATTGGGTTTCCGCGTAAAAATTGTGTTCTCTTGTGGTCGTTGCTTATTTGCTTTATTTTATTTTTCAATACATATTGTATATTTGTTTGCAATCTAAAAAATCACATACTTGGGAATACCCCCAAATCTTTCATACTGCTTAGTATTTAGAACGCATATAATATATAACTTGTTACACGATGTCTTTCCTTAAAAAAAAAAGTTAGAAATTTATATAAAGTCCTTCCAAAAAACTTTCCAACACCAATGTATGTACAATCAATGTTGGTTCTACACCACGCCTAGTTCTAAGTTAAAACTACTTTTACCCAAAACAAATAAAAAACACAAATGCATAGTTCACTCTTAATTTCTTTTTTCCATATTTTTAACCTCAGAGGCAACTCCCACACTAATGAGTTTAGCTCGTTTAGGACATGAGTGTGTGGGTAGGGTCCATAAGTTTGAGTCCATGATGTAGGGAAAAAAACTCCCACATCAATGGATTGTATGATTGTAGGGTTGCAAATGGGTCGGTTGCAAACTGGGTCTAATTAGACTCAGGCTTGGACCCATTTCTAAATTACAATTCTGGTTTCAAAACTGATTTTGACTTAAAACCTGTTTTGTTAGTTTTAGATCCGGTTCCAACAGATGGATCCGGATTTGATTTTAGAAGTGGGTCTGACTAGAGAATTGGGATCTAGTTCTAAAATTAGTTAAAACTTATTTTAACTTTTTATTTTTTATTTTTTCTTTAAATTAAGGATATCATTCAACTTATAACAATGCATCAAATTTACTATGTTTAAGATCAAATATAAAAATATCAAATCAAAGTTGATTTTAAGTTACAATGTACAATATTAAGGGCTCTTGTGCTTGCTCCCGAGTCCACAGGTTAGAACCTATATGGACCTAGGAGGACTTGGAATCGGACCTATTTACAAATCAAAATCAAAATTAGGTTTTAGACCCAAACCAATTTATAAATCAGAATAAAAAACAGGTTCCAAATCCAATTTTTCACAAGTCAGAACCTTGAGATAATCAAAGAATCAAATACCTATTTACAATCCTAGCCGATTAGTATCTTCTTTTGAATTTTTTATGGCAGGAATACAAAACCTATATTTTAAGTTTTCCTTTTAAAAGAAGTCGAGAATTTTGATCTAGGTTGCTAAAGTGGTTTTGGATCGATTTTACGGCCGACATATTGACCTTAGAGGGTCTATCAGCCGATTTGTCCAATAAATTGGTCCATAAGACGCAAAAGTATTATCAATAGTTCTCAAATATTGTAACGGAGTCTACTGATATAATTATTTATCGGCCTATACAAATATGTACTTATTAGTTTTTAGCCAATATTATAGTGAGTACACTTAAAAGAGAGGTAAAAACATAAACTTAGGATGCAAGAAACTTTTGTCAAAGTGTACACGCACACTAAGACGAGGTAAATGATCAAGTGAGTCTAGCTGCACCATCAACCTTTTGAAAGGAATCTTCCCTACCCAATTCCCGCTTTTCTTAATTGAGCACGGAACCCTCTGACAGCTATTACTTGCCTTTCCTATAATAAGTCTCCAAAACTCTACCATGGATCTGCATAAACATAATCTAGTTCATTCAAAGTGAATGTCATACCCTTCAATAATGTATCCTCAATTTTCAATTCAAAAGGATGTACATCTCACTGTCAAATTGAGGACGGGATAAATAATCAAATTGTATATGATTAGAAAACATTAGATTGTGTTAACCATGCTATCAATAATGTGCTTTATCGAACGGTGGGATCTACTCTTATCGAATTGAAAATTGAAGATACATCAGTGTTGGCGATGACGTTCATCTTGCACCGTCTAAATTATCTTTATGTCGACTCCATAGTGGAGTTCTAAAGACCTATTACACGGAAGCTTATTATATCTGCAACAACTGGTATGGACCACTTTTCTTTATGCATTATCATCACATCATGACATGAATAATCTAATCATTGGTATGCACTAATCGTGAGTGATCCACTCACGTTAAACCATGTCAGCACAAAACATGTGCATCTGCTCCCATACAAAAAATAATTGCGATTAAGTGAGGGAGCTGGTGAAGTACGCGACCTAATTAACCCCCCATGGTCACCATGGCCGTGGGTTTCCATTAGAAGATCCAGACTCAATTGGAAAATCATAAGGAGGGGCTTTTTTTTTTTTTTTTTTTTTTGTGGGAGTGTATACCAAGTGCCTTAGAGGATCCAGATTCCACAATACAAATTATACGACATCTGAACACTTCGTCACTGTGAGTGGAATGCCCAAGTTTCATCGTTGACTTTTGAATGGCTTCCAATTTCCCCAGCAATATGCCTTGACCAAAGTGATACTTGTGCACTGCCCTGATCATAAGAGTAAGATTTGATCCAATGTTTTGACTTCATCATACATGAGCCTTTGTTGGAAATTTCTGAAAAATAGGCTACACAATGTGAGTCTACACTGATACACTTCCATAATTTCTCATTACAAAATGGAAGTCTCTTTGTTCGTCACAAACTTCGTATGATCCCTCAACACAACCACTTTTACAACAACTACCTACATTTTTTCTTAGAAATCGCAACCAAATGTGACATTATAAAAGAAACATGAATTTTTTACTATAGCTTCATGATACTTATATTATTAGATTACGTACAGCTGTATAAATAGTAAAAACATCCATAAAAATCAAATTTTAACAGCTAATTTATACAATTTATATCCATATATAGAATCAAAACCGTAAATCTAAAATGACCCAACATTTTCTCTAGAAGGTAAATTCTCCAGATTCATGCCTTTGACAGACACCTAAATAAATTAAGCTGTTATATCTATATAAAAAAAACAAAAAAAGACCAGCTTGGCTCTGGTCATTTTCTATATTAAATCCAGGTTCCATTCACATGTGGTAGACATGCTTCTCCCCATATCAAAGATAAAAGCCAAATCACCTTTGATTTGGTTGCACCGATGCAATGAGAAAACTTTATTTTAACTCATATCACTTGCACACTGGTATTTTTCAAAGGGAAATGAGTCAATGAAAGAACCTCCGTACGGGTGGCAGCAGAAACAAATGCAAAAACCAAGAGAGAGCACCTTTCTCCTTGGTCTATGTGAACATATGATTTAGAGATGATTGACACTTGGCCAAAGCCTTAGTTGGTGGCATAATCTCCCATTATTTTAATCAAAAGCCACAAGTTATGGTCCTCCTTAGTCTCAAGGCCCCAAAAGTAATCAACAGTAGAGCTGTCCTCTCATTCGTTTGTGGGATCACCGTCACGTGGTTTGGACCAATCGGGAATGAGGCTTGTAAGCCATGTCATCAAAAAACTCGATGGAGAAAGATTTTGTCTGGGACCAATTCAAAGCACTATATTTATCAGGAGATGATAAAATAGATTACAGCTTGGTATTTGCTTTGTAAAGCACATCCACCCACCTCGATGTTGATGTTTTATGTTTTAAGTAATAATCCTCGTATGGATTCGAGTTTAGTTGTTTCTCGTTTGTGGTGAAAGGGCTCACACGCTTGTGGATGCATGAGCTTGGGTCCATAAGGGCGTGGGATGGGCGGCCTCGATTGGTGCATGGTCATTTGGGCGTTGACACCTGCACTTTGATCATTTCCACGCGGATGATGACGGGTGGAAAAACTCATTGACTATTATGGGTAAACAATATAGGACAGCGCTCGATACAAGATGATTAACCTTTCGCACAGTGAAACGGCAAATTGCTCATGTAAGAGAGTGTTTTTTATTTAACTAGGTTTTATATGAAGAGATGATAAAAACCATGGTTGGACTATGAGTAGCAGCTCAAACCATCTTGTGGGGCCGAGTACAGGTAACCCACACACATGGTGGATGATCAGGCAGATATGGTATGATCATATTGAGTACAAATGGTCTAAGATCCTAGAGTTGATTGGATGATCATAGACAAAAATGGATTTTTATATCTAGAGTTTACATCATGACGTTTGCAAGATGCACTTAATTGTTACGTCTGTTGATTTGAGAGGCTTTAAGAGGCTCCACATGAAATAGTTATGATCAGAATACAATTTAATTTTTAGTAGTGAACGATCTTCGAAGAGGCATTCAATCAACCAATGACTATGAATAATTGAAGCAGTCAAACCTTCGTTAGCGGTCAAACTTTTTTGGACTTGTAAGATGAATCTCCCTAAATATATTTAAAAGGAGGCAGGTTCTCTCAGAAAATCATTCAAACTTATTTCATCCCACATGTATCAGTTGAGCACGGCTTCACAAAATAATCGAAAACATGGCGGGGCCTACCAAAATGATCAAAAGTATCCAGACATTGCGGGGCCAACACATAGTTTCCTAGCAAAGTTTGAAGGTAAAGATGCTAATGATTTATTATATTTGAGTTCCATGGTGTTTAACCAGTGGCAGAATCAGGAAGTCTTCCTAGGGGGGCACTATATGAAGAACTTCTTGGGGGACCAAAAAAAAAAAAAACACCTTTCTAAGAGTAGGAGGCTTTCCAACATGTTGAATTTATTATGGAATTTGACCAGAGTGAAGGTGGATTTTGAACATTTCCCCTTGATTTAGGGGCTTCATTACAACTATTGATTTCTGTGGAAGTCTTCTTACAAATAAGGAAAGATAGGGCGGTACACGCAAAAGTGACTTAAATTAATTTTAGTGAAAAGTGGAAGCAACGACAGAACAACTCAAAGGAATCACCTTTCTCCGTTAACTTACAGCAAACCTTCTTCTACACTGTAAGAAAGCAAAAATTAAAACTTACAATCTTTTGACGTGGATGTCTCAACAAAGATTAACCTATTCACATGATAAAACGTACGGATATGTGGCTCATAAATCAATGTTTATACTGGGCGTGTATTCGTTTTTTTGCTGGTGAGGGAATTTTATCTTTATTTCTTCAATTTCATCTACTTCCTTGATTTTAACTCCAAGCCAACAACTGGCTTCTGCACTTCTTATGGTACCTCCAGGATTAAAGAGTCATTTCTGTTGGGTTTGGCTCAAAAGGTCTTAATTAGGCCTGTGAGTGGATGGCCCAATTAATTAAGGCTAATGTTACATATTCTTTCATGGTGTTTTATTCTTTCGTAACCAAACAAGATAGTAACGGGAGAAGAGAACACAGAGAGCATATTGTAAGGGATTGAGAGAGAGATTTCTGTATAGTGAAATCTTCGTGTCCATAGACATAGGCAATCTGGCCGAACCACGTAAATCCTTGTGTTTTCTTTGTGTATGATTTATTATTCTTCTTCTTGTGTGGTGTGTGCTTGCCTTCGATCCAAATTTAAGAATTCGTATCAAAGCTAAGATTAAGGAGTCATATCGTGGCTCTTCTAAGATATCTTGCTTGATGAGAGAAGTTGGACTTAAATGCTACATATCATGAAAAACACATTTCAAAGGTAAGTTATTTTCCAAAGGTTTTCCTTGAAAAAAATCCCTTTAGAGTCTTTATAGAACAAAAATATTCCCGAAAATATTTATGGCCCAAAGTAGTCCCCTGGGTCCTTTTCGGGCTTTTTTTTAAAATATTATTCATTAGCAGTAATATCTATACTCAACTGTAACATACACTAATCATTTTCTCATTTCTTCTTCCCCTTCCTCATCTCTACTTCTCCATGTTCCATTTGAGTTCTATCTAGGGCAACGAGAGGAAAACTAAGAAGAAGAAAAAGAGAAAGAATAAATGAAAACAAAAGAAAAAAAGAAAACAATGAAGAGGAGGAAGAAAGAAGAAAATAGAAAAAGAAGAAAAACAAAGAGGAGGAAGAAGAAACGCTAAGAGGAGAAAGAAAATGAGAGTGGTTTAATGAAAGATGGAAGAAGAAAAGAAATCAAGAAGAGAAAGAAGCAAAACAAATCGGAAAAAAAAAAGGAACTAGAAGAAAGAAAAAAATAGAGAAGAAGAACTCATCTCTATCTGCATTGAGCATAGATATTGTTGTTCATCAACAATGTTTGAAAAAACTTATGATTTTGCTTTGGACAAATTTCGCTTGAGTATAGGTTTCTCTACTCAAGCATTAAAAAAAAACCATGATTCTGTTTCGAGTACATTTCGCTTGAGCATGAATGAAAGGAATTTATATGTTGGCAAGTTTATGAATTGGACAAAACTCTAGTCTTAGTCGAAATTGTATTTTTATTTATTTTTAGACTAGGAGTTTGAAGTGGTAACAAAGTCCTACAAGAGCTGAAAAGAATAAAATCTGGAAAAATCGAAGCTGGGCTATGTCACACCCTGAACCTGAGATTAGGTCAATCCAAATGGGCTCCTAACATGGCACGCGTAATCCCATAATAATATACGCATACTAAGGCAAACATGGACCACTACAAAGAAATGTTTAAACTTTTCTCATATGTAAAGAAGATACAAAATATGCACATTCAAATCTGACTACGGAACTTAGTGCTTGGTAAACTCAATAAACATCCTGTGATAGTATAAGAGCCTAAACAAATACTTATTTAATATTTCATAATTAAACTACTTAAAAAATTATCAAGATGATCATAATCACATACATAAACTACATGTCTAATGCATATAAAATGAAAAGGTGCAAAACGTATAACGGTCATAGGCCAAAAGTATAATACATATTCTCAAATGAAATAAACATAAACCAAGTCTAAAGTTATGATAATACGATAAAGCGAGCCATCATAGCTTAAACCCTAAATGCCGGAAGGGACCTATGTCGCTTTACAGATACACCTAATAGAAGACGTCATTTGGTCCCCAGCCAGCTAGTCCTGAAGGTACCACTGTGGCAACCTCTAGAATCGTATCAATAACCAGGTCAGGACTAGGGCCTACTCCTGCAATACAAGCGTAGCACCCAAAGCATGACAGCTCAACAAGAAATACGCAATTAATACGCTAAAATGTTATTCCAAATAAATTTAAAGATAGTACCAATTAAATAGGGTAAAAGCGAAATATAAGCATATTAGCATAAGATAAAGTATAATCATAAAGAATCAAGATAACATAATATCACAACTAAATGGCAAATCTCATTGCTACAATCCTCCCCGAAGAGAGACAGATATCAGAACAAAACGAGAAATCAGGTAACTAATATAACTGCCCAAAGGAGTGTCAACTTACTCCATACAAAACCAATTACAGTGGTGCACAGAATTTTAACCCATACTTATTTCCGCGAGGCCTCATAGAGTCCAGCTTAGTGGTGCCGACTCTATAAATTAATATAACCAAAACAGATAGCATCATTATATTCTCATACTTCCCTTCTTAACAGGCCTTACTGACATGACATTTACAGTAACAAAAGCATAATGATATCAATAAGGAGCAGTAATAACAAAAGCAAATGTGAAGATAACGAAAGGAATATAACTGAACTGATAACGTATTAAAAGGAATATAACTAAACGTTTAAAAGGAATATAACTAAATTGAAAACATAATGAAGGAACATAACTGAATTGATAACATAAATAAGTGAAGGATTTAGAAGTCATCGAAATATGCATACTTTCCAATTAATAAAGAAACAAGAATAATTTACAAACCAAACTAATTAAGATGTCCATGTCCTTAGTTTTCTACTTCAGCATGACCATAAAGATTCTGATGCCATGTGTTACCGAATCTTAGTGTCGCATTATATATGAATCTAAGCATCGGGTTTCTTATACCCATACACAAAGAGTATAAAATTAGAATGAACTGAATCATCTAACAATGGTGAGTGACAGCTAACACTTTTCTTATTTATCCCATTTGATTTCGTTGGACAAGATTTAAGGCATAATGGTTCCAAAAAAATAAGGTTCTACATAGTCATAGGATTCACCTAATAAATCTAAGGCAACACTTGACCATGGGTCAAATCCAAATGTGCCTAATGAAGGGTCTAATATAGCCAATCCAATCCAGATGAGAATTGAAAAAAATAATCAAATAATTAAATTAATTAATTAATTAAAAAAATTTACTGTGCACTCGAGCACGGTTGAGCACACGTTCAAGCGGGCTTCACAAAGACTAACGCGCTTGAGCACGAATGAACAGGTGCTCGAGCACGGTTGAGCACACGTTCGAGCGGGCTTCACAGAGATTAACGCGCTTGAGCACGAATGAGCAGGTGCTTGAGCCTAACACACAGTGCTTGAAATAATTGAGAATTTTAACTGTGCCCTCGAGTGCACCAGCTCAGGACCCACATCTGCAGCTCTGTTTTGCATCTAAGTTTCTCCAGTTTTAACCTCACATCTCCACCTACATTAATATATGCATTTATATTCCGACTCTTCCACATTTATGGCCATTTCAACCTTAACCCAAATCATTTAATCCTAAAATTTATTTAAAATCCATTTCCTACCCACTATAACATTCTCATTTATGAAATGAGTAGAGAATGAGCTGTGTTAATTTCCTAAAAGATAGGAATTTCAAATAATCAAACTTAAATACAATCATTTATTACAATTTGCTTTAACTAGCTTTGTAGTGCTCTTAAAGCCAATATCAAGGCCAAATTAGTAGAATCCCCAATTCCCTTGGCTCACCTAACATCCTAATAATGCAATGACATGAAAAGAAGAAGAAAATATGAAATGAATACTATAAAAGTATGAATAAATGAAGCTAAGCTTGAGAAAAATCCACTACTGTACTATTTAATGGCTTAAATACCAAGATGGGTTGGTGTTTCGTACCTTAAGAGTTGTACCAAAAGGTGGAGATGAGATTTTCTCTCTAAACAAACAAAAAATAGGTAAAAGGGAATGTAAATAAAAAGGTGAATCTAACTTCTAATTGGTGAAATCTCTTTTTTATACACTCTAAGCCTGTAGAAGGGAGGAAGATGGAGTAGCGAGACATATCGGTCTCGAGACAATTCAGCTTCTTGGAGTAGATCCACCAGGGCCATTGTCCGGACAACAAAAGGTATGCCTCTAAGGTACCCTAACTCCTATCGGAGGACGTCGATGTAAGGCTCCAGAAAACCATCATCTACCATGAGCTCTTTCTTGACAAACACCTGTAAAAGAAAACTCCTTTAGAGATAACATACCGAACAACCCCATTAATAATTTCGACATTGAAGGCCAACCGTTGACATAACGTTTGCTCACCACGTGCCTACATGCCTACATGGCTAGTAACAAAAACAACAAAAAGAGGACTATGATACCATACAATACGTATGTCACAACGCGAGTCTAAGAAATCGGAAATTAGAAGAAAACCTAATCAGTGACACAGGTACTCCCGTATATGTACCCCTAAACCTGGTCTAGGTGCATATATACAAGGGATCTATCATATGTGCAATCCTTGTACGCGGAAGCTGTAGATAGTATCAGTGCATAAAAGAACATAGAAAAGATACGATAAATATAAAGACTAGGGAAAATAGATGTCTCAAGACATACACGAAAGAATACTCAATACGTACATATACAATAGATAAAACACTAGTATGCAACGAATAGGAATGGAAAGAATGCAAGGCACTCTTTGGAGCGGATTAATCACACCCACTCCCTGTCCCACTGGGGGCAACAATGATCTCCTCCGAAGTCAAGTTGATCTTCGAGGGATCGGGAACTGACTCTGATCTTGAAACACCTGAAACACCAAGAACAACAAGTGAGTACGACGACTCAACAAAGTATAAACAACATAAAGGTAACACGTGCTGTGTCTAAAAGAATCAATAATAGGCAATCAAATAAGATGTCAATTCCGTATACTAGGCAAATCATGCAACGAATAAAGCATGCCATACGAGTCAATAGTAGAAATATTGTACTAGGTGGCTATTACACATGCCATATTCTCCCTCCGTGGAGAGAGCATACATATATTGAGAACACCATAGGCCAGATGGGTTTCGGTTTCCTGAGGTCTGGAATCCTCAAGACAGGAGCACTCTGCATAGGCAACATATAGGCTACACCAAAGTCAACTCCGTAGGGTATCCTGTGGCTAAGGCTTAGTAGAGCCAGACAGACAAGGTCTACATATCAGATAGATGCACATCAATCAATATCAGTTAGTCAGTCAGGCAATACAGTTTAGTATAGTACGTGCATGTTACAAGCAGGCAACACAATACTTACATCACAATGGATCAATACCGTTACAATTAAACAATTATCAATCGATCAAGAAACAAGACAAAGAGCATGATAGCCATAAATCGAGTCAATATCTATGCAATTCAATGGGTAGACAGATAATGCATTGTCTATGTCAAGTCCCTATCAAGATTAAGATATCTGAAGTGCCATAAAACATATCAAGGCTTATCAATTCACATTAATCAAATGGGTAACATCAAACATGGAAATCAGCTGTTTCCGCCCGGGATTTACCATGGACAGAGCCCTCAAGGATTATCCAATTATTGCCTCAGCGCAGAACACTTACCATGTGAATAGCAGGGCAAAACCGAAGTCAATATACAATACAAACTTGGTTGTTCTGTAGGAATCATAATCTTTTGCTAGTCAACCCTAATTTAGTTATCCATTATTATAACCATGCATGATGATGTAGTTTTAAGGTAGTCGATACTCGGTTATTCTTTTTTTGGTGTCTCATTGTATACGTAAGAGCATCGGAGTCCCTTAAACCAACACCCATTGGGAGGTGCTTAACAAATGGATAATATTCATGAATGTATTTCAGCCCTCAAGACTATTCATGACATTCATATGTTCGGTCATTAGTGTGGTTCATCTATAGGTCTCCAAGTAGTATAGAATGGGTCAGGAAGTTAGGTATATTTAATTTCCTACAAGTCCACAAGTGACTTACCCGACCGATCGGGTAAGTGTCCGACCGGTCGGACCCAATCCAGAACCAAAATCTGACTGATTGGGGTTCAGGACCGACCGATCGGCCCTGAAACTCCCTAATACGCATAGAGTCGGTTCATAACTAATTCAAGGCTAGGATAAAGGTAAGAAATCTAAGTTTTAAAGGCCTGCTGAGTCTGGTATGGTCTTTAACACATCCTTGTGTGGTCTTTGCCCAATCTTCCAGCTTTGCTGTATCAAATCATAAGGTGTAACTATGTAAGGTCTCAGAGGAGGTCACGGTGCTCCTATAACAGGACCGTAAGGGATTCTGTAACACTCCGACCCAACTTAATCCGAATTAGTGGCTAATTAATTGCGTTATTGCTGTTAAGAGTGTTTTGGTTTTGCTTTTCTTTGGTCTTGAGCAGTGGATAGGTAGTTTGGTTGAGTTTGACCTGGTTTAGGTAGATTCGAGCCCTTTTTCGTAATTTTTATTTTTGTCGGACATTGTCAGTTTTGGATTATCTTGATTTCAACGCGTGTATTTCGTCAAGCCCGTCAAGCTTTGTGACTGACTTGTATGTAAATGACTTCGTTTGCTCTCGTTGGATCGTTAATTGACTCAAACTGTAAATAGAGTCAACTCCTGGACTTGTTTGTAAATTTGACTCTTTTTATCTTATAAATATCTCAGCTACCACCGTTTCTTTCTTTTTTCTTCAACGAGCTTTCTCTCCTGCTCTTCTCTCTCTCGTTCGTCTCTCTCTCTCTCTCTTTCTCTTTCTTTCATTTCTGTCTTGTTGAAGTGAGAAAGGGAGCAGTGCATCGTTATTTTCGTGTGACTTCAACGGTATGTCTTGTGTTTTGTTGTGTTTTTCCTGTTTGTTTTTCTCATCTGTCAGTTTGGTGCATGGATTTAACATGCCTTTGAGTTCTCGAGTGTTTGATGAGAGTCTGATAAGTAGACTTGTGTTTGGACAACGGATTGAGCCCAAGACAATGACTGGTGTGTGTTTGATTTCGGTTTGAGGCAAGTATAAGCACAAGTAGCTTGAACACATATTGGTAATGCTTTAATTATGTGTATTTTACTCTTCTTGCATGGATCTTCATTGTACAGCCCTATTGTAACGACCCAGTCCCAAAAAGTACATCTGAATGAAAGAATATAAGTAATAATCCGTCCTAAACTGTCAAGGCGCCTTGGCGTGGCTCACTGGCAAGGAGCAGGAGCGGCGAAGCCGAACGGCCTTGTCCAGGTTCGAATCCCCTCAGGGACAAAATCCCCGCTGCATATTGTTACACCTATAGAGTAACCTTTGTTCTTATTTGCTTAATTCAATTGAGAATCAGACAGTTCTGTAGTTCTGTAACTATTTTAGGAAATCGACCCAGATCATTCTCGGCTAAACCGTGAATTGTGATACGGCCGAGCCGTGAATTGTCTTACGGCTACACCGTGACCCAGCCGTGACCTTAGCCGTAGATCAATACATGGTGACATCTGAAATAACTGAAAGTTGTCAAATCTACTGCTCTTCTATGGCCCAACCAGATCTAAGTCGTCCATTGTGTTACGGCTAAGCCGTAGAACAAGATACAGCTGCGCCGTAGAGCACATTTCGGTGAAGCCGTAAATGCGGATGAATAGTTTGGGGAACCTCGGCTCCACCGCAGTGCAGATTACGGCTACGCCGTAAGATGCCTACGGCTAAGCCGTATGTTCACCTACGGCTAAACCGTACCACCCTGAGAAATGAATAAACAGATTAGGATTAAGGACGATACCTGATATGACTCTCATGCTAGAATGTAGACAACCCGAACACGCCCAATGGGATGTAAGAATGATATGAATGATCTCGAGGGCTGCGTCTCATTCATGTATGTTATCCAGTTATTTAGCACCTTCCCATGGGTGTTAGTTTAAGGGACTTTGGTACACTTTCGTCATAAGATGCAACACTCCTTGATGGAACAACTGTGTATCGAATACCTTAAAACTACATCAACATGCATGGTTAGAAACACTGGACAACTAGGTTAGGATTGGCTAGTAAACAGCCTTGATTCCTCAAGGTAAATCTGAATTGCACTGCATATTGATTTCGGTTTTGCCCTCTTGTATTCTGCGCTGGACCTCTCGAGTCTGTGGGACATGTAGCAGTATCCCCAAAACGAAGCCCGGGCAAGAACAATCCGCTACTGTATATTTGTTATTGCTCATGTTGAGTACTTAGTCATTGTCTTAGTGATCATTTGTTATTTGTACTCATTCGTCAGTGCTTATTCGCATTCATTATTCGTACTGTTATTCGCATTGAGTATCAGTATGTGATGCACTTACTCTTGTTTCGTTTATTGTGATAGATTGTGATACGAGGTCTGTATGTGATATTGATTGATGTGCATCATATGATTTGATTGAGATTGTCTATATATGGCACTACTTAGCCTCAGCCATAGGATACCCGACGGGGTTGACTTTGGCCTCGTGTGTGTGATTGCCTCTGCAGAGTGCTTGTGTCCTGGGATTCCGGACCCCGGGAATTTGGAGACCCATTCGTACCCTGGCCCGGTCAATGGTGTTCTCATATTTGCTTGCTCTCGAAAGAGAGAATATGGCAAATGTAGTAGCCACTTTGATAGTTTATCTATGTATGATTCTGATAGCATACTTATTCATATGCACGATTTTCCTCGTATACGAACATGATCATTATAGATCTTTGCACTACTACTTTTACTCATTGATAGACACAATTCGTGTTATCTTCTTGTGGCTTATATTTTGCTAAGTCGTTGTACTTAGGAGTTGTTCTTACTGTTGCAGACTCAAATCCCTCTTCTGATTATGCGTCGGTCGACCTGACTCCAGAAGAGACCCGTGAGGGCCCTTCCGGCCTAGAGGAGTAGACTTGATCTATTCTTCTGAGAGCAGTTTGCATCATTTTGTTTCCCCTCCATTTGTGTCTTAGCTTGTCTTGGGGATTTTTCTGTGGTTTATATTTTGGGTTTTGGTTTATCCATGTATTTTGATTTCGTGGACTAGTTTCTCTATTTTGTTGTACATTGTTGTAATCAGTCTAATCTTTTGTAATCACCGTTAGTTTATTATTCTCGTGTTATCTTGTGGTATGCCATGATACTTACAGGTTCCGCGTACACTTGTTTGCACGTGTGATTGATCCCTTGTGTATGTACACTTGGACGAGGTCTAAGTGTACGTACACAGGAGTACGTGTGTCATTGGTTAGGTTTCTCTAACCCCTGATTTCTGGGCTTGGGTTGTGACAGATTCTTAGTCCATTATGTAGCCTAACAAGTAGGCCACTAGAAGGTTTACGAAAGGCCTCTCTAGTTAGACTTAAAACCATTATATGAAGAACCTACATTACTGAGATATGCATGACCTGACCAATCGGGTACAGGTCCGACCGATCGGACCTGCTCCCAGAATCTTAATTTGACCGGTCGGACTATCAGGACTAATCGATCAGCCCTGATACGCCCAGTTACGAACAAAACTGGGTACCTACTGTTCTAAAGCTTACAAAACCTTCTATTTCTCTTTCTAACAATAAAAGAAGAAACAAGAGAGCTGTAGAACCTGCATAGACTAAGAGATTTGAAGTAAAATCACAATCATCACAGATTACCAACATGTATTCAACCAATCGTTGTTTATACTTGCCTTTACGAACAAAAAATCAAGCTTCACTCATTTATAGACTCAAATTTAGGAAACCTGGCACGAGAAATCGAAGCTTGACGCCGGCCACGACGAAGATGGGAGAAGAACGAAAGAGAGAGCGAGAGACAAAGGAGAAGAGGGAAGAGGAAAAGAACAAAAAAGAGGCGGTGACATATATATATATATTTTAGCCATTTGCAACCAGGTCCAAAAGTTATACAAATTACAATTCGAGTCAAATGAGTACATAGACATTTCAAATGTCTCCAAATGATTCCGAGTCAGTTATGAAAAGTAACAAGCATTATAAAAGACATACGATGACATCAAGATGACGCCGAAATGACAAACTCAATTAAAATAAAAAATTACGAAAAAGGGCCCGAAGTTACCTAATCCAGGTAAAACTTAACCCAACTACCTAATCAAGACTCTGAACCTAACCCAACAAGAAATAAACATAATAACCCAAGAAAAATCTGCCAACAATACGCTAACCACAAGAGTAATTGACTACTAAATCGGCGAATTGGAGTCGGAGTGTTACAGGGTTTTTGTCTAAGAGGTACAAGGAGCTCTTTCTTTGAGAAGAGTGTCTTTATATAGTGTTGGGTTGCTAGAACTCTTAGATATTTACTAGCAGGTCCATAAGTTTATATTATTTACCAAAAAAAAAAAAACAAAAGGGTCCCACCTAGGTGACTTAGGTGTTAAATGAAATAGGTCCACCAATATATTTTAATAATGCAAATGGCATGATTAATGAGATGATTAGATAATGCATATTAGGCTAATTAAATTATCAGTTAGTCCTTAAAACTACCTAATTAAGAGTAATGTCCCCCCAATCTACCTACGCATTATATAATTAAGATCAGAATATCATTAATTAGCAATAAGCACGAAAGATTAGCAATTAAATATTAGATTTATGGCCGAAATATTAAAAGCTGCCCGATCGATTGAGCATAGGTTCAATCGATCGAATTCAAAGCAGTGTTCAAATTCGATGGATCAAATCACTACCTTATCGATCTAACCTGCATGGGAAATTCCACCAACTAGGAATTTACGTTCCATTTTTATGGATCTTTCCTAATTTGTGCCAACTCCTTTATTAATTTAAATATACTTATGAGGCATGAATTTGGAGTTATAAAAAGGGGTTTTCTCTCAACCCTAAGGTATGAAACACAAATCTCCTATTCTGAGATAGAGATTACTTATTGGAGATTTCCTTCTCTGAAGTTTTTTTTATTGGAGAGTTGAAGTACTGAAGTTCTGCTCTAAAGATCATTGTCTTCTATATATTTGAGCATAAAAGATTATTGTAGGGAGTCAAGTACAACATCTAAAAGACATCTAGGTGCTTGGATCTATAATAGAGAATAGTAGAGCATCGTTGCAGTGGGGTGTTGTGGAAGGAAATTATAAAGTCCTTAAGTTATGCGATAGCTGGATAAGAGTTGTAAATATATCTCTTGTAACTGTGATATAATTCATTGTGTTTGATTTTCGATCGTGGTTTTTTTTTATTTGAGTTTCCATGTAAAAATCGTATCTTCTTGTGGTGTGTACTTTTGTGTTGATTTGATTAATATTTTTACTGCGTAGTTGTTTATTTACACACATTATTGTTAAGATTGATTGCGTAAATCCATTCTAGAGGATCTCCAAAAAAAAAAAAAAAAAAAACTTTCAATGAATATCTCTACTCAAGCGTAAAAGACCTATGATTCTTCTTTTTTCTTTTTCCTTCCTCCTTTTCATTGTCTTCTCCTTTTCTTTTATCTATTTTCTCTTTCTCATTTTCTTTTTCTTAGTTTTCCTTTCCTTGTCCTAGACAGAACCTAAATGGAACACTTGGAAGAGAAAGGGAAGAAAAGACGAGGAAGAGGAAAAAAGAATGGGGAAATGATTTGATGTATATTAATTTGAGCATAGATATCGCTACTCATTAATAATATTGAAAAAAAAATCAAAAAGGACTTAAAGGAGCAGTCTGGGACATAAAAATCTCTAGGCTCATTTTTGTTCTATAAAGACTTTAAGGGGATTTTTGCAAAAACTATTTTCAAAGTAGTGAAAATTCCACAGTGTTTATTTTCAAATGTACATAAATTAGCTTTGTTTTATCAGGTGCTGACTGAGTTCTTTTTAATTTGGGCTTTTCTGGGTTTTGTTCACTGTTTTGGCAGCTTCTGTAATATTCTCGCTTTTTAAAAAGGATTTGCTAAATGAAATGAAGAAGGGACTCAATAGAATCACCCCTTTTTCAAAAAGAAAAAAAAAGTAAAATGAACCAAATGCCTCCCCTTTTCTCCCCACTCACCTTCTCCTTCCTCTCTCCTCTCCATCCCCACCTCCCTATTCCAGCGACAGTGACGATCAACAGCTCCTGCGAAGGTGTCACCCGATCTCCCTTTTTTCCCTCTCCCTCTCCCTCTCCCTCCCCTCCCTTTCCCTCTCTGTTAGATCTCAACTAGGATATTTGGATCTCCCAGTTGATGGCGATTAGGAGATTTGAATTGGCAGCCTGATCGCCCAATCGTGCAGAAAGGGGGAGGAGAGGAGAAGGGAGAGGGAGGGGGAGGAGAAGGAGACAAAGGAAGAAGGAGAGAGGGGAAAGAAAGAAGGAGAGGGAAAGGAGGGAGATTAGGCGGCTCTTTTGCTGGAGTTGTAGATCGTTACCCTTGCTGGAAGGGGAGCTGGGGAAGGGGAGGAGAGAGGAAATGGAAGGTGAGCATTTGGGTCATTTTACTTTTTTTTTTTTTTTGAGAAAGGTGTGAGTGTATTGAGTCCTTTCTTAGGTTTATTTAGCAAACCCCTTTTAAAATATTGTGCCTTTCAATGAAAATCTGATTTTCACCAAATGAATCTTTAGAAAATTTTGAAAAGCTTATTCCTATGAATTGGTTAAGACTAAAGAAGCAAAGGTGAAGATCCATAATGGCCGTCAAATAATCTTTCTTGGTGGAAAACCATGGAAATTCTCTAAAATATGAACTCTAATATTCAAAATTTGATTTCTTGGAAAATCCTTTTCATTATCATGAGTTTTTCATTTGCAAAAGTGTTTCAATCCCATAAATAATAGACATATTGAGGACCCCCTTATTGTTTCAAAATTTACCTTTAACATCACCATCGCAGCCTTCTCTCAACTAATTATATTAGTTTGGTAGGGTTGGACCCTAGCCATTGGCTTGGTAAGAATGGTGGTGCACCACATTTTGTGTGTGCGCATCAATAGGTTTGGGCTTGGATCTTTAGAGGCCAAGATGAGCAACCAACAATATCGCCTTAGCAAATCAAATGCTATGAAAGTCAAGGTCCATCAATATAATCACCTTATAACATTCACCACTCACCTCTTTAATATTCCATCAATCACCTCTTCAATGCTCCATCAAATAATCCATTTACTATAATTTCAAGGAATTTGATTCTATTCAAATAAACAAGTCCTTAGAGCAACTAATTATTTGATAAATTGTGTTTTCCAAATCACTTAAATTCTATTATCACAATTATGATTTAGAGAATAATATAAATTATCATATATTTGAGTAGATAATGAATTTTACTATATAGAATATTCCTCATCATAAGATACTTTTTTTTATAATTTAGTACCCCAGCCAATGGAGCTTGGCCTAGGGAAAGAACTCGTACATGTGAAGACAGAAGCTCACACTTGCGAAAATAAAAGCTCATAGATGCAAAAAAAAAAAACAAAAAAACAAAAAGGTCCACATATGCGGAAAAGGTAATAAATTTAGGATCCGTTTTCTTGGCAGCCACATGAAAATTGTTGGTTCTATTGAGACACTTGGGGACAAGAAATTGTAGATAAAGTGAGAATTTATTATGAGCATATACTAGCCTATATAATGACAAAAAATATATATAAGAAAGTTTTCCGGTACCTAGTACGGATGCGTCATTTGGCCATTACTGATATTGGAGCCGCAATTCTACAAGTTCCAAAGCCCTTTTTCGGACACTGGCAGTCCTTTCTTGTTTCTAACTTAAGATTCAATTAAATATTTGCAATGAACAAGCTGTGCAGGAGACACTAAATTTTCTGATAGACAACTGAAGAAGTTTTAAATGAGAGACTAGGTAAGCAATTAAATAGCAAAACCCTATTGCTTATATTATTAACTCAATTTTCACAAGACAAAAAAAAAATTGGCACATATTTGCACATATTAACTTTAGATTCATTAAAAGCCACTAAAATGAATAAGATCGAGGGCAGACCCATATACAGGCCTAGGAGGATCATGCCTCCAAAAATTTCAAAAGACCCCTTAAAGTTTTTAATATTTTTTTAATTTTTTTATATGTGACCCTCCAAGATATTAAAAGATTCTTTTAAACTTTTAATATTTTCATATGTGACTCTTTCAAAATCTTTAGAGAACTACATATATATTTTGAAAATTATATTTATCTTTTATATGTGGCTATCAAATATTTTTTCTAGCTAGTGTCTAGCTGTCCAAAAAAATTCCAAAGTCCACCCCACATAAGGGAAAAAGGTATCTTTTGTACTAGTAAAATTTCTTACCATTCGATAAGAAATGAAATGCCAAAGTGTGAAGTGGAAATATATATCTTGGAAGGTAAGGTAGACAAAATAGACAAATGCCTTTTCTATATATAGAATTGCATGCTTGACCTCTCTTTTTCTACCAAATTCGGAAAGCCGCGATAGAGAATCTTCCACTTGGGTCGACTCAGTCGGCACTTTCTCTTTCCTGGTCGGCGACACGTGGTGAATCGAAGAAGACCCATTTGTTTTCATTTCGTTTTCGGTAGAATTTAACGAACCGTAATGTATGAGAGAGCGAGACGAATATACCCCCTCCATGTTAGTTTTTTGGTAGAATACTCCTCCATGTTGCAAGCAATGATAATTGTACATTGGCAACTGATTTGGCTGTGTTCAACCAACCCACCAATCTTGTCAAGTGGTTTGTAGCCGGCATACTCATGTTGAGCGCATTCTTGCTATTTAACTTGTTAACACACTTAAATTTAATTCAAATAAACTAAACATAATCTTATCTCCTAAATTGATCAGGACATAGCAATAGAGCATTTAGGTTGCCCTTTTCAATCTCTGCAATGGCAATGTTGCAAATGTTATTGTAGAAATAATATTGGCGGGAGATATAATCAGATATAATATCGAATTTTGGTGTTTTTATGGTAATATTATTGAGACCACAAGTTATAGATGTAAATTTCTCTTTCACTTTTTTAAGTGAGACCTACTCACTAAACTTTGTAAAAGTTTTTAGTTTGTCCCATTGGTACCAATACCAACAACATGCAGTGAATCTTGACTGAAATGACCTCAAAATATGCTATATTGCATTTTTTATGCGATACTGTAAAAATCACTTTTCTTTTTATATATGCAAGGAACAGTTATTCAATTCATATGTTTGGAAATTTACCTTTGCTCTTCATTTTAAACACTTATAATATGAATCTTATGCATTCAATTTTATGTATTCTATCGCAAACAAACAAGCCCTAATAGAAATTCTCATTTCTTGTTTTCTACATAATTTTTACTATATCAAAATATAATATGTTTCCTTTCAGATTAATTTTGTGAGAGTCAATTAATTGCCCAT
This sequence comes from Sextonia rubra, assembly GCA_037013555.1. NCBI lineage: Eukaryota > Viridiplantae > Streptophyta > Magnoliopsida > Laurales > Lauraceae > Sextonia > Sextonia rubra. The sequence goes on along the minus strand of JASUAD010000001.1, from coordinate 24,666,589 downwards.
CATAGCAAGATTGTAGCATGTCATGATGCCATTATAACAATAATAATAGTAGTCATTAGTAGCAAAATTTCTTATTAGGGGGCTTTCTTTTCTGATTTTTCAAAAACATGACAATAAGACTTCTGTTTTTTTATGTATAATTTTTTTTTAATTTGGTAAGAGCTGTTGTTATAAAAAGTTAAATGTTAGACAATGAGAAATTGGTAAAAGGAAAATAAGTCTCCTGAACTATAAAAAGGAATATATCAACTAATAAAAATGACTAAATGAAATATAAAAGTGGCTCCAAATGGGTTTGGTTTGCACATAATATTGGCCTCTAAAGAAAAAAGTTAAAAGGTAAGACTTACAAACTTGAGTCCAAATAGTTGAGATAAGGTCCAAACGAAGATGATAGTAATATACAATCAACTTATGTCAACTCAAATAAATTACATGAGTTCATCCTCTCTGCTAGTCGATAGTTCACACCATACAGAAGCTAACTGTTAACAATAGGACCGTATCCTTCCTGCTTGTGTCAGGACCACCACCACTTGCATTCATCATGTAAAGTCACTAAAAAAAAAAAAAACTTGTTAGTCCTGGAATACGGAGGGATCGAGATCCTTCACCGCGTCTAATTATATTGCTTTGTGCAACTTTTTGAAATAGGACATTTAACCGCAACTATGGGTTCACTGATTCCATTGAATGAAATAAAGTTTTGAGATCTAATCGTGGTCAGAGATTTGCTAAAACAAATGATAAAATTTTATTTAGAAAACAATCTAGTACTCGTGACTTAGTTGGTGAGGCACCTCCCTATTACAGAATTAACTTGGTTTAATTTTTTAGTGTAGAGCCAATGGTGAGGGACTTGAGTGAGTGTGTGTAAGCACTTTATCCTTTTTTTGACATTTCTATAATCTCAAGGTCCTCTTTATTCAATAGCCATAAAATCAAGGGAAAAACTAGAGGGGTTGGGGCTACCCATGCACCTCCCAAAATTTTGAAAAAACTGCTTATAGTTAATGGAAATTTATGCTTTATTTTTTTTAACTTTGCTACACTAAGAACTTTCTCCAAGGCAAATTTTCTAGGTCCACCCTTGCATTAAGCCTCTTGTCATAAGTCATATTTTAAAATACTTTTAACAAATTATAGTAGAAAAAAAATTAGTCATATCCAGCTAGGCGATAGATTTGAGTATGCAATCAACAGACGATGATGAGCCATAGAAAAAATGCTCTCTAACTCTCTTATAAAAGGTTGTTTAATTGATTAAGAATGTCACTTCTCAGCCAATAGCTTAGAAATCAATATTTTTATAGTATGCTCTTTCTCTGCATATACATATGTTCTTTTCAATATATATGAGTGATTTCTCCCCACTTGTGAGGGTGCCATCCTAGATCCCACAACCATTCGATGTGTTTAAAAAAAGAAAAACAAAAAACAAAAAAGAACTCCTCCAATAACAAAAATGAAGGAAAACTCTTAAAACAGAAAGAAAGAAATGGGATAGCTTCGCCATTCTTCCAAAGGCAAAGGGCATGTGAGAACTGTGTCGTTTTAAAAGTATTACCAGCTATAGGTTTCCCCACGTGTCAGCGATCTATAAGGCAGGCGGCGCCATCAAAGTAGTCGAATAAATAATAACTACACGCTATCCCATTGGCCCGGGCCCCCGAACCCCGCTCTTTTCTTACCTCCTCTCTCTCTCTCTCTCTCTCTCTCTCTCCCCACACCACGCTACAGGCATTTACAAACCTCCCCCGGTTTTGGCATCTCCCAAAAAACCGCCGTACCCTTTCCTTCATATATATAACAACCCCCCCTCCTGTTAGAAAACCAACAGCAACATTTGGACAAATAGGGCCCCTTGTGCAGTCACTGACTCTCTGAAACAAGTACTCAGGTTTTCTCTCCATCTCCATATCCAATTCTTTTCTTTGCTCTCTTCTATAATCAGCTTTTCCACTATCAGGAATTCAGCTTCTCCGATTGTTAGAGAATCCCGATTGATGGTTCTCCGATTGATACAGAATCTCGATTGATAGAGAATCTCTTTTTCTTTTCCTTCCCTACAGTGATCAACTTCGCTTAAAAAAAGAAAAGAAACCTAGTCTTTGGAGATTCTCCCTTCGTGATCTCTTTCTTATTGATCTTCTGATGAGATTGTTGGTATTGATTCCAGATCTTGATCATTCCATTGCCTTTATTAATTAAGATGGGGAGAGGAAAGATTGTGATCCGCCGGATCGACAATTCCACGAGCAGGCAGGTGACTTTCTCGAAGCGGAGGAACGGATTACTAAAGAAGGCCAAGGAACTAGCTATCTTATGCGACGCCGAAGTAGGTCTCATGATCTTCTCCAGCACTGGAAAGCTCTATGATTTTGCTAGCACCAGGTCAGTTTGATATTTCTTAGTTTAAAACCTAATTAATCTATTCATTCCTTACTTGTTGTATGTGGTTTTGTTTTTATCTCTAAATCAATATTTTCTTTTTCAGATCAGATTACTTTAATCTTCAGTTGATTGCTTGTTTTCGAAACTATACGCATGAGATTTGGATTTATGTCAGATTGCATGAAGTGATTTGAGAATATTCGATGCTTTGCCTTGTTGGTGGTAGATGATATACTAAGGAAGACCAATACATACATGGATTTTTACATGATAATAGAGAGAGAGAGAGAGAGAGAGAGAGAGAGAGAGAGAGAGAGAGAGAGAGAGAGAGAGAATGATTGAGGGCGGTATTATTATGTTGACCACTTTGTTTAGTACTGAGCTTTGGCTAATTAAGTCTAAGAATGTTTTGCTTTATTAAAGAGCCTAGTTAGGGTTATCATGACGCTTGGCATTCTTGGTCTTTCATCTTTTCGTTTATTTCCAGCAATACGCCTTTGCTTCTACGAGCTGCACCTTCATGTGAGTGCACACTGTCACGGATGTTAAAAGCAGCTTCCTTCTTCTTTTAATATCTTTCTAACTATGCCACTTTGGTGTTTTCTTAAAAGAAAATTAGATCATGTATTTAAAAAATCATGCGTTCTGGTGTCTTAATTAGTTGCATCAAGTGCTTTATGAATGATGATTTTGTTTGTTTTAAACTTCGTTTGATCCTTTTCTGTTTCATCTAGTTTTTTATCCCTTTAAATGAGCTCTAGAATCTTATCGAGAGAGAGAGAGAGAGAGAGAGAGAGAGAGAGAGAGAGAGAGAGAGAGAGAGAGAGAGAGAGAGAGAGAGCTCTATAAGATTTCTTCTCTAGTAGAGAAGAAGAAGTGGGTATGCTGTATGTACCCATGTATTAGATAGATGGACCCAACACATCTGCTTTGATATTAAGATTAGTGTAAAACTAAATAGTGATATAAAAGATAGGAAAGAGAAGCTGCCACTAGGGATGAGGATGACAATGGATAAAAGCATTTAATCCTATAATGCAATAGCGGAAGAGTCCCCTAATTTTTGCCAGTATGCTTTTCAGTTTGGCAAACAGTTGCGTATGTTATCTATCTTAAGTAGTAATTATGTTCTTTCATTTTAAATCTCTCCCCTCCTCCTTCTCTCTCTCTCTCTCTCTCTCTCTCTCTCTCTCTCTCTCTCTCCAGTTTTGCAATTGCAATTTTTCCTTCCTATCAGTTCACTGTTGTTGCTTCTCTTGTTTCGACAATTTTCTACTACTTAACATGTGAAAGAGACTCTGAAACAGTTTGTGAAGATTGCTTGTTGTGGAGAAGCATGCAATCCTCTCTTTTCACTACGCGAATAAAGACAGTTCTCTATGGCGTTTAGCTACTTGTTATCTTTTTTACCTAAAACTTTTCTTACTGGATAAACTATAGTGTTAGCTTGAAAACCACTAAATCGATAATATAGAAAGGATTGCAATCATATTCTCAATAACCTGGAGGACATGGAGAGCATGATGTTACAAGGGGAATGTAACATAGGATAACAACAATATTCGATTGGCATCCTATGTAACTTTTTCTAAAAGCTTGTCTAAAACTGCATTGCAAGAGTATAGGCTAGTTTTGCACCCATGCTTGCTTCCACCCTCACAAGCTTTTGCAAATGTACTTAGCATTAGTAGTCCATAGTCCTCTTCTAGGAAAACAACTTGCCACCATTATCCCTACATCTGTTGCTTTTTTAAGCATTGTTCCTACGTGTTGAACACCAAGTGGTTTTGTCTTAAGGCTTTAATGTTGAGTTACCGTACTTATGGAAGATGTAGATTGGTATGCTACTTAAATATGTGTCTGCAACATTTCAACCGACATACATTTGTGCCCAAGCATTGAATTTTCTAGGTCAATTCTTCTGTTGACTTGGGATTTACGAATATCCTCCCTCTTTTGACGCAACGTGCTTACTTTCGTTTCCTTTCTATGTTGCTTTACGTGGAACTAGTCAAGAGATACAAAAGCAGTGCGGACACATAGGAACCTAGCTTCTTTGTAGATCAACATAGATGTGACATGTTTTTCACATTTTGTGGAATGACCGCTTTAGAATGAGCTCCACATTTTTTTAGTGGCTATATTTTATGTGTTAAACATGACTGAATAACACAAAATCTAATACCTTTTAAGTTTATAAGGCTAAGATAAAAGCATCTTAAACCTTATTTGAATTGGGACTTTTGACTAACATATAAAATAAAACTAGTAAAAAGGGAAAGGTACCCCTAGACAATTGGTGTGTTCGTCAGACTATTTTCTTTCTTCGCATTGAAACTAGGGTAATGTGGACGTGTAACCTTTGATTCTTTATGTGTTTTGGCATGTGACTTGTTATTTCTAGTTTGGAAGAGATTCGTGATATTTTGTTAGTCCTACCCATGTCAGTTGGGGTCACTCCTCCAAAACTAAGCTGGATTCAAACCCGGTCCTAAAGGTATAAGAATTAGGGCCAAGTTAAGATTTTATTGAATATATAGCATAGACCCCAATTTTAGGTAGATCGAAGTCCTTCATAATGCTATGCTTGTTGATTAAGCAAACATAATTACACACAGAACTAAAATATATGTTCTGCATAGCTAAGTATTATATTCAAACCATATAAATAAATCATAATAATAATTAAATCCTTGGTCAAGAACTCCAAAGCATAACAATTATGAATTATAATTCCAAGATAAATAAATTTAATGATTATACTAATGGCCTCAAACATGTTCAGATCTAAGCATCACTACTAAGACATATTAGATAATGTCATCGGCGTTCCACTCAATAACTCTATTATCCGACAGAATCTCTTACGGCTCTTAACCCTCCGGTTTGACACCGGCATCGAAACTTAGACATCAAAAGTAATGAATCAGATTGTTGTAATCTGGTAAGAAATAAACTATAAATAATAAACTACAAATAATGAGTTAGATAATTGAAATAAATTACATTTATAACTTAACCAATATACCAAATGTTAAGCCAATGCGATAAATATACAAACATGGGTATTCCAGCTAGATATAACAAACGGCACAATTGTGCACTATATCACACAATACACATTGGCCCAATGGCGTACAACCACCTCCAACTGCAGTCGGTCAGATATATGTATATAATACATACTATATACAAATGCTTAATGAAATCATGCTATGAAACCCCTAACATACAAAGGCTTCTTTTGTTCCAGCTAAGTTCATCCTTGGATCACCTGCACAAACCCCTCCTTGGACCTCTACTTGTTGCGATCATTAACGTTTTGAGGGCTCCTCCTTTGTAATCATTTTTTGCTTTTGTTTTCTGTTTTTGTTGGCTTTGCTCAGGCCCGTTGAGCTTGGTCCCCATAATATTTGGGGTGCTTCTGTTTCTTCCTTTTGAGAGCTCTTTTTTAGTAGCTCTTGCCTCCTATTTTTCTTAATGCAATTTGCCTTTTAGTGAAAAAAAAACTAACAACACCTAAACCATTAACACTTAAAGTGTTTAGATTACATAATTTAAAGGTATATTATGATCATGTGGTATTTTCAATTTCTCTAAAGGTAAGCACTACACTACCCAGTAGTCATAGTTAGATAAGCACACACGTCAAATTAAACCTTTCTTCGAAATAACGATGTGAGCCACGATACTATTGATCTAATTTTGGTGTCTATCATGAGATGCATCTCGGAACTTGCATTCTCATCCCCAGCCCAATTCAATTCCAGGTGTATATTTAGTTAATCCTCCTTAAAAACGAAACTCGTCATATTTTCAAGCCCAAGTCACATACTGATTTATTTATTAATTAACCATTGGGGCATGATATAGGGTTAAGTGATCCTACACCCTAAAAGTGACTTAGTTGGGTCACTTATAGTGCAATTCGCGCAATTGAATTCTTCACTTATGGTTATCAATCCTAACTTACTACTCTATCAATTAATAAGGTTTCCGGGCCCTCAGGGCCTAGCCATAGTTGTCTTACAGCTTTGCCGTTGCCTAACTTACAGCTTAACTGCCTGGTCTTACGGCTTGGCCATAAGAAGACTTTTGGCTAGCCGTAAGGCTTGCCATAGTACAATTTCACTCAAAATTGCTCACTTGAGAGTGAGCCTAGCCTAGTCGTAGCCAGACCTATGGCTTAGTCGTTGGTGTAAACAGTTTTGCCCCTTTTTGGTTTTTTTCTCAAAAACTCAATCTTCATCAATCGGAACTCTAGATTTCAATTAAAATAACAAACACAATCGTTTAAATTAGATTTTAATCATATCAATCAATAAACTGAATAAATTGGCATTATTTATAGTTATCCACTTCCTCGAATCTTGTACCAAAATTCAAATATGTTATGGCTAGTCACGCACAAACCCCTATTCGGATTCGATTCCACAATTAGAAATCTTATAGATTCAAAAAATACACAAATCTTCTTAAGGTACTGTATGTGCCAATTGAAAGAGACTACAAGAAATCTAATGATCTGATGCTTACCGAGGTTGCTGGAACTCTCACACCAGCCAAAAATAGAAGAAGATGATGAATAGATGATGATGGTAAAAGGTCTCCTTTCCTGTAAAAAGCCTGGGTCTTCTGCAGAAGGCTAAGATTTGGTTGTAGAAGAGAGACGAGAAGAAAAGGGTTTACAAAGAGAAAACGATAGGAGGGTTTTAAGGTTAAGTCAACGTAAAGGTTTTTTTAAATTAGAAGGAAGGGCCCCCTACTCTTTAGTGAGTTTTACAAAATTTGAAAAAATGGCTCACAACAGTCCAATAACTTAGGCTCAAGGCCCAAAAAGGTTTAACCAACCCATCTCCAATAGGCCCTATACAAAAAGTCATGCATGCAACGATCCAAAACCTCTAAGATGGCCTATTAAACATTCACCTTACCCTCTCAACTCGACTTAGACCCAACAAACCAACCGAACCCATAATGAAAACATTTGGGGCCTAACAATTGGTATCAAAGCAAACAAGTCTACGATGAGAGTATGCATGCATGGTTCTATTTATTGCAATTAAGAGATACATGCATCCAAGGAAAGGAAAGAATAGCGATCCATGATGCAATAGGGCAAGTTTGAGAAAAAATAATGGGGTTGGGATTTGGGGAGAGATCAAGCATGCGACGCCCTTGTATTTATTTTATTTTTTTTATAACAATACATTTTATTGCTTTAAAAAAAAAAAGAGAGAAGGATTGAAAGAACACAGGCCAACTCGAAAACAAACAACTTGTAGAAAAAACAAACAAGACAATGAAAACAAGAGAATCAAACTACATTAGACAACAAAAGAATAGAAACAACAATAGAATAGAAACAAGAGACATTCCCTCTCTGGCAAGCTCATCTGCAATTCCATTAGCCCTCGGCAAATATGATGGAAAGACACACCCAGTTGAGAAGAAATATCATGCACCTACTCTACCCAATCAACCAATCTCTAAGGAAAAGAAGTCTTCCATGAACCTCACTAGATTGCTAAAAAAAAATCCCCTTCTATGATAGATGAAAGACCACCCAACTTAAGTGATTCCCGACAACCAATCAGTAAACCATACATTTCCGCTTTATTTGCATTCAAAACTTCCACAGGGCCATGAAACTTGCTAAGAACACTACCGGAAAAACCTCTTGTAACACCTCCTATACCACTTCTAAGAGACTGCTGATAACTATCATCAAAATTAAGTTTAAGAATGCCTTGAGGATGGGGCATACAAAACTTTGATAAACAAAAGTAATCTTCTGTCTCCAGTCTATGATAGCTGCCCATGACCTATTAAGGTCAACCAAAAGAATTCCATCAAACTCAGTCCTTTTACTTGCAATTCCAAAACTGTACTAATAATATTGTCAGCAATCTCTTCTGCTAATCAAGTCTTATTATTGAATATTCAGTTATTCCTCTCTAACCATATCTTCCAACAAGCCACATACAACAAAAACTTTCATCAGATTCTTCCATGAACAAATTGGCATCGAAAGGACCACTGTTGAAAAAGCTCAGCAACCGACCAAGGCATAACCAAATTGTATATCAAACTTGGCCAAAAAGGCCATCCAAAGATTATATACAAACTTATAATTAATGAATAAATGATTAATTGTTTCCTCATCCCTTAGGTACATAGGACTGCTATTAACAATAAAATTATTATGCCTCCTCAAATTATTAATAGTCAAGATTTTTTCTCTCCTTGCCAGCAACAAAACACCAAAACTCTATGTAGAATACAATGATCCCAAAACCGACGCCAATCATCAAAAGTACTAGTATAATCAATCAAGACACTATAAAAAGACTTAATGGAAAACTTTCCATTCAAATCAAGTTTCCATATTCTGACACCTAGTTTGCCTACAGACAAAGAAACCTTGTCTAACAATAAGCATGCTACAAAATTCTGACATTTCAACATCAGTCAAGTTTCATCTGAAGCAAATGCTCCAAACTACAGAACCACCCATAAATTAAAACAGCTTAGCTATAAAAGCATTCTGTCGCCTATCTAGAAGAGAGAGATTAGGAAATTGTTGAAATAAAGTTTGATGTCCACACCACTCATCAGGCCAAAATTTGATATCCTAACCTTCATGAACTTTATAATGAACCCATTGATCAAAAACACCCTCCATAGATAGAATCGATCTCCAAATACCTAAAGCTTTATAAACTCTTCCCGGCACAAACCAACCATCCCATTGTAACTTATATTTTGGCATTAGAATACGCCGCCACAAGCAATCACCATTTTTCCCTACTCTCCACAACCATTTTCCCAATAAAGCCTTATTAACCTCCTCAATAATATAAGGCCCTTGTACTTTATTGCTTACATCAAGGAAATGCCTATCCACAAAGTCCAACTAGAGGGCAAGTTTGTGCAACACTAAATCAATAGATTAATAAAGGATTATCAACCCATAAACCCCCCACCCAACCACACTTTTTTGTTTTCCATTCTGCAATGTCACACAAACAATGCCTAAAAGTAGGGCAAAACTAGATGGATTCGGGTTTGATCTACTTTGGTCTCAGTTTTGAACCAATCAAGATTGAAGGCTCAAATTTGGGTTCCCCACACTTTTGTTTCCATTCCGCGGTATTATACAAACAATGCCTAAAATTAAAGCAAAACTATATGGATTTGGGCTTGATCTACTTTGGCCTCAGTTTTGAACAAATCAAGATTGAAGGCTTAAATTTGGGTTCCCACACTTCTGTTTCCCATTCCGCACAGACAATGCCTAAAGTCGGGCAAAACTAGATGGACTCGGGCTTGATCTACTTTGGCCTCAGTTTTGAACCAATCAAGATTGAAGGCTCACATTTGGGTTTGGGCAGAACAGAATTCCTAGATCACAAGTTTAAGGTTGCTCGATTAGAAATAAGAGGTCAGAGCTCCAATTAAATATGGGTTATGGATTGAGTCCCAGTAAGGCCAAAGCCAATTGAAGGTTAGTTTTTAGTCAAAGACTCTCTTTATACTAGTCAAAGGCCATAGCTCTCTTCCAATCCCTTCCCCCAAATGATAAACATGAGGGAGCATAAGAATAATATGAGGTATGCTCGTAGGGGAAATACCCCTAAAATTCTCTTCGACGAAGATCTTAACTAGCTAATTAGTGGCTTAAAAAGTTTTTGGGAAATAAAATAAAATTTATAAAATTGCATACAAAGATGAACCATCCACATTTAAATGAAAATAGTAAAACTTGGGGACATTTGAAATGTCCAAGTTTAAGAGCTTGTTTCGAGTTTTAATGCTTATTTACAGTTTGGGTATTTTGTAAACCTTTAATTGGATTTTTTGTTGAATTAAAATTACATAATAGACCTCTAAATCTGAAAGTAGTATGACATTACTTTTTTTAATAAGGTTTTTCCGGTAACACAGTAAGAGGCAAAACAAGTCGATTTGCATAAATTGGCTTAATTCTTATGTACCCTCTTTGAATTTTTCCTTTTCACTACATCATCTTGTTTAGAATAAAACCTAATCTGAAATCCCTCTAAGCCTTATCAAAATTACAGCCCTCCCTTTCTCTATCCCACATGTATTGTCTAAGCAATCCTAACTCAAAATTCATCTAGACCTCACCATCACAATCCTCCCTCTCATATAAAGTCAATTCTCATCTGCATCTATCTAACACTAGTAACAAAATAAAACTTTAAAATAAAATAAAAACTACGATTTTTTTATATAAAAAAAACTTTACTAAACAATTGAATCTCATTGAAATCATAGCTCTCCCCAAAGTATTGATTGCAGAAACAACCCTAATCCAATTCACAGCCTCGTGGAAATATCACTCTCCTTCCCACATAAGAATCAAACAAACCACAGCTCCTTCCATGCAAAAATTGACTGCCATCTGCATAAAATGGAAGTGTAATTCACATTCTAGATCAATTATTGCGTCATCCCTTGGTATTCGCAAAGTCAAACGTCGAACACAATTTCTTCAGTACAATGGGCTACCTTTTTTAGCAAGGTAAGTTAGTGTATATATTAATTCTCCAAAAAAATATAGGGCAGGGAAACCCTCTATATAAAATGAATCACTCTCAACCCATTGCAACACCATGATACAATTAATAATGTGTTGAAGTCAATGCTAACTCAGCACACGCACCAGAGGGGTTGAGCTATTGATACTAATTAGATTCGATTATCATATTTGGGACAGAATATGATATAGAGTTATGTCCTATGATGTGTTTCCTAATTTGTTAGGACTCTTTATTTAGTAAGTTTGCTTAGGATTACTACTTATATTGATGAATAGAATTCAATTTACTTAGAATGCAATAAACCAATTCTCCATTTGTTTTCAATTTCTCCCCTCCCTTTTCCTTTAACACAATTATGTCGAAGTATACAGCCACTTGCACTGGGCAAAAGCAAATAGCAAGAGAGCCACGAACAAGGAGAACATCAAAAGAGCCATAAGCTGGATCACCTATACAAACAGAGGCGGACTCACATTGGGGCATGTGGGGGCTTCAACCCCCACACAACTCAAAAAATGCCATATGGTCTTTTAAGACCAACCAGCCCAACCCCCACTAAAAATTTTGTCCAAACCCCATCCCCTTGACCAAGCTCTCTCTCTCTCTCTCTCTCTCTCTCTCTCTCTCTCAAAAATCTCCAAATTAGAAGAGATCCACGTCACACTTTGTATGATTACAATACCATGCTCACATAGATTAGATTAATTTTTGGCACATTCAAAAAATATGGCCCCCATTAACTAAACCTAAATGCTAATGAGAATGCATAAATATTTTATTGAATATTTTGTTTGCAACATGACTTTGCTTTTCAATTTCCAAGCTTACATTGGAATGTGATTCAACTCCTAGGATCAAACTAACATCATTTCTAGGCTTTATTTTTAAAAAAATGAAGCTTGTTTAGATCCATACACATTTTGTTTTTATTAATATAATGCAATTTAAATTAAAATGGGCCTGAATATTGGACACAAATCTAATTTTATTTACTCAAGTACTTTAGTACTTGGGACTATAGTTCAACCCTACTTATTAATACATTTTTATAGGCCATTTTATTTATTTTTATTTAGTGATATATAATGGCCAAGAAAAATGTGCAAATGTTGTTTGCCTTGTGTTCACTTATTTCAAAAGGAGAGCTTTATTTTAGAAGGATCGAAGAATGAGAATAGAGAACTTAATTGAGTATTGACTCTTTATTGTATTTGATATTATAAAAAATTAGTATAAATTTTTAATTAGCACTTAAAACTTAGCAAGTACGTATCAATATGGCCGTTACTAAAACTTATTTTTTGAGTTAATGTTTTAAATAAAAAAAATTATGTTTTCAAGACCTCAAATGAAAATCCTAGATTCGCCACTGTTTACGAAAGGAATATAAAATATAAAAAATGCAAGATTAACATCTGTATATAAGCCAAAAAAATACACGGCACCAAAGGCAAAGGAAGACAACCAAACTAGGAAACAACTCAAGCTGAAGACTACCAAACCAAAATAAGGAAGGAGCAATGCAACAAATGGAATGAAGATAGAGCACCAGTAGCAGGAAGCTCTACCCGACAACGCATCACAATCCAAGCACAAAGCCCTCAACAGCAAGAGCCAATGGGCCCACCTTTTATAGCTCCAAGCCATTCAAATTCATATATCCTCCATGAACTGATGCTTACCCAATTGTCGCAAAAATGATTTTAAAAAACTCCCCTCTAGTTAAAACTCTCTGTCTTCCATCTCACATCACCACGCTGCCTTTGTCAGAGCCAGTCCTACATCAGCACTTCACTTTGTTCAGGAAAAAGGTTCTCTTGGCACCTTGGTGAAAGTTTATTCCTTTTAATGCTCTACTTGCTGATGTATTTACCAAGCTTCTTCTTCATACCAGGGTCCATCGATTGAAGTCCAAGTTGGGCTTGCGGATTCTCTCTCGACCACCCTCCAAATTGAGGGCGAGTGATAAAGATGATGTCATCTCACAAAATTCACTAGTTAAGATTTCGTAGGTGCAACAAGGGTACCGTTTGTAAGTTCTCCCTCTTGTAGCCCCTTTCTTAAAAATTTTCTCACTTCAGTTGAATGATACATACCAATCCCCTTTTCTAGGGTTCACTCACAAAAAGTGGATCCCTTAAATCTCTTTCATCCATCCTTTTTCATCTTGTGCTTTAGATTTGTGGTTTTCACAAGCTCTACTCCCTTGGACAAAATAAGTTCACGGATATTTCTTGTAGTATAAAATATTCTCCATTTCAGCTTTCCAAATCATCTAATTTGAGCTCCAAAAATCCTTGCATTGTAAAATTTGATCCTTTTATCTTTTCAAATCATCTACTCAAAACTCACTTTTCGCCAAAAACCACTTTCAAATCGCTCTTTTTCTCTTTTTAATTTTTTTTTATTTTATTTTGTGAGCTATCTTTTCTTCTCCTCTTGTTCTCCATTTCTATGACGTTTTGAAATCTCACACCAACTATGGAGAGGAAAGTGACTGAGCTTATATATAGAGCTTAAACTCTCATCTTAAATGAAGCTTTGTGCTTTGGGACTTATCTTGCTAGTGTGATTGCTTACTTATCTACCCAATGACAAACAAAACCTCCACTATTTACTACGATGACTCTAATATTTTATAGGTAGATATACCGTCTCAGATTTTTCTTTCCTTTTCTTTATTATTTATTTTGTATTGTTTTCATAACTTTAGTTCTTGAGTCCACACTTCTCAAGACTAAAACCCCATGGCATGGAAACTGAGGCACTCACATTAAGAATTTTCTTTCTCCACTAAGTAAATGGTGGGAAAGAGCCACCCTATGATAAAGGGTAAAGAGGAAATTGTTGGTAATGACATATTCATGCTCAAGTACTTTTAGTAAAACAAGCCGCCAAAACAAAATGTTCCAAAATCAGACCATTAAACAAAAAACAGATTGATGGAAATTGTAAAATCTTTGCCACGAGAACCTAAACAGAAATTCGAATCAATTTTATATGAGAGAGGCTATGAAGAAAATAACGAACAGAAGAATGTTACACTTTGGCCAACTACAGATAAACAGAAGAGTGCAACAAGGATGTTAGAAAGGATTTGTTCAAGATGTATTTATATAACATTCTAGTGAATAAAACAATGATGGAAATTCATAACTTAGGGTGATGGTTAGTTATTCTCTGGTCCTCAAATTAATTTTAATCTAGCCTTTTTTTTTTTAACTAAAAGAAATCAAACCTCAATCGATTTGCTAGATTTATTTTACACCCTAATATAGATTGAATAATATTCAATGATTTTGTAATAAAGCAAATATTCCAATCATCAAAGATCATAATTTTATCAAAGCATTAATCAAAACTACAAAGATTGCTAAGAATTTCAAAACCCATATTTGGTCCTAAAATTTCCTTTCAAAACATTTAGATCCATAACCTTTAGTAAAAAGTATTCAACCTTAAGTTCATTCAGGATTTGCGATACACCCTATATTAGATATAAATCCTCACCAATACAAGGCTATGGCTATTCATAATTGCTATTCACTTGATGTAACCACTCAAGATTCAGTACTACACATTTAAGGTACAATCCGATATCCTAATATATACACCACAACACTCACAGTAATAATGAGCTAGAATCCTAAATCTTTACTCATAATATTAAAATAAAGGAAACCTTAACATGAAAAAAAAACTTAAGAAGGAAATGTAGAAAGAAAATCTATATCAAATAATGTTCTAATTCAAAACAAGAAGCTACTAATGAAGGTGTGCGGTCTTCTATAAAAGGTATACCAAACAGTGATTTCTTGGATGTTACTGACGTATTCAACACATTATTCCTGCAATGCTTCAATATAGGCATTGAAATACGCTTTTGGAATGACATTATTGTTGTTCAATGTCCAAGCAATATTAAAAGAGGTTGGAATGTGTTCGAATTATCTCCCGTGCCCCAAATGCTCACAATAGATTTGTCTTCTTCTATACACAACTTCGTACAAATCTAGAATAAGATGCTTGATACTCTCTTCTAGAGTATACCTTTCTCTAGACAATTATACTTCTTGAAGAATGTTAACTAGAGCTATCGTCAGTATGGCAAAAAGTATGCTTCTAAAACCCCAGCTCCCATCTAAGAACATCAATGCAAGGTTATGGAAACTCATTGTCTGCCATGGGTTTTTCTGGGAGATTCTATATCACTACCTATCTACTTTACTTCTTGACAAATACCTCTAAAAAAACTAAAACTAATTTAGGAGTAACACACCTAACATTTCCACCAAGTTAACTTATTAGATAATAAAGCCAAATAATTGACCTTCGGACCAATTTAAACGCATCCTTACCATGTTCATACATTTCTAAATCTTTTAGAGAAACTTTTTATGGCCTTTTCATGTCTACATACCATACTATACGTATATCATGACCCAGAACGAAGAATTCATAAATTAGGGTAACTCCCGAAGTGTGACATACGTACTCCAATGAAATTCCCACCTTTATTTAGTCCAAATGGAATTCCACAAGAGATATTCACAATCAAACACGTATGATGTATTTTAACGGACATTTGTTCAAATATTCAATACTGGAAAGCCTGTCAATATTACCTATAATTTTGAACTTTTCAACAACATTTCAATAGTATCAACTTTACATGAATCAATCCACTCCTAAACATTAAAATAAACAAGGATAAGTATATTAACTATTGTACATCTATGTTATGTTGTGCAAACATCTATATATATAAATATGAACAATCAAAACCATGTTTATACACTTTTGTACAAAAGGCATAACACTATGAATAAGGAACCAAAAGATATTAGTGTTTAGATCAAACTATACAAGTAACAATCTATATGGATACAACTATATATGATAAAAATCCAAAAAAAAAAAAAAAACAAAATACACATCCCTAAGATAATTGTGTGTTGTTCTGAGGCACGTGGATCAGTCACTAAGCCTCTACTATCCACTCATCAAAGCCTGAAAGAACCACTGAGGTCTCCTCCTCAGACTCCTAAGTCTCTGCAGGATCGGTAAAGGAATTTGAGCTTGACACAACAAATAGAGAGCTATGAATAAAATTTTTTAGCAAAACATAAACATGATTAAAGTAATACAAGTTGTATCTAAAAGAATTAATTGATAAACGATTATTATAAGAAATCAATTTAAGTCTACTAGGCAATATTATGCAAAGATTAAATCACATTATACGAATCAATAATGAAAACATAATAAAATTGGATACTTTATGCTGCTATATCTTCCCAATAGGGATCCTGTCATTGAGTTCACCAATGCCTGTGCCCGACTACACTTAAGTCCATAGTCTTTGGATTTCGGTGTTTTAGATATCAACTGCAGTAATAACCATTGTAAACTATCCATATTCGACCCCATTGAGTCTCATAAGTGCGAAGCTAAGTAGAGGCAAACAATTCGAATCAATTAATATAAATTGAGTAAGGTTTCAATCTAATTCAGTCATGATCCATTCCAGTCTAATTTATTCAATCTTACTCAATGTGAGATACAAATTCGATATTAATAAATAACCGTAAACTAATCAATTCAGTATCATTAAGACAATGATTCAATATCAAATAAATAACAGTGAAGTCGATTGATTTCATATCACTATAGTAATAATTCAATACAATTTGAGATGTCAATGCTCGAATTTACAGTATGTAGTGCATAATAATTTAGGGAGTAAAGGAAGTTTACTAGTCAACCCAAAACTAATCACCAGTAGCCACTAACCATCCATTTCAAAGTAGTTTTAAGATATTTGAGGCACTATTATCTTTACTTAGTTATAGTATATAAAACGTGTATCAAAATCCCTCAAACCAACACCCATGGTTAAATGCTAGACTAATAAGGGATAATATATAAATAATCTCAACCAAGATTATTTATGAATATATAATCACCATTGGATAATTTATCAAAGTTAAAAGGTTTCAAATCTAAGGACCTATGAGGTCTTTAAGGTAATTTTGGTTCACTGGAATGATTTTTGACAGGAATGGAATGGAGATTGGACTGAGTCTGGAATAAAATGAGGCAGGAATAGTAACTTTTATTCCATCCTTTGGTTAGACAGAGGAATCAATCTAGTAATAAGATTCTCATTTCAGTTCATGTGTTTGGTATGTTAGAAGGATGTTAGGAATGAAATAAAATTTACATAAAACTGACTAAAATACCCATGTGTTCCCATCCCTCTCTCCCCCAACCCCTCAACCTTCTCTCCTTCTCTCGGCCAACCCCCTCTCCCTCTCTCTCTGTCCCAGCTGTCTCTCCCTCTTTCTCTGTTCTCAGCCCCCTCTCCAGCACCCTCTCCCTCTCTTTCTGTCCCAGCACCTCTCCCTTTCTATCTGCCTCAACCCCCTCTCCATCTCTCACCCATCCCCCTCTCCCTCGCTTTTTTCCTAGCCCTCTCTCCTTCTCTTTCTATTCCCAACCTTCTCTCCCTCTTTCACCCAACTCTCCCTTTCTCTATCTCAGCCCTCTATCCCTCTCTCACCCAACCTTCACTCACTCTTTGTCCCAGCCCTCTCCCTCTCTCACCCAGCCCCCTCTACCTCTTTCTCTATTCCCAGCCCTCTCTCCCTCTCTTGCCCAGCTCTTCCTCTGTCTCAGTCCCAACCTTCTCCCTCTCTCACCCAGCCCCTTATAATGAATCAGAGAAGGAAAGAGAGGCCAGAGACGAAGGAAAAGGAGGAAGGAGCTTGCAATGAATCAGGCAAAAGGGCTTTGTTTGATTTGTTTAAAGGGCCATTTTGGACTCAAGGAAAAATTATAAAGGAATGAAATGGCCATTCCTCTACCCCCCCCCCCCCCCTAACCTTATATAAAGGAATAGTGATTCTTGAAGTAATGGTCATTCCGCCACTTTTTCACAAACCAAACATAAGAATGGTCACTCCAATGAAATAATCATTCTATCCCGACCTTCATTCCAGTGAACCAAATGCTACCTAAGTATTCTAAAGTTTTATACTCTCAAATTCATATCATAAGTAACTCTAGGAGTCAATTGGGGTACAAATAGAACATCAAGGTTAAACTAGAAGCAGTCCAAAACATGCCCTTCAGAGCTAAAAGGGTCTACTCGAGCGTGGCTTCAAGTGCGCTCGAGCGCATTACTTCTGTTTCAAATTAAATTTCAATTGACGAATTTTCATCAGTCCATTATAAACGCACTTCTGTGAGGCCCTAGGTGCGCTCGATCGCATTTATCTCTATCTCCATTCAAAAAACTACTAACATATTTTGCTCACATATGCTTGAGCACGTGCTTCAGAATTCCAATTCGAAATTTTGTAGCATGCTTTCTTCTTCCGTCTTTTAAACCTGCACTAGAACCTATTGTTCCCCATTCATCAAACTTTATTGTTACACTTCTAAAACATCATCCATCCTCCTACAATCCATTCTATGCAATTCCATCTTCTCATATTGCTTATAAATGAAATGAAAAAGGCTGAGATATTAAACATATTTAAAATAGATTATAGAATCATAATCTACCAAAATTTGGCTTGTAAAAATTGTAAGATTATCCCAAGAGAGAGTTTGACTACGCAACATAGGCTTGGAGTTTTAGATATTTGCATTAGAAGTAAAAAGAGAGCAGTAGTAAACAAAATGGACCCTAAAACAAGGTGGAGAGATTTGAAGGGGGAAGAGCAAATATATTTAAGGACAAAATGATTGAGAAAAGAGAATGGAATATTGAAGGAGAAACTACAGTAATGTGGAATCAAATGGCTAATTGCATTAGGAATGTTGCAAAGGAGGTACTTGGAGAATCAAAAGGGAAGAGACATATTAATAAAGAAACATGGTGGTGGAGTATGGAGGTTCAGGAAGTTATTCGACAAAAAAAAAACATTGCTATAAAGTTTGGCAGGGGACTAAGAGTATAGAAAATTTTGAGTTGTATAAGAAGGCAAAGAAAGAAGCTAAAAAAGTAGTAAGTAGTGCAAAGTTCAAAGCATACGATGACCTCTATAATAGGTTGGGAACAAAAGAAGGAGAAAAGGATATTTTTAAGCTTGCAAAAATAAGAGAAAAGAAAAGTAGGGACTTAGATCATGTCAAATGTATCAAGGACAATGAGGAAAATATTTTGGTGAAGGACAACGATATTATAGAAAGGTGGAAAGAATATTTTAGTAAACTTTTAAATGAAGAATATTTGGGCGATACAAGAGTGGAGGAGGATACTTCATTACAAGAGTATACTTTTCTCCGTAGAATTAGAGGGGTGGAAGTGAAGGAAGCATTGAAGCGAATGAAGACAGGAAAAGCAACAAGCCCAGATGGTATTCTGAT
Source organism: Sextonia rubra (assembly GCA_037013555.1). Classification (NCBI taxonomy): domain Eukaryota; kingdom Viridiplantae; phylum Streptophyta; class Magnoliopsida; order Laurales; family Lauraceae; genus Sextonia; species Sextonia rubra. Next base: position 24,647,252 of record JASUAD010000001.1, on the reverse strand, counting down.
AGAGGTATGGAAATGCTTAGGAGAGGTTAGAGTAAGTTGGTTATGTAGACTATTCAATAAGATACTTGTGACAAAGAAAATGCCGGATGAATTGAGAAGAAGCATTGTAGTACCTATATATAAGAATAAAGGAGATATACAAAATTATACCAACTATCGAGGGATTAAACTTATGAGTCACACTATGAAGTTATGGGAGAGAATAATAGAGCAAAGACTGAGAAAAAAGACTAAGATTTCGGAAAATCAATTTGGTTTTATGCCAGGGAGATCAACTATGGAAGCTATCTTTTCACTTAGGCAATTAATGGAAAAATATCGAGCAAAAAGGAAAAATCTACATATGGTCTTTATCGATTTGGAAAAAGCCTATAATAGGGTACCGAGGAATTTAATTTGGTGGGTCTTAAAGAAAAGGAATGTCCCAAAAGGTTACATTGAAATTTTAAAGGATATGTACGACGGTGCAATAACAAATGTGAAAACCACATGTGGAGAAACGAGCGGATTTCCCGTGACTATAGGCTTACATCAGGGATCATCCTTAAGCCCTTATCTCTTTGCATTAATTATGGATGAGTTAACTATGCATATTCAAGAAGAAGTACCATGGTGTATGTTGTTCGCAGATGATATAGTATTGGTGGATGAATCAAGAGAGGGTGTAAATGCAAAGCTTGAGAGATGGCGGAGGGTATTAGAATCTAGAGGCTTTAAAATAAGTCGTACAAAGACAGAATATATGGATTGCAATTTCAGTGGACATATACAAAGTGTTGAAACCACTGTCAAAATTGAAACCCATGAGATACCACGTAAAGATTCTTTTCGGTACCTATGCTCGATGATTAGTAAGGATGGGGAGATTGACGAAGATGTGGAGCATAGGATAAGAACTGGATGGCTGAAGTGGAAACTAGCTTCGGGAGTACTTTGTGATAGACAAATGCCAACAAAATTGAAAGAAAAATTTTACAGGACAGTGGTTAGACCAGCTATGACATATGGAGCAGAATGTTGGCCAATTAAGAAGACACATATTCATAAGATGGATGTAGCAGAAATGAGAATGCTTAGGTGGATGTGTGGTAAAACTAGGAAAGATAAAATTAGAAATTAGCGCTTTCGAGAACATTTAGGGGTAGCACCAATAGGAAATAAGATTAGAGAAACTCGTTTAAGATGGTTTAGGCATGTTGAGCGTAGGCCAGTAATTGCACCGGTGAGAAAAAGTTTGGATATACAGGTGGAGGGTCCATCAAGAGGTAGGGGTAGGCCGAAGAAAACATGGATGGAAGTCATCAATTCAGATTTGAAGAAGTTGCACTTATCGAAAGATTTAGCTCAAAATAGAAAGGAATAGAGAAGTAGAATTCATGTAGCCAACCCCAACATGGTTGGGATATGGCTTTGATGATGATGATGATGATGATGAATCTAACAAAATGCATTAAACCAGAACCTGCTTATACTTATATTTATTTTTCGGTTTAAGTCATTTGAGGGTCCACATGACTCATTTGAGATCAAATGAATTCGGGTCCAACAAAAAAGTTAACGAGTTTAACGAGATGAATTCGATAGTATCAATATGATGCATGTTTAACGTAAAACCATAAAATCTAAAATCATGAAAAATGGTTCGTCTACCTAATCGAGATTAAACCGGGTCCAAACTACCTATCCATGATCCGAACTCGAACTACTAAACTCAAATAAGACTAAATAGACTTATTCTAACATAATCAAACAGTAAATATAATTATTTAAAATAAAATCATATTAATTAGTTAGTAACTTGGGTTGGGTTGTTACATAGATGAAGCTTAAGGTTCGGTCGAACCCTGCTTAATAACCCATGGTTCATTCTTGTTGCACTGTGGTGTTATCGTTTATATATATATATATATATATATGTGGAGAGTTATGAGTATTTCAAGGAAAATCTAAAAACAGGATAATACTTCTAGCTCATTTTCAAAAAAAGTACATGAAGATTTGAATATTTTTTAAAAAATTCCACGTTGCTTTCAATCTAGTCCTCACCATGAAATACGTTTTAAAAATGGCAAAAATACCCTTAATGTCATTCCTCAAATTTTTCATTTAATAAATCATTTAAGAGAATTATCCAACCCAAATAATCTACTGAGGCCTACTTTAGTTACCTTAATGCATAGATTATTAAAAAATGGTTTATATGGATTCCAAATGACTGAAAAACTAGCTTCATTAAATAGTTATAATCATTAAAATGAAGTTGAAACTTGAGCCTTGTTTGAATCTGCAGAAAAGAATCCCAAGACCAATTTTGGCATTCTTCTAGATGACTAAACTATCAAAAGAAGGTACTCTAGTGGGGCCATTAAAATGGGTTGGTTTTGAGAATGAAAGAAGGTTAAAAAAAAAGACAAAACTTGTCATAAGAGTATTTTTGTCATATTTTAAAATTCTTTTTTGGTGACGACTTTGATTGAAAGAAATATGGAAACCTTCTATGCTTTTTTAAACTTTTCAAATCTTCATGTGCTTTTTTGAAAATGGGCCAAAAGTTTTATGCTCTTTTGAAAATTTCCCAATATATAATAAATAAAAATTCTATATATATATCTAAAAGCAAAAGAATCAAACCAAAAAATTTAAGTTTTATACAGAGAAGTGAAACTAATAAGAATTTAATGTTTTAATTACCTTTTTTTCGCAATTTTCTGATTGGCGTTCTTAAAAATGTACTTCAAGATCAACCGGATTTGATTGACCAGTCTGGTCTGAATTTTAAGCGTTGAACAAGAATTAGACTAAAATGACCCTAGCTACCCCATCCTGGGACTCTTTAGCACTTTGTCAAAGCATTAGGGAGGCCTGTTCTCAATACTCTCTGGCTGTTCATGGCACTAAGGTCTAGATGAATGATCTTATGTGACAAATTAACCATGGATCGAGGATACCCGGAAACTAACACAAATTCATCCCAGCAATCCAATCTTTCACCACTTCTTCACTGCATTTGTGAACCTTAAATGGTTGTTGAAAACCTTTTTTAAAGTAACATAAGTGTTTTGGTTGAGCTATTTATCAAAAACCAGGCTTTCCAATCTTGGGGTTTTGAGGAATCCCACGATTGAGTTCCACAGTGTAGATACTGGAGTGTATACTCCTTACCCAATCCCTATATCCTGGTTCCGCCCCTGCACCTTGGGCTCCTCAAGAGCATTGTCACAAATATCTCTGTTATTATAAAAGTAGCACAATATTTTTGTAACAAACCAGTGACATATTAATAACTAAACTTTGCAGAATTTTTATAATATCTCCACAAGAGAAATCAGGGAAATTGTGATATTTTTGCAAGGCTTTGCCAATATTGGATTTTTTTTTTTGGGTAAGTAAGCATGTGCATTAATGACATAAATGCAAACCCACCGTACATGGAAGGAGGTAATTGAGAAACCATTTAACCATTACAACGACTAGATAATGTCACGACCCCCCAATATTAACCTGGGGTTTCGAGAGATTAGGGCCAATATTTTTTTTTTCTGTAATTATCATGACACATGGCTCCTAATCAATTTACCACAGGATCTTTAGTCCGCGGTGAGTTTAACATTTCATACCAACACAAATACCTGCGGAAGCAATATCAAACAGTTGGCATTATCAAAATAATCAGAGTATTGCACATAAAAAGGGGTGTAAAGTTTAGAGTTTGAGTTCAAAGTTTAAAAGTTTATACCAAATATGTTAAATGCAAGCCCACCAAAAACTCAGGCTGCCAAAAGAATAATAATGAAAAGCATTAAGATCTCAAAATATTTTAGTCACTCGCGTGCAGGTCTAGATGGATCAATATCCATCATTTGCACTCCACTCGGACTCAGCACCTGGCTCAAGCGCTTGTAGCGCTTCACCCTCCTCTGTCGCCTCGGGGTGGTAGGACTCGGTACCTATGCACCAAATACTACAACATCAGTCTACAACAGTAGATGGCAAGTGAACAAACATAAACCATAATAATATACAATGTCAAAATAGAATAAAGACATATATGATCATAAGAGTGATGAAAAATAAATGCATAAGAAAGAACGGAGTCCTAATCCATAGCTACACAATTACGCACAACCATATAAGCCAATATCCGAGTAAAACCTGGCCGAGAATACGGTGGCCTAAACCATCTTTGGATGCTAGGCATCCTGTCCAGAACGGTGGATCAGTCCGCCATAGGGTGCATCACACCCAGTCCAGAGTCATAGAGCACAAGGCCCCGTTCAGAACGGTTGGTCAAGCCGCCATAGGGTGCATCACACCCAGTCCAGAATCAGAAGGTACATCTGTACCATACCAATATCGATCTGCAGTCGTCCAGAAAACCCCGATCCAACACAACCCACACATAGGCCGACTTAGTGGTGCGCGGACAAGGTTCCTAAGTCAAATGTGAAGGGCTGGCTAAATCCAAACATACCATACAAATATTGAGGAACTACTCCACAACATAATTCGGTCCACAACCATAAATCCATACCCACAATGAGTAGTCCTCCCACATCCCAAACACCAAGCCAAGCCTCAACACGGTCCATACAATACCAATACAGGGTACAGTCGCTAAAAAGTCATAAACAATGTAATAACAATGCAAAGTATGCAAACCCGAAGGCCAAGGAAGAATTACAAGCCATGCCTAGGTCAATGATGGCAACTTGTGTACCTAACAACTCTACTCGAACTCCAGGTGATGTATGGTTGGGTAATTAATTTCATTTAAGTCAAAAGGATGCATAGCCCAGGTTCAACATCAACCGGATTCGGTTAGTTTGTACATTGTACACAAATCATATCATCTATGAGAGGTACATTTGCTCCCCAATGACCCTCATAATAAGTCCTTAAATTACCCTCCAATATGCATGTAAAATGTCCCTACAATCAGTCCCACAATTAGCCCACACCCGGGCCTCCATCACCATAGAACAATCCCATTAAAATGGGGTTTCAAGCCCTTAATTCTTCTCACACATCTTAACCTGCAGAAAATGGGTATCCCACCCCTTCATTTAGCACATTTAAATCACCTCCAACATACCATCAAGCCCTTAATTCTTCTCACACATCTTAACCTGCAGAAAATGGGTATCCCACCCCTTCATTTAGCACATTTAAATCACCTCTCACATACCAATCCATCACATACATTACTACACCTAAATCCAGCATTTTTAACATAAAACCCAAAATGAGCAAAAGGGTGCACAATTGACAAATAGAATGCTAGAATCAATCAAATATACATGCACATCATTATTGAAATATGTTAATCCACTTGCCTTAGATGAAGAGGGTAAAATAGGGTATGCCTTGCTCACCAAAGAAACCCCAAAGAAGCTCAAACTCAAGAAAATCCAAACCCAACTCAAATCAAATCTACAAAAACGATTAAGAGAAGCTAATGAGCATGCCAAAAATCTATTTTAGTTAAAACTCTAATGACCTAGTTTATGGGAGACGAAAACCTTACCTAGGGTTGTTTAGTTTGGGGGAAAACTTGGAAAATGGGTTCCTTGGGAAGATGAAAGCTTGAGGAGAAAGATGGAAGGAGAAGGAGAAGCTCCGGTGGCGGCGGTAGGCGTGGATCCCGGCGGTGGCAGCAAGAAGGAAGGAAATGGGAAAAAGGGGAAATAAGGGAAATAGAAAAAGAAGGAAGAAAGGAAGAGGGAGTGGGTGGCGGTGGTGGTTGCCGGACAACGGGGAGTCCGGATCTTGGGTGGGTGATCGATCGAGAGTGGAGAGGGGAGATGGGCGTCGCTGTTGGTGAGAGGGAGTGAGAGATAAGAAATGAGAGTGAAGAGAGAAAGGAGAATGAAAAGAAAAGAAAAGAAAAGAGATGGGGAGGAGAGAGGCTCGTCTCTGGATGGGGGGGTGAAACGAGTGAGGGAGTGAAGTGAGAGAGTGAGGGGAGAGAGGAAATGGGTTGGGATTTAAGTAAAATTATAAAACTGCCACTCATATTAATAACTTGGCTAAAACTTGTTTTGTCCATAACTTGTGAACCATAAGTCGGATTGAGTCACTGTCAGCGCCACTGTTCATGAAATAAAATTAGCTTTCCAATGACTATACTATTGGCATCGTTTCGAGGAAGAGAAATTTTGTCCTATTTTAATGGGTTTTTGGGTATTTTTCCATAAAAAGGCTTAATTTTAGAAAATGAGGTATTTGGTAGATAAGATGGGTCTGAATCGGTTCAGATAAAAGGATAAGGCTAATGGAATTAGGAGAGCTACCCCATGAGCCCAAATCTCACAATTCGCAAAAGCTACGAAAAAGGCCTCTACACTTTCTAAAATTGTTAACTACCCCCTACGAAGTTTAGACAAACTCGAAATCCAATAAAACTGCGCACACACGATCCTAATGCTAAAACGGACACACTTAGACTCTAACGGCTTATTTAGCTATAATACAACTTAATCTATAATAATAGTATAATTAAGGTGCGGAACGTTACAGATAAGGCGATTGGTTATCCTAAAGCATATGGAGCCTGCAGCAGTCGAGCAACTGAAGGGTGGTCGCAAAATCCTGAGAAATAGGCGGAGGAGCAACCCACAAGCTGGGTCAGCTATCAAAAAAATGACCAACCATAAGAAAACAAACTAGTTTTGGAAGTTAACTAGCTCCAGTTGGGTCATGACTTTTCTTGAGGTAGTGATGAAACCACAATCCAAAATCTTTACTTCTAGAAGAGCAAGTTATTCAGAGCCAGTAAAGCCACAATCTGGCCATTTTGCAAAAGCTTTCAAAAGTTTGAGATTCAAGAATAGCATGGAACCTCCTGGAGGTAGTCTCCCTGAAGGGAGAGCTGATCAGGAGTGAGGATGGAGATCGAGACGAAGCCAGTGGCTGCATACTTAAGTAGCCCACCCACCTAATTGAGAAATTGTTGGTCGCTGAAAAATGAGATGCTCCTGTTAATAGGAGGGCAGCAAGGGAGATGGATTTGTCACCTTAAGACGTCCCAAAGTTCAGCAATGAGAGTATTAGAGATATTCTGCTTGAGAAAAGAAATGTGACAACAGATACCCTTAGCAATGGCTCTGAAAATCTGATCCTTTGTTTTAGAACGTGTCCCTTGAACTAGATACAATTACTCTAGTCAAGGTGCTTACGAAGATGAGCAGGAAGTAAAGAGTGCTTGCAAACTATTGAAGAGTGGGCTCCACCCGATGTGAAATGTTGAAAAGTATTTTCACTGCATTGACTAACACCTTGAGATTTTGGTAGCAATAGTTAGTTGAGGAAAGATAATATAGTATCAGGGCTAACCGGTCGTGAGTTTGAATCTCAAGACGAATGACTCAACACTAAAAAAAAAAAAAAAGTTGCCAAAAGTGTGCGCCGACCGCATTCTACTTGGAGGGAGTATTGAAAAGTGAGCTCCACCCGATGTGGAATGTTGAAAAGTACTTCCACTACTTCTACTAATACCTTGAGGTTTTGGTAGCAGTAATTAGCTGAAGAAATTTAATAGAGACTTGTCTTACCATTTGCAAAATCTTCAAATTTCTAATGCATGTCTATATTTTATCACCTCTTATTTAACCAAGGGAAAACACCCTTCTTAGTGATTGTTAAATTTAATATTTTAGTGGAAGACTAGGGTAGTATCAAAGCTTCCAAAATGGGGTGGAACCAAAATTTCTTCTTAATATAGCCCAAAAGTTCCAAAGACTTTAAATTCTCACATCAGATTCCATTTATCTTATCTTTAGTATCGAAAATCTCGTTCTCTAAGAAATCTTCGAATTTGGAAGGTTTTCTTGGATATCATTAGATTCTTTTTAGCATTAAGGCAAAAAAGATTATATTAATAGAAAGAAAAAGACATGGGCAAGATGTCCCCCAAAATTCCAACGGACTTTAGAATTTAGATGCAAGCTCAACTAGGAGCCAAAAAGAAATATGAACCTGTACAGAAAAGTGAAGAAAGGAAAACTTAGTCACAATCTAAGGAGAGGTTGAACAAAGAAAACAAGAAAATCATCAAAGAATTACTGTTGAAAATTGCACTTCTGTGATTTTTACTGTTTTGACCATTCTTGATAACACACAATTTTCTTATGCATTTTAAGTTTTCTTAGAGGTTTTTACAATAAAAAAAACTCTTTAGTTGAACATTGTATGAAATAAGTCTTAAATAAATTTAGTGCACAAAATAGATTTCTTAGGGGTCGATTTCGTACAATTTTTTTTAAAGGTGGGGAGGAACAACGCTAACGTAGCTTCTGTTTTACACTTCTTTTTCCGCTTCTTTCTTCCCTTTCTTCCTCATTTTCCCCGTTTCTCCTCCTCCATTGACCCCAAATGTCCGGGCACCCGCCACACAAAACCCAATCAATGGAGGTTTAGCCAACTCGCCATCTTCCCAACATCTCTGCACAAGCCGTTACCACATCCACCAAACTCGCCACCTTCTGCATCTGATGTTGAACGCATTAGATTATAACGTTGGTTTGGAGTTCGGACCTTTTATTTTATTTGTTCGTAGTAGATGAAAAGAGAAGCGATCTTTTTGTGCTTTTATTACTGTAGGTTACATTTAGGGCACCTTTGGCAAACGGTGTCTTCGCGAAAAATCAAATCGCGGAAAGCCCATGTTTGGCAAAGGTGTGGAACACAGAGTACTTCATTCCACGTTCCACGCATTAGCGGAAAGTGGAGGTCGGACAACCCTCCACCCGATCGACCCAAGGAACCGCACTATCACAATGCATTGACGCTTTCACCTGGTTTAGTAAAGATCTAACATTTGTGGGTCCCATATATATAATTAGAACCGTTGAGATTGCTCCTCATCCCAAAAACGGCTATAACACCAAATTTCAACGGTTAAATCATATTATATGCTGAGATCTGATAAAAAAAAATAATCAACACGACTGATGTAAATTTGGACTTCTGTGAGCTCTTTTTGAAAAATTCAGACCGTTAAATCTGATTTAGAGGCCAAGAACGGCTATGAGTTAAATCTGATTTAGAGGCCAACAATAACTATGGGATCAAATTTCAGGATATGAAGCCATGTGGATTATGATATATTGGCCAAAACATTTAAAGCCGTTGATTTTTTAAAGGTTTCTTCTTTGAAAATTTTGTGAAACCTGATTTTTTGTAAAGAAAGAATAACATAATTCTAAGTTTCAGGAGAATTCTTTGCAACCATGGAATCCCCTCATCCCCATAGAGGAAAAAGCAACTATTCAATATCCAAAGTTTTTCCATTCCTTCTTTTAAAAATGACCTTACTGTTGTTGGTATATATTAACTGAATTAGGTTAGCTTTCCAGAGCGGCACCTTCTCGTTTCCTTGTTTTTTCTTTTTTTTTTTTTTTATAATCTTCTATTTTCTGGGTTTGGGAAGATGAATGGGGAGGCCGTCGCAATCAGAGTGTTCGATCCCTAGAGGGACTGGTCACGCGTGGAAATGGGGGAGAGCAGGAGCGAGGTGTGTCCCACAGTGGGAGGATGTCTCTCCTCATGACCTATGGCCGATTCCATTTGCAGAATCCGTCACTTCCCAGCTATGTATTTACATTGTTGATTCCTTTCAATTTTCTAAATTGGGTTTCCTTACATTTTCCAACTTCTTATTAATGGAAGAGGTTAGGTGTCTCTCTTGCCAAACAGAGAAAGGGATTTGAATCCCTGATTAGTGGACCACACTTCCCGATCGGACCCTGAAGATTTGGGGGAAATCTGGGTGTTCAATGGAGGAGATTTGGAGAAAATCAGAGTGTTCTACAAAAAAGAAAAAGAAAAAAGCAGAACAAGTGTGAAAGGGGAGAAACATGCTTACAAACAAATATATATATATATATATGTGTGTGTGTGTGCACGAAATGGGCCCATAGGACCTATTTTGTACAATAAATTTATTTAGGACCAATTTCGGGTAGTATCCAACTCGTGCTTTTTGTGAAATCCTTTTTTTAATATTCTGACAAATAAGGTAATGCTATCGAAAAATTAATTTTTCCAATAAAATTTTAATAATACTTAAATATGCTTAAGGGGATTTTACCAGGAAATCCCCTTGAAGTGGGTGAAGACCAAAAAGGCCATTAAATTTCAAATTTTGCCCATAAAGGACCTCTTGCTGCTTTTTTTTATGTTTCTAATTTTTGTTATTTTGATGAGAAGCAATATCACCGCTCATGTATTACATGAGAAGTGATATCACCTCTCATGTCATCTTGTCCTTCCTCCATTTTAGGAATTTTTTCGGCCATTGCTCACCTCAAGATATAGCATGGTTCACAAGAAGATAAAAAAGGACTATGCGTCTTAGGTTTTCCTTGTTAATAAGTTCTTCAACAACAGAAAGGACCCCGATCTATCTCTCTTTGTCATGTTCTTCCCCATAACAATAGTGCTAATCATCAACTCTTCAATAGCACCCTCCACCAATGCCCTGCAGGCTTTATGCCACCTTAAACAATGCTTCAATCTCCAACCTAGCCAACACATTATTTGTCGCAAATTCAAGATGCCCTTATACATAGCTCAAATTTAAAGATAATCGAATTAAGATATTGACGCTTATTAGTTCGACAAATGAATTGAAGGCTTTGGATTACAATAAAGGGGCCCACAGAATAAAAAAAATAAAGGAGATTAATGGGACCTACAAAAAAATCAATGTGAGATAGGCTATACTAGTACCTTCTTAGTTGAGTTATAAATCACTTTCATGCCGAAGTAGGTTTGAAACTTTTGGTAAGTAAATGGCCACCTTTTCACACCACTTTTACATTTCAATTATGTACCAAATGCGTAAATCATTATAAAAAAATGTATAATCACGCTAGAAAACTCTTCGGGGAGTTTTTTTGTCAAAAAATGCCCTCCTAGTTGAGCCCACTTAGGTGTATGACAACCATGGAATGCAACTGGATAAAATAATCTAGATGAGATAAACTTATGTAAAAAAAACTTTAGTCCATTAAATTATCCTAACCCATTGATTTATAATCCCAAAATTTAATGATTTTAAAAGCATCACTTTCTTATAATTTCAATCCAATAGTAAGTAAAAGTTTATGTGTGTCAAATTTGAACTTTATACCAATTAACAGGAGTAGTATGTGTACCATGATTGGATTAGCCCAAGGTTGGCTGTACACCCTAAAAATATAGGAGAGCATTTAAAAGGAAAAGTTTTTTAAAATTCCTCGTATATATCAGGACAAGCAAACCCACGAGAAATACCAGTTCACCTACTGCGGCTACTTAAAAAATCATTTCTGTAATCCTTTTCGTCGACTCAACGTTAAACTCATTCTATCGCGACTCCATGCTGATAGTGCGCCGTTCTGTGCCGAATCCTGCAACTCCAATTTGGATGACTCAGACCGAGTTGGGGCTCATTTAGCCTTATCAATAAAAGCTTATACAAATACAGACTGTCATCGAGTCAACTTATTTTTTCTTTCTACCCAAAGGAGGCTGGAACCCATGGAAGACAACCAAAGGAAGACAACCCACTCATGTGGAAAAGGAACCCACATTCATTAGAAGAAAGCCCTACAAATGTAGGAAGTCCACACAAGCAAGAAGAGGCTAAACACACACACACAGTTTCCTTTCTCAATGACAAAAACAATAGCTGCACTTATGAAACAGGCAATTCTAAGCATGATTTAGCCCATCCACATTGGCTTAGATTTATGCTCTGTTTTTGGTCCGTGGGCAGTACAAATTTTTTGGGGGGCCTATAATGAGGTCCAGACCTGGGATTAATTTGCTTAATGGTCTAGCCCAGTCACCAAATTGGGCACAAAGTGTGTGCATACATATACTTCGCGACTGGGCTTGAACCAGAGTTTCAGGACAGAAATCTGCATCTAGGACTGTATAGTACGTTCAACATCAAAATTGGCCAGATCTGGATACGGGTTTCCACCAAGGAACTGGGTTTGGACTAATTTTGTATTGAACTGTAAAGAAGAAAACGGAGAAGAAAACGGAAATGAAAGCTAACCTCATCAGCGTGTTATCATGAGAAAGCAATTTTCTTAGTAAATACAAGTGAAGGGTGAGTTATACCGGCATAAGCTGATACCTCGCTGAGTTCTTGCATTGTCTCTTCAATAATTCCCAGAGAAATCTTCTTACAATATCATCCAGGTTCCTTGCTCTATCTGAAAGCCTTCTAACACTTGTATTACCTTTTCTTCTCAAAAGTGTAGTTATTTGTTAACACATGGATTTCTTCAAGTAAGGTCGTTTGGGAAGGGAATATTTTCTTCCCAACTGGCAGTGTACTACATCTGTTGGGTTATGGAAGACGATAGGCTGTTCAACGGTCAACATGGATGTTTAACTAATTAGAATGTAGAGAATTAATTCTGCGATATCGAAGCCATCCGGAGTCGGATTTCAGATCCATTTCTTCCAGCGCGCTCATGGTGATGAGATCTACAAGGCAGATAAAAGATATTGGCAGTTTGATGGGCAGAAAATTGAGGGACTGAAGAAACTGACAGATTCACGATGATAGCAATGGATTCAAGCATCTCGGGCCAGATTAAAGTGTTTGATGGAGAAACGATTTCAGGGATTAGCAGGGAAGAGTGTTAGACTCCGTGACACAGCAATGATTGAAAATTGTTGCTTGTTGTCAAGAATAGTAGATTGCTCCGGAACTTTGATGGAAAACTCAAATTCGTGTCAAAGGAATTAGGAAGGAGTGACATGCCAAAGTGGAAGAAAAAGCAAAAGAATCAGAATCGAAAGGAGGTAGTGTGCAAGAAAGCTCAGATTCGGTTGACAAGGAATTAGTTTTGGTCACTACAGGTATGGATCCGGTTGTTGATTCATGGTATTGCGATTCTGATTCTTCCTATTATGTGATTGAGTAGCGATTGGTTTGATTCAAATAACTATCATGGTTGATGGATTTGTTCTTATGGGGGAAGAATGCAACTGATGAGCATTTGAGATAAGAACGGTAGAAATCTAGATGTATGATGATGTTATTCAAACCCTAACGGCTGTGATATATGTTCCGGGTTGACGAAAAAATAGGATTTCTTTGTGTGCCTTAAACTTCAAAGGCTGTAAGTGCACTGTAGCGGGTGGAGTTACGAAGGTGGAAAAAGGAACATTGGTCATCATGGAGGGTGAGATGGTCGGAAGTCTCTGCAGGTTGATAGGGGATGCTTTTTTCAGGTGGAGCAGTGATATAGACATCAAATAACAAGGGAAGAAATCTGTGGTTCAGGTGGAGTTAGATGCGACGGATTATCGGAAGCCCTGAATGGAAATGATTTTCTCGGGAAAAGGTAGTCTTGTTCAAGTCGGAGTAAGCCGGTTTAAGCATCGGGTCATACTTAACTCGCATGTACTGTGCCCAACCCACCAGAACAAGCTAGACAGGACAGTTGCAGGTTTGACGGAAAGAACACCGGGATGGAAACAGAAGGAAGGATTCACAAGGTACCAGTGAGATCCGGATTCGGGGAGGTCTTCAGTTTTGTCTTGACGGATGGAAATTAGGTTCATTGTGTTGCAAGGATGCATGCATGTGGCAACAAATGGAGAGCGCTTCGGAGATTCAAGATGGTGGTGTTGAGGTCAAAGGAGGCAACTGTGGCCACGCTAGGTTGTAGCGTGTGCGGAGGCGTACCTTCCAGCAAGGTGTGTGAAGACATTACCGAGTATCTCAAGGTGATTCTGAGGATTTGGGAATCCAAGCCAAGGTGGAGATTGTTGGGTTTTGTCTTGTATTCCGGTTTAGCCGGATCGGTCGTCTGATTTAGCCAGAACCGAGGCTCAGGGTTAGGGGTATTTTAGTCATTATGTATGGATTTTATTGGTGGCCAAGAAAGCGGAAACTATATATATTGATGTACTGTAATCCTAGATCCTGAGGCGATCGAGATGGATCATAGTAGATGAGTTCTCTCCTCCCGTGGACGTAGGCAAGGTTGCCGAACCACGTAAAACTGCTGTGCTCATGTGTGTGATTGCTTGATGGTATGATTGCTTACGTAGATCGTGATTGATCCGTTGATCGCGGGTTGTTTCCATTGCGTCGTTTATCCCAACAACATCTTCATTCATTTCATTATTTTTACATGGAATGTGATTCCTTCCAAGGATAGTTACCTATAAGATGAGTCAATGATTAATATGTGTGACTAATTCTTAACGGTCTGCACTCCATGAAACTCATCTAGGAGAAATTTACAAGGCTCCCCATTGAGGTTGGCTAAGGCTTACTAAGAGTCTTAATCACTCAAAATAAAGGTCCTCATCAAATTCCACTCCGCCGAGAGTTGGCACGCAAGCCAGATTGTTCGTGTATAAAAATGTATTAATTTTTCATAATGTTTTATTTGTATCCTTTTATATGTGATCAATCGGACAATTAGCCTTACTCCTATTAGAATAAAATTCAACCGGGGAACAATACAAGAGGGAGCATTTATTTTGATCCATCATCCATTATGAATTTTATGAAGTGAGCCTCACTAAGAAGCATAACAAATTTCTCATTGTAGAAATACCCCATCATATTCATTCCCCTTTTCTTCTCTTCTTTTTGGCAAGGCCTCAACCTTCACCTGTGGTTAAGGATGCAGACACACCAAAGTAGCTTGCAAACTACTTGACTGGACTCAAATAGGCCAAGTCCTGCTGGATTCTTCAGCCCTGATAGATCTTGGCGCACTGGGGGCCTAGACTAAGTACAACCTTGGAATGGCTTGTGTTAGCGTTAGTGCCGATAAGGATATAATTTTTGTAGGAACCATTCCCAAAATAAAATTCAAAATGTTGTTATCTTGGATATTTAATCCTCATCAAGGACATTGCGCAATTGCTTACAAATGTGGTAGCTTAGTAGCTTCCTCAGTATCAAATATATCATGCAGAGGGACCACAGTACCTTTTCTGCATGCAATCGGGCATTTTCCTGTAATCAATATTTTGTAAGATATCTTAGTCAACCAATCAATCCCTATTTCACCCAAAAAGATCCACATCCATGGATGTACCATCTGATCCCTGCTTTATATTTCTTAACGGCACCTACATTATTAGTTGTAAATAAAGAAGTCAATTGACGAATTTTTTGGATGCAATGAGATGGGTAAGTACATCTTTTAGAACTTAAAAGTGCAAGACAATGGAAGGAGTCCAGTTCTAGGAGATTATGTTGCAGAATTGAAATTTTTGCATACTTTCTAAAAACTAGAAATAATTGATTAATAGGTTGCAAACATGTCGTCATTGGCTCAAATAATTTTACTCAAAAAAAAATAATAAAAACCAAGCTCAATTAAATTCAAATGATTGACACTGCGTAGAGTTTTCACACAAGTATAAAATTTTAATTTATATAGAAAAAAATAAATTAAAATTTATACAAAAATACAATAACATTGGTTGGATTATATAGTTTATCAGTTGCAATGACGTAATGTCATTTAAATACATTGTATCTGGCATGTTGTTCGACATTTAGAGAACTCCTACAAGTTTGAAGCAATAATTTTTGTACTGTTGTAGATTTCTAGATCTTCAGCATACTTCCATGCAATTGCCTTTGATGTATGATAAATTTACACTGCCATGACGTTAGAAAAAATAATCTTTTACTTGTGTATAAAAATTCAAGTGTAATACTTTTGTCCATCACAACCAGAGCAATTGAAATTGATCAGTTTTTTATTGTTGTTACCATGAAATCAAAAAATTACTTTTTTTTTGGCAGCATGAAATCGGTGATTGACAGATACAACAAATCAAAAGAGGACAATCAACTGGTGCTGAGTACAACATCAGAAATCAAGGTATTCATTAGATCAACAACAAATCATGAATTTTCATCCACTTACATGTGCATGTTTCATCAACTGTCATCATCATGAAGCCTCACTCTAATCTGATGTCAACTTGTGCTGCTTGGTAACTCGCTTATGCTATCTACTTATTTATTGAAAGTCTTTTACTATAATATGTAGCCCATTGAACATCGAATGAACACAATTCTATTTATGCAGACATGTTTTTATACAATGGATGCCTTCATGAACTATTTCTAGTCATGTTAACAATATAGATTGCCGCCCATGCCAGGTTTGCCAAGATCCATGCATTCATGACTGACGTGAGCATAGTGTATACGCAACATCGAACCTAACAGCTATAGACCTGGAAAACATAGAAAGCCAAAAGAAGAGACCATGGTTTAGGCGAAGAAGCAGAGTTTCACCTGTAGCACCAGGGAAACACAATCTTGAAGAAGTGTCCCAGAGTCCACACTGCTTGCATCAACACAGAACAAGTTCTGTTGTCAGAATTCAAGAAATATCTGACTCTGCCATTAAGAGATATCAATCCATGAGACAAACAGACATAGGATGAAACATACTAATGGCAAAACAAGCATTGTTTTTACCTTTATGCCAAACACCAAACACAAGTAGTTTCGCTTGCAATGTCGATGTAATGTAACTCTAGAATCTAAATTTATTTAAAACATTGGAAGGAAGAATCCTGCAAAAGTATCTAAGAGGAAAATCAACAAAGCCACAAAATTTAGACATAAAAAACTAAATATAGAATGCTATAGAGTATTTAGTGCACTCACATGAAAAAGATTGAATAATCTATAAACTGAGATGAGAGAAGAAAAAAAAAAAAAGAGTATTAGCTTCAAGGATCAATTTCTTTCTTTTAGTGAATTCGCAGGCAATGCAACTTTAAGTGTACAATTCTTTATTTTTTTCAAACTCATTAACAGGGCATTTGTACAAACTACAGAGTACAAACAGTTCAAAAAATGTTTCTTTATGCAGCTCGGGTGAGTGTGATGACAACTGACAAATGCTGAGAAGAGAAAGCCACTTGTTCGATAATTACAAAATGAACTTTATGTAATTAACTGTGACTTAGTCACAGCCTTTTATATTTGAAAATTAAGATACAATGCGAGTAAATTTCTGACTTCAATAAATAAGATGGATGCAGATTGCAGATGTTTAGTAAAAATGTTCATACATATATATATGCTAATTGGATAAAGCTATGATGCATGGATGCTTCAAAATGGAAAACATATCGTGTCATATAATATCTGATACTTCACTTTTTACATATAAAATCCCTGTCCTTATTGTGTCCACAGCGTGTCCTTATCGTATCCATGTCGTTTCTAGCATCATAGGGATAAAGCACTTCAGATTTTCTTTTTAATATTTAAGAAAGATTATTAAAGGATATATGATTAAAAAGCTAAGTAGACTCTCAAATATGCATATAACTCAAGCAATTTAGACCCAAGGGCATGTAAATACAATGATGACATATTTATCAAACATCATTAGAAGACACTGCATTGTAGATGTCATTGTGGATGCTAGGCATTGATCGTCTCTTCAGTAGTGCCTACCACTCTCATACGAATGGAAAAAGAGAATTGGCGCACACCTGTTAAAAAATAGTACAAAAACTTTCATATATGAAAATTTTAAGCATAGAACCAAAATTTATTAACATCATATCCAAGAACTGAGAAGCCCAAATGGCTTGTTTTCTATTTTATGTGGTCAAGTTTGAGAAATATAGTTAACTAAATGGGCTGCGAATATGGGGAATTTAGCACTGATGTGGAAGAGTTGACGGAAAACATAAAAGGGAATCGTGAAAGCTTTTGTAAATAGAAAGAAACGATAAACCTAAGCTACTAAAGGGCTACTGATTGACATAACCATAACCTTGTCAGGGCCACTGGTTTTGTGATAACAAGCACCCCCATAGTTCTATATATTAATTAAAATGTCAGACTGCATCACATAATGGTGACTGCATCATATAATGGTGTATTCAAGTCAACATCAGCATCGGAGGTGTGTTCATGTTAGAACAAGTTCAAATAATTTCCATGTGTTGAGGGAAAGATACCAAAAAAGAAGAGTAAGTTAATAATTTTCTAAAAGATTCGATTAATAGAAATCATGATAGCATTCCTCAATCAGAGTTACCACCAAAATCAATTACCAACAAGTATGCATACTATGAACACACTTCGCAATTAGTGCAATTAGAGTGGAGAGAAAAAAGTTTCATTGCCATTCTAGGAAAGCATAAGATTGAAGTTCTTATAGCTATGGATTGGCTATGTGATTTTACCTACTATGGCTTATGCCAACATGTATCATTATGGATATCTCATTAGTCATTGTACATCCTAAAAGGCCAAAATAGTGGAGCTAGACCTGGCAAATGAGTCCAGTTGAGCAAATTCAGGTCATGTCAGAATTTGCTAGTTGCAACCCATAACGGACCCATTTTTAAAATGGGTTGAAAACCTTCAACACCCGCCCGTTGCGGGTCAACCCGACCTAACTAACCCAAATTTAATGTGGGTTGAATCAGGTTAACCCAACCTAAGTTATTTAATCCCCCTTGTTTTTGTGATTCAACTCATTTTATGTGCCCTAATTTCATCTATAAAGCTTTCCTTTGGTCCAAATTCATTTCAAGTGTTGAATGAATGTATAAATTTACCTATTAGTGCAAAAAATGGGGCCAAGATTCATTCACAATTTCTAGCCCATTTATTGAGACAATCCCTTCCCAATTTTATTTCAATTTATAGTGTCATATCTATTGCATAACTCCTCTGCATAAGACTAAGAGTCATACGGTTTATAACCTTCAAAAATATGAAAGTCACATTACATTAGTAAAACCTAAATGTGTCAATCAGGTTAGGTGGGTCAACCCTTACCTAACCCATTTTTATATGGGTTCTTAACCTATGACCAACTAGTGCTATAAACGAGCATGTGGTTTGTGGGTTAGACACGGATCATGTTGGTCTAGGTTGGCAAGTCAGGCCAGTTTATTGCCGGCTCTAAGTAGAGCGTCATCTTCAAAGCTTGAACTTGACTGCAACGTCTTTTTTTTCCTATCCATGAAAATACCTCCCACAAAATGAAGTACTAGTTCTCAATCTAAAAGTTACTTAAATCTGACATGAGCTTCTAAGCCAGTTCATAAGCTGTTATCATGAATCAGAAAACTCTAATCTTGTCTTAAATCAATAGCAAACTCCACTAGAACGAGCCAAATATCTCGTAATGAAGTAGAGAATGTAGCTGTGAGAAAATATGAATGTCTTCCTGAAGCAGATCATGTCAGTTTGGATTTTCAATGCATTCATAAAGAGACAATGAGTGAAGAGAAAACAGGTGTCCATGTTCATGGCTATCACAAATGACATAACCTAGGAAGCAAGATGGTTGGTTTTGACCCTTTCCTCATTCAATCTACAGATCAAATCAGAGTCTGATTTCTCTGGAAAATCCCTGCTTCTTCTGAACTCCAAGTTGAACAAATGCATATAAATGCTAATTTCTGAACAAGATTTGCAAAAAGTACCCATAAACTTTATATGGGAATTAATCTAACCATGATGTTGATAACTGATAGAGCAAAGAGTTCAAATAGTCCTTCCAGTGCCATATTTATATCGTTGTAGAACATCAACAATAAAGAAGAACCAATGAGACAAATAACACATTGCAAATTATCCTAATAAACAAAGCCACAAGTAGTGTCATGGAAGCATAAAAAATTTAAGTTGAATGAAAAAATAGAAAAAGATTGTTCAAACATACAGAACCAATTCATACATACAGAACCAAGGATCACTATCTTTTTCAATAACGAGCTGCTTAAGTAATAGTGATCTATTGTCTAAACTAAGTTTTACCGTCATGTTTTTTAGTCAAGCAGTATGACTTTCAGGAAAAAAATAAACAATTAGTACAGTTGTCATTTAAAGACGTGAAGAAAAGACAAAACAAACCCATACAGAATAAAGCATTCCACTCTAATTCAAGCCATTGTATTTGTACCATTGTAACATTTTAAGTTCTCTTTTTGCCGTTTTCTCCTCAAACGACAAATTTTTGTGATTTACTTGAAAATACTGTCTTTTGCCCATTTCTGGTATGGTTATTATACTTTTTATATGCTTGTGTACTCAAATTTTGGCTTTCCAAAGAAATTTTTCATTAGTTAGGGGACAAAACCACAATGTATTATTTGTGGCTCTCTTTTGAGTATAAATGGAGGTATGACCCACTACACACCTCCATGAGAGTAATTTTCGTATAGTAGACTTCAAAACAAGGATAACCTAATTTATTTTGATATTAAGTTCCACATGAAGGATTTTCCCCCATCAATCAGAGCTGGTTTGAGTCACAATGGCCTCTGCAAAGTCAAAGGCCACGATTTGACCAACTGCCATCTTATCTAGTTTTTTGAGGTTGAAGCATTATCAACATTAAGCATTTAATTTCTTTGCTCAAGCAAGTGCAGATTTTAAGGAAGAACAAGGTGAAAGAATGAGGGGGACTTTATCCCAGAAGTTAACTCAATCATCCTGCTTCTAAGGTTATGTTGTTTGCATCAGCCAGGGCCAGGGAAGAATGGTTCTCGTTAATCACTATGTTTGCCTAAGAATGGATTGCAGTTCCAAACTAAAACATAAATGATGTCACAAAAATGCCCCAATCAATTTACTATGCAACATATTTCCTCATTGTAAGATAATTAAATTGTTGTGAACTTACGATGGAGTGGAAATCATGGAATGCTGTAAAATGCAGTACCTAGAGACACCAGACAGGATGTAATACTTAAAATTTAAATAGCATTACTTAAAAATTTATGGAAGCTTGATGTGCAGACCTGAAAGGTAATTCTGAAAGGAGAGTTCAAATTGTAGGGTGCAAAATGTTACTA
Organism: Sextonia rubra; assembly: GCA_037013555.1. NCBI lineage: Eukaryota > Viridiplantae > Streptophyta > Magnoliopsida > Laurales > Lauraceae > Sextonia > Sextonia rubra. The sequence goes on along the minus strand of JASUAD010000001.1, from coordinate 24,626,420 downwards.
AAGATGTTCATAAAAAGAACTGTTGGTGGGATGTAAAATCATGTTCATCCAACACCTACTCTCACTTCACACACCAAATGAAATTCCTTCAGAGCAAAATTTGACAGAACTGCGAATGCTAATTTTTCTATCTATTTCTTTACTAATTGAGACTGCTGATTCAAACACCAGTTGCCAGTAGCTAGCTTGCTTCTTTGGTAACGTTTCAATAACATGACCACTCCCTCAGTCCCTCTCCAATTACGCACTTAGGTTGCCTATCAACAAATTGTTGGCAGCTTAACAAACTTTATCAGCTTCAAACTAGTTACTACATCCCAATGTTTACTTTTAGGTAAAATGTACAACCTGATATTTGTCAGCCTTCCAATCATTATTATCTTTAACACACAGGTTTTGTTCTAGAAATTATATCAAAGAATCAATTGCTTCAATTTTCAAAGTCATTGATTCAATGATTGGTTTCACCTACAGCGTAAACTGTCCCATGTGCTTTCACTTTCAATTTGAATATCCTGGTATTAGCGAACAATTGTTTGGATTAAACACTTAGTGAATTAATTTAGAAGAGAAAACTAAACCATCATTGCTTTTGGGTAAGTTGAAACAGAAAGACACAATTTCTCACAAAAGTTGTGCTCCTATCAATTACATAGTAGTAGTAGCAACTAGCAAGATATTACAGGTCCTTTTACAATTAAGGATTCTTTACTCAGGATGTTTCGACGGCACAAAATTTTCAGTAATTTTCCTTAAAAATGGTTCAAGTTCCAGTCAACCCAAAGGGATTCTTCAGATTAAGTCATTTCAAATTTCATAATCTAACAAACAAAGAAGCAAAGATCACATGATAAAATATAGTACTCATTTCAAGTGATTCTCATCCACACTAGGGTCAATGTAAAGCAACGTATCTATTCAAATTTTCTATTTTCGCAGAACTGGGCATTTTCCACATCGCAAGGCAAATCACAGCAGTACATAGCCATCAAGGGTACGTTACAGCTGCTAGATGATGCAAAAACTTCCCTCTGAATACTTCAATTCTGCTTTCCTCATGAGATAGTTCTTGAATCTGTAATGCAGGTTTCCTTTACCAACACAAGTTGACAGATAAGGTACTTGGTTTAAGAATCCTCTATCTCACCACCAGCTTTTGCATCCAATATTATCAATATGCATACAGCCTCTTCTGACTGCTGCTTCACTCAACCATCCATCCTTCTACAGTTAGGTGTGAGTTGTTATCCATCCATCCTTAACGAAACATTCCATTTGTTCTATTTATTCACTTTCAAATTTTCTACTCCTATAAGACGCAATTCCAATTTCGTTGGGAAGATAATATAGACATTATTGAATAGCATACTTCATATAATGATCATTGTACAGAAATTGTTGTGCCGATAACAAGCAGTCATGAGTGAGAAGGTTTCCATGCAAATCCAGAGGAAATACCAATATCTCCAAGAGATAGGACTCTCTGTTCATTTTGCACGATGTTGCCTCCACAAGATGCCTTCAACTAATTTCAGGAAAATTGAACTTATTTTAGGGAAAAAATTTTATAAAAAGAGTAAAATTTTATTCCACCAAACAAAAAAAATAACAACAAACACTGAAAAGAACAACAAAAAACAAAAGAAACACCTAAGAGAGCTTAAACATCAAAAGAAATAGATGAACATAAAACTCCTTCCCTAGCAAGACCATCTGCCAAAATGTTAGCCTCTCTTAAAATATGATGGAAAGAAGGACCCACCTGACTTGAAATATCGTGCACCTCCTCCACCCAGTCTGCTAGCCTTCAAGGATGAATAGATTTTCCAGAACTCCATTGGATAACAAAAAAAGAATCACCTTCGAGAATGGGATTAGAAGCTCCCATTCTACGCAGCTCACGATACCAAATTAGAAGAGCATACAACTCAGCTTCATTAGCATCACAAGAATCCACTGGACCTGAAGAATTTCTAATAACAATACCATTCTAATCTCTGATGACACCACGAATGCCTCCTCTTTGAGAACTTCGAACAAAACTGCCATCAAAATTCAACTTAAGAATACCATACAGGGGATGATTCCAAACTGATCTTTGCACACTTCTAGAATGCCAACCTCCTTGTAAGACAACTGCCAAAGATCTATTTAGATCTTCCAAAGAGACACCAGTGAAATCCATGCTTTTACAAACCCATTCGGACACAGTCCAAATAATGGACTCAACAACTTCCTCAACAGATTTGCTTTTGTTTGTGAACATCCTACTGTTTCTTTCCTACCAAAGTTTCCAAACTGTAGCAGAAACAACTAATTTTCACAAAATATTGGCACGAAAAAACTTACTTCGCAAACACCATTGAAAAAATAGATCTTCCACAGTTTTTGTCATCACCCAACTCATATCAAAGAATTCTAAGATTGCTATCCAAACTTTATAAGCAAAGTGAACAATGAATTAACAAATGGTGTGCCATTTCCTCATCCTTTAAATACATAATGCAACCATTTACTAAGATACGCCTTCTTCTTCCCAGTTTATCTATAGTCAGAATTTTATGCTTCCTTGCCACCCAACAAAAGTACAGCACCCTATGCGGAACATAGGGATCCCAAAAGGAATTCCAGCCTTCCACTCTACCCATGCTATCAGTTAAGACATTATAAAATGACTTCACAAGAAACTGACCTTTAACATTTAGTTTTCAAATCCTTTCATCAACTCTACCCACTGACAAATACACCTTACCAAGAATGTCAAGCAACACAGTGAAATCAAAGATTTCGTTGTCAGTTAGGTGTCTTCGAAAATACAAATCCCAAACAACACCTCCTCTAGAATCACAAAAGTTTTCAGCTACACAAGCCTCTTGTCTTCGATCCACCAAATATAAATTTGAGAACTGATTTTTCAAAATAACTTGCCCACACCACTCATCATGCCAAAATCTAACACAATGACCATCATGAACCCTGTAACGAATCGAAAAATAAAAATCGTCTTTAAAAAAAAATAACAGACCTCTAGAAACTGGAAGCCTTATAATTCTGACTTGGAATGCACCAACCACTTCAGAAATTCAGTGACAAATAATTGCAGGAATATGACTTCACATTTACAGTTTAAGTACCGAGAGACTAATCTCCTTTCGTAGAATGATCTACGAGAGCATCAATATTCTATTACCTTCTCCAAAGCTTATTACATGAGATCATTTTTCTCCAATCCAATGTCCTCCATATGAATACACAACTAAGGTCAAACTCTCTTCTGATAGCAATATCTTCATAGGGATTCACAATTTAAGATAAATAACCTCGAGCTTACTAAATACTTGGAATTAACACTCCAAGCAAAAATGTAAGTAGCACAACATCACCCTAGTTTTCTTGTGATGTGTTAGAAAAATATAATCCCATCAGAGCTAAATTTTAAGAACACAGAATAAAATGGAAAACTTCTAGTAGACTTGGAGAGAAAACATGTAAAGTTTTAAATGCAGAGCACAATATATTAACAACGGCCAGACATTAGGATTTGAAAGACGGATCCCTGTCAGAGCAATGCCTGACAAACTCAACTTGTTATACATAGCACAAAATATGCCAATACAAGGACTCATATTGTGACAATGTGAAGAATCCACAATAAAAGAGAATGAATAATACACAGTCAAAGAGAAACAATCAAACAAGGAGACAAGAGTTATGTGGCTCACCACAAAGGGTAAGGTCAACAACATGGTTTTAAAAGATCAGAGGAGTCCAAATTGACTCAGAATTTGCAAGTGTAGAGTTGAGTCATGTAGTTTGGCGAGTCCTATAATTTTTTTGGGTCCTAAATGAGACCTAAAGCCATGTGCCAAACTATACAAGTCTGACAAACCGTACAATACAAATAGTGAGGACAATAGCTAGTATTAGTAAAATGGTGGACAACATTATTCTTGTAATTCTACAATTTGTATCTTGAATTCAATGATTCTTAAGGCACAGTTTGTGCACGCTCATTCCCTCTTTCGGCCAAATAACTCTGTTCAATGCAATGCATGTTGTTGCAGCAAATTCTGAAAAAAAAATGTATATCGTCTCTCTCTCTCTCTCTCTCTCTCTCTCTCTCTCCAAAAAAAAAAAGAAAAAAGAAAAAAACTCATGATGGGGAAGCAGTCTAGCAGAGCATTGGGAGATTATGCACAAGTTATTTGATCCAATGCTAAATAAGAGATTGTGCATTGAAGAATGAATCAACAAACAAAATGACAATCAATCTCAAATGTGTTTTGGCCCATAAATAGAAGCACCATCATAAGTAATATGTCCAGCACTTTCGTTGTCACAATAAAATGGGGTGGATTGTCAGAGATGGATGCCCAAATCATGAAGAAGATGACGAGGCAAAATGAGTTCAGCTTAAATGTCAGCAATAGCATGATATTCGGTCTCCACAAAAAAAACAAGAGACAATAGGTAGCTTGTTTTTCCAAGAAATGATATATTTGCCAAGAAAAATGCAATAATATAATGTATTAAAGGAGTGATGGTAATTTTTGTCATCAGCATGGTTCAAAAAGCATAGCGGTTGAGCTTGCTAAGCTATTTTCAAAATAGCAGCACTACAGTCTAAAACCTAACAGAGCCAAGCATTTTGAATTTATAACAGTGTTTTCCCTATTTCTTATTCTCAATAGCCTTTCCTATGGTTGTCTCTACCCTTATATGATTCCAAATCACTAAAAAAAACACAAGATTGGTTGCTACATAGGATTAAAGAAAAAAAATACAATAAAAAAATTCATGCCGCTACACCACTATGTATCGCTGCAACCAACCACTACGTATCACCCGCTATATAGTATTTTGGCCATTGGCCACTACGCCCACCACAACCGATATTTTTATCCTTGGTCACTAGCCCATTTGGAATCTAATTAAGCAATACAACTTAGTGTACTAGATGACGAAAAGATTACTCCTTGTGTCAAGGTATCTCGAAGATACCGAGCTCAGCAAGATAGCTTGTGATGCATGGATACTTTAAAATAGGCAACGTGTTATGTAGTATCATATCCGATACTTCAATTTAAACATGTAAAATCTGCGTCCCTGCCGTGTCTATGGCGTGCCTCTACTGTATCTATGTCGTATTTGGGCATCATAGAAGACAACTGCCAATAGATTGTGATAGGGGCAAAAACAAATTGATTGACAATCTGGACAACAAACACGATATCAAGCCATGTAATAGTGAGATAAACTAACTACCAATGACCTGACACTAGTGAGTTGTCAGGAAGGGCTAAGGAGTGCAAGCGGCCCTCCATTGTTTGCCATTTTTTCTATGATACCTACTTCTAAAATCCTTATATTTTCATTTCTCAACCATGAAACGGTGGAGCAACATGAGAAACATCCTTCATTTCATCCAATGCTATCATGTTACAATTTTAAACAAGGACACCAAACAGTGGTGTAACATGAGAAACATCCTTCTTTCTACCCAATCATTTTTTTGTAAGCGTTAATCTAGATTCCTTAAATGGAATGGAGAAACAGAATTCATGTAGCCAACCCCAATATGGTTGGGATGAGGGTTTGATGATGATGATGTTGAAATCTAGATTCCTATCTCAATAACAGTTACTTTAAAAGCAATATCCTCCCAACTCTAGAGGTTGAGACCTAGAAAGAATTAATACAAAAGACAAATGCGTGCCCATGCACGCTGCTTTTGCACACTCACAAAGAAAAAGAATAGGAAAATTTGAAATTGATACCAAACCATAAAGACTACGATCTTTTGTCATGTCACTTACCGCAAAAATCCAATGATGACAAGATGGATGACAATGAAATGCTCCAAAGATTCTTTGGTGAGTTCAACAACTCGCAATAATGACATTTCGTGCTAACTACCTTAGGCTAAGCACTAGGTGCTTTCTATACCACAGCAATGATCTTCGCTGATTGCAAATTGATATGGCTATGCCTAGGTTGCTCATTGTAGGCCCTATGATGCAGGACAATGTGAAATCTAATCTAATGCAATGCAATGCAATCAAGAAATAAATTAATTGACAAAGAAGATCCAGATCATGCTATTCACAAGTAGTTAATTAACTTCAAACGAATGAATCAGCCATAGATCCAAGTCTTTTCATAGATCCTACAGTAGTAATCTTTAGATCTAAGGGTAGGATTCTAATGGAAGGTGGAACTTCCAGCACTTAGGGTTTTAATTGGTAGTGAAAAGAATCCATGGAAATTAAGGCCAAAATGCTCAATATTAGATCTGGAGGTATTGGCTCCACATTCTATTCAGCAGATCTGATAACCAATTGGTTGTATGGAAAGCTCTCAAGAAGGAAAAAGTAAAAGAGATAATGGTTACCTTTATTGGGCTCTCACCAAACTCCAATCACAGGAGGCTTTAATGGCGGTTGACAAGAAAGGCGACTTGCAAACCCAAGATAAAGAAGAAGAATAAGAAGAACTCTCTTTTCTCATTTAATAATCAATGTCATACATAGCATGGGGAAAAAGAAAACCTAGATCTGAACTTATCTTTCCTCCACCCAAAAAAGGAAAAAATATCACAAAAGAAAAAAAAGGGAAAAAACAAAAAGGAGGAGGGGGTGCGCAAGTTGTACTTGCGCAAGTCTTGGGATTCGTGAGTAAGTTACAACTTGTGCACATTTTTTTTTTAAGTAGTGCGCACCCCCCCCCCCCCCCCCCACCCCCCAAAAACCCCTTTTTCTCTTTTATTACACATAAACACAGGCCCCTCTCCTTTGATAAAGATTCTAAGACAATAAAGCATGGGGCCAAATAAACTAACACAACTTAAAACACAGGACCAAACAAATTAACTAATGTAAAACATGGGACCAAACAAATTAACTAGCATGGGACCCTTCAATTTCAAAAGGCCCTTATTTCAACCCATGTGACACTTCCCTCTGTGGGGTCTTCAATGAAATTGTGCACACGGGGCCTTCAATGCTCCACCGATATCATCATCCAAAATCCAACCGCTAGATCTCCTCTGGGTGATAATCCAACGGTGGATTTATGCCTTCCTCGTGATCAAAGCCTGGATATTGATCATCCATCCAAATCAAAGCTTGATCCACTGCTCTGCGCCTTCTTCTTTGATACACTTTGAATGAATTAGGGGAATTTGGCAAATTTGGCATGATGTCCCCATGAATTCCCCTCGGCTGGGAAAATCGCACCTCTAATGGGATAAAACTATCGTAGCGCTCAAGAATATCTGGATTAATGCACTACAATTCAGTCTTGGTAATCCATGTGCTGTCATGCTGAAGTCGATCCTTCCATTTGACAAGAAATTTTTGAATGCCCCCTTGTCTGGTAGATACCAACTGGTCATCCAATATATCTTCTACTACATCCTTCAGATAAGCTGCAGGTTTAGGAGGTGGAGATGGTTGGGGAACGTGAGAGAAGGATGCAGGCTCAAAACTTGGTGAGGGACGGGAAGGAGATGGGACGGAGTATAGATCAATAGGAGATGGTGTGGGGCCATGAAAAGAAACCAGGTCCTCGACATTGAAGGTGGAACTAATGCCCATATCTGAAAGAATGTCTAACACATATGCATTAGGACCCAACCTCTTCAAAATCTTATATAGACCAGTATTGCGAGCCTGTAGCTTCTTGGCAATTCCCTGTGGGAATCGTTCAAGCTATATGCGAACCATTACTTCATCACCCACTTGAAATTCTGTGAATCTACGATGTGAATCAGCAGAAAATTTGTATTATTCATTGAGTAAATTAATTATTTTCCTAATTTCATCATATAATGCATGTATGCGTTGGATGAATGCATCAGCTGACTCAGAAGGACGATGAATGAATGACATGGGAATGAGATCTACAAGCATCTTAGGCTTATAACCAGTGACAACTTCAAATGGACTCATGCCTATGGATCTATTGATAGAACTATTGTATGCAAATTTAGCTACTGGCAAGACAGATTCCCATGTTCGCACATGTTCACCCACAAGACATCTCAAGAGATTTCCCAAACTTCTGTTCACTACCTCAGTTTGTCCATCAGTCTGTGGATGATAGGCAGAAGAAAATTACAATTTGGTGCCTAATAGATAATTGTTTTCGGAACACCATGAAGACTAACAATATGCTCAAAGAAAATCTTCACAATATGCGAAGCAACAAAAGTTTTTAAGCAAGGGATAAAATGGGCCATTTTGGAAAAAGGGTCTACAACCACATAGATGGAATCATGCTGCTTGGTTGTTCTAAGAAACCTAAGTACGATGTCCATGCTAAGGTCTTACCACGGTGCGTAAGGTACGAGCAAGGGAGTATACAAGCCAGTATTCTGTTTGCGCTGCTTTGCTAGTTAGCAAGTACGGCAACGCACAATTGTGTGCACAACGTCTCATTTGAGACTCAGCTAGTAAAACCTATCTTCCACGAGAATGATGGTCTTATCCCAACCAAAGTGACCTCCCACACCTCCCGCATGGAGTTCCCAAATTAAAAACTCTTTCATGAAAGTACGAGGAATACAAATCTGATTACCTCGAAAAACATAGCCATCTTTCAATGTAAAACGCTCGACACTGCGCAAAGGATTATCAGATAATGTGGCAAACAATTCCCCAAAATCAGGACAGGATGGGTAATCATCTCGAAAACGATCGAACCCTGTGACTTCAACATTCATGGAGTGAATTAAATGGATTATGCAACTTCACGCATCAGCTGGTTTATTATTCACTCCCGCCTTGTATTTTAACACAAAAATATATTCTTACAAAAGTTTAACCCATTTGGCATGTTCCCCTTTCAACTTAGATTGCGAATTCAAGTACCACAATGCGTCATGATCAGAAAACAAGACAAACTCTTGCGGTAAAAAGTAATGTTGCCAGTGTTTAAGGGTTCGAACTATTGCGTAGAATTCTCTTTCGCAACTGAAATACTTTTTCCGCTTAGCATCATTCAGCTTCTCGCTGAAGTAAGCAACTGAGTGTCCTTCCTGGCTCAAGACACCTCCTATTTCCACATAAGACGCGTCACAAGCCACTTCAAAAACTTTAAAAAAATCAGGCAACCACATGACAGGTGCCCCTGTCATTTTGGCTTTAATTTCCTTAAAAGCGGTAGTAGCAGCTAGGCTCCAATGAAACTATCCTTTTTTCATGCAGTCTGTGATTGGAGCCATGATGGTACTGAACCCTTTGATGAATCTACGATAGAATGTGGCTAGTCCATGAAAGCTACGTACCTCGTGAATACTGGATGGAATTTTCCATTCAATAATGGTACGAACCTTTTCAAGGTCAACAACCGTGCCCACGGCAGAGACTACGAAACCTAAAAAAACAAAATTATCTATCATGAATGTACATTTCTTAAGGTTAGCGTATAGTGGTTCCTTCCGCAAAGTACTACAAACTTACCACAAATGCTTAAGATGTTGTTCTTTGGAGGTGCTATAGATGAGGAAGTCATCAAAATAGACTACCAAGAACTTACTAATAAATGAACTCAACACTTGTGTCATGACCCGCATAAAAATACTTGGTGCGTTAGACAACCCAAATAGCATGACAAGCCACTCATACATCCTGTCCTTCGTCTTGAAGGCAGTCTTCCACTCGTCACTAGGACGAATTCAAATCTAATGGTAGCCACTCTTAAGGTGTATTTTAGAAAAGATGGTGGCACCAGCCATCATGTCAAGCATATCATCCAACCGAAGGATCAGAAATCGATACTTAACGGTGATCTTATCCATAGCTCGACTGTCCATGCACATTCTCCAAGTTCCATCTTTCTTTGGAGTCAATAGTGCAGGAACTACACAAGGGCTTAGGCTCTCTCTAAGAAAATCCTTGGCAAAAAGTTCGTCTACCTATCTTTTTAATTTTGCATGTTCCGTAGAATTCAACCGATAATGGGGCAAGTTAGGTAGGGTCGCTCCTGGAACGAGATCAATTGCATGCTAAATGTCACACATGGGTGGGAGCTCGTTCGGTAAGTCTTTAGGAAAGACATCCCGAAATTCTTGAAAGACAGGTTCCACTGCACTTGGAACACTAGCAGCAGGCTCTTTGGAAACTTCCGTAGTGACTACAGCATAAACAATGGGGTCTCCCTTAAAGCACTTACTAACCCTCTCGTCCAAATCAGCTTGAAACGTGCTTGCAGTCAGAATGTGTAAACCCTTGGTTTTGGGATTTGAAGTACTAGCACTGGGTTTCTCACTCTCTTTAGGGTTGTCTTTGTTCTTAGGAGGTAATGGATGTAATTTCACCTTCTTATATTTGAATTGGAAGACGCAAATATATTTGTGCATCCAAAGTTGGTGACATCCATATCATAAAGCCAAGGTCTCCCTAAAATAATATATCCCACATCCATGGGAACCACATCACACCATAACTGGTCCTGATAGGTAGACATGCTTATTAGGACCAGGCATCATTGGGTAACGGGAATGGATGTAGAATCCACCCAAGAGACGCAGTATGGCTTGGGATGAAGTACCGGAGTTAAGCATAAACGAGTCAAGTTATTGGCTGAGACCACATTGGTACAACTCCCACTATCAATGATGATCTTACAGCTCTTCTCATTGCATTTGACGTAGGTATGAAAGATGGAAGTTCTACGACAACCCTCATTTTCTTAGATGGTCAATGCACATCTTATTACCATTATTTGTGGAAGATCACTTTTCATTAAAGCTTATGCATTGTCATTTTTATGATAAGAGGGTGAAAATCGATGAAATGATACCCGATCCTCTGGATCTTCACATTCCTCATCACTAAGCACAAAATCTGGGATGTAGGTATCTACTATTAGATCATTCTCATCATCCCCGTCTTCTACGCAGAGATTGAGATTGCGGGTGAGACATTTACTGGCGTACTGTCCAAGACTATTGCATTTGTGACAGGTAAAACGCTTAGGGTTGCCATTAATGATTCCTTTGTCTTTATTATCCTTAAATGTATGCAGTGCATTTGTGGGATTACGGGTAGATTGACTACCAGAATTAAATTTGTTAACCACTAAATAAGGCTTAGAATCCATTTCCCAATAATCACTGCGTCTAGCCTGTTTGTTTTTCATGGCTACCTCAAGGTTGAGGTTTACCTCATAAATGTCCTTCAAGCTAGCCGTTTTGACAGTAATTAATTTTCTATGAAATTCGGGGTGAAGACTTGTTCTGAAATTTGAAATTTGTTCGGGAAAGTCTTCTTGGGTATTACATCGTAAATTAAGCTCTTTGAACTTATTGATATAATCAGTCACAGACATGAAACCTTGCCTAAGATTGGACTTTTGATCTAAAAGTCTCTCTCGGTAAGATTGGAGCTGGTATTTGACCCGTAGATGTTCCTTCATTTCATCCCAAGTTTCAATGGGTGACTCATGACAATGTTGTAGACCCACTCAAGGTCAACCCAATACAAGCGCACTTGACTCACCAACTTCATCTTGGCAAATCCGACCTTTCTCTCCTCAGGCATGTCATACCACTCAAAATAGTCGTCCATGTCGGATTCCCAGTCAAAGTAAACCCTCGGGTTGAAGCGACCATCAAAGGTTGGGGTTTCAACCTTCACACTTTTCATAATCCACTCATCGGGATTCCTTCTCCTACCATGAGGCCTACGGTCATCATCCGCTTCAAATTCGAAGTTGGTATCATTATCACGCTCACGACCCATATTCCTCCATTGTGGTTGATTCCGGGCATGCCGATGCCCGTTATCATCACGTTGAGATCTCTCAATTTGTCCAAGGTTTGCCTCAAGACGTGCCGTGGCCTCATGAAAGAGAGTATCAGATTGCACTTGCATGGCAACCAATTAGTCATTCATAACCACATTGTTTTTTATCAATGCCTTATCCAACAACTTAGAAATTTGGAACAAATCTATCTTAAGGTGTTCGGGTTGGAAATCATTACCACTCCTCGTGAGTATGCAAGGTGGGTGCTAAGATGACTCTCCTAATGATGCAATGTAATGATGAAATAATTTAAGATGTATTGCGATGATGCTTGTAGACTACCCTAAGTGAACCTATGGGCTCTGATACCAAAATGATGCAGGACAATGTGAAATCTAATCTAATGCAATGCAATGCAATTAGGAAATAAATTAATTAACAAAGAAGATCCACATCATGCCATTCAAAAGTAGTTAATTAATTTCAAATGAATGAATCAGCCATAGATTCAAGCCTTTTCACAAATCCCGCAGTAGTAATCCTCAAATCTGAGAGTAGGATTCTAATGAAAGGTAGAACTTCCAACACTTAGGGTTTTAATTGGTAGTGAAAAGAATTCATGGAAAATAAGGCCAAAATGCTCAATATCAGATCTGGAGGTATTGGCTCCACATTCTATTCAGCAGATTTGATAACCAATTGGTTGTATGGAAAGCTCTCAAGAAGGGAAAAGTAAAAGAGATAATGGTTACCTTTATTAGGCTCTCACCAAACTCCAATCACAAGAGGCTTTAATGGCAGTTGACAAGAAAGGCGACTTGCAAACCCAAGATGAAAAAGAAGAAGAAGAAGAAGAACTCTCTTTTCTCATTCAATAATCAATGTAATACATAGCATGAGGAAGAAGAAAACCTAGATCTGAACTTATCATCTTTCCTCCACCCAAAAAAGGAAAAAATATCAGAAAACAAAAAAAAAGGGAAAAAACAAAGAGGAGGAGGGGGTGTGCAAGTTGTACTTGCGCATGTCTTGGGATTCGTGCACAAGTTACAACTTGCACACATTCTTTTCTTTCCTTCTTTTTTTTAAGTAGTGGTCCCCCCGCCTTTTTCTTTTTTATTACACATAAATGCGGGCCCCTTTCCTTTGATAAAGATTCTAAGACAATAAAGCATGGGGCCAAATAAACTAACTAACACAACTTAAAACATGGGACCAAATAAATTAACTAGCATGGGTGAAGCAGCGCAGGGAAAGAAGATTAGCCGTCCAAGCCAAAAGGCTTAGGGATAAGTTGTCTAGATGCCTCACCAAAGACAAATAAACTCTCTCAACTGAGAACCAATTCCAAAGCTTTATTCAATATGAAAGTCTTATCCCATCAAGAGATTACATCTATATTTATAACCAAGATATTACCTAATAAAGGAAACAACTATTTCTAATCAAATAAGAAGTCCTAAATCAAACATGATTGGACTTGCCAAATTTTAATAAAGCAACTAAAATAACTATTAATCAAATAAGAAGTCCTAAATCAAACATGATTGGACTTGCCAAATTTTAATAAAGCAACTAAAATAACTACTAATAATATAGTCTACTCTAATCTACTGTGCTTTATTGGTCATAGGTCCAATAGCTGGCCAATCATGAATCTGGCCTGCATCAATTCTCCCCTGCTTGGAGGAGAACTCGTCCTCGAGTTCTGTAAATATCCACCGGGGTCGAAAGTCACTCGAACAAACTTTTGTTTTATCTTCAGATCCATATTTTCATGACATGGCTTAAAAGCTTGTTGCAGTCTTTTCCTCCATATAATAGTAAATCGGAATGTTTTCGACTGTGGGACTTTGCATGGAGCTTAGATGTGTGAACAAACCAGTAGATGCTGCAAGTGTTGACAGTCAGATATCCATATGTGATCTCTGAAGATGAAGTCAATGTGGGGAACTTTTATAACTTGAACCACTTGTGAGATAACTGGAACAAGGAATTTCACTATTGGTGTCCTGATTGGATTTTCTGGAAAAGGCAGAACAATCAATTCTCTTAGATGTTCAATGTCAACTTGATGTACCTTTTGCTTCTCACTTGAATTTGCAATAAGATCTTCCTTTCCATGAATGGGCTTTTCAACATCATCGTTGGAATCTGTTTCTTCCCTGTGTTCATCTTGTAACTCTTCAATTGATGGTGATGAGGTAGATGAAGATGTTGCTGATTGTAATGGAACAAGGTCAACATATTGCCCTTTCCAATAAAAAGAATAGATATTCTTCTCTTTGTCATAGTGCACTTTCCGATTAAGAAGCCATGGTTGTCCCAAAATAATATGAGTGATATTCATGGGAATTACATCACACCAAAGTTTATCTTCATATACACCAATTTTGAAAGATACTAGACATCTGTGAGTTACAGTAATGACAGAAGCATTAGACCATGTAACTTCATAAGGCATTGGAAGAGTCTCTGTAGGCCAATTGAGGTTGTCAATTACATATTGTGCCACAAAATTGATAGTACTGTCATGATCAATAACTAGATTAGTTAATCGATCTTCACACCTTACTCGCGTCCGGAATATCATAGTCTGCTTCCACTCTTTGTCTTCTAGTTCATTGGTGGTGAGAAGTCTGCGAATGAAAAGGGTGTGAGTATCTTCTCTTGCAAAATTTGTTTCGATCAGATGATCTCTCATTCGTTGTAGAGAATGTTCTTGCTCAAGCTGGACTTGTTGCAGGTGGAACCATTGAAGCATGTGCTCAATATGAATTGCTTCTTTGTATGCTTCATGAACACTGTGACATGGTTTCATCTTCTCAAGAATCTCTGGCTTCAAACCTCTGATAAAGCGAGTTAAATCATGCAGCTCATTTTGTTCTAAGCCACAAACTTGATGCAGTCTCGAAAATTGATGTAAATATTCATAAACTGTCGAATTTGCCTGTCTGAGATTGAGGAACTGCTCAAAGTAGACCTTATTTGCAAAATACTAATCTCCATACTTATACTCATAAAATATGCTTTGAACTTCATCAAATGGTCCAAAGATTTGCATATTGACTTTGCTGTAAGAAATTCAAAATCTTTTGAATGCTCAAAATTGATTGATCTGATGGCTTGTTCTTATTGACAAAAATACGCAAGTGAAGATAGATCATGAATCAGACGAAAATATCATCTTTTGAGAAGCAATGACAGAGATCAATCAATCCAAAAAGACTGAATTATTATTATTATTATTTTGCTGCTGTGGGCCTGGGCTACGTCAGGTCAGGCCTGTCTGGGCTGGGTCAGGGCAGGCCCGGGCTGAAACCAATAGAGTGGTTTGGAGTGAGGTGATATTCGGGTCAGCAGTTTTGACCCAAACTGTTATCGGCCCAACTGCTCAACTTTTAAAGGCAAGGGCTCTATTGCAGAAACGAAAAGGAAAGAGAGGAAAAAAGGAAAGTGAGCTGTTGCAGAAACGAAAAGGAAAGAGAGGAAGGAAAAGGCTTAGCTTCTCGACGACAGTGGGTTCCAGCCGTCGATGGCGAGAGAGAACTCCAGCAGGCGATGGCGATGGTGGGTTCCAGTCGTCGATGGCGAGAGAGAAAACTCCAGCAGGCGGTGGGGGTGGGTTCCAGCCGTCGATGGCGAGAGAAAAAACTCCAGCAGGCGGTGGGTTCCAGCCGGTGATGGCGAGAGAAAACTCCAGCAAGCGATGTCTTGGTCTCTTCGTCGCCTGTTCTCTGTCTTTCGCGTCTGCCTTCTCTCTCTCGCTCTTTTTCTTTTCTCTGGGTTTAGGGATGGATAACAGTTCGGCTGGGGTTTCGGGATGGATGTTAGTTCAATTGGGGTTGGTGGTGGTTTTCCGGTGTGCTGCGGGGTTGGATCGGGTCGGTAATGGAACGGGTCGGCGCCGAGAAGGGGAATGAAGCAGGCTTGGTTCGGTGAGGAATTGGGGATTTGTTTGCAAGCGGTGAGGAATAAGTCTCGGGAAGGGGTCCGTGAAGGGGTAGGGCTTAATGTAGGGTTTGGGGTGTGCAGTGGGTGAGGGAGTGGGTTGGTTTTGGAGATCTAGGTTCGGAAGGGTGATTAAGGTTCCGGTGGGGGGTGTAGGAGATGCGAGGGGTCTCGGGGTCTCGGGAGTGGGGTTGGTGGTGTGGTGGTAGGCCGAGAAGAGTTGGGGAGAGATTGGCAGTGATGTTTAGGGTCGGCAACGGTGAAAAAAGGGATTGACAGAAGTTTGGATGGTTTTCTATGGTGGGATTTAGAGGGTGACCGTGAATTGGGGACTGTGGAGGGTATGGTTTGGGGTGGGGTTCTGCTGTAAGGGAGATGAAGAGGACCGACGATGAGGGATGATGACTGGGAGAGATATGTTACCTCGAATCGGCGATCAGACGGCGGTCCGAGATTGGATCTTCGTCTCTGATACCAATTGAAGCAGCGCAGGGAAAGAAGATTAGCCAATGGGCTAATCTCCAAACCAAAAGGCTTAGGGATAAGTTGTCTAGGTGCCTCACCAAAGACAAATAAACTCTCTCAACTGAGAACCAATTCCAAAGTTTTATTCAATATGAAAGTCTTATCCCATCAAGAGATTACATCTATATTTATACCCAAGATATTACCTAATAAAGGAAACAACTATTTCTAATCAAATAAGAAATCCTAAATCAAACATGATTGGACTTGCCAAATTTTAATAAAGCAACTAAAATAACTACTAATCAAATAAGAAGTCCTAAATCAAACATGATTGGACTTGCCAAATTTTAATAAAGCAACTAAAATAACTACTAATAATATAGTCTACTCTAATCTACTGTGCTTTATTGGTCATAGGTCCAATAGCTGGCCAATCATGAATCTGGCCTGCATCAATGGAGCCCTTCAGTTTCAAAAGGCCCTTATTTCAACCCATGTGACACTTCCCTATGTGGGGTCTTCAATGAAATTGTGCACATGGGGCCTTCAATGCTCCACCGATATCATCATCCAAAATCCAACCGCTAGATCTCCTCTGGGTGATAATCCAAAGGTGGATTTATGCCTTCCCCACAATTAAAGCCTGGATATAGATCATCCATCTAGATCAAAACTTGATATGTTGCTCTGTGCCTTCTTCTTTGATACACTTTGAATGAATTAGGGAATTTGGCAAATTTGGCATGATGTCCCCATCACCCTAGCAACAACTTATGAATTGGAGTCTAGAATGTGGGAGTGGAAAAGAGGATCTAGCATGTCAACCAAACATGTTTTTGCAGAACCTTTCAATTTAATGGATATATGGTAAAACTTCCATGAAGTACTAAAGGAACAAAGCTCATTTCAGCAAAAACAAGCATGTATCGTCCTTTTCTGTCCACAACTGTGCAACAAAGTCGAATTCTGCAATTTAAAGTTGAGTACAAAGAGAGTGGTAAATATCAGAAAGTGAAATCTTCATGTGTATATATTAGCAAAATGTAGAACACATTTTAATATATCCTACACATACGAGAAAACCATAGTATTAATCTATTAGAGAACTCAGGTTTTATTAGCAACATGTAGAATAACAAAACAAATATATAATTTTATGAATATATTATGCTGCTGAAAATATACTAAAATGTTACAAGTACTAAATGTTCTGCATTGTATTCACTAGTTTTGGCAAAAGGAAGCAGCAAGCTTGAGGCAACAATTACAGCACTTGCAAGAGATCCATCGGTACAATCTTTTGACCTTGACTTATATTTATGTTAAAGCATCTAAATTATATTATGCATTTGATTTTTATTTTTTTATTACTTTATTTTATTTTATTTTTATTTTTATTTTTTTTTTAGAGGAGAGAGACAATAAAAAGAGGAGCTTAAGTTAGAAAGAACAAAATAAGTAGAAAAACAATATATTGAACAACTGTACAGAAATTTATCCTTTCTTAGTGTGCACATTTCTACAGCATACAGAACCTTCTCTTGTCCCTTCTTCACTGCCAAATACGTAGCTCAATGTAGCATGGCAAGTCTAACCAAACTCGTGGAGACACCCCTTTACTCAAAGTCACACTACAGAAGATCTAAATAACCCACTAACTTGTCCCCACTTTGCTCACCTATCACTCATTTAATTTGTTATATTCAACCCAAACCCTTTGTTTCTCAGAATAGTTGCTCCCTGCAATTTACTACATTCTGGCGCAAATATTTTCAATTTTTACCCACATATCTTCTCTACTCTCCAATTGACTGAACTTGCATTCCAATAATTTTCTACTTTCTGACACAAAATACTCCAAAATCTTCACTTATCAGTTGCATGATTTCTTGTCAAACTAGTATCACATCGACTGCAAACAACAAATGCCAATGATATCAACCATAAAGGTGAGCATAACTATAGGCATACTAATATGAGCTTAAAGCAGCACATTGGTATAATTTGACTCAGATAGGGAACAAGTTTCCCGACACACTGTTCTTACCCTCATTACTACCCTGTCATACAAATCATGTATAATTCCTATGTAAGCATTGGGTGCATTGGGTGCACATTAATTATATTGTTTCATATGATGCCCAGATATGAGATGGAAATGTTAGGGAGGCGCCAAGGATGTGGATTTAACACACAAAAAATTAAGTATTAGATACTATACTATGCGTTGCCTATTTGATATAATTTGACTGTTCCTAAAAAAAAATCTTAAGATTGACAGCATTATTGATAAGTATTTCATACCCACTTATAATGTCCCTATATTATGCATCATACACTCATTTTCAGGCACATACAAAGTCCTACCCTATTTTTTATATTTAATGTTAGACTATTAGTATACAACATTTGTCACCTCAATTCTGCAAATGCACTTACAGTAAGTAGAAACATAAGAATGCTTCACTACTGTATCATCATAGTCTATCAAAAAGAAATAGCAGTCTGCATCATATTAAGCATGGTAACGAATACAAAAATACTTAAAGAAGTTTCACATTCCCTAATCTTATATTTGTTCATGTAACTGCAGACAATTAATGGGGGAAGAGCTTAGAGGGTTAAGCGTTAAGGATCTACAAAATCTAGAGACAAAATTGGAAATGAGTTTACACTGTGTCAGAATGAAGAAGGTCATGAGACCATTTGTTGTGATCATTCCTCGCTCAATCTTCCAAATATCAAATGCACATCTTAATGTCATGTTTAAATTTTGCAGGATCAACTTTTAATTGATGAGATTCAGGAGCTAAACCAAAAGGTCTTTCCTATAACAATTAATACCATCTATTGTGCCACTGAGTTAACTTCAATTCCAGTTGCTAACTTTTACTTAAATCTTTTTCAGGGAAACCTGATTCATCAAGAAAATATGGAATTGTATAAGAAGTTAAGCTTCCTTCGTCAAGAAAATGCGGAATTGCATAAGAAGGTATTCATTTAGATACCAAAGAAACATGCTAAATGTAAGAATTTGTTGTTACCAGTCAAAGCATTGACACTTGGTTCTCAGGCTAATGCCATAAGGGAGTTAGAGGAAGGAGCAAACCAAAGTTCCTTGCCGCCGAATGGTTTTACCAATGGAGAAGATTTGAATGTACCTGTCAATCTTCAACTAAGCCAGCCTCAACAACAAATCCATGACACTCCAGCAAGAGCTATGAAATTGAGGTAATTTTGACATCGAAACACGCATGAAAAATCTCTCTTTCTATCCATATTAATACTAACTTGAGAATTGAAGCAGACTCCAGCTGCACTGAATAAGCAGTCATGAACCTGGAGGGATTCTACTATGCCCACCATCAACACCATTCATATGGTCGCGCCATTGTGCTTGCAGCAAGGTACAGAAGCCATAGTAGGATCAACACGTGAATCAAAACAGCCATAACAGATTAGTGTTATCAACAGAACCAATGGTCTGTGTTAAGCGACGTAGCATTAATAACGCGCAGATTGTGCCTAGTGTTCTCTAGTTTGCAAATTCAAAATCATAATGCTTGACGATAACTATAAGTCATTCAGCGATCCACATTTTATTTATAGTCAGCATATGAAACTAGTTGTCAATCATATAACTCCCACCATCTACAAATGCAAGCAAAATCTTCAAAACAGACATCGTACTAATGATACCTTAGATCACAAGAATTCAAATTTTGTATCCGAATCAGAACGATAAATTCAAGAAGCCGAAGAAATCCAGATCGTAATATGGCTTCGCAACAAGAAAATCAACAATCTAAACGAAGGATTACCTCTTTGCTTCTACATCTTTGGGGCTCAAGAGTTAGAAAAGGAAGGATTTGGGAGAGGGGCCGCCAGCTAATGCCATCTGTGGGCTATATACATCTAAAATGGTTCCGCGTGGCCCACTTGGGACATAACTTCTCCGCTAATGTACCGCTAGGATTTGATGCGCAGGCGAATACTTTTATTTTTTCAAAGCCATCGAATTTGTGTGAGCCGTTCGCTACTAATTATGCACGTTTATCTATAAGAGCAGAGGCCTCGATTGATATTTAATTTTTCTTTACATATTAATCAGGCTAATGTTGTATATTAATGGATTGAGACCCATGTCAACTCATTTGGGGGCCTCTAAAATGAGTGGTAGGATGAAGAAAAGGTAGTGGGACCATATTAATCAGGCATGAAATCTTGAAATGTCCACTCCGTTGAGAGCAATTATAAATATGTGAATATAAACAAATGAGTTTTAATCCTATCATTAGTGTTCTAATACACCCACCATGAGAAATTTCAAGTAGGCCCCATCTGGAAATGGAACTAGGAGGATGAAAATATCTATGTGGGACCACCCAAATATTGAGTTTGACTCCAATCACATGTCTTTCATACCTTCATCCGTAGCCCACAATTTAGTCTATTCAGATTGATGCACAGTTGATCTAATAGTCCAATAAATGTATATTGACCGAAACTTGAAACATGTGACAATTGGGTGGGCCCTTTGTATTGCAAAATTTAGATTGGATGATAGATGGGCCTCACCTAGACTTCTAACAAAAAAAGCGATAAGAACTACTTCTCATAGAATTATTTTCCTCAACAAAAATTCTTTAGTCTATACACACGTTATCTCGGTGTGTCCATTAGAACTACCAAATTCAATGTGAGTTACTAGTTAGGGATCCCCTAACAGTCAACTCCATCAGGCTTTCTTAGCAATTTAAATTGTTTTCATTTTGAAAATATTAAATTTTAGGTTTTTAGTGAACTTTTAGAAATTTCCAATAAAGATGAATTTATAAGGCAAAAGGACATATAGAAATACATAAATTATATACTCATAAATAAAAGTGAGCATGTAAGTTGTATATATCCCGTCCTCTCCTTTTTATAATGTTTCAAAAAACTAAATAAAACTGAGCGAAACATGGATTCTACAATTGGTTAAGATGGCCGCAAATCTAATTCATAAAAAAAGTGAAATCTCACACGGTGCAAATGCAAAAAGGAGGGTGTTATATTGAGCACTTCAGATAAAAGGGTCATCTTGCTGTTTTATTTAAAGAGGCACGCTAGAAAATGCCCAGCCATTTTCTCAAGAAAAATACCCTTTTTTTTTATTAGTCAATGCATCCCTCTCACACTGTGTTATTATTTAAAAAGTTAAAGTATTTAAATATTCTTATTTTTTCCCTTTTAGTATGAGCTGACATCCAGAGGTGAGTAATCATAATCTCTTTTGTTAAATCAAGTGGGGGCAAAAATTCTCCTTTTGAAATGGAGAGTTTTTTAGAATTTCTCTTATTTAAATCATTAAACAATGCATCCAAATTATTTAAATATTTTAGTAAATCCCATTTTTCTTTCAAGTGTAAAAAAAATAACCCATTTAGTTCTTGTTAATAAGATGAGTACTGCAATGTGCTTGGATTCTTTAATCGTTTCCACGTGATGGGAACTGCACTTCAACAAAATACAAATTACGTGAAAGATGGCTTTGAAAAATAGGGACATGTAAAGTAATAACTTAGCTCTGCTTACCAAAATATACCAGGACCACCCTAGTGATGATAATCTTCTATGTTCCAAAACTCTTAAAATAAAGTATTGGCCCCAAGTCCAATTTATATGAGGTAAAGTTCAGAAAAAGGCAATTCAAAATTTTGGGGAGAATTTATGAAAGCGGAAGGTATCATCTTTGATAAAGTGGGTTAGATAATTGGCAATTATAAGAAAATGTCATTTTGGGGCCATAATTGAATCCCAAGCAAACAAGACCTGGGGAGACCATTTTCCAATGTTACTAGCCCAAATATTAAAGTTAAAGACCTATGGAATATTGATAATCAATGGGATGAAAATGAGAACAGAGAAATTTTTTGCAATTAAAATGGCGCTGAGGATATTGTTAAAATATAGGTAGGTAGCAATAACAATACAAGGACATTTTGTCATTTTGCTAAGATTGGACAGTTGACAATAAAATCCACTTGTAGAGAAATAATGATAAAGAGGAGATATTAAGCATGGTCAACTCATTAAAATGTGAGGAATTTTGGAGAACCCACTTCCACAAAGGATCCTTCTATTTCAGTGGAATGTTCGCGTGTCTCTATTACAGTAGAGCCATTCGAACATATTGCTAAAATTAGTTCTATGAATCTATTATAGTTAAACATATGAATTCCTTCTGCACTTTTGTGAAGGTGAATAGGAAATTAGTAATCATATCCTAATTAAATGTGATATGCTAAAGCGTGCTGGTTTGGTATACATTTCTACCTCTTATTTTTGTGGAACTAGTTAAGGAATGATGGAAGAAATGTTGTCAGCTCGGCCACCAAACTACTCCCCTAGGAAAACGATGACTCTAGAATATGCATTTTTAACAATGTGAAGCGTAGGGAAGCCATAAATGAGTTCATTTTCATGGGCAAGCAGATGAATGCCACAAATACAATCCTTTCGTAAAAAGCTATGATGCATAGTAATAATAAACATTGCCTTTTTTAGGGGTTAAGAAAGGCGGTTGAGAAACAGAAAACTCCCACAGTGACTAGATTCGGAGGTGTTTTTGATATTCTTGCCTTCAGGGTAACAGATGGGAAAGTTTATTGTGGTTACATACTTACATAGTCATATTTAAAGGAGTTGTTGTCATTATAGGTGCTTGGACTTGTTGAAAAGTTGCCTCAGCAAAGGTGGTCGAATACTAAAGAGGTGGCTTTTTCAATAATTCATGAGTGGTTGAATACTAAAGCAGTGGTTCAAGCTCTTTCTACCGTTTTTGATCGGCTAATGAACTCAATTATTATTTATATCATGAATATAGGATGTGGAGGTTCCGTATATTTCTAGACACTTTGACCATGTAGCTACTTGTTGTTGTGATTTTCTGACAATCACTCGTTGTGCACATCCACGGAATCACAAGATCAACAAAAACAAGCCACACAATAGAAGAGACACCGAGATTTACGTGGTTCACCCAAATAGGGCTACATCCACGGGCACAGGAGGACGAACATCTTCACTATAACAAGTAAAGCATACAAGAGATTCCCACACTCTCACATCATCTCTCCTACGTGGTGTGGGAGCACCACGGGCAACTGCCGCCGCAAGGTCTAAGGTTACAGACTATACATATATATAATCTCCGCTTTCTTGGTCACCAAGAAAGCCCCGGTTCAAGTACCAAAATACCCTTGACCTTAAACCAGTCCCTGGCTAACCCAGTGGACTCATCCGGCTAAACCAGAATACAAGACATAAACCCAACAATCTCCACATTGGCTTGAATTCCGTACAACTCCGTACAACTCGAGCTACTAGGAGATAAAACCGGCAATGTCTTCACGTACTTTGCTGAATGGCACGTCACTGCACCAACGATACAGTCTTCTTCAACACTTTGACCTGTTGAACCAGCACATGAACTTTGAACAAAGTTCATCTCGTCAAATTCCACCTCGAACTAAAAGCTCGAAACCATTGACGAATCTGAGTGATATCTGAATCACTCACCATCCTGCCCCATCTTCAACATCACTGTGAAGATCCAATCACCACAAGCACGCAAGCAAAACAGATCGGGAATACAAGTCCAGATGACTCCATTGCAGAACAACCTCTGCCTCCGAACAGTCAAAAAATTCCATTTGGCCGGGCCTCCGATCAATCAATCAAATAAATGTTTGACAACTGCTGACGCATCAGCTCCTCCTTGCTGCTTTTCCGGTTTGGCTCTGGCAAGATGAATAACATCACATGCGATCCAAAGAGCATGTGAACCCCAAACGAACAATTTCGTTTGAATCAGCAAACCCTTTGCAATTAGGCCGGCGACTCCTATTATTAGGTTTGCAACAACAACCAGGTCGAGTAGACCCGATTCTAGCCTCAATTCACATCTGTTCAGATCTCCTCCAGATTTCTGCATCAAAACTATAGATCTCGTCACCACGAGCACGCTGGAAGAAACGGATCTGAAATCCGACTTAGGATGGCTCCGATATCGCAAAAACAAGTTTTTACGCTCTAATCGGTCAAACCTCCTCCTTGACTGTCAAACAGCCAATCAACTTCTTCCACTGCGTAGATCTGCTCGAAACGAGTCCGTAGACGCAAACGGATCTCCAATCGGACATCGGACGATCAAGATATCGCAGAAACAATTTCAGCCGCAAATCTGGTCAAACCTGCCTGTTGACCGATGCTGACGTCACTGCTGACGTCCCTGCGCTGCACTGGGCTGAACACCACGGGTCAGGTCGGACCCGACCCGAACTGGCTCGGAACTGCTGGATGCACTGTTGACGGAACTGGGCTTCACGACAACCAGGTCAGGTCAACCTGGCCTGACCCGAAACGGAACCGACCTTTTTGGCGCTGCCTGGGCTGCTCTTCTCCGCGGGTCAGGCAACCTGACCCGACCCGACCCAAGACCCAGAAGATTGGGTCGTCGTCTCCACTTGTTGTCTTCAATTTCTGCTTCTGCCGGCGGCCTCTTCCATCTCTCTGCGGTCTCTCCAATCTGTTGCACAGCGGCCCACAAGAGATCACGCTTGATCTCTTCTCCTTGATCTCCCACGCACGACATTGTTGTGGCCAACAGCCGATCTTCTTCTCTGTTTCCGAAAAAAAAAACAGAGAACACCGCAGAACCCAAATTCTTTCTTCTTTCCCGATCGTGTGTGGCCCAGCAGATAAATCGCAATCGCAGCAACTGACTTTGAGAGATCTGAAACAATCTGTGAATCTTTTTCCTCCCATCCCAGCGAGACGGGAGAACCCAATCTCATCTTCTTCTTCCCCAATTGGAAACTCCAATCCGTGGCTCACCTAAAGATCACCCCTGATCTCTGATTTTCTGCAACGAGAATCGCAGAACTCCGGATCCGCCGAAAAGATCTAATTCGTTGATCTTCATGCGCACAACCTCCAAACCACCGAGCGATCTCCACCTCGCTCAGAAACCTGAGGAACACCAACCTCTGCTCTGATACCAATTGTTGTGATTTTCTGACAACCACCCGTTGTGCGCATCCATGAATCACAAGATCAACACAAACAAGCCACACACAAGAAGAGACACCGAGACTACGATGCATCCCTGATGTAGTGTTGAAGAAAACTGCATCCCTGATGTAGTGACGTGCCATTCAGCAGGGTACGTGAAGACATTACCAGTTTTATCTCCTAGTAGCTCGAGTTGTACGGAATTCAAGCCAAGGTGGAGATTGTTGGGTTTATGTCTTGTATTCTGGTTTAGCCGGATGAGTCCACTGGGTTAGCCAGGGACTGGTTTAAGGTCAAGGGTATTTTGGTACTTGAACCAGGGCTTTCTTGGTGACCAAGAAAGCAGAGATTATATATATGTATAGTCTGTAACCTTAGACCTTGCGGCGGCAGTTGCCCGTGGTGCTCCCACACCACGTAGGAGAGATGATGTGAGAGTGTGGGAATCTCTTGTATGCTTTACTTGTCATAGTGAAGATGTTCGTCCTCCTGTGCCCGTGGATGTAGCCCTATTTGGGTGAACCACGTAATCTCGGTGTCTCTTCTTGTGTGTGGCTTGTTCGTGTTGATCTTGTGATTCATGGATGCGCACATCGGGTGGTTGTCAGAAAATCACAACACTTGTTGGCTAAGTTCTATTTTTCATGTGACCAAGATATAAACCGGAAAAGGGTGCTGATGTTCTTGAGGGGAGGTTGTCGAATGTAGCTCTTTTGTGGGATCGTTTTTTAGAGTCTAGCTGTTTATATTTTGTTCTTGCTTTTGTCGTTTTAATGAAAAATTCTTTTTACCAACAAATAAAAAATGCAGCTTAAGTTTTCTCCATTTTTTTCATTAATTCATATAGGGAGCATCAAATAACACTAGTGGACCTAAGATTTTTGTTTGTGAGGTACAGGCCCAAGCAAGTTTTTGTGTTTTTTAAACAAATATATAATTTTCTTGTGAGTTTTCAGAGTAAACATAGAATTTCTATATAAATTTTTGAAGTAAAATTAGAGCGGATCAAAGTTCAACGAATGCATCCTCTCCACGTGGATGTATATAGGTCCGCCTCTATCTAACATATACACATATATTAAAACATAATGTCATCCTCTTTTATTTTGCACAGAACTTAGGTCTTTATATTCGAAGACACTGCAAGGCGGTCCACTCTACCTCAATGCGCTAGCCTATTAGGGCCCGTTTGTTAATTTCTCCTCATTGTAAAGTTAAAGTCATCTTTCATTTCAAGACATATTAACTTAAAAAGGTCCAATCAAAATACCACATTTCAAAAAAATTCTTCTACCTTTTTACACAAAAAAAGTCAAAAAGTTAATTTTTTATCCCACCACTTGATAAAAAAATATCTACTTTCAATACAAAAAGTCAAAAAATGGCATTCTCTTTTCACTAAAAAAACAAAATCTAACCATTAGATTAATTGAACCCTTCTCATTTTTTTTATATTTTAAAATGACTATTCACCTCATTTCACTCTACCAGTTAAATTAACAAACGGGCCCTTAGATCCATGAATGGGGCTCACCATTCCAAAATCCAAATGGCCAACAAGCTTTACATCTGGTTCTCTTCTTTTCACACGAGAACATTTAATCATTGGTCGGGGATTTAAGTAGAGCAAGTTATTCCAAGAGGAAATCTGGTTAGGAATAAGCCTTGCATGTGGTTCTCTCCTTTACATCAATTTTATGAATGGTCGAGGATTTAAGTAGAGCAAGTTAGTGCGGGGGACAAATCTATATAAAATCATCCGACATTTTATCATGGATATCTGTTTGAGGATTTGATATGATTCAATATTTTGAACGAAAAATTGGAATCTGGCTTTTTTGACCCAAGCTCAGACTCGGATCTGGGTAGAATCGGTCATGAAAGGGGTCCGAACTAATGGCTAATTGAAATTATAATAGTTATGTATTATCATTTATACCAAAATCTCAAAGTATTAGTAAAATCTATATAAATACTTTTCAATACTTTTGGCAACATGTATATTTTTTGCCCCAAGTAGGTTTTCCTAGGATTTAAATTCATAAACGGTCAATTATAATACTATGTTATTCAGCTAACCATTTTTACCAAAACCTTGATGTGTTATAGTAGCGGTGACATAAATGCTTTTCAATACTTCCCCTCAGGTAGAGCCCACTTTTCGACAAAATGTATATATAGTTGGGGTATTTCATATTTGGGCCAACTGGCATGGGACTTTTGCAGGCTATATGGTCCTTCAACTCTGACTTGTTTATCAAACGAATAGGACACACCCAAACTGTATCTAGTGTAGGTCAACACAACCTACGTGAATAACCCATTTACAATAGCATTTTTTTTTTAAATTTTCTTGAAAGTATATTAGATGTATGTGCACCTTTTGAAAACAATAAAAAATCGTCAAAATGACTCATTGGAACAAAAAACAGCTAATATTGTAAAAATATAACACATTAAAAGAATTTATTCAGAAATACTGTAAAGAATGAAAAAGAAAATGTTAGATTTGCCAAACTTGTGTCTTTTTACTGAAGAAAAAATTGAAAATTATTGAGATTACGGTTCTTATTGAAAATAATTAAAAATCATTGAAATGACCCATTTGAGCCAAAGAAAATGCTTGTGTTCATATTTGGGCCTCAGTTTGGGTTAGCATTCGGGCCTGCTATTCTGGTTCCACCCTCTAAATAAGATCTGGGCATGATTAGGGGTCAGACTAGCCCATCTTTTTTGGCAGATCGGTTATACAATCGCAACAAACCCCAACATGAGTCCGGCATGATAAAGATTGAGGGGTTGTGTCCACATTCGAGTCCGATATTGATCATAAATCCTGATTGAGCTTGCCCAGTGAGAAATATAGGATACTATGGCCTGCCTGCTAAAGGGCCAACTTTGGAATAAATCCCGAGCCCGTCCAAAGCCCATTTTTTATTTAAAAAATAAACTCTTTATATGCACATAATATAGATGCATACATAGAGAACTATTTGCGTATGATTGGGGGGCCCAATATTTGGCATTCATCCCAGCCATTTGATTGAAATATAAGAAGAGCTGAACAGCCATAGATCAAGAGTTTAAAGTGAGCTAATTATATTGATATTTTTGCACGCATGTAGGTCTCATTAAGATTTTACTTCTCGTCTCTATGGCATTTCCAGGTAAGCCTTATACCAGGTAAGGCTTATAGGCCACTTCGCACAACCATCTGGGATGAGGTAGGGTGAGGCGGCCAAAACTCAAATCTAGAACTCGTCCCCAGGTCTTCTCACATGTGTGAGCTTCCTCCTTTCACTTTTGTGGGCGTTCATTCTAACACTATGAGCTCTGTTCAGTCCTAACCCAGGACCAGCCTAGTATGAGCTCTGTTTAGTCCTAACCCAGTCCCAGCCAACTAGGTAAATAATAATAATAATAATAAAGAAAATTAGATGGCTCAAGGTGGGTCTCTTGTTGGACCCATTGCCATCCCTACATCGCCCCTATTAAGTGTGCTGTACGTGCACACCACACATGTTTATTGGAGGGATAGAAATCAGGCCTCACACTGCTTAATATTTTCGGAGAAGATGCTCTTTTTGTGGCTTACCTAAATGCAATCAAGAGAAGGTGATTGATAGGTTTGGATGTGGATTAGAGCTGCAGCCATACCTATAAAATCAACAGTTCCTTGCCATTAGTTTTAGATGCTAAAAACTAATGGACATTGGACACATGTGAAAAGTTACCAGGATAAATTGAATGGAGATTAATGTGTAGATCAGTTTGGAATCACCGGACCAGGATGTGTGCCAAACCAATCTGAGTAGTGTGTGTGAAAGTGATTAAATGAATCATAGGTGGGCTAGCAATATATATACCAAAATGAAAAGGGCATACAATATGGACAAAAGCAACTTGACGAAATTATTCCGTGGAGCATATTTATTGAAAGGGGGACTTTTTGGGACAGAGTTGCAATGGATCCGAACTCTCATTTCCAACTGAAGTAGGAAATTGCAATCAAAAGCAAGGTGGTCAGCGATGCAGGCCTTTCAAATTTCAATAGCAATCAGGATTTCCAAGGTTGACAAATGGATGAGGAAAAATCAAAATTTTAATAATCAATAATAAATTTCTAGCAACCGGCAGCCTCTGTTAGAATAATATAGCCGTGTCATTTTCTGTTTAGGATTTGATGTGCTTCAATTGCTATGACCCAAGACTACAATGGTCTATTATGTATGCTAAAAACTTAAAAATGGGGATTTCTGACAATAATTTATGCTGTTGGGTACTTTAGATTATGATGTGATGGCTTGTCCGGCATTTTGAACTGCAATGATGCTTTTTAAGAATTTCTGAATATCAATTATTTGAAAAGGACTCAAATGGTCTTAGGAATTTCAGAATTCCACCTCTTTTTACTTTTAAAATAATTTTTGGATGCTCAAGTACAAAGAAGCATTTAAGAATTTCACCTTGCTAAGGAATTTAGAAATTCCATATACATGAATTCTAAAGAAATAGGCCATAAAACATTACGTTGTGGCTTATTTCTTTATGAGAATTTATGACAAGAATTTGGAATGTTGAATTTTTTTTACATGATGTGATGGCTTGTCCATAGACATTTGAAATGACATGTTTCTTTCATAAAATTTCAAGTTCCATTCACCTAATAAATCTCAAAAATGATCTATTTTGAATTTTTTAGAAATTCTACTCTCTATGCATTTTATTGAAATTTTCAATGCTCCAAAAAAAATTAAAAAAGAAAATGTAATTTCATCAAGGAACAACTTTTAGAGAATTTGAAATTCCTCCAAATATGAATTATTAAATTCTAATAAAGAAACGGGCCCTTACAGCCTAAAATAGATTTCTTTTTCTTGTAAAAAAGCAATCTTGAAGTTCTTATATGGAAAAAAAGGAGAAAGTGGTCCAAAACACGAACCCTCAAATATTTTCATCCCAACTGTCTTTTTGAAAGATAAAAAAGAACTCTTAAAACTATTTACAAAATTGGAAAAAAAAAGGAAATGCTCATTTTTAGTAAATGCTTAAAATAATACAACCAATATCTTTACCTTTCTAGGCCTTTTTGCTGATACAACCAATATCTCGGCAACATCATAACTGTTACATGGCAAGCATCCTAAAATTCGCTCTGGTGCTATGATGCCAAGGTCCTTTGG
The DNA here is from genome assembly GCA_037013555.1 of Sextonia rubra. Classification (NCBI taxonomy): domain Eukaryota; kingdom Viridiplantae; phylum Streptophyta; class Magnoliopsida; order Laurales; family Lauraceae; genus Sextonia; species Sextonia rubra. Next base: position 24,596,013 of record JASUAD010000001.1, on the reverse strand, counting down.
CTCATTTAATTTAATAGCTTCAATAATTCTGAAATTGTATATTACTATACGTATGACACTACAGTCATACAATCAACCAATACATGTAATTTTATATTTCATCTAGGAAAAATACTCAAAAATATTATATCTTAATTAATTTCAGAAAATATACATTCATTAAAAAAAATCAACCCAACCCAAAACTAAATTAAGCTCGGCCCGGTTATAATCGAGCTCAAGCTCTGTTTAGGCCTGAGAAAAGGAGGTGCACCCAAGGAGCTTGGTCAAACTGGGCTTTGGCTCCTGTACAGCTAGTGTTTTTCAAGCTAGACAATAGCGCTTACCATGGGGCGACAACAGATCAACGAAACAAATAACAATCCGAAATGTGAAAGAGGCTCAAGATGTGAATCGAGACAGCGGCCGTGTCTGGGGAGGGGGGTCTTGAATCCTGCAACCATCATCGAAGTTTAGAGAGTAGCTGACGACGTCATAACGGAAAGTCTGGGGTTGGGAGGAGGAGTAGGTGAGCATGGCCTTGCCTTGTCGTCTGAGGAACCTTCTGAGGAGGTTCCACCACTTGCGGGTTTTGGAGGAGGCGTCTCTGAGGCGGTGGAATCGAGAGTAGTCGTTACGTAACGGAAGCCAAGATGGGGATGCGATGCAGCTGGACAAGTATGAAGATCGATGATGATGGCTTACATCTCTCTCCATTGTAGGAAATATTGAAGAAAGGAGAAGAAGATAGTATTTGGGTGGGGATGTAACTATTTATTCCAAGGATGCAAAGAGTGCAGAAGTATTATTATGTATACAGTGAACTGTGATTATTTTCTCACATGGGGTTCTCACCTGTTCTTTGCTTTCCTTGAAAGCCGACACCGTATGGAAGTTGGTGGAAAAGAAGTAATTTCACACACGCACCCGATGCTCGTACACCCATTCCTCTATAGCCGAGGAATCACTTCCCGAGTGTTATTTTTATTGAAAAGAATTAGTTTTCCATGAATTTATATCAAAACCTAAGTTTGTCCTCTGCTGGTTAGGGAGAAGGGTAGGCCGCTGATGATTGGGGTGGATATTTGGTGGATTCCACTTGGGGCCCCATTTGATTAAATCAAATGTCATCTTTCTAAACGACCTCCACGCGTGTCACTAATTCAATGGATATTACACTAAATCACAAGGTATAGATTGAAATATAAGTGGTGCATTCTAAAATTATTAAACTTGAAAGCTACTGATTTAAGGTTAGAATAATGTGGTTGACTTAAAATTTATATATGGATTGCTCCCATCAGGATCCTTCAATTTTCCACCTCATTCATGATTGCTGGGCCTTAGGTGGGTCCTACAAATTCTCTTGCAGAGCTCTTGCGCAAGCCATCTACACATGATGAACACCCCATGTATTGGTACAAAAACTTTTCACAAACAAAAATGCCGTGAAAAATAAAAGCTTTCATGGTTCTGCAATTTCACAATTTATAAATTTAAATCCAAAATGCCTAAACTAAAAGAAATAAATGCCGGGAATGCCATGGATTCTGCAAGATATGAAATTCAATGCTGTTTCCCACGTTTAATCATGAAAGTCAATTTTTTAAGCTTTGCCTCCAAATTGGAGACCTAGATGATCAATTAAGATTCACAGAGGAAAAATCTTAAGGTCCATGCGGGGACCAAGTCACCGTGGGTTTTTTGGGCAGAGGATCCGGACCCAATATTGCGGTGAAACTCTACATCTGCCCCATACGTACCTTCACCTGAAGCACAAATTGATGTGACCTTGATGTCTTCATACACCAGCTTACCATCACACCAAATCCCCATTAAAAGAGGTGTATGATTAGTGCTTTGGTGCATGCTATATGAAACGGGGACATGTGAATGTGAATAGGAAATAGATGAAATTCCACTCCAATTGAACGATTAAGTGCTGGGCTCTATTATTTAATAAATCTAGCTAATTATCCTTGATTGGATTATATAGATCTCTTAAACTATAGATTCCATTTGGAGAAATCTTATTCTAGATATGTACTCGGGTATTTTATGTAGTTTCTCACATAAATAACACAGAAGTTTGGTGCAATAAAACAGGCTCGGTGGAATTGCTTTTTATTCTATACCACAAGTCATGTGGTTTGATGCTTGAAGGAATTGTAAAATCACCATTTTTTTAAGACTCAAAAGTACATGACAAGGATGCTTTGATCGGGATGAAATATCAACCACTCTTCATCTGCATGGCCCAATTCAAATGCTTGATAAACTAGGTGTAATGCCAAACCTTATTATTATTATTATTATTATTATTATTATTAATTTTTAATATTTGGAATAGGAATGATCACTAAGGAATGATCCAATGTATGGAGAAAGAAAAACATCAAATCAGTCCAAGTAGGTAAGTGGCTAGCCTGAGATCCATCAAGCTGTTCTAATCACGTCTGGTGCGTGGTGGGCATCATTATTTTAGTCGCCTCGGAATGATGGTTGGATGTCATCATTCCACTCTAAATCACAATTAATGTACTAGGGAGAATCCTCAATTTAAAAAAAAAAAAGAAGAAGAATATAATATATAGCACTTGAGGCATGCTCACCTGGACAGAATTTCCTCAGACAAAGCCCCAGTTGCACATTCTTGATGTTAATAACCAAAGTTTAGAAGCTCGAGATTTTAGGCGCATCATAACTAGAGCTCATGAGTTCAAAATCCATACCAGAGTGTGGGTGTTTTGTCTGAACTATTGTTTCAAATTCAAAATGGTTTTTCATTTGACATTGGTATTAACAAGCTAAGCTTTTGGTGTTACTTACAGGTAATGTTCACGTTTGATGCATACATTTCCTGTGGATACATTGCAAAAAATAAAAAGAATAATAATAATAAAAGAATTGGTAAAAATCAACTTTTAGCAACACAAAATATTAATGAAAATTTACAAGCTATGAATCTCCACAAGCCAAAGGACAGAGCATTTCAAAACAGACCCATGTGTGGATTGTTTTGAATGAGAAAAGAAAACTCATCCACATAGCTTGTAATAGAAAACTCCAGCTCGACATACCAATTATTATGTTGGAATCGGCCATGGTTGGTGGATTTGCTAAAACAGCAAACCAAATTTTCCTGTTGCTTTTTTCTTCTAATGTTTTTTTTTTTTAAGAGTAAGTTAGGACTTCAAATTAATGAAAATATAGTATAAAAAGAGCATAAATCAGAAAGAGGAAAGGAAATCCAATGAGGCATATCTCACAATTAAAAAGAGAAGCTCACATGCTGGGCATTAAGCAAACTCACAAGCAATCAAAGCTCACAACTCGAGCATCAAACATATAAAGAACACAAAAAAAGCTCAAATTTTACTGTATGTAAGTCGGCATTGTCGTTCCTAGCTTGGACAGATGGTTTGCTTTAACTACCCTTCACTGGTTATTCCCAACAAATAAGAGAGATGAGCTGGTGGGGACATAAAATGTTGTCCTCTTCCCTTCTCTCTCTCAAATGGAAGAGACAAAGGAGACAGTCTTTAAAGAGGAACTTAGGATTCCTTCCCCCTCTTTCAAGGCCTCACCACATCACTCTTTTATTGTATTCTAAGATTCACTCTTAGTGAAAGTATGAAAAAATACCACTTCTCCCTCTGCAGAGGACTCAGGAATTTCTTATAAGCGGGGATGATCAATAAGAATTTCGTATAAGTGGGGATGATCAATAGGAATTGCATACCTATATTTTTAAGTTTCTCAAAAAACCCAAAGAAAAAGATAAAAGACCTATCCGGAATGTCAGTAGAAAAATATCGCGTACCTAGAAAGCATGCTTTATTGTAGCAAAATATTGAAACAATTGAAGAAAAATTCAAAACATCTAATAGAACAAAGAAAATCCCTCTTTCACCAATCACAAAAAGTCTAATATTACCAGTTGAATGGAGGGGTTTTGCTGATCTAGGTATTAGATTTTTGACTTATTATCTCCATGGGTTGGGTGGGATAGATTTTGAAGGTAAGGCATGGGCCTTTTTCAAGTCGCCTGACCACACCCAACTGCCATAATTTGGGTCTCTCTCTCTCTTACACATTAGCTTGGAGTAGGTTGTTGGACGTATGTGGTCGTCATGACCACATATTTAATACTTTTGAGGCCCACAGTTTGAGTCCACTAATTTAAGATGTTTTTTCCTTTGATTTTTTATTTAATTTCTAAATATATCTTGGACTCAATTTTAGTAAGCCCAATCAATTAAGAAATCTTGTATGACTAATCTTTGAGGGAATTAAAGAAACTTACCTTTAATGGATTTCTTTGATGAGAAGAAATCTTTCTCTTAGCATCTTAGAGTGGGAAATAAGGGAGATATGAAAAAACTCAATTTGAGAATTACGATCTACTCATCATCAATTTTATAGTACAAGATACGCTTTTATTTTCTTCAAAATTATTTATTATTTAATGCATAAATCTATATCCTTAGGTTTGATGTTTTGATGCAAATCTTATTAGGTCTAACATAGGTTGCCAAAATTATCTTTTGTTTAGCTTTCAAACGAAAGTGGTTTCAGAAAAAAGGGCAATTACAGGGGCTTCATTACATCAATACTTCACAGGGACTGCAAGATAGTGCCATGGTTTGATCAGATGGACCTCACTGTTCATCGAGGATAAGCTGAAAGTGTCCAACTTTGGAAAATCTCCATATTTTAGATCTAATATGAAACTAAACAAAATATCGCTTAATCTCGTGATTTGCCAAACAAGAGGTTGTTCTTTTGTTTTACAACTCTCTTCTATTTAGTAATTAGATTCTAGAGTGAGTTATCCTGAGTGCCACACACTAACTCTGTTCCTCATTTATTGTACTCCATCCTGTCAAGTTTGGCAGATCTTTCATTCCGGTTTTTAAGCTGTGAGGTGGAAAAGTCTTCCACAATTCCCCAGATTAACCAAATGTATGATTGTGTGAGGATTTTTTTGAGCAATAAACAGACACATGACAGGTGATTTATTATGGTAAAGTAAGCACTGATCACTTACATTATGATAACGAGATTTTGACGGTTCGCTTGTCAACTGTTGAAGTCAAAAAAATTTATGTGGTGTCATTTGGTCCTATACCTTTATTGAGAGTTTTAAATAGACCTCACCGACGCATCGAGTTGATCAAATTTTAGTCGGATTAATTCAAATTCGAATTTATTAACTTCACCCCTAATTTGATCCATTTTAAAATGGATTGAAACTCTTTAACCTGCACCCGTGTTGGGTCAAATCTACCCAACCCACCTAACCTTAATTTGATGTGGGTTGGGTCGAATTGACCCGACCTAACATATTTAATTTTTATTTTTTTATATAATCTAACTCATTTTATATAGCTAAATTTCATTTGTAAATCTCTTCTTACATTTATATTCATTTAAAATGTTACATTGAACATGAATTTATAATTCATTAATTTTTAAGGTGTAAAAAATAGGGCAAAAAACCGTAAATATTATCTAGGACATTTATTGTGATAATCCCTTTTCAATTTTTATTCAATTTTATAATTCAGTATGTAAGCATGAGTATAAGACTCATCAACATTATTATATTCCATTCATATCTTTATTTTAGAGGTAAATATCTATGCTAACATAAAAGTAAAAGGCACATCAATATTTCTACTACAAAAACATCATATTATCAAATAAAAAAATAAGGCACATCAATATTTCTACTACAAAAACATCATATTATCAAATAAAAAAATAAGTTATATATTCTAAGTACTAAAATTTTGCATAACTCCTCTACATAAGATTAAGAGTACGCAATTTTGTGGCCCATATGAAATAAAAATTAAAAAATAATGGTAAATTAGTAAAATCTAAACGGGTCAAATTGGTTAGGTAGGTCTGCCTAACCCGACCCATTTTTATTCGGGTTGGTAAACCCAAACCTAACCTAACCCGTGTTTGAAATGGGTTGGGTTATGCGGGTCAGAAATAAGTCAGGTCGGGTTGAGCTGGGTTTTGCCGGGTCTAGTTTTAAAGGCTCTTGAATTTTTCATACCAATTTTGCACCCAGAGATTTTATTAATGGCTATATTTTGGGTCCACCAAATTGTGATCGGGGTTACCTTTTGATGCCATATATCCAATCAAGAGGGCCTCGTGGGCCAATATATGTTTTTACGCAAGGATGGAGTGAGAGTGTCGCATGTAGGCAACTGCCCTCTCAGCTCTTTGAGAACATAAAATTATATTGGGTCTTTTAAGCTTTTGTCATGTGTAAATTTGTAATTTTTTTGTCTTTACTCACTTTTTGCTTTAAGTAAGAAAAAAATAGAAAAAAAAAGGAGCAATCCAACACACTTTTTGTAGAAGTGAAAAAAAAAACATACTCTTAGTCAATTTGGCGCTTCACTAATGTAAAGTAGAGTGAAGTAGAACCTCCATTTAAGAGACGTGTAAAAATGTATGAGTTATATTAAAAGTATGAAAATTTAAATTTCTCTCATTTTTTCAAAAAAGTCAAAAATAACATTCTTAAGCCATTAAATGACAAAACCATCTATTTTTATACAACAAATAAAAAGATTCGTTCTCAAGTCACAAAAAAAAAGTCATCATATTATGATTAAATTACCATATTTTATTGTCTTTTGATTTGAGACTCCACATCGGTGTCACTACGCTTCACTGCACCAAATAAATCCTGGCCTTCTTGTAATACTCCGACCCAACTTAAGCCGGATTAGTGCCTAATTAATTGCGACTTAGTTGTTAATTGTGTTTTGGTTTTGCTTTTATTTGGTTTTGAGAAATGGATAGGTAGTTGGGTTTAATTTGACTTGGTTTAGGTAGTTTTGGGCCCTTTTTTGTAATTTTTGATTTTATAGGACATTATCAATTTTGCATCATCTTGATATCAACACGTGTAGTTTGTTGAGCTTGTCAATCTTCGTAACCGACTCGTACGCAAACGACTTTAATTGCTTTCGTTGGATTGTTAATTAACTCGAATTGTAAATTGTGTAACCGCTTGGACTTTCTCGCAAATTGCACTAATCTTTATCCTATAAAAGATCAACCACCGCCTCACTCCTTCTTTTTTCAACGTTCTCTTTCTCTCTCTCGTTCTTCTTCTTTCTTTCTTTCTTTCTTCTCCTTCCTCGATCGATTAAGTTAAAGAAGGGAGTTGTGCACTTGTCAGCTTCTTGAGAAATCCAAGGTGTGTCTTGTGTTTTCGTTGTAGTTCTCCCGTTTCTTCTTCTTCTCACAATAGTCACTGTGTATGTACTCAACGTTCCTTCTGTTTCTTGTGTGCTTGACGAGTAGAATTGTGTCTGACAGCAAATTGAGCCTAAGAATAGTTTCGTGTGTGTTGTGAAACCACTTAAGGCAAGTATAAAACACAATTTGATTGAACACTTGTTGGTATTAATGTGATTATGTTTAAGCTTGTTCTTCTTGCATAATATGTTGAGTTTACAGCCTTGATATATCTCTTTGCACCTGTTAATCTCTTATTTCCATGTTATACTGGAATTCAGTTTTCTGTAACAGAACCTGAAAAATCGACCCAGCGCAATCACGGCTGAACTGTGAAATATGCTACGACTGCACTGTGACTTGTACTACAGCTAAGCCGTGACTTAGCCGTAGATCAATACAAGGAGACATTCTGAAATAACTGAGAGTTGGCAACTTGCTACTCTTCTACAATCCAGCTACGGCTAAGCCGTGAATTGTCCTACGGCTAAGCCGTAAACCTCACCGTGGTTGAGCCGTAAAACAAACCAGGACTAAGCCGTATGCCCAGCGAAAAATAACTAAAATGGATAGGTTAATATCAAGACCTTGTAGGGCCTTCAAGCTAGAATGTAGGCAACTCGACTTGCCCAATGGAATGTAAATATCGCATGAATGGTCCTTTGGACTATGATTCATTCATGTGTGTTGTCCGACTGTTAAGCACCTTCCCATGGGTGTTGGTTTAAGGGACTTCGGCACAGATTCTCAGTATAATGCAACACGCCTCATGTGAACAACCGTGTATCGAATACCTTAAAACTACATCAGCATGCACAGTTAGAAATACTGAACAACTAGATTAGGTTTGTCTCGTTAACAACCTTGATTCCTCAAAGGAAATCTGATTTGCACTACATATTGATTTCGGTTTTGCCCTCCTAATCACATGGTAAGGGTTCTATGATGGACCTCTCGAATCTATGGGAAATGTAGCAGCTTCCCTAGAACGAAGCCCAGGCAGGAACAAAACCACTGCTCTGTCCTCCGATGGAGACCAGTTAGATTGGAGTTCTGCGTCAGCTATTACTAGTCATTGATCCTTTGTATTAACTAGTCATTGACCGATTGTTGTGATATGACGTGATAATGCTTGACCGATTGACACGGATATTGGATTGATGTGCATAATATGATTTGATTGAGACTGTATATATGGCACTACTTAGCCTCAGTCTCAGGATACCCGACGGGGTTGACTTTGGCGTAGATTGTGACCGCTTCTGCAAAGTGTTTCAGTCCTGGGATTCCGGACCCCGGAAACTAGAGACCCATTTGTAGCCCGGTCAATGGTGTTTTCGTATCAATTGCTCTCGAAAGGGAAAATATGGCAAATGTAGTAGCCACTTTGACAGTACATCTACTTATGATTCTGATAGCATGCTTATTCAGATGCACGATTTGCCTAGTATACGCACATGACCACTATTGATCTTGACATGCTCATTCTTCTGATAATTGATAGACGCAATGCGTGTTAACTTATTGATGCTTATACTTTACTAAGTCGTTATACTTATTAGTTGTTCTTAGTGTTGCAGGCTCAAATCCATCTCCCGATCCTTCGTCGGTCGACCCGACTTCAGGAGAGGCGCGTGAGGCCCCATCCGGGCTAGAGGAGTGGAGTTGATCCATTCTTCTGTGGGCAGTTTGCATCATTTTGTCTTCTTTCTAGTATATGTCTAAATATGTGGGGAATTGCAGTGATATTATTCTTCGGGTTTTTGGTTACCCATTTATTTTGATCTTGTGACTGGTATTCCCTATTTTGATGTATATTTCTGTAAATCTGTTTAATCTTTTGCAGTCATCGTTCTTTTGTCTATCCTTGTGTTATGTAATGATACGTACAGCTTCCGCGTATACTTGTTTGCACGTGTAAATGATCCTTTGTGTGTGTACACTTGGACTAGATCTAGATGTGTATGCACGGGAATATGGATGCCACTGGTTAGGTTTAACTTAACCCCCGATTTCTGGGCTTGGGTTGTAACACTTCTTCTTCCTCTTTTTCAAAGATTTTAGTTCCTCTTCACCTCCTTTGGACGAAATTCAGGACGGCCTCGAAGTTGCAAGACTCTCTGAGTTGGAACCTTTTTATTTTTTGTCCACAACGGTTCAAGATAACCACTTCTAGTATTCAAAATAGTTCAACTAACAGTTGCACTGTGGATAAGCATTTCAACAATAAAATATTTTCCTGCAAACAAATCCAATATTCTTCTCTAGTGGGTTTGTTAATTATTTTCTTGTCAACTATACATTTGTGAGCAATTCAGGTGTCTATAATTGTTTGATGGGTGGCTTTTTGATATTGTGTCACACATCCACAGTGGTCCCTGTTAAATAGTAGGAGGTTGCAGAAGCTATGGATTGCAATGAGCGGACTCTACAAAACTCCCTGATCTCTAGGAATGTAATTCTGTCACAATCCAAGCCCAGGCTTCCCTTAGTTAGGGTAATTTGCAAGGTGTGACACGCGTACTCCCATGAAATTCTACTTGACTCCGTGTCAGGACAGAATCTACAAGGGATACTTACAATCTTCACGCGATGGAGGACTCCTCAATTGACACTTGTCAATGAATGTCTCTAGTGGAAGTTCGTAGTTATCACTTTTACAATTTATTAATCACGAGGTATCATAGTTGAACAGTTTATGACATTTTAACCTTTTAACACTAATGTAAGTTTTATGCACATACAGAAGAACTTGAACCACTTGGCTACAAAATTTATGTACATCATCCACAAGTTCGGATTAAAAAAGAAAAAAAAAAACAATACAATCCCAATGTACGACCAACTATGAAAAATAAGATGGCATAATACAACACTATCCAAAATAAATTTCAAAATAAAACTCATGATTACGTGCTCCGTGCGGCTGGTTAGAGGATATCCTCAGCAGTCAATTCTTCTAATCCTGCAAAAGCCTCTGGAGTCTCCTTCGATGTCTCCTCGGCCTTGGCTAGACCGGGATTAACAATTGAGCTTGTAACATCAATTGAATAGCTGTGAATACGACGATTCAGCCAAGTAGAAGCAAAAGTAAATTAATGCACATTACATCTATGAACATTTAAGAACCACCTATTCTAAAACCATTCAAACATCCAAATGCATTCCACTATAAGAAAACTAGTTAAATAACCGAATACATTTCACCATAAATTAAATCATACATCAGGTGATACGTATGGCTAAAAACTTGTAAAATGGCTTATTGTGCTCTTCCACGAGAGCTTAAACAAATCATATGAGATTTACTCTTTAGATGGCTTAATGGTGATCTTCCATGAAAGGTTAAACAAATCATGTGGGAAATACTCAGTGTCCTAAGCCTAGGTACAATTGATTACCTGATTAGAGTTTCGGACACTCATATTATCCACTACAGCGGCCAAACTTCATCTTTAATTCTTATTTCTTACTGAATTCATAGACCTTTATGTTCACATTCATCTCAATTCATCATAAACAAATAACGACTATCAATATTCACCATATCAGAAATACAAAGGATGATAGTTCCACGTCGTGGTTAGTTACTCAAGGAAGTTAACTGACTAATTCTAGTCTATGCACTCATCATCTTTACCCGTCCATTAAAATGGGTTTATATCACCCAATGTACGGCCATTCTTGATGTTACATTGTGTATATGAGTAGTACATTAATGTGCTCTAAACCCATGCCAATGATTAGGTGCTAGACAACTTGGGTGATGCTCATGAGTTTTCTCGAGTCTTTGAGATAGATATAACACTCCGATTCTAATTAAGCCATAGCCCTAGGACTTTTCATGGTATTTGATTATTCCGTTGTGCCAGTAAATAGGGTAAAGGGTACAAGGAGCTAAGGCCTTACAAGGTCTTATAACAATAATTACTTAACTCCAAGTTTAATGGCTCTACAGCTTAGCCATGGGCAGTCTACGGCTTAGCCGTGATTACTCACTTTTACTCCGAATTCACGGTTGAATCGTATACCCTTTTACGGCTTAGCCAAAATTGATCTATGGCTTAGCCGTGGCTTAGCTGTAGAAAGATTTTTAAATTTTAGCTCTCTGGATTCCGAGCTGTAGCAAGTTTACGGCTTAGTCGTAAGCTTCAGATTTTTGAAGTAAAGTTAAACACGGTTTAGTTTCTCTGCAGAACCTTCCAATTTAGTTTCACTATAATGCACCTACTTACTTTATTCAATCATTCTACACTTCTACATCCAAATTGGCTTTTTAAGAAACTTTAAATATACCTCAACATGCATTCTAGGCAAGTAAACAAGGTAGTAAGGGCTGAAAAATATATTAAAACCCAATAGATTTCCACAAATAATGATATACAAATATGCATTCAATCAAATTTGCTTATACTTGCCTTTGGTGAGTGCTAAAATTCTTCTAATGGTTTTCCTTTGAGCTCACTTCCAAAAGAGAATACCAATTTATGAAAACCTACCAACCCAACATGAAAAAGATGATGAATATGACTACATGTCCTGGCTATGAGCCTTATTGACCCATTTGAGACCTCTAAATTCAAATTAATTGGAATTCCTTACCTTTGAGAATCTGTAGTAAGGAGGAGAAGGTGGAAATTAGGCTTCCAAAGTCATGAGCAAGAGGAAGAAAAAGGTGGAAAAGATAATGCAATGCTTCATCTATACATGCAGACCTCCTGACCCTTGGTTCCAGTAGAATTTGAGAGAGAAGAAAAGGAAGTGAGAAAAGAGAAGCTCTAACTAAGGAGAGGGCAAGAGGGATCGAACGTTGCAACAGGGTTCCTCTTATAACATCAGTTGTTCTTGTAATTATGAATAGGCCTACCTTTCTCTACAGAATTTCAATTTAGGTCATTTACAAGCCTAATTAATTGCAATGAAATTTAAAGAGGTAGGAACAAAATTAAAGACGATCTACATCATGAAATATATATGCTGATGCTAAGATAGAGCACAAAAATGTAAACTCAAAGAAATTGATAATTATGAAAAAGGACTTTTTTTCTCTTGACCAAGGTCAAACCGGCTTGAGATTACCCATTCATGACCCGAACTTGGCCTGATTAAGCATCATAAGGCAAGGCACAAGTAATCAGTAAAATTTCGCCTTAAACGAGATTATTTAACATAATTCTATAATTAATTAGTAGTAATCATGATTAAATTGTGATGGGGTGTCATAAATTCCTAGTCCAATACAATCTACTCCTTACAACCTTATTTGCTGCGGATCGTAATTTTGATGCCGTTTTTGTTGATTTTGTGTCTACAGGTTAGGGATCCATGTTTTTGGTGGCCTACTTCAGCAATGTTGGGCAAAAAATTTGAAAGGTAGAATTCATTAAGAAAAAGCAAGTAGTACTATAAAGATATACTGACAAGTAAAAATTGTGAAAGGTAAAATTCTTTAATAAAAAGCAAGCAGTGCAAAGAGATCAGATATAACAAGCAAAAAATCGAAAAGGTAAAGTTTATTAAGAAAGAGCAACTAGTACAAAAGAAGTATATTGACAAGCGAAAATTTTAAAAAGTAAAGTTCGTTAAGAAAAAGGAAGTATAAGAGAGATATCATCAGTACTCCAGCCTTGATGGATAAGGAAATTTCCTTCATAGGTCACTGTAGAACAATCATGACGAAGGTTTCTATAGCCCTATGTTAAAATAAAAGAGCTTAAAAATTTTGGGCGCCTCTATCCTTCAGTTCACATTATTTAGTGTTTTATTCTTTCATCTTTTAATTAATTGTTGTCATTAGAAAAAAAATGTACATCTATGGAACTCCTTGGTTACCAATCCCGAAAAAAAAAATGTAGGTCTTGATGAACTCCTCAACAAGAGCAAGGAAGGAAGAACTTAGCTACCATTAGATATGTCACAACCCGAGCCCAGAGAATTGGGGTTAGAGAAAGCCTAACTAATGACACACGTACTCCCGTGCATGTACACCTAGACCCCGTCCAAGCATACACACACAAGGGATCAATCACACGTGCAAATAAGTATACGCGGAAGCTGTACGTATCAAAGCATACCACAAGAACAAAACCATAATGGATTACAAAAGCATTAGACTGATTACAAGAACGTATAACAATATAGAGGGCTCTACACAAAAGTCAAATACAGATATCAATCAAGCCCACGGTATAAAATACAGAAAAAATCCCCCAAATGGATCCAAACTCAAATGAAATGGGATAACAAAATAATGCAGACCGCTCTCTAGAAAATGGATCAAGTCCACTCCTCTAGGCTGGATGGGGCCTCGCGAGCCTCTCCTGGAGTCGGGTCGACCGACGCAGGATCGGGAGAGGAATCTGAGCCTGCAACACCAATAACAACTCATAAATACAACGACTTAGCAAAATATAAGCCACAAGAAGATAACACGAATTGTGTCTATTAATGAGCAAAAGTCACAATGCAAGATCCATAGTAAGCATGTTCGTATACTAAGCAAATTGTGCAAATGAATAAGCATGCTATCAGAATCATAAACAGATAACAGTCAAAGTGGCTACTACATTGGCCATATTCTCCCTTTCGAGAGCAGTCAGAATGAGAATACCAGCGACTGGGCCAGGATACGCATGGGTCTCTATTTCCCGGGGTCTGGAGTCCCAGGACAGAACACTCTACAGAGGCAAACACATAAATTAAACCAAAGTCAACCCTGTCGGGTATCCTGAGGCTGAGGCTCCGTAGTGCCATGTAACAATCACAATCAAATTGGATGATGCACCTCAATCAATCATATCACATACAGATCTCACATATCACAATAAACGAACAATAGGAAGTGCATCACATATATTGATACTCAATGCGCATAGCAATACAAATAACCAATGCAAGGAAGTACTGACGAATGAGTACAGATAACAATAATCACTTACTCAAGTACTCCACTGGAGCAACAATAGAAACACAGTAATAGAATGGTCCTGCCCGGGCTTCGCTCTGGGGCTGCTGCCTTTCCCTCAGAATCGAGAGTTCCAGCGCAGAACACATAAGATGGCATAATCGAAGTCAATATGCTATACAGATCAGATTACTTTGACGAATCAAGGTCAATTACTAGCCAATCCTAACCTACTTATCCAGTGTTTCTAACCGTGCATGCTGATGTAGTTTTAAGGTATTCGATACACAGTTGTCAATCACAGAGTGTTGCATTCGATCCCGAATGTGTACCAAAATTCCTTAAATCAACACCCATGGGGAGGTGCTAAACAACTGGATAACGTGCATGAATGAAACACAGCCCTCACGATCATTCATGTCATTTGGACATTCCATTGGGCATGTTAGGTTCGTCTACCTTCTAACATGAAAGTCATATACGGTCTTTTTCATAAGCCTAGTCTTTTTATTCAGTTCTCAGGATTATACGGTGTAGCCGTAGGTGACCTTACGGCTTAGCCGTAGGCATCTTACGGCTTAGCCGTAATCTGCACTGTGGCGGAGCCGAGGTTCCCCCAAACTGTTCATACGCATTTACGGCTCAACCGTAATTTGCTCTACGGCGCAGCTGTATCCGGTTCCACGGCTTAGCCGTAGCACAATGTACGGCTTAGATCAGGCTAGGTCGTAGAAGAGTAGCAAATTGCCAACTCTCAGTTATTTAAGATGTCACCCTGTATTGTTCTACGGTTAGGGTTACGGCTGGGTCTCGGTTTAGCCGTAAGCCATTTCACGGCTCAGCCGTAGCACATTTCACGGTTTAGCCGTGAGTGCACTGAGTCATTTTCCTGCAACAGTTACGGACATACAGAAAGCTAACTTTTCGACTGAAAACAGCAAAATCATAACAAAACTAACTCCATTGGGCTATATATCCAGAATCCATACAAGAAGAGTAGCATATATACACAATCAAAGCAATACCAATCGGTGTTCATGCTACTTGTGCTTATACTTGCCTCCCAGTGAAATCACACACACACGACAGTCGTTGCTTGGCTCAATCCGCTGGAAACACACCACAAACTCACAGGCACTGCTCTCTTCTTTCTCATGAGACTGAAACGAAAGAAGAAAGAAAGAGAGCTGAACGAGAGAGAGACAACTGAGAAAGAACGAGAGATAGAGAGAGGGTAGGTAGGATCTTTATAAGATAAAAGGAATCCAAATTACAAACAAGTCCAAACAGATTACACAATTTCCAGTTTGAGTCAACTGACGATCCAACGAGAGCAAACGACATCATTCGGATCCAAGACAGTTACGAAGATCGACAAGCTCAACGAAATACACGCAATGACGTCAAAATGGAGCAAAACTGACAAGTTCAAACAAAAGCCAAAAGTACGAAAAAGGGCTCGAACTACCTAAACCAGGTCAAACTCAACCCAACGATCTATCCATGACTCAAAACCAAAGAAAAGCAAAATCAAAACACACTTAACAAGAGAATCACACGCAATTACCCACTAATCCGGATCAAATTGGGTCGGAGTGTTACAAGAGATCCTTGCATTTTCCCCATTTATTCTTTGGCAGCAAAAATCCAACAATATATAAAACCTTAGGACATGACCTCCCCATGCCCTTTTTTATTGTTACAGAAGCAATCCTAAAACCTACTAATATTTTCTATTTATTGTGAATTGAATACCATTGAAAGTTTTAAAATGCCCAATATTTAATTTAGATTGTGATTAGATTACTATTTCTATGCAACGAAAAAATAAAAGTAATTAATTACAAAATGAAGACAACACACAATTTAACGTGGAAACCCAAACGAAAAAAACCTCAAGTTCAAAGTGGATAAAATTAATCACTAACTTCTACGGTATAAGATACACTCACAATTCTACAGCTAATCCCTCGATACAAGGCGTTGTAGTTGTTCTTGATAAATCTTCACAGCACGCAGTCCCTTGGTGCCTCATTATTTATACCTTGATATCCACAACGAACAAGTCTCTTCAATAAAAGAACAATTTTCTACAAAAAAGTAGAAGCTCCAAATCTCTTTCGATGAAGTAGAAAAATCAACTCTAGAACTTGAAGCCTTCAGCTCAATCTCTCATAGACGCTCTAGATAAGCTCTCTAACAGCAATTCCAATTCAGAATAAGGAGAGCTTTATATATTCTGTTGTACTTAGGGTTGAGAGAAACCCTCTTTTTATAGCTTATAATTTGTGCCTTAGGGTTAGAAACTAAATCCAAGTGAAATAAGAAGTTCTAGTACAAACAGGAAAGAAATTCATGTAGTTTGATAGGCTTCTGCTTCCATGTGCTCGAGCACGGTCAAATGGGTGCTCAAGCGTGCTCACCACTATCTTGGACACTTAAGCCCAGTCAAACAAGTGCTTGAGCACACTTAGTTTTTTTGCGCATCAGCAAATTTCTTAAGGCCATAACTTTATCGTTTTAGCTCCGATTTACACAATTTTGTGCTCTACATGTATCTACTCGAAATGAACTTTTCAATGGTAGGTAACTTGCTCATATCCAATGCTCAGTTTCTGAGATATGACCTTTTTAATTTATTTTGTCATAAAAAAATACTTCAATTTGCATTATCTTTAATTCAGCTCATCTGGCGCACAATTACAGTCCATTCTAAATAGAATATACAACTCAATGAACCTAAGTTTTGTCCAACTCATGAATTAACCAATATAAAAATACTAACAATATCCTCCTTTGGCAATTGATAGACAAAACTTCTTATACAATTAATATACCCAAAATAAATCTAAAAATGCATTAAGTAAATTAAAATTGCAAATATATATATTGTATTTTCAACTCAACAATCAATTGAAAAATAACATTACTATCAAAATACATCTTCAGTTTCTTGAATCACATCTTCAATCTTTGAAACTCCTTCTTAATGGCTCATTCTCCCCCCTTTTTGTCCATAATTGACAAATTTATGGTGACAACATGTGGCATATTCGTCAATTAGGATCCATCAGTAGCTACCCCTTAATTGTGACTCCCCCTTAAATGATATATTCATAGCAGCATTGGGGTTGGGGGCTTGATCTTCTTGATCAAGGGCTAATGAATTTTGGTACCAACACTTGTGAATTAAAGAATTTCAGCATAGTATGAACCAAAATAAATAACAAGCCTTCCTTCTTAACCCCGATTGTACTTGATTTTGTTGTAGAAAACTGAGTTCTCCATTGCTTAGATTTTAATATAGCTTTTGGCTTGTTGCAATGGGGACAGATTTGTACTTGTATTCCATAATAGTGACATGTAGGTGCTCATGTAGTTTTAGGACAGAATTCACTCTTTGATGTATAATTAATATGTTTTACCTGTGATATATGCTGTGTAGTGGATGCATATATACAGCTCTTAACAGAGACGTGTTACGTGTAGATTTTGATGTTGAAGCACCATCATCGTATCCAATTGTCAGTATGTAACTTCTGAACACTCAAAATTTGGTCAAGTACAATTAAACTAGCATGTGTAGTAATAGGAACATCTAGCTCTGTCAATGTCATTTTCAACTTGACATTCAGATCATCAATCTCAGCAATATTCTTTAATACTTTTGTTCACAAAAGCTCATTATCTTGTTTTTCAAAAGTCAAACTCTCAAGCAAAAAACCTTTATAACCTGCAACTAGGATGATCTGCACATGTACTTCTTCTAAATTTCAACTTCAGAATCTTCAACTTGTTTCACAAGTTTCGCAACAAGCTTGCCTAGTTTTTTGCTTTGATTTTACAGAAATTTATATTGAACTTTCCAATTAACATTCTCAAGAGATACTTTTTCATCATTAATATTATCAAATGGAGAAGATCTAACTATAAAAGAAACATACTTGGCACTAAGAGTTTCAAAAAGAAAATTTTCTGCATCTTCAAAATCATCAACTTTACGACATCTCTTTTTTTTTTTCTATTTCTACATTCAAATCCTCTATGATGAAACCCTTTGCATTCAAAACATTGAATAGATCTAGGGTTTTTCTTCTTAAACTCAAATTTAAATATCTTTTTTAAACCAGATTTTTTGTCTTTCAGAACATAAGGCTTGGTTGTAGATATGCTTTCCATTCTAGAAAATCCTTTTAAATCAACACACAATAACTTAATATGACCCGCTCTGATACTAATTGAAAGTTTTAGAATTCCTGAGATTTAATTTAGATTGTTATTCGATTACTACTTCTATATAATGGAAAAATAAAATCAATCAATCACACAAAGAAGACAACACACTATTTAACATGGAAATCCAAATGGGAAAAAACCACGAGTCCAAAGTAGACAAAATCAATTACTAAGTTTTACGGTATAAGATATACTCACAACCCTGTAGCTAATCTTTTGACACAAGGTATTGTAATTGTTTTTTATAGATCTCCGTAGCATGCCATCCCTCGGTGCTCCACTATTAGTGCCTTAATCTCCACAATGACCAAGTCTCTTCAGCAAGAAAACAATCTTCTGTAACGAAGTAGAAAGCCACAAATTTCCTACGATGAAGTAGAAGCATCAACTTTAGAACTTGAAACCTTCAGCCAAATTTCTCATGGACGCTCTAGATAAACTCTCCAATAACAATCCCAATTCAGAATAATGAGAGCTCTATATATTGTGTTGTACTTAAGGTTGACAGAAACCATCTTTTTATAGCCTATAATTCATGCCTTAGAGTTAGAAACCAAATCCAAGTGAAACAAGAAGTTCTAGCACCAATAGGAAAGAAATCTATGCAATTTGGTGGACTTTTGTCGTCCGTGCACTTGAGTGCAATCAAATGCGTGCTCAAGTGTGCTTACCACTGTCTTGGGCGCTCAAGCCCGGTCCAATGGGCGCTCAAGCAAATTACTTTTCTGCCCGCATTAGCAAACTTCCCAATGCCATAACGTTGTTGTTTTAGCTTTGATTTATGCAATCTTGCGCTTCACGGATATCTATTCGAAACGAGCTTTCCAATGATAAGTAGCTTGTTCATATTTATCGCTCGCTGAGATATGACCTTTTTAAACCATGTTATCCTTAGAAATACACTTTAATTTGCATTATCTTCAATTCAGCCATCTGGCACGCAACCACAATCTATTTTAAATAAAAAACACAACTCAATTGACCCAAGTTTTGTCCAACTCATAATTAACTGACACAAAAAAAATAACAACTACAATTACAACAAAACTATTCTATTTGTTGTGATCTTGACATCACCCGTTGTGCACATCCATCAATCACAAGATCAACACGAAGCAACCACACACAAGAAGACAAGTGAGATTTACGTGGTTCACCCAAACAGGGCTACATTCACGGGTATAGAGACGATCATCTTCACTATAACAAGTAAAGTACAGAGACTCTCACATCGTCTCTCCTACGTGGTGTGGAAACACCATGAGCAAGAGAGCTCTCACCTCTCTTCAACTGCGTAAGATCTAGGGTTACAGACTATACATATATATAATCTTCACTTTCTTGGTCACCAAGAAAGCCCCGGTACAATTACCAAAACACCCTTGACCTTAAACCAGTCCCTGACTAACTCAGTGGACTCATCCGGCTAAACCGAAATACAAGACATAAACCTAACAATCTCCACCTTGGCTTGAATTCCACACAACTCGAACCACCAGGAGATAAAACTGGCAATGTCTTCACGTACCTTGTTAAATGGTACATCACTGCACCGATGATGCAGACTTCTTCCTTCAACACTTTGAAATATTGAACTAGCACATGAACTTTGAGCAAATTTCATCTTCTCGTCAAACTCCATCTCGAACTAAAGCTCGAATCCATTGACGAATCTAAATGATATCGATATTTGAATCACTCACTATCCTACCCCATCTTCAACATCACTTTGAAGATCCAACCACCACAAGCATGCAAGCAAAATAAATCGGGAAAGCAAGTCCAGATGACTTCACAATTGCAGAAACCTCAGCCTCCGAGCGGTCAAAAAACTCCACTTGACCTGGCCTCCGATCAATCAAACACATATTTGACAACTGCTAACGCATCAGCTCCTCCTTGCTGCTTCTTCGGCTTTGGCAAGATGAACAATATCACATGTGATCAAGAAAGCATGTGAACCCCAAACGAACAACTTCGTTTGAATCAGCAAACCCTTTACAAACTAGGCCGGCAACTCCTACTACTGGGTTTGCAACTACAATCAGGTCCAGTCGACCCGATTCTGGCCTTAACCCACATCTGTTTAGATCTCCTCTAGATTTCTGCATCAAGTTGTAGATCTCGTCACCACGAGCACGCTGAAAGAAATGGATTTGAAATCCTAGTCCGGATGGCTCTGATATGCAGAAACAAGTTTCTACGGTCCGATCAGTTAAACCTCCTCGTTGACCATCCAAACAGCCAATCACCCTCTTCCAATGAGTAGATCTTCTCAAAACGAGTCCGTAGGCACAAATAGATCTCCAATCAGACATCGGATGATCAAACTATCGTAGAAACAATTTCAGCCATTGAATCTGGTCAAATATGCCTGTACTGACATTACTGCTGACGTCACTACCTGTTCTGCTGGGCTTTTGAAGCAGACCCGGGGTCCGGTTTACCTGACCCTGAACTGAACTGAACTGCACGCTGGGCTGGACTCCGTGTACATAGGTCAGAACTGACCCGACCCAAACTGGCCCGGAACTACTGCTGCTGGGCTTGCACCACGGTTTGGGTCTGACCCAACCCGAAAACCGAACCTAAACCGGTTCTGCCGGGCTTTCACCACATGTTGGGTCAAAACGACCCGACCCGAAACCAGGAAACGACCTAAATCCTCACTGACCTCTACTTATTCTCCACGGGTCAGGTCAAACTGACCCAACCCGCAACCCAAACCGACCAAGAGTCATCTTCAACCCGCGGTTCTACTTTCCCTATTCTGCAACAGGAAGCCGAACCGGTGTTCTTCTTCGGCAACGACCGACTGGTCCGGCAACCAGCGGCGGTTAGCAGCGTCGGCAAGCTCGCTGCGACGGCGACGGCGGCACCGAATGACCAGCGACTGGAGTACAGCAGCGGCGGCGTTTTTTTTTTTTTTTTTTTTTTTTTTTTTTTTTTTTTTTTTTGGTTTTTTGTGATTTCTTCTCTGGTCTTCTCCTTCCTCAGAAATCCGGTAAGCCTATTTTCTTCTCCGACGACGATCTGTAGCCAAAACCCAACCAAAGAAGAGAACCCTCTTCTCTGTCTTCTTCAAGTTCCGATTTCTCTTCTACAGCAAACAGAGATCCGATTTGCTCCTGTGGCAGCGACGAGTACAGCAGTTTGCGAGCGGCATTCTTCTCAAGATCTAGCTACTGTGCAGCAACGAACGCCGACATGCAGATTCTGGCGAAGAAGAACTGCGATTCTTTTTCTCAAACAGACGCTCCTTCGTTTCTCTTCTTCCAGTCACACAATCTGAGATCTGATTTTCCGGTCTTCTCCTATCCGATCTGTATGACCCTTTGATCAGATCACAACTGCAGCAATTGACTTCAAAAGATCTGAAAACATGTGAATGCTTTTTTCTCCAATCCCAGACAAACAGAAGAACCCAATCTCATTTTCTTCTTCTCCGATGGTGGCCCAACCAGAGATCACGAAACTGATCTCTTTTCTTCTCTGTTTGAAAACAAAGATCTGAACCCTTCGACAAGGATTTAATCAGTTGATCTTCATGCGCACAACCTCCAAGCCACCGAGCGATCTCAACCTCGCTCAGAAATCCCCAAGGAATACCACCTCTGCTCTGATACCACTTGTTGTGATTTTGACATCACCCGTTGTGCACATCTATCAATCATAAGATCAACACGAAGCAACCACACACAAGAATACAAGTGAGATTTACGTGGTTCACCTAAATAGGGCTACATCTATGTGCACAGAGACGATTATTTTCACTATAATAAGTACAGTACAGAGACTCACTCTCTTACATCGTCTCTTCTACGTGATGTGGAAACACCACGGGCAAAAGAGCTCTCACCTCTCTGCGCAAGATCTAGGGTTGTAGAATATACATATATATAATCTCCGCTTTCTTGGCCACCAAGAAAGCCCCGGTACAATTACCAAAACACCCTTGACCTTAAACCAATCCCTGGCTAACCCAGTGGACTCATCCGGCTAAACTAGAATACAAGACATAAACCCAACATTATTTAGTGTGAGTTGAGTACTACAATTACAACAAAACAAGTTATGGATGAAAAGAAGAAAAAGCATAAAGAAGTGGGGAAAAGAAAATCACAACACAGGACATCCATCCACATGTACCCCTTCAGTTGTGGGACATTTGGCCAGATCGCAATGCTCGCCGCCTGTACCCCACCAAACCAAGCTCTTGTTCTCCATGCTCAATGTAAAGTACAATAACACCCCCATGAATGCAACTCCGGCATCAAGTGCAGCAGAGAGAACATAGTTATACCTCTGCCACCACTTCTTCCTGTACCTAAATATGAAGAAGTTAAATATCGTTCCAACCAAAGCCCACGAGTTGTAATTCAATGTGGTCGCTGGTGGCATGCTGGCTGTTGCTCCTAGAAGGATGGGAAGATTTATCAGAGGGATCCAGGACTGCTTGGGAAATGCCTTGTGAAGGAGCCATATGATCAATGGGCCAACAGCGCCACCAAGGAAGAACCAATTGAGGGCTGCGTACTTCCCAAGTGAGCCGAAGATTCGCTTAGGTCCCACTAGGCCCCAGATGACAGATGCATCAAAGAACACACGGTCGCCGGGGCATGTCCATGGACTGTTGTGCGGCAAGAGCTCATCGTGGCATATATGCTCAACCGAATTCAGTAGCCACAATGCTACTGCAAGGTTTATTGTTCCTGCTATGATGGTGCCAATAAACTGGTTGACAATGCCAGTAAATGTGCATGGCAAAAGGGAGCAATAAATTAGTAAATGCAGTAGGAAAATTCAAAGGAACCAGGTTGGATATTTCATGTCAAAAGTGGTAATTATGATCTTCTCTGTTGTGTTTAACGTGCTGAAGAAATCAGTACACCTATGCAAGTGCTATATAGTATTAGAGATATCAGGAGTAGATTAGAGAGGATAGGACTTAGGATTTTGAATGAAGATTTAACATGAGTGATTTGTTATCATGTTCTTATTCTTGTATAAATAGAGATATGCATTCTTATAATAAAGCCACATTAAATTCTATGTAATGCAGTTGTCTGAACGTCATCAAATAGCTAGTTGGAAAAAAAACTTCTGCATCTACCTTCTCTCTGTTTCTTCTTCAGTTGGATGCCTTCAGATTACACTAGCAGATGTTTGAATGGATAAAGAGAAGCACACTGCATACCTGAACTAGGAACATTGACCTAGGAGGGATCTTCATGTAATGGCCGAGCTTGAAATCAGAGAGGAAAGAGATGGCCTGGGTCATACTCATATACCCATAGACTTTGAAACAGACATTGGCTATGGGCCTTCCAGGCAATATCAGACCCATTATATATTCTGTGATAATGTTCAGCCCTGGTGTCTGAAAATATAAGGAATGTTAGATGTAACAGTATGAACTATGAATACTACTGAGTACAGATATTTTTAAGGGTGTCACTTGATAGAAAAGGTTCCTACTTGGTATATTATTGTCATCGTATGGTTTGCAATAACATCAATCACTCAAATTTCCCATTTGAGGTATTGGTTCATTTTGTGTAGTGATTATACACAATATATATTTTTATTTACTCAGTATTGAATACATAAGAATTCCAAGTAATGTATGGCTATTTAGGGAGCTAAAATTGAAAATGTAAAGGTGACGATTTACAAATAGCAATCAGCTAGTTCCACTTTGGTGTGAATAGATTACCGACCGTCACCTAGTACAAAAATCCTATGAAGGTGATGCTCCATATATTATTCACTCCTCACCACTTTAATTTAACT
This sequence comes from Sextonia rubra, assembly GCA_037013555.1. Classification (NCBI taxonomy): domain Eukaryota; kingdom Viridiplantae; phylum Streptophyta; class Magnoliopsida; order Laurales; family Lauraceae; genus Sextonia; species Sextonia rubra. The sequence continues at coordinate 24,571,829 of JASUAD010000001.1, read as the reverse complement.
TTATTGGACCTGGTTTTAAAGTTATTCCTAGGAATTTGGTTAAAAGCAAACAAACAGGCCCCATTGCTTGGTATATTCATAGCATCCTTGAGATGAGAATGATATCTCTCTCCAAATCAACATACATTCTTATAGATGAAATGACATGAACAAACAGGAAAGAGAAAACAAGTTGGTACCTGATTTGTTGTGGCAGTTATAATGGCAATAGGAAGAGTAAATAGAAAGGCGATGCAACATGCAAAGAGAAGACCCCACCAAGGAAGCTGGACTTGATGTTTCAAGGCAGTGCACATGACGAGAGAGATGCCCACGGTCACAGCAAGCAAGACGTAGAACCACGATCCAGGTATGTCTTTGTACTTCCTCATCAATTTTGTGTGTATGTCATCCTTACCTTTATATGAAGCCCGGAAGCGGTCATACACCTCCCTGTACAGTTGGAACTCTCTTAATTGGTCAAGTTGCTCATATTAGTACTGCTAATGCAAGTAGACATAAGACATTGCTGAAAAAAAATGACAGAAAGAGCCTGCTCACTATTGTCACAAATATCATTCCTGAGGACAATTGGGATATTTTCAAATTTGGTTTTTTTTAATATTATTGTGAAGATTAAAACACAATTTTAAAGATTTTTCCTTTCTTTTCTCATTTTTACTAAGAAAATATGAGAAAATACCATTCCAGGTTAATACCATTGTATTATTGCAATATTTTCAAAGTGATTTTGTTACACTCTGCTGTTAGAGATAGGACAATAATTAGTTAGGTTGTTAGAGGTTTGAATAGTTTGAATTTTGAATAATAGTTATTTAGGTTTGCTTTTTATTTTATAAACTGAGATCATTTCTCAATTGATTGTTTACCATGAATTTATGGAAATGCAATGGTTTGTGAATTTCTATATGGTTTCAGAGCTCGGCCCAGTGATGATCTTGCGATCAAGCCGGGCACAGTCCTATTTTCCACAGTTATCACCGTCAATTTTTCTATTCAATAAAAAAATCAACATCCTCTCATATTCATCGACTACCCAAGAATACCTTAAAGATCTTGACATCTTCCTCAAATCTCCACATCCATCAATTTGCACGATCAAAGTTTCTAGAAGAGATCGCGCCAGATCTGATCTACTAGACCACCGATACTACAAACTCTGCAGGAACAGGTTGCGATAATGATGGATCCACGAACATATGGTAATCTATTGGAAGACATGATCGATGTCTATGCTTTTTTTTTTAAGATTAAAAGGTTTTATTTTTAATGTAAACAATCGCAGATCCTTTCCATGGTAATTGAGGGGAGATGTTAGAGATAAGATAATGATTAGTTAGGTTGTTAGAGATTTTGAATAGTTTGAATTTTGAATAATGGTTATTTAGGTTTGCTTTTTATTTTATAAATTGAGATCATTTCTCAATTGATTGTTTACGGTGAATTTATAAAAATGTAATGATTTGTGAATTTCTATATCTGCTGCTCAGCACCCACGAAATTTAATCAGCTTGCCCGCACAATACAAAGATCATCACCCACAAAATTAATCAATTGGAAGATTACCTTTGATTGGAATGTATAAAAATCAAATAAATAAAAAAAAACATACACTGAAATCATACCTTCCATTGAAAAGAGCTACATGTGTGAGGGTTGACGCAATGGTGGCAAACCCAAAGCCGTAAGTAAAAACGAAGAACAAACTCAGATGTATTTGTCCTTGTAAATCATATGCAGGCATATCTATCTCAAACTTGTCATTAACAATTGCTGATATGTTATACTTTTGGCCAGTGGCTGTGAACAAGTGAGAAGAGAACAGAGGAAATGTCTTGGCATTGTATACATCCAAAGCCCAATAAGTAATGGGAATCACAACATAGACTATGATGATGAAGCCCACGTAGACGTTGGCGATAGCGAAGAACGGGTAGATGAGTGGGCTGAACATGAAGGCTGCAACAGCGGACCAGTCAAGGGTGAAGGCTCCAAGGCCCAAGCCATGCATACCAGACCCCAGTTGCTGAGCAGTGATTGACTTGGAGAATGCCCAACAGATCCATGAGATATTGGTCAGTGTCGGGAAGATGTAGCCTGGGAGAACATACCATGAGAAACTGCAGATGAGTGCAATAAGGAAGAACTTTGCGCGCGACATATGTTGCTCATCCTTCTCATGCAACGCCCTGATAATTCAATTTCAATTCATCATCCCATCATCATTATTACTATTCCAGGAAATTTCAGTAGATCATATATCATTAGTTGGTTCAAAGAAGATGACGACACAATGCTGATCTTTTAGTACTTGGACCTATGGCCTGGTTCAGCTACGCAACTAGGAACACGTTGTCCTAATTAGCTATTGCTGGGCCTCACTACCTGATGATGATCATCATCTTTTTTGAAAATTTGATTGTTGTGGGAAGCCATTAACCTGGCCATAAACTCTTCCTCACTACTGATACTACCCTCTTTCAAAATTAGCTCTGCAGTGAGACGAGTATTATTCTGGAGGTGCACTCTTCAAATGCCTTGAGTACCTTAATGGATACGTAGTGTTTACTGGTGATGCCATGTATCCGGTATTTTACCATCGGCCCCAACAGATTGTGAGGTGGGTAAAAAAAACCTGAAACCTGAATGATGTAAAAGATACTGGCGACTTTTATTCGAGTGCGAGGCCGTTCCATCAAAGCGTTGTTTTATTGCGCATTATTCTGAAAGGCTCGGCTGATGACGACTACATTATGTTTGCAACTTTAGCCCCCCTTTTAGCTTGTGCAACTGATATAAGTGGGACCATCATGGAAAGAGGCTAGGATAAGATTCCGAACTTTATAAATCCAACTCAACCATATCGGATGATATTGTTCAACTGTTTTCATTATAACTTTACCCTTCTATTTGCTAACGGACAAGATTCCTTTATTCATCATAAATAAACATGCTTTTCGATATATGTTAAGATTGAGTCCCACCGCAAATGTTAGTGTTACATACGAAAGAAATGAGGCACACCAGTGTAGCAAACAAGTAGTCCTTCGGCACCTACACGTCCTTCAGTAATAGTAGACTTCCAGGATTTCATGACACAGAAAATTGGCTCAGAACACCAACTTTTGGTGGAACATCTTTCGACACGAAGGCTGGAATTTTTTAAATGATTTTTATGATAGTACTGAAATTCACTTAAGCATTAGTGAACCATGAAACAAATCCTTGTAATATACAAACGAGTCAGTCATATCTTGAATTTGATGAAGCATAGCAGATAGAAGTAAAGAGCAAAGACGACAGTAGGTTTTGATTTTTCTGCATTGACCTACCGGAAAAGGGAAACTTGGACGAGAGTACCGGGCCACCACATGTGAGCCGGCTCCACCACATACTTCCGCAGTAGCCCTGCCCATCCATATCCCAGAACCTGCACCCATCCACTCGAGTTAGCACCATTTAGTTTTTCTGTCACCCACATGAAATTGTAGCTGAGGCCTCAGACACATTTTGGCCCACGTAGAGCGGACAGGTGGGGTTGAAGAGTACTATGTTTGAAAGTAACCGTACGTACGTGTTAAAACTACCACAGTTTTCGAAAAGATAAGGATTAGAGCATAGAATATAGACTTCAACAATTATGGATATATATAGAAAGAAAAATGTTAATATACATTCAGTCCTCACCACACTTTATATGGTTTTCCTTATTTGTACCTTAGTATTCTTTTTTTTTAATAAAGCATTCTTTTTTTTTAATATATCTTTTGGTTTTTGCACATAAATATTTCTAATGGTTCAAATACTCCCCAAACTATGGTGAAGGATGAATATACTTTTATTAAAATGTAATGATAGACAAATGCATATTTGAAAAGATTTATGCAGAAAAGAGAAAAAATCATTTACAGTATTACAAAAAAAAATTTATATATAAAGAGAAAAAGCTATGTCATTGACCCTCACCATATAGTAAGAGAATGATGCATAGTAATATTCTCATATATATATATTGCATGGAACTAAATTTTTAGAAATTTAATTTTAAAATTAAAGACAATTAAATGGCTATCATGTAATTTCTTCCTTAATAAAAATGCATAATTAAGCCTCTTTTTTCTTTAATTTTTGTTTTCATTGGTAGTTTTTCATTTCAAAAGTGTCTTTACAGTTTATAGTTACAATAGCTCCTTGCCTCCACCATTCATTCTCAACTTCTCCCCACATGAGATCAGTGCCATAGCCAGTGATAATGTGTAACAGTTCTCACCTACCTATTTAGGGTTCAAATCCTAAGCAAACCACCTTCTCTCACCTGAGGGCTCTTACACTTATCCAAGCGCCCTCTTTCTTCACTCAAGGTCTCCTTTCTTCACAAGAGGGGTCTCCGACTTGCGTGCATTTGATGAACTCCCAGCCTCTAAGCTGGGATGCCTAAAAAAAGAAAAATGCTGTTCTCCCCTTTCAAAATAAATAAATAAAAGGGCACCTCGATCCACACCGATAATATGTGAAAAAAATAAAAACAAAAAAACAAAACAAAACAATACAAAAACTAAATTAAACATGAAAAGGCGTTCTTAAATAGGAGCACATTAGACTCGTCAGAGAAAAAAACAAATAAAACAACGCTTCTGAATTTCAGTAAAAATATCAATACCTCTTCTTCCCATAAACCAAAAAAAATGTCATTTGAAACATAAAAAATGTACATTAATGGAGAACTTCAGCAAAAAAAAGCTCATCAATAAAAAGAAGAGAAAACGAACAAATTAAAGAGAAATAGATTGACCTGTGTAGTAATTATAAGGATCCAACTAGCAAGAAAAGAGATGCCCCTGCCATAGAAAGCCTTAATAATAGTCACAATCCCCACAGCATACGCAGATCCATTCCCAAACGCGCATCCAGCATTAGCAAAGATGCTTATCAAAACATGCTCCTTCATGTTAAATGGCCCCGGATTGAGCGACACCTCTCGATCTCTAATCCCTGGCAACGACACTCGAAATCTCCGCCGTGGAAGAACAGAAGCCAGAAAGTGCCCCACAGGCAGTGAAGCCACCTGTACGGAGATCTGAGAGATCATGAGCGGCTCCGTTCGGTAAGAGAAGAACTGATTGAGAAATGATAGAAGGGCGCATGATAGCACACCCAGCAGCCACATCCGAAAGGTCCATATTGGGAGGGAGGGGTCGTCAATGTTGCTCACAGTCAGTCTAACCTCTTCTATGGGTGAGATGTCTTCTTCTTCGGCTTCTACTTCTACTGCTCCTTTTGCCTTCATCTCTACTTCCACAGTTCCCATGTTTGCAATGGTATGCGTAAGTGTGCATGAGAGAAAGATATTTATTTGGTTGGTTGGTTTGTTTTTCTGCTTTTATTGTAACTAATAATGTAATGATGATGTCAAGGTAACTTTTGGGGTGTGTAAGAGCGAGGTATCACATATTCATGAGCAAGTTGGCGATAGATGATAGGGAACAAGGTTGTTGGAGGTTACTATTAGAATTAATGACAATTGCCAATTGATTGGGTAGAGGGTTTTAGGAAGACAAGTTGGCCCTGCAGCACTATGGGATTTATTAATGCCATTTTGGATCATGGCAATGTCGATAAGAACCTTTTTTTTTTTTCAATGGTGACGACTCACAACTCGTTATGGTTGATCATTAGTAAAATATGTGATATAAAATACCATCCACTTGCAATATATATCCAGTAAGGCCTCAAACAGTTTCGGAACGGGCCCTTCAGCTCATTAAGACCTAATGATCTGAATCCAAATCATTAAACTGAGCTTTAAGTTAGTGGACCATTATTCAAATGTAAATGGAAAATCAAACCGAAGAAAAGGGAACCAGGCACAAATTGTAACACCCCGACCCGATTTGATCCAGATTAGCGGCTGATTTCTGATGATTTGGTTGCTAATTGTGTTTTATTCTTGTTTTTGGTTGGTTTCAGGTTATAGATAGGTAGTTGGGTTGAGTTTGACCTGGTTTAGGTAAACATAAGCCCTTTTTCATAATATTCGTTTTTGTTCGATGTCGTCATTTATACATCATCTTGGTATTAACGCGTGTCTTTTATTATGCTTGTCGATTCCCGTAACTATGTCGTTTGCCAAATATGTTACTTGTTTCCGTTAGACCTGCAATTGACTCGAACTTGAATTAAATTGGAACGATTGGACTTTATTGCAAATTGGCTTTATGTTTATCTTTATAAGCCACCGACCTTTTTCTTCTCCTTCTCTCTCTCACTATTCTCTTTCTTTCTCTCAGGAGTCTTCTTCTGCTACTCGTTCCTCCTTCCTTTTCGTTGCTCTAGCTGGGGAAAGAAGTTGTGCATGTCCATGTTTGAGCATCTCTCGTGTGATTGGAGGTGAGCTTGAGTTTCTTGCTGTGCTTCTTCTCTTCCTTCTTACTCTTGTTCTCATGATCGCTTGGTACTGTACTCATGGTTCTCTTTTCTTCTTTCCTTGCATGCATGGCGATTTGAAGCTTGTTGGTAGTGTGAATTGAGCCCAAGGACAACAAAGAGTGTGTTTGACCCCATTTGAGGTAAGTATAAGTATAACTTGGCTAAACCATGTGGGTATGTGTTTGATTGTGATTAAGTTGAGTATTCTTGCTTATGAATGATGTTTACAGCCCATCTTGTGTTTGTTTCCCTCTATTACATGTGTTTGAGTCCGTTTATCTACATTTCAGTGTTTCTGTAATCCGTTCAGAAAAGACTTCCGTGTGTACCATGGCTAAGCCGTAAGTCACCTTCGGCTTAAAGTCCAGAGAGGAAAAAAACCCAGTTTTTCTCTACGGCCAGGACATGACTAAGCCGTATATTGTCCTACGGGTAAGCCGTAGCTCAGCCGTGACCCAGCCGTAGATCAATACAGGGTGTCTTTTTCTGAATTAACTAAAAGCAAGCAATTAGCAAACCTTCTACAGCCCAGCCACGGCTAAGCCGTAGAACAGCACAAGGTTAAGCTGTAAAATAAATTACGGGTGAACCGTAATTGCAGATGAAAAGTACAGGGAACCACGGTGGAGCCGCAGTGCAGATTATGGCTATGCCGTAAGATGCCTACGGCTAAGCCGTATCACCCCTGAAACATGAAGAACAAGGATAGGCGTAAGAAAGAGACTGATATAACCTTCATGATAAAATGTAGATCACTTAGACTTGCCCAATGGTCTGAATGTATGACATGAATGATCTCGAGGGTTGCGAATCATTCATACACGTTATCCGGTTGTTTAGCACCTCCCTATGGGTGTTGGTTTAAGGGACTTCGGTGCACCTTCGAATCCATGCAACACTAGACAACGGTGCATCGGACAACTTAAAACTACATCATCATGCACGGTTAGAAACATTAGATGACTAGAATAGGATTGGCTAGTGAAAAATCGTGATTCCTGAAAGATGATCTGGTTTGCATTGCATTTTGGCTTCGGTCCTTGCCCTCTTATGCGCGTTCTGTGCTGGGGCACACGATTGGATATTCCTAGCTCTGTCCATGGTCAATCCCAGGTGGAACAGCGATCTTGCATGTTCGATCATACTAATTGATGCACATGAGCTAATATGTCTTCATCCTTGATTACCTGCATGCTTTCTACTCTGTTGGCGTTTATTATATTGTTTGTTTGATCTGTTCAGTTTGATGTGGTTGTTGATTAGTTGAACTCGTATGATCTCTTGCATCTGCTTGATATCTGCCTAACAAGACATGCACGTCATGTTCTGATAAGAGATATATGTTATGCTATGCACACAGTATGATATGCACGTTCTGATGCACGTTATGATAAGTTATGCATGTTCTTATATTGATTGACTCCATATGGTTCGGTACTACTGAACCTCAGCCTTAGGATCCCAACGGGGTGACTTTAGTATAGTTTGTATTTGCCTTACTGCAGAAGGACATGTCTTGGGGAATCCGGACCCTAGGAACCCGAGACCCATCTGGCCCATGGTGTTTTCAGCACGTTTACAAGATCCCTACTTTGGGAGCATATGGCGTACTTAGTAGCCACCTAGTATGTACGTACACATTGATTCACGGAGCATATGTTAATTTGAATGCACAATTGTCTAGACTACTACATTGATATGTTATGATTATTTATGTCTTTTATTCTATTAGAGACTACACGTGTTAACTTGTTATTGCTTATACTTTGCTAAATCGTTGTATTCATGAGTTGTCCTTGGTGTTGCAGGCTCAGGTACCCTCGACCGTATTCCTGTCGGTCGTCAGTTTGCAGGGGAGACTCTAGCTGTCTCTTCAGGTTGCGGAGTGTGTGTTATCACTCCACCAGAGCGCGACTATTCTCTGCATGCATGCATATTGCTTTCTTTTCATGTCATGGATTGTATTCATGTTCTATACATCGTGCTCAGATCCCAATTTGTATGTTCAGACCTTTATGTCAGTCTTTGGATATCATTCCTTTTGTTTCTTGTGTGTCTCGTGTCACATGTTGATACTTGTAACTTTCGCATACTTGTTGTATATGTGTTTTCCCTTGTGCGTGTGCATCTAGACCGGGTCTAAGTGCATATGCACAGGAGTGCGTGTGTCACTGGTTAGGTTTTTGCTAACCCCCGATCTCCTGGGCTCGGGTTGTGACACAAATGAAGACTAGTTAGATTGATATGGTACACATACAAATATGAAGCGGGGTTATACGGTGTTTTGTGGGGGCTATGATTTGCCAAAGCACTGCTAATTTAATACTTGACTACAAGATTAAGGCTGCCTTATCCTATTGGCCTACATGTTGAACCCAACTCTAGCTCTTGCAAGATTTCGAGCCCAAGGAAGTTCCCGAGTCCAGTAGTTTGAACTGGAAAATAATTGTTAGCTGTTTGACAAGGGAATCATGTTTTAAACTAGGTGTCATCATTTCTTTATTCAAGACTAATTAAAGTAAATTTTTTGTTCATACTTATTTAAAATAGAGAGCAATATCAAATGATAAACTTAGATCATTGTATGCATGTGAGTAAATTATGTTAGTAGTAACAACCTTTATGATCAATATAAACTAAAATTTATTTAGTCACCACGCCTACTTGATCTATTCAAAATGCATATATTATATGACGTGGCAGGTGATAAATGGCCCTGGACCAATGAGATTTGACATAGAACACCAAGCTGTATATTAGATTCTCTTAGTGCCCCATTTGACAAGTCTATTTCCAGACTCTTATTATCTTAAAGAGGTTTTAAAACACAAATATATCTAAAGCAGGTAGATGCAAGGAGCAATAGAAGTATAAGGCATTAATTTACATCAACATTCTTTTCATTTTTTTGAAATCCCGAAACCCTAAATGATGATCCAAGCCCTTGGAAATGCTAAGAAGGCAAAGAACAGCTAGTGGATCAAATCTTAAACGTTGATCTTGCCTGTATCTCGAGATCTATGCAAAAAAAAAAAGTGAACCATTGCATGTAAATTTATAGATTTTATGGAGCCCATAGTCATGTTCTGAATCGTTAATCCTCTTTAGAAGAGTAAAAACGGCTGTGAGGTCAAAAATTAGCCTTTGAATCCTTATAGATCTCAAGAAAATCACTAAAAACATATAGACTGTTGATGTACCATGTATTGTTAGCTAGTTTTTTTTATGTCTCCTCAGGCTGTCCATTTTTCATTTATTAAAAAAAATCTAGGGCCATAAGTCACGATCCAAACGGTTGGATATATTTAGTATCTCAAACACGGCTTTGGGTCCAAATTTTAGTCTTTGGATTGTCATATATGTTGAGATATTTGCAAAAAAAAGTCCAAACTGTTATATCTAATTTTTTAAAATCCCCGAGCCCCAAATACAAGATCCAAACCGTTAATTCTCTTTGTTAGACTTAGCACAACTATGGAGTCAATTTTTAATGTTTGATTCCTTATAGATCTCAAAAAATTTGCAAAACCATTGATTTAAAAAAATCTATTGTAATTTGTTTTTGTGTATTGCAAACGAATATTTTTTTAAAACATCTATTTCAAACAAGGCCATTTCAAATAGATCTGTTTCATGCAAATTTGTTTCATATAAATAAGATTTACCAAATAATTATTTAGGACTGACTTTGGTCCTTAGTCTGCAATCTTTAAAATTTTGTCCAATCTCAAGTGAAAGTGACCTGGCAGGCTAGACCAGCCCAGGCCAGTGTTAGTTATTGCTTTAGCTATAAACCCCATGACACGTAACAAGACCATAGTTGATAATATCATTTTGGACCCCATTTCGATTTGACCTCCAAAATGAAAGATTTCAGACGATTCAAAATTTTGGCAAAACTTTTCAGAATAATTACATTTCGGGGAAATATATAAAAAAAATAATGTATATATGTAAGAAAATAAAAAAAAGCATGAATTTCATCCATTTTAGTAAAATCTTTTAGATTTACATTTTGAAAAAAATATAAGAAATACAAAGTACATATATGTAGAAAAGGTTAAAAAAAGGTTAAAAATCATTTTGGGTGAAATTCTATATTTAGGTCGAAATTTGTTAAGCCGAATCATGAAATTTTGGCCAAAATGGAACTATATGACCAAGATTGACCGAAAGTCAAATTGAAAAGTTTCAACATGTATTTTGTTTCGGCTACATGCAAAGGATTGCCGATGCAATTCTTGCAAAAATGAAATGTAATACCTAGCTTGACAAATATATGACTACGATCAAGGATAAAAATAACGATTGCTTCGTGTGTAGTAGCTAATGGCCAAAACACTATATAATATGCAATACATAGCAGCGTAATAATTTTTTTAATATACATATTCAATTTATTATATTGATACTAATTGTTAATTAATGCTTCCCCAAGTTTTGGTATTTATGCAATGTTAAGGACTTCACCACAGACTTAAGATGCTATGTAGGATCCGATTAAGAGCCACTGTTATTTTAAATACTGAAAAATTTTAATTGACTTCTAATTTCACGTTAACCTAATTTCGTTTTAGAGACGTAAACTCATCCCAACAAAACTGACGAAGTCATGATCCCGGACGGACTTTTCCTAGAAGCTGCTGCAATTGAACATCTCTAATTTAAGACCTCAAATCAAGTGTAAGAACCTAATGGGATCGATTTTCGGTTTGAACTTTGATTTGAACCATCTTCATTTTTTGCCATTTTATTTTACCCTTCACCTTTCTTTACTAATAAAGTGATCACCAAAGGACCTTTCCAACTTAAACCACAATGATAGGAAAGCGTTCAACTGAACTGTTGCACTGCGTCAACAAAAATGTGGCCTGGCTGTTTTAGTCCATTTTGGTTGTGAAAGTCCTCCATTATTACTTACTCAAAACTCCATGAGCAGACACAGCATTGGAAGTTGGAACCTGCACCTTTACACACAAGTTGCAGACGTGACTCGCAATTTGGATCATTTATGAGCATGGTTTGATTATTTATATTTTGGTCCCCACTACTTGGGCAGTTGGTTACGAACATTATAAATCTCATGGCATAAGCAGATATTAACCATTTGCTCTTTGATGTAATGCACTTCATTACCGTGTCACTAGCTGATCTAATTGCGAAGTGGGCTCTGGTCAAAAATTAGTTTTCTAGTTTCTTCTTTAATGACATTTTTATTAATTGAAAAGCTTGTTTGGTGTGTGGCCCATCTAAGATGAGAAGATTTACTCTTTGGACTCCCCCTCTTCTAGGTGTACCCAAATTTAATATTGATGGTGCTGCAAGGGATAAGCCAGGTCCGGCAGGTGTTGGAAGGATGCTTCGCAATAATAAAGGTGAGGTTTTGTTCATGTTCTATAAGTATGTAGGTGTTTGTGATTCTAATGAAATTGAAGTGCTGGCTATCTTAGAAGCTCTTCATTATTTTTCTAGATATTTTCATGGCAGTCTTATTGTAAGTGACTCTTCTAATACGATATATTTGGTGTCTAATAGAAATGCAAATCCTTGGAAATTTCAATTCATTTTTAATGAAATCCGAAACTTTCTTTCTTCGATGGATGTGACTTTTCATTATAAGCCCAGATTAGCAAACTTTATGATAGATTCTCAGGGGATTAAGAGGAGTATTCCATGGGAGGAAATTGTTATGTAATTCTGTAATGAGTATGAGGGTACATTGCTCTTGTACTTTTTTCTTCTTTTTTGTTCCATCTCTTGTATTTCTAATTTCTTTTAATAAAATTTTTATTACTATTTAAAAAAATGTAATGCAGTTCACTTGGGCTTGTTAGTTTTGATACGCTAAATAAAGTTGAGTGGTAAAAGTACAGCCGATGGTCAAGTTTTTTTTTTATCTTTACCTCGTTTTAGTGGTCCATGGCCAAGAAAAGTTTTCATCCAGCCGGTGGCTCATTTCACCCATACCTTCCTTTTAACAGAAAAAACTTTACCAATTAAAAAGTGAGGTAATGTCTGAAACATAAGTCGGGACCAAAAAAGTACTTTAATATATTCTCTTTTTCACTTTACCTTATCTCAAACATAAAATTTACTTCACCTTAGACTTTATCTTATCTTTTTCATTGATATAACATTCACTTTACCTTTAGTTGCAAACAAAACAAACATGCTTCCAACTCAAATGTTGTATCAGCTAAACTAAATGCTCTTCACACTGTCCAAATATTAGTAGTACCCAGATTTATTGATTTGTTTTATCCTTTTATTTAAAAGAATAATCATTTTCAATTGCTTTTTAAGTTATTTTTCGTATGAATAAAATTCATATGATAAAAAATAGAGTTTGTTTTTTTGGCACCCCAGCCATGGGAAGCTAGCCCACCCTCGATAGAGGTAAACAAACTTCAAAGAGGTTGGTAGACCTCTCGATAGAGGTAGCACAAGCCTTAGGGGTGAAACTAGAAAAATTATCTTGAGGGGCTGCTATAGAAATATATATATATACGTATTGGATTGGGGTGGGGGAGAATATAGGAAAAGAATTAAAAATCTCTATAACATTAGGGTACTTTTTAAAATATTTTGAGAGACTAAAATTAAAATATTAAAAAATTATATAATAATTGGGGGTTTTTTGAGATTTTTGGGAGCCTAACTCACTACTAGTTCGGCCTGTATCTCTGGCACTTACCAGCGAGGTAGGAGGCCATTCAAAGTTAATTATAAATAAATTTTAAACTTTAAAATAAACACGTAAAATCAGTACAGTCGTGGCCAAAACCTTTTAGGTGTGATGACTTGACTTTGCTTCCCATATTCACCAAGTTTTAATCCCATGAAGGCAACTGGATGTATTGTCATCTTTCATTTTGACAACGGCTTTTGAGTCTGCCTGTCTGTCTGTCTATGCCACCCAAGCCAACTATCCAAATGAAGCTTCAGGCCCCTTGTGTCTGATTGAGATACTAGAAATGGCTTAGTCTGCAACTCTGCATTTTATTCGGGCCCTGATTCTTATGCGGGTGGAACCCAATTCTCATTAGTGTGACTTAACCCAGAATCATTAACATCAAACTCCTAGCTACTTATTTCTCAGACCAGGCCCAGACGAACCATGCACATTGCAAATGACAGTCTGCACAGGTTTGACCTCTTTTCACTGGACCTGGAACGGCTGAATGTGGACAGAGCCAGAACAAGCCCAGCCCGCATTTAGTTGGATTTGGGCTCTGATTTTAGTCGTATGAGCTGTACCGAGGTAACTTTTTGCCCGAGATTAAATAGACGGGCCTGATTCGTGGCCTCTCTTTATGTAAGAGTACCCATCACAAACACAAGAAAGCTAATTGGAAGATTGTAATTAGCTCACAAGAAGCCTCCCGGTGTCATTGATTTCACAGAAGCAGCCAACCGGGCCAACTAATTGATCTAACACATTGACATAGCAGGCACCACGTATTTTCTGGGACTTGGAATTAAACTCCAAAAGTCCACGATTCTATGGTAACGGTCGAAATCAATGAAGTTCTGGTGTAATTCACTCAGGGCCAGGGGCTAATGGCCCTGTTTGGGTCGGGCGAAAAGCACACTAAGCCTGGCCGGTCTAATTATTGGGTCAAATATTCCGAGGAAATCTAGCCACAGGCTTGAATGTCATGCTGACCCAACCCATTTGCAAACTATACTCAGCCCATTAGCCGGGCTAAGTAAATGCGCTCGGCTGTCATGGAAGGACTACGTTGGGTCCTTATATGGGTACAGGCCGAGATGACCAACGAGCTATGGTTTGAATGAGGGCCAAACCCAGTCAGACAGATGGACTGTAACAACCTGACCCACTACCCACATGATATTATCCGCTTTAGCTTATAAAATTCCAATCCAATATTATCCCACGGTTTTAAAAGGGTAAGGACCAGGTTACACACTTATATATCTAGGATCAAGACTTAGATGTTTTTGATAAGTTTTCCCCATGCTTTCTCTTTAGGCGAATGCTCACCAGATCCAATGCCCTTTAACAGGAGAATGACAGGCGTGACATATACTTATGTAGCTATGTCTACTGTTATTTGAGTATGTATTTAAACTTATGTAAAGTGACTTTTTTTTGGCAGATTACACTTCTCTATGGGGATTTTTGGTGGTTTAGAGGGATGAATTCAAGTTTATGTGACACGGTAATTGCTACATGGTGTTGGTTTTTTTTATATTTATTATTATCCCCCTGTTATGGTGCTTACTGATACAAGCATATTACCGTAGTTCAGTTAAAAAAGGATTTTGACTCTATAGCTGCCCCAAGATTAGATATTGGCCGATTAACAATTGAAGTTTAAAAAATTCCCATTGATTTATTAGAGTAATATCCTAGGACCAATATCCAATCAACAATGGAATATCTCAATATTGCACAATTCTCCTTTTAATCACAATGTTTTAGCCCCCTTTGTTGCACGAACAACCCTACTAGAGTTTTTGAAGCTTCAATCGCCGGGACAACTTCAAATCTGAGGGCAGCCATACAATCGAAATCCCTTCATTCAGCGAGAGATGGATTGGGGTGGCCGGGATGATTAGATCTGGACCGGACAATGACAACCCTCCAAGAAGGTTGTCTCACTTCTCATCCATTTTCTATTGCAAAGCACGAGGGAACTTGTTGGGGCTGACTTAATTTCCAGCTGGAGCTTTTCTGGAATATGCCTGTGTAACTTCCTCATTTCAGACTTTCAGTCCTCCACGTAACAAATAGGAGTCTGGATCCTCTGAGTGGATTCCCCAGTTTTTCCTCTCATAATCTCATTTCAACAAACAGGGGACAAGAATCTCTAGGCATGGACTACTTTTTATAGATCTCGTGTTCATTTACTTACAACAGATAGAAAAAGAAAAATTTTTAAATAATTAAAACCTTAAAAGTGAACTGCAATATCTAGAATTTTAACATTTTATAAAGAGTGGGAATTAAAAATTTTCTGGAAAAATAATTATTTTTGAGAAATAAAATATGCAATTCGTATCTCACTATAAAAGAGAAAGTAAGTAAACCAGACAGAGAATTGATAAATAAAATTATGTATGAAATAGTTAAGTTAGGAGGAAAAAAAAGTGAAAAATAAATATGTTATGTATTTAACTCAATGCATACACCACACACATATATATAGGAGAATTCTAGTATATATCATTCCCTTACCATAGAGTGAAGGATGCTTATATAGCTTTCCTAATTTGTACATGACCATTCCTCTTTTTTGTATACCCTTTTGTCTTTTGGACATAAATATTTCTAATTGTGTAAACATGGTGAGGGAAGGATGCCTGCTAGCATTCCTCATATAAATATATATATATATATATCGTGCTAGCATTCCTCATATAAATACATATATATGTTTAAATGAAAAATACTAGCATGCATCCTTCCCTCGCCATGTGGTAAGGGACAAATGCATATTTAAAAAGATTTATGCACAAAAGAGAAAATGTCATTTATGGTATTATAAAAAAGAGAAATCTTCATATGTAAATAGAGAAAAGCCACTTCATTATCCCTCACCACAAAGTGAGGGAAGGATGCATAGTAATATTCTCTTATATATATTTCATATAGGAAAATATTACTATGCATTCTCATATATATTATTATGCATAGTAATATTCTCCTGGTAAAGATAAACTACCAGGCACGCTACAAAACTCCCATGGCGTTTTTTAAGAAAAAAACCCCGCCATTTTTAGCCTATGATATTTTAACACATATCATCTAATTTCCTTAAAATTAATTATTCCTTATTCTTTTGCTTCACATTTGTGAAGTGATAGATTTTCATTGGACATGTCAAAAGGAGCAAAAAGATGAAAAATAATTCCTTTTTTAGACCTAACAAGGTTAAAAAAGTGTTATGGTGTATGATGGTTTTGTCCTTTTGCATATCAATGTTTTTCAAAAATGGAAGTATCTCTCACCATAGTGCGAGAGACATATGCATAGTAGCTTTATCTATATGGAAGTGTCCCTTACCACAAGATGAAGGGTAGATGCATAGTAGTTTTGTCTTATATATATAAGAATGTGTTACTTGAGAATTTAATAAAGAAAGCTTCTTAAAAAAAAAAGGAGCTGTGGGGGGTGGTGGGGGTTTGAAGTATACAACCACTAAAACTGATTATCTAGACTTCAAAAACTCTTTGAGATAAATAGACACGATGATAACAATCATATTAATAAATTACGAGAGAAAACTAAATAATTTAGGCTGATAAGTAAAAATGAAAATAGTAGAAAATGCAATAAGAAAATAGATAACTAAAATAAAGAGGATAGATTATTAAAACTACATTAAATGTCTAGAATTTAGATATGCTTGTAAATATTAGAAAATGGGAAAATAATTCTAATGAAATAAGAAAAAAAAAACTATCAAAATTAAAATATTAAAGATTTATTAATGAATGAAGTTTTATAATTTGTACCTGAAAAATAGAGTAATGCTATTGGAGAAGAAGGAAAATGGAAAACATAATAATCAATGAAAATCCAAAACAATGATTAAACATTGAAGATGCACAAAGCCCTTTAACACAAAGAAAAATCTATGGCAATCCACTTGAGACCCAGGAGGGTGATGCATTATTCTAATCCCTGGGTTTGTTGAATAGTGTAAGTGTCTCGACGTATGCACCAAAAAAAAAAAAAAGTTATGTTATGCCATTCCAAAATAGTAAAAGAATAAAAAAAAAGCCTATTGAAAAGAAAAATCTACTAAAGAAGTGGGATAACTATTTTAGGCAATATTAGCTTAGTAGGTTAGGGACATCAAACTCCCCTTCTCAGAGTGAACGTGCCAACTGATTCATTTTCCTTAAAAAACGAGAGAAGAGACTTCATAATAAATTGAATCTAACATGACAACAAGGGGTTGCTTAGATAGTTGGCAACCCCACATGTGGCGATGAATTTTGTCACTCTTTCCACTTATATGGGATTTTTCCTTATAGACTTTCTCATCTCATTTGTATGAGAAGTTTCGTTATATATATATATATGGGGGATATTAATGTGCATACATCTCTCATTATGTTAGTGAGGGATACTTCTTTTTTTAAACTTAACAAGGTCAAAAAGGTATTATAATGTGTGATAGTTTTGTCATTTTAGTGAGGGATGTATGCATTTGAATATTGTCCTATATATATGGGAGAAATAATCCTATAAGAACTAGTTCTCATCATTTTTTTTTGTGAGAACTCTAGGTAGAGGCCATTTATCATATAATCCAAACTTTGTAATATACAGGGACCTTACTAGTCACTCGCCCTAAGTTTTGGTCAAATTTGAATTTACTGGACCGTTGGATCGACTGTGCACCAATCTAAATGGATTGAATCTGTGGGTCACGGATGAAGGAGTAAGGGACATATGATTAGGGCGAAACTTGATATGTGGGGTAATCCTATATAAATCTTTCCATCCCCCCCAGTTCCATCCCCAAATGGGACTCATAAGTGGGCCCCATAAAAATTTTCATGATAAATGCCTGAGAACAGTTTCCACAGGATCAAAGTCATATATATAGACAAAACTACTATACATCTATCCCTCACCTTGTGATGAGAGACAATTTCATTGTTGGAAAGTATTGATTTGCAAAAGGACAAAATTATTACAAATCATAATACCTTTTTTTACTTTGTTAAGTCTAGAAAAAGAAATTATCCCTCACTATAAGATGAGGGATGGATGAAAAGTAGTCTTTCTCGATATATATACATATATATACAAAACTACTATGTATATGTTCCTCACACTATAGTGAGGGATAATTCCTTTTTTATACTTAACAAAATAAAAAAGGTGTCATGAGGGTGTGATGATTTTATCTTCTTGCACATTAATACTTTTCAAAAGAGGATGTATCCCTCACCACAATGTAAGGGACATATGTATAGCAGTTTTGTCTATATACATAAAAGAATATTCATATACATATATCCCCCGTTAGATCTATTTCACAGGATTAGTGTAATACATCCTTGAAATTTGAAACTCCATTATGGTGCTCCCATATAATTATAATCAAGACCATGCAAGATAATAAATCTCATCCACTCCACTGATTTATATTAAGTTTTGATTATTAAAATTCTAAACAAACAAAAAAAAATTATTAAAGAAATTAAAAAAGCTTCACTGTCTACTTGAGCATCAAAACAGAAACATGATTAGGAGTTGATGTGGCATCCTGCTGATATGGTGTGCACCACCTTTTAGTAATCGAACGACAGGATCCACTTCTGAGCTAAAAATTTAACACTTTTGAATTAAAATTGGAGAATATATTCGCACATGCGATGAGAATCACTCTAACGGTCCGGACTAACAATCTCTAGCGGCGATGGAGCACCATCCTCGCAGGCATGCGTTACACATCCAGTGTAACGCAATAAAATATATATGTATTAATCTGGCGCATTCATTCGGATGAGATTCCGGAAAACAAATAAAATAATAGAGAGCTGAAAGCGAACAAGAAAGGCGTTGGCAGTCACCATCACGATGGTCAATGATACTTGGACAAAATTATGGGGAAGGGACAGATGATGCACAGGCAAGTCAAGAAAGAGATGCCCTTTTTTATTATTTTTATTTTGGGAGCCACACCCACCGCAAAGAGATACCTACCTAGTTTGAATAAAATATTACAAAAAAAATAAAGGAAAGAAAAAATAAGAGACGATCTTCATTTTTGTTGTTCTCAGGGTTTGGTGACCAAAAGGTTATAGAGCCACAAGAAAGGGCTATGAAAAACGGGACATAGGTAATAAACTATTGATTCCCAGGGAGCGTTTCAGATTGGTTTTATTTTGGCTTGCCAAATAACTTTTTACTTTCTGCCACACTTTTTATGTATAATATTAAAAGCCAAATCTAAAAGGTCCATCTTGCACAGTAAATATATAAAATTCATTGAAAGTATAAGAATCAATAATCAAAATGAGCTACATTAAAGGGCTATTATATAGAGCTGAGGCTTTATTATCCTCAGGAATCAGACTAGGAACTCCCCTCTCCCCATATGAAATGCTCCTTATTTTAAGGACATGTTTAGCTAACAGTCTCATAGAAGAATCATCTTTGATTTTTCTCAATTGCAAAAAACGTCTCCATTTAGGTAAGAAGAAGAAGAGCTAGAGAGGATTGTTAAATTCTCCCAATCCACAAAAAATTCTTGCTTCTACTTATTTTTCAGTCTCCACCTCCCCGGCTCCTCCCATCAAATTTTGCATACTGAGAAAGTATTTAAGAGTGACTCCTACGTATTCAAACCTGAAATGCAACCTAACAAATCGGAATATAATATGATCACAAGGAAATGTAGAAATCCTCTGGATCTCACTTTACCAAAACGTAACCCCAGTGCTTTTCATGTGAAAGTCAGGTCCCATCGATGCATTTAAATTTAACTGTAGGTGCTCTTTTGAGTTTTTGGAGCTCTACTTGGAGGGTTGGAAAGGACTAGAAACAATGCATGGTGAAAAATGACCCCAGAATGCAAAAAGTCTGAAATTCACCATGTAACAAGTGACCAAAGCTGACAAAAAGGGTGGGGACAGAAGGTCCGCGTCGTCGGCGGGCGTGCATATGCGCCACAGCACATTCAAACAAATGTTCTCCTTTCAAGCTAAAGTAATGGACCAAAATCGCCCAGTGCAAGATTAATCAAATATGACTTGAGAATTGCCCCACATTCAATTAAATCCTATCTAATATGAGATAAACCCAAATCCAGCTAATCACAAGGATAGACCTAAAACACTGCACAGGGTAAACGGAATGTTGAAAATGTGCTTAATGAATAACAGCCATAGAATTGACCCTTTGACAAAAACTTGTGATTAATGATGAATAAGATTGCATTATTACATTTTTTATCAAATGACAAATTCTATGGAAGTGCAATGAACTCCTAGTATTCCAGCTTGGGATTTTTCTGAGTCAAGCAGCAGAAGATCACACGATTCAAATTTTACCAGCCATTGCCTTTTGATGAAATTAAAACGTGAGGTGACTAGTATTTGTGGCTGGATTGGTGCCTAACACTAATACAATGATAGGCAAGTAGCACAGCTCCTCCTCTCACATAAACAAGGAGATCGAACAGAGAGAAGGCGTGAGAGCACATGAGCGTCTTCCTTTTCCATCCTCTGGAACAGACCATGAATGTCCCTACCCCATCCTCTCTACACGGCTCGTTTCGACTCACGTGGGCCCCACTTGTCCACCACGTGTCGACATTATCACGGGAAGCGTACGGCTATAAGTACCACACCAACCCCCTGATCATTGTTGGCACCAGTTCTAACATCCATCTTCCCCAGGAGCGAGTAATGGCGCCTGCTGTTGACGCCACGAAGCTCCGCTCGGACTTCATCCAAGT
Source organism: Sextonia rubra (assembly GCA_037013555.1). NCBI lineage: Eukaryota > Viridiplantae > Streptophyta > Magnoliopsida > Laurales > Lauraceae > Sextonia > Sextonia rubra. The sequence goes on along the minus strand of JASUAD010000001.1, from coordinate 24,550,956 downwards.
CCTTCGGTCTCGAAGAACCGAAGAAGGTACCAGAGTTGGATCGCCTTTCTCTATCTTTCGCTCTCAAACTTCTTGAGATTTTGATTGGAAACCGTAGAAATCTTACCCTGTTCTATCTCAAATCGGCGCTTCGACTTCTCCTGAGTTTGAGACAAATGGTAGAAAATCCTCTGCTGTTTTGTGCCGTTTCTGATCTGAAAATGATGAGTGATTTCGCTGCAATTTGTAGTTCTTACGTGGATATGTAGTGCGCTTTTGCAAGGAGATCTCTGTCTTCCTCTTTTACGACAGATCTCCGAATGTAGAATGGCGGATTCATATGAGATTTGATTGAAAACGCTTGAAATCTTCCGTTTAGGCACTTTAGCTTCATCTGAGGTTGATCTATCTTTCTGATCTGAAATTGAAGAAATTATGTGCGATTTTGCGGTCTTTGATGTGAAAGTTTTGGAGAATTTCTCTGTTTCTGATCTGAGACTTATTTTTTCAGTTCCTCATTCTCATTTGGAAATGAAGAAATTACTGACTTTTGTTCGCTCGTACGATTTTGCAGTTCCTCTTTCAGTGGAGCCTGCAAAGCCTGTTGAGTATCCGCTGTATCAGGGAGGTGCGAGCTCCACTGAGGTCGGATATTTCTTTTGTTGGCGTAATCCGCGGAACGATTTCCTTTCTTTATATTTTCTGTTGATTGATTGCTGATTCTGCTGTCTTTGGTTTGATTTCTGTGTTTTTTTAGTCGATGGAGTCCTGTCCTAGGGAGAAGATTGCGGATTTCAACGATCAGTTGGAAGAAGAAAACTTTTACTTGATTACAGAGGTAAATTTCTTATAATTTTATCTGTTCCACTGTAAAAAAAAAAAAAAGGGATTGGATTAATGTTTATTGTGAATAATGATTTTTGTTTTCAAAAGCAGATTGGATTGATTCTGTTTATATAAAAAATAGATTGAATCCTAGTTTCACTATAGCAATTATCAACAGGTTCCTTTGAATTCTGTTCGTCTTTAATCAACTTAATTATCATGAGTAGTTTTTTTTTTTCTTTATAGGCAGGTCAGCAAGGACGTTTGCCTGTGATAATCTTGAAAATGAAGGAAAGACAGCAAAAACGAAGAGCAGCTATCGTTTTTTTGCATAGCTCTTACAAAACCAAGGAATGGCTGAGGCCATTACTGGAGGTAAAGTGGCTGTATGGAGTGTGTCAACCCTTTGGTGTCATGCGAAATTCTGCTACGGCATGGTTGCCTTATTGTGAAATTTTCTTTTCAGGCATATGCTTCACGGGGATATATAGCTGTTGCTATTGATTCACGATACCATGGTGAAAGGGCCAGCAATGAAACCACATACCGAGATGTATCTAATTATCCATCTTTCTGCCTTTATTGTTTGGAATCCTTTTCTGTTGATCAGTTGGTATTAGTTATATGCATGCTTTCATTAGTTGATGAGGAGAAAAATAGGAATTTGAAGTTTGTTGGTAGTGTTGGACATATTAGCATTGGTTTGTTTTTCTATCAGTATATTAGTTTTGGCTTGTGACTGCTCTTGGAAATTTGAATACAGGCTCTTGTGTCAGCTTGGAAGAATGGTGACACAATGCCGTTCATATTTGATACAGTAAGTTCTTTTCCTATTTGGTACCCAATACAGAAAGTTAATGCACTTCTGTTTGAGCTGTACGTGACCATTAAATTATTAGCAATATTTATATTATTTGGAAAGACTCATTTGTTTTTATATAATACTCTGCGGTCTTCACCTCACTTCATTTTTATATACATGCAAACAAGAGCCCATGATGAGCATTGATTCGTCCATGCGGATCTTCAGGTTTACCAAACCGAAATGAAAATAAATAAAAGGTGATTGCATTTGGTTTTCATCTGATCCGATTAGCAATACTACTGTCCTTTAAATGCTTAATCTTCTAAAATATGTGGTTTTGGTCTTCCAAAATCAGTGCATAAGGAGTAAGGACCCCAAAAGCCTTCTTGACCATCTCAAAACAGAAAAAATAGGGAAAAGGTTCTACTTTTGGCCTTTTCCCCATAGGACTGACCGCGCCAAACTTGTCTCAAGGTGCAAGTCGACTCATTAGTTACTGAGGCCATGAGATGGAGTCTCCTTTCAAATCCAAGTAACATTAACTTGGAAGTGGACTCTTTGGAAAGACCACGGTTGGTTAAAAATCATGTGATCATTTGATCTTCACCATCTCTGTGCCTTTTATGGGGCCCCATGACCTTGATGCCCTCTGTTTTTCTGTTTTATGTACCTTTACTTTTCCAATTTATAGATCTTTTTAATACCAACAAGTTCCATCTATCTTTCTACAAAAAGAAAGACAATAAGTGAGCTTTAAATGAATTGTGGGATTTTATCAATGATGACAGGTCTGGGACTTGATAAAGTTAGCAGACTACCTTACAGAGAGGAACGACATTGATCCTTCTAAGATAGGAATTACTGGCGAATCTCTGGGAGGTTGGACTAGCTACACTTAGAACAGCTTGAATTTTTAATACTTGCAGTTAAATATATTCTTTTAATACTCGCAGTTAAATATATTCATTCATGTGGCAGTCCTGTGATGCAGGAATGCATGCCTGGTTTGGTGCTGCTATGGATGAACGGTATGCAGTGGTGGCCCCTATAATTGGTGTTCAGGTCTGCAAGCTAAAATTTATTGTGATCTCCATGTATGGTTAAGAGACTTATCAAACTCTGCTACCAACATGTCAGGGATTTAGATGGGCAATAGACAATGATAAATGGCAAGCCCGGGTCAACAGTGTAAAACCCGTGTTTGAAGGTGAGCTTGTAAATATCAGTCTAAGTTTTACGTTTATTTGATCTGGCTCATCTGCTAGGCAAGACCCATGACTTCCTGCAGGAAGCTTTCATATGCTCTTTTATAGATTTTACCTAATTCAGCTGCTATACTTAGAATGAATAATGTTATGCGAACGATAGGCATTTGTCAGATTTGTACATAGGGAGAAATCCGGAAAAACCAGACAAGTGTGAAATGCCTACGTGTTTTTGCGTTATTCTAATGGCCCCGTTTTCTACAGATTCAAATTCTATCTGGGATTAGGCCCCTATCTTAGCCTTTTCTTCTCTCAGAAGAATTAGCTGAATCCTGAAATTTTGAATGGAATTAATGAACAGTTGGAACCTAGGACAAAGGCAGAATGGAATGTTTATAAACACCTGTTCATTTATTCCGAAGTTGAGTTCTAATGCTGCTTAGAACAGGCCCAAATCTTGTATCCTACCTGACCCGCAGTAAACAACCACTCTTTAACACATAAGAGCTATAAATGTGGCATGTAAGCCTTGATGGCTGTAAGTAAGCTTCTTGACAATGTCTTGCAGAACCTCATTCTTGCCTTTCCCTATATCATTGTATCAGAAGTTAATGTAGAAGTAATAGTAAAGGTGTATAGAATTTAGTGAAGCTCATAAATGTAGATAGTTTACTCTCTTTTAATAAAACTTAGCTACCATTCAGGAATAAAAAGAACAAAGAATACTGCCGAATTCATAATAGCTCTCTCTTGTTTGCAGAAGCACGGATTCATTTAGGTAAGAGCTCAATAGACAAGGCTGTCGTGGAAAAGGTCAGTATCACTGTTTTCATGGTTTCTCTTTGGATTTTATATCTTGGAAGGGAATTTTATCAGCAGTTATCTCATTAAGCTTGAATTGGATGTTCCATTTCATTTTTTTTGTCATTCATATATATGATTAGCAGAAACAAAGTTGATTGGAAATTTATTGTACATATCGGCATATACTTTTGATCTTCAATTAACCTGGGTTCTGTTCATCTCTCTGCCATTAACCTCTTTGCCTCATGATTAATTTGTCTTTTTTCGATGGAGAACATTATGCGGTGAATTTTTCTCTTTTATGTTGTCTGTCCAATCAGGTCTGGGATAAGATAGCACCTGGTCTAGCCTCCCACTTCGATTCACCTTATACCATTCCAATCATTGCCCCGCGCCCACTGCTAATTGTAAATGGTATGACACCTCGAATACTTCAAAGTTGGAAACCAAAATTAGGGCTATGAAATTTTATCTGCCTCTTAAACAAATAACCAAGCTATCTTTATTTCTACAAAGTGGCTACTTTCTGATCTGGCATCACATGATGACAGTTATGTTTTTCCTATCATGTATGTTTTTTGTTTTTTTATTTCCTTTCCTGTTTCAGTGGCTGGACTTCAAACTTCCTTTTTTTTACTGGGTAATTTTTCATAGGTTTCTTCATCTTATCATCTTAGAAAGATTTATGCATTTGTAACATGCAGCTGCTGAAGATCCTCGCTGCCCTATTGCTGGTTTAGAAATTCCAGTATCAAGAGCAATTGAGGCTTATAGAGAAGCTGATTGTCCTCAAAAGTTCAAGGTATTGACTACTCACTGTCTAATAGTAGAAACTCGTAGAAGACTTTGTAAGAATTTTTGTGTTGGCTAATTCACGGGTTGGACAAAACTTGAGTCCATTGGTTTTGTATTTTATATATCTTTTAGTATGGACAATGATTTGAGTCGCCGGATACATTGAAGTGAAGAAATCGAAGAAAGAGCGACAAATTAAAGTGATTTTCTACGTACAACATGAATTAAAAAGGTCATATCTCATAAACTAAGCGTCGGATATGGGCAAGCGACCTATCATTGGAAAGCGCATTTCGAGTTGATATCCGTAAAGCCCAAGATTGCGTCAATCGGAGCTAAAACGAGAAAGTTATGGCCTTTGAAAGTTTGTAAAATAGAAGTGTTGAATTTTTCATCTGACCCCTCGGGAAGGTATCCAACCAATCGGACCAAACCCAGTAAATGAATCCGATTGATTGGACATGTGTTCGACCGATCATATAGGTGCAGAAAAGTTCGACGACTTGCGATTTTTTAGTCTAATTTGAAGGGAAACTAGCCTATTTCATGCCAACTTCTTTCCTGATTAATATATATTTATGAGGCACGAAATTGGAGATATAAAAATTGGTTTTCTTTCAACCCGAAGATAGAGATCTCATTGTTTAAATGGGGAATATATTTTAGAGATCATCTCCTTTAGAGCTTTCATTGGAGAGTTGAACGGTTAAAGTTCTGCTCTAGAGATAGCTGTCTTCTACATCTCTTTGTAAAAGATCATCTTCTATACGTAGAAGATTGTTTTGGAGAGTCAAGTGCAACATCTCGAAGGCGTCTAGGTACTTGAATCTGTGACAGAGAACGGCAGAGAGTCGTTGCAGTGGGGTGCTGTGCAAGGGATCACAAGGTCTTAGGTTACGTGATACCGGATAAGGGTTATGAATATATTTCTTGTAACTGTAGTATGATTCATAGTGCTTGATCTCTGGTCATGATTTAAGCGCATATGGTATGTGCATATCTTGGTGGCAACTGTAAAGAGGCATAAATGGACCTCAAGCCCAATGGACTCATGGGCTCAAAATGACCCGTGAGACTGGATTGTATTTGTCCTCAGGATAATTGTAGTTAGTTAGGATATCTCTGTTATGAGATATATTATCTAAGGAAGGTTGTGTGGGAGCATTAAGTCACCGGATGTTCTACAAAACCTTTGTTCTTTCACAGTGAAAGGCCTAAAAAACCAGAACTCCAACTTTATTGTTACCAGTTCGCACAGAATACCAACCGAGAAAACCTACCCATGTGTGAAACTGAAAGCCTAAGTCCATAATTTGATGAGTTGATTGTGATCGGTAGGTTTTGACTATGCTTTAAACTGTCATGAGTATTACCTGATCGTCATTCTTTAACCTTTTTTTTCTAATTTCTTTTTAGTGATAATCATCATACTTTGATCTGATCATAATCATCCGTTCTTTGTATTCAGTTTGCTGTTTTTGGCCAAAATGTTTATATGCCTTTTCTTTCTATCAGTTGATAGCGCAGCCTGGTATCGGTCATGAAATGACATCATTGATGGTGAAAGAAGCCAGTGACTGGTTTGACAAGTTCCTCAAGAGAGAATGCATCATTGACGGTGAAAGAAGCCAGTGACTGGTTTGACAAGCTCCTCAAGAGAGACTGTTGCTGTGTTGTTGTTTCTCTCTATAGCTTCCTTTCAGTAGGAATCTCGACATTTGCCATGGCTATCAAGCGGTTCAGAGCTGCTGGTGCTTGCTTTGACTTCAGCTTCCCATTGTCTATTTCGTTTCGTTCATTTAGTAGGTTATTTATTAATTAGAAAAATTAGTAGGTTATTTCTTAATATTATTTGAAATGTGGTTATGTATTAATTGATCATCCCACCGTGTTCCTCAGCATTTTATTTCCTTGTTTGGTATGCACCTCTCACTTCATAGGAGTGAGAATGTTTTTTGGTTTATTTATTATTTTTTTTAATCCGTAGTGAGAATGTTTAAGATGGTCTCTTTATTTTTCTTTAGTTAGTTTGCACTCTTTCTTTGCCTGAAGAGATTGCATAAGATTGTCCATATTGTGATAGTAGTGTAGTCAACCTCAACTTAAATATGTGGGTCCACCGTTTGAAAATCCAGAGTCCAAAAGTTTCAAGCTGTGGCCTCACCTTGGTTTGCATATGTTAGGCTTGAGCTTATCTTTCTTAAAAAAAAAAAGCATCATTGACTTTTGGATAAATAAAAAAATGATTAAAAAATAATTGATTATTGAAGTTTATTTTCTGTACACAGTGGAGTACATCTTTTTGGCAATTTGAACTGTTTCTAGATGTGCAGTCTCCACCACTCAACTGTACAAGGTTCCAGTCCAATCAGATTACATTCTCAATTGGATGATATTAGGCTTCAGCCTTTCTATACAGAAAGCAGTATGGACCGATTGATTCACGAAAAGGATAATTACAATACTAATTAATGATGGTTTACTAAAATGTTTGATTTATATGTACAATGTGTCCCTACATTTGACAAGTTGGATTGTCCATGGATGTGCAGTATTCCCATTGTCCCGCCCCCCACACACCCCACACAACCACCAAACCAAAACGACTGCATATATCTGTTTGATTCAAGAAGACGACGATTAAAATTCTGATTGATCATGATTTATAAATAAGCTTAATTTTTTTGCACAATGGGGCTCACCTTTTGAATATTTGGATTGTCCATGGATGTGCAGTACTTTTTCTTTTTACATAATTAACGGAGCTCCAGCCCCACTCGAAGCAATATTCTCAATTAGATTAAATGAAAGGCATGTTTGCTTCACCTTTAAGACTTCATATTTCTATAAATGATTAAAATGAATGATATGTAACGATGGCCATCAAATAACCTCCCTTTAATTAAAATTGAATTAGGGAAAGATGGGAAATGAGACATCAACAAAGTAATTCGAATCCTAAGAAAGTCGAGTCTCACCTACCATGCTACATTGTATACCCTCACCACTCCTTTAATTTGATTCATTCCTCACGTCTTCAACAATTCTTTGGTTTCCTCACCGATTTAACAATTCACTCATTTGACTACAAATTCCTACCTATTCCATTCATATATATATGACAATATTCAAGTGCAAACAAATAATAGGCCCCTAGACAATTTAGCTATAGTTTATCCTTTGTTTTGATTCCATGCAAGTAGAAGAATTTCACCTTTCCATTTATGTTTCTAGATAGTGAGGATTGAGATTGTAGGCAAAACTGAAATTTTTTATATTTGTCAAAAAAAAATAAAAAAAAAACAAAGACGACCTCTCCTGTTTACAGACATTCCAGTACACAGTTGCTGATTAGAAAACAGCTGTACATGCTTGAATCCCTAGCCGACCCTATAATTCCATCGGCAGAGCCCACCGAAAAACTAAACTGCAAGAAACCATTGATCCCCCTAGCATTGTTGCTGGCCAAATGCTGTTTTAGACATTGTTGGCCCCACCATCAGACTCTTCACGTGGTTAAAATACAAATATTGGATCAAATCCCATAGAAATCAGGAGCGAGCCAAACTCCCAAGTAGAGTGAAGTTTTGCCCAGTGACAAACATAGAAGAGATTTTGAGCAGTTTTTAGATTTTAAACTTAGACACCGAGTAGTTTCGTTAGTCAGAGCCCAAACGATATAGGGTTGTTTTGGCCGTTTCTTGCTAAAACATAATCAGAAAATGAAATATTGCAAGTCTTCAATTTCAAGTGCTATTACAGGCAGCTCAGTTATGAGGCGCCTCCCTCTATCCCTTGTTGTAGAATTGATGGTGAGGAACTTGGGTAGTATGTGTAGGTGTAAGCATTTATGGTAGCTGAAAAAAAGGGTGGCCAGCAGTGTTTTAAGTTGCTTAACTTGGCATGGAGAAAATCAATGTCACTCAAAGGGGGTCTCAGCTGAGTTTTAAAATCGTAGGCTCATAAACTGGATTAGTTGACACTTGAGACCTTTTTTTTTGGGTATCCAGCTATAGGGGGCTGGGGCCCAACACTCGGTTGAGGAAAGTAGACCTCCAAGAGGTAGAAAAGGCTCTCGGGCGAGGGGCGTGGGTAAATCTTGGGTGAGATAACAGAAAGCCCTCTTACAACAAAAATGTGCTTGGTCAAGTTCGAACCTTGATCAAACTGGTAGCATTTGCTACCTTTTACCACTTGACACTCGAGACTTGACACTACCTCAGACAAAGAAAAATGTCAGAGAAAAGGAGAAAATCCACATGCTAGATTGTCCCTTAAAAGTATAACTGCTTTTGAGACTAGTAATCCAGACTGAATCCTAGCCATCAATTAATACTTTTACTTTCCACAGAGGAAAAAAAGACTTCTTATTTTCCTTTTCTACATTGGAGGGAAATTACTGCATTTTTCATTCTAAACTATCTAGCCCAGACAACTGATTGACAATTACAGTATCATAAATGTCTCAGGCATCAAATGATTTTCCTTTTCCTAGAGGAAGAATAAAGGAACTGTTTCCATTTTCTCTTACATTGAATTTGTAAAATTGATGTATTTAATCCTCAACCATCTGTTCATATGGTTGACTGAAAAGTTAGGGCCCTTTTGGATCTTTACAAGCTTGGGTGCAGTAACTTCTTTCACAGAAACCAGGCTTATGCTTTTGGTTAACCTCAGTTTCCAGTAACTGACAAATGTGTGGCTCTTGGCAGAACTAATTACAGGTAATTAGAGTATTAGATAAAGTTAGAGCAGGCTACCAAGCTCGTAGGATCCAAACAGGACCTCAGACTCATCAAGTACTGTGTATTTAGGAGTCATTATCCATCCAAGGTGACAGGGGCAATCAAGTCAATTATTTCATACACTTATACCAGACCATGGTTTGGGCATACAGACACAGTGTTACTCTGTAGATGCTCAAGTTTAACGATCATTTCTTTCCTCCGCAAGTTTCCACCCACATAGAAAGAAGTTTTGACACACGATGTAGGAAACCATTTTAACCTGAGAAGTTCCAATTACATCAATACTCATTTGGCACACCAGTTGAGAGAAAAAACAAGATAATCACCCTTTCTTCGGCATGGCAGCAAGCCTGGTATACATCCTTGCCATGGATCTGTATCCCCTGACATCACCAGATCTGAGAAGATTTCCTGAAATGAGAAAAAGTTCCACAATACAAAGAAGAATTAAGGAATCATTCAAAAGAAAGAATTTCAAGTCAATAGTATTGATTGTCAAAGGGGTTACTATATTATATAAAAGTAAGATACAAGATGAAAAAAGGGTGGATGAAAAAACCCCATCCACTAGGGCAGGTATCATCACCAACCAAAATTTCCAAATGACAGGTCTCACGCTCAGAAGAGTTATTCAGCTGGTCAGCACCATTGCACAAATCTCGTTCCTGGGAATTTATTACCTCTGAGATAATATCAGAGGATTTTCAAATTTATGGGCCTTCTAGAATCCCACTGAGATAATTAATATATGATAAAGTGGCTAAAATATATAAATAAAATATAGATGTTCTTGGTAAAACTCACAAATGTTGAATTAAAATACCAGCCTTTACAGTTATGATAATAATTTGAGAAAATTCACTACATTTCGCTATTTTTATTGCTTCACATAATGTTCTTAAAATATCAATGATATTTGTGACAGTAGTTGGCAACCATAAGAATACACAAGGTACTTCAAGGGGTTTTAAGAGTAAAGATCTCAACAGGCACACACCAGATAAAGTGATCACAGTTGGTCACTCATGAGTGTTCTTCCTCAATAATAAGCGGGGAAGGTCCAGCCACCAGCTTCTCAGAGACCAATGAAGAGCACAGGGCTTCTCCTCAATGAGGATTGGATATGCTCAATTTTGGTGAAAGGAGCCTTTTTTTACAAATATAATCTTAAAACCCATTTTGTGGGGTAGCATTGGATGGATAGGTCCCTCTATTGTATATGTTCATTCACCAAGTGAACTATGAAAAGTGAACCCAATTGAATGGCCTATGAATTGTCCATAAGTTCTAGATGTTCGTGCAGGGCAACTTTCATGGCACTTAGTGCATAGAGCATTTCTAAATGATATTAAGTCTACCAGAATCACAGTTGAGGGGGCAGTCAGGTTCAGGATGAGCCATCAAAGCTATTATGGCCCTACAAACTGCCTGGAGTGTCCATGCAGGGCTCCAAGCATTCTTCAGGATGTCCAGGCAAATCTCGCCTGCCTGTAAAAGTTAAAATCAGCATCTCAACCATGTAAGAGAAAGTGCACACTTATTTCAGGCTACGAAGCTTCAGGTGCATAATTTAAAAAAAAATCACCTTTTTCTTCTTCAAAAAAATGCTAAAAGAATGTGAGTTGCCTCTTTATTCAATCTAGTCATTTGGAGTTTCCTCCTTTGCTCATTTGAAATCTCATTTCTCTACCAGCATCCTTTTTGGCTCTTGCTGTTTGGTCTGGGGTCTGTTTCAAGTAGAGGCTAAATTTTATAGGAACTACCACTATTAGCAATCTAAAGGGGGATTTAGAAAGAAGAAACGTTCATACTTTTCAAGGAAAAATACCATGTACGTCAAGGGTAATTGCTGGAAGAATGAATTCATAGATCTTCAAATGGGGCTTACAAGCAAAAAGAGTTTAAAGGCATTGCATATTTAGAACTTGAAAGAAATAGAATAGTGTTACTAGAAGTTCTCATCCAGCTGCAGTCATAAGTTTACCACAAACTAAGCATGGACTACGATGACCTTTGAATACAAATGAAAGTTCTCTTGGAAAGCCTGGGCTATTAGGTGTTAGGAAATCATCAAGAAGGACAAGAAAATACTCTCGCTTTCAGGCCCACCGGAGTCGGAGATAATAAAGCAAAAGTAATGGTAATATATGAAGTTAGATTGTTCATCTTCCTCAGGCCCATTGTCAATCAAATCCAATTCAACAAACATGGTAAAAATCATGATAAGTTGTGTCATCAATAGAGGCTTGCAGCATCAACTAAAAAGATTTAGGGAAAACCGAAGTGTGTATATATTGAGAGACATGAATGTTGAGGCTGAGGTGCTTGCTAAAGCAAGAGTGCTTAGACCTGATATAGCTTATGCAGAGGCATTACAACTGTATTACTCTCTTTGATGTACTGCTTCTGTTTCAGTCTTAAACCTTCACGAACTGTTTAGATTGCTTTAGTCTATTACCTTATTATACTTTCTAGCTCTTGTACAATTCCTTGGCTCATCATCATCATCATCATCAAAGCATTATCTCAACCATGTTGGGGTCAGCCACATGAATTCTGTTTCTCCATTCCATTCTATTTTGAGCCAAATCCTTCGATAAGTTAAACTTCTTCAAATCTGATTCAATGACCTCCATCAATATTTTCTTCTGCCTACCCCTTAATATACTGTTCTAGCTCTTGCACAGTTCCTTGGCTATTTTGTAAATTTTTCTTTTCTTTGCTTCTCAGACAAAAAGAAAAAGGTAACTAAGTTTTATTGCGGCCAAGAGAAACCAGAGTGAAAGGAAAAATCCAACAAAATAGGCAAGCAGGATAGGCCACGAGCCCCTGGATCATAATCAATAGCTTGCCAGAAACAAAATGATCAACTGATGATACATTATACACTGAGATGACACCTTCTGCTTTGAGATCGATAGATTGGCTGTAATTGATTGAACTTTGGGGATTATAAACTGAGATGCACCAGACCACCACAATCTTTATCCAAAAATCCCTTTCACATAAAACTTCAAATCATGTTCATTACCTATGATGCTTAGATACAGCAATGACATGTAAAAGCCACTCTATGAACATTGCAGGACATGGATTTTACTTGTAAAAAGTGAAGTATCGAAAACGTTATGCCATGATATGCTGCCCATTTTGAAGTATCCGTGTGTCATAGTTCATTACTACTATATGTAATCCCCATTTCTTTCTTCATCTTGGTGTCCCCTCCCAATTCTTTATCACTATCATTTTGAGCACAAGAAATATTAAAATATTCAGGCAAAAACACACTGAAAAAGAGAACATTGTAAGTTGATACCTTAAAATGCACATTAGGATGGAAGATTTTTGTCAAGAAATGAACTTGACAAGGCAGCAAGGGATACTGCTCCGGAATAGCAAATGCCAGCTGAAATACACCGCCCTCATTGGGAGTTTCCGAAGGCCCCTATACAAAAGGGAGAGGACAAGATGAAGCCAAAACTAAGCACAGCAGCAACAAGATAACTGCAGAATCTACAAAAGAGAGAGAGAATCAGGGGAAAGAAAGGACATACCTTGATAAAAGCAGTCCATTTAAATATGTTAGAATCATCACAAACCAACTGAATGTCTGAAACCACTGCTTTCTCCCGCTGCACCTCTTTGTACTCCTTGAAAAGCCTAGCCCTTGATGCCTGTAGGTAAGGCATGTAACAGCAAATGGAACTTTGTTATTGCATAATGTAAGCACAATTGGCATGCATCACAAACCAGATGGCGAAATAAGATGGGATAGAGGGCAGCCAGGCATGCAATTCATGACCCAATTACATAGGTCCATACTAAAATAAACCGAAAACCAGGCGTGGGATGGTCAAACTTGATTAATATCTATTAAAACTGCAAATGAGGGTAATTGAGATCATGGCGGAGGACAAAAGACAAACACACCCTAGGGAAACCAGGCCTGAAAAAGGGCATGACATTGCCATAGACACACCGATGCTTAAACAACTTTTGGAAGGCATGGCTTTGCACCATGTTTTAAAAAATCGGCCAAGTCCAAGTGGACTCAGACGTGGCCCAAACCAAGGAGGGTCGGCCCGACTTGGCCAGCCGAGTCCTATGGGATTCGACCATGGGACTCAACCGAGTCTTAATGCAGCTCAGCCGAGTCGACTTGGACTCGGTCATGATCAAGTCGGGTCCCAAGTCCGATTTTTTAAACATTGCTCTACACTTGAGTGCCTGACTCGTCTAATATATTTTCCAAGTTCTATATAGCTATTTGTATGGCTTTATAAGATCTCAATATCTCATCATTTCAAAACTAGAATATTGTGAAAGATGTTTCATACATTACATTTTACGATTATAATTGTTTTGTTTTGGGAAGTTTAGCAACTGGTTAGGACAATAGCCTAAACCTAAGAAGAAGGGTTTAGAATTTAGATTACAATAGAGTTAACTACTGTCATAGACTCATAGCAAATTATTTGCAAGTCATTGTAACACAGACCTTGTTATGCTTTTGAGTTCATGAGGTTTTAAATCAGTTGTTGGCTCCAAGGAGAAGTACAGAAAAACCTCAAATTACTCCAACGTGAAACAAGAACATATATTTTGTTGAAAAACATATTCTTCGAAAAATTGTCATTTAACCTCTTCTAGCATATATTATTTGGAAAATATAGTTCAAATATCTCTTGTTGCCTATCTACCATGATTCGTTACAATTTCACTGCCTAAATACCTGAGCATACTATGTTCCTGAAACTGTCTTAACGTGACCGTTAGAAGAAAGACAACACAAGAATCTGCGATTTGCTGGTCAATCAACAAGCCCACCAAGCAAAGATGAAATGAGTGACTTGAATAAAAGTCATCCAAGTTGAATGGTAACTAACCTGCATATTGCTAGCTAGCAATCTCTTTCTTAGCCTTCAACTGCAGACTAATAAAATAAAATGAATTACATTACTGCATACAAATCAGCTTAAACAGAAGCACTTAGAATGCAAAGAAAAAAATGAAGGGGATGCCGCCCATAATTCACCACTGAATAATGACACTAAAACTACTTAAACATGCAGTTTGACGCGACCCCCAGTTTAATTTGTCACTCACCATGGATATACTCTCTTATGGTTTATACTAAAAAAAAATGTGAGGCTGTAAATCAAGGGTTAGAATGACCCGGATCATGTTTGTCGCCCAAAATCTAATACAAAATGAGTACTTTCTGTCACTCTGCTACTACCCCAATGATTGAAACACGCACAAATCATACATAGTTATTCAACATTTGGGTTGTTTTCTGACAGTAGAAACTCCATAGATTTAACATGAAAAAGAAAAAGGATTGAGACAGAAACCGATAGAAAGAAGAAAATCTAACATGACAACAAGAAAAAGACCGTTTCTAGAACAGCAATGCAATAGAAATGAAATCAAGAATCGCACTTGCAAGCCTAAGAAACTCATTAAAAAAAATAAAAATAAAAAAATAAAAAAAAACCACGAGAGAATGGGTTTCTTCGGAGGGGAATTTTCCAAAATAGTTGCATCCTTTTCCGAAATTTCAAAGAAGGTCCATGAACTAAAAATAGTCGCGTCCTTATGCTGAATTTCAAATAAGGTAGCATCTCCACGTAGCTAGCAAAAACCTACTTTTCTAACTCTAACTGACTAGCTAAATGGCTAACTATTATAAGCAAAAGGTTAGCTAAAATTAGTTTACCATTTTTTACTGGCTAAGTTTTAAAATATTATTTTTTTAAAATTTTTTGCTTTTGATTGGATAGTTAAATTGTTTAATTGAGTTGATTGGATATTTAAAATAAATATTAAAAGAAAGAGAGAGGAAATAAAGAGCATTATCGGAGATGACACTAGTTAAAATAGATTAAAAAAAGTTATTTTTTTTCTAGCTATTTTAGATATTAAATAGAAAGCATTGTTGGAGATGCTTTTAAGATTTTCACCAAGCTTACCCGAAAAAAGAAAAAAATTCACCAACAAGAAAACTTAATATCCAGAAAATGTGGTCACACTCAATGGGGAACACTTTTTTTCTTCTTTATTTTTTCCCCAGCTATCACTGGGGATATGCATATAAATATGGTTCATGCAATAAAATCGAGACTCCAATTCTCATGCATGGTGTCTCATCTCAGACAGCTGCTACGGGGTGTCTCATGCATGGGAGTCTCATTTCACACAGCTGCCATGGTTCAATATTGGACAAGTAGGGTGTTGTATCATAGGTTGTATTAAACTCACTCATCTAGCTTAAAAACAGAATCACGCAGAAAACAACGCTTTGAGATCAACACTTGATTTCATAGTAATAAAACTTAAAAGTATTTTAACCTTATTTTCAGATTTAATCCAATGGTGAACGAAGGTTTCATAAGTATAAAGTTAGGCTTGAAGGCCGGTCATAAGATGACAAGAGCATCAACTAGTGGGGCACACCTTATAATCCATTCGAGCAGGCCACAAAACAAGAACTCCTTATGGTCACTAGTCCCAGTGTTTGACACTCATTTAAATGAATTAGAGCATTGAATTGACTGAGCACTTTTATATAGGAAAATTTTGTAGGCTATTGATCAAATGATTAGAATCATTTGGCAGAGGGGGCCCAATACATAAAAAACAATGTTAACCAACAAATGTATGGAGCACTTAGTGTAAATGGTAGGAGCATTGTTTTGCAATCCTGAGGTCTCTACGCTATCAATTTTGAATTGGGCGAGCCTCCTTAGCATTATAATCCACAGAGGTTGGCACCTAGTGCAGGCCTATTTGTTAGTGGGGTAGAGTAAAGTAGAATAGAGTAAATCCAAAATCAAGAAAGAATAATATATAATAAAGGTTATGATGATTTTTTTGTTTTTAGTTGCTTGATTTGAAATCTTTTTTACTTTTTGTATAAAAAGTAAAGATTTTTTTGTAATTTAGTGATAACTTTTTGACTTTTTTTGAAAAAATAAGGAAATTTTGAATTTTCAAAGAAAAAGAAAGAAATTTGAATTTCAAATATTTTATTTTACTTTACTTTACCTCACAAACAAACATGCCCACTAGAATAGAAGATTTTCTAGCCGTCAAGGCAGTAGCTCAATGCATTTGAGCATTGGGTTTGCTCAAGTTCGACTCCCACCTCTTGCATTATCTAAGTATTATGTATGCGGCCATGTATGTATTCCCCAAAAAATACTCTTTGCTTGTCAGAATCGGATAACCTTATGCAAAGATCCAAAGGATGAGCTGGAGAGCGATACCTTAAGTCGTAAAAAAGAAGGAAATTTTTCTCCTATACACAAGCTTCTATAGAAGCACATGCAAACCGTCACCAAAGGATTCCCCTTAATTTCAGAAAGTCCCACGTAACAAATGGCACTGATGGGTAGTAGGCGTATCTTCTTCTACACGGCGAGCGCCCATGAGTTTGATATCAAAAGATTGAGTGAGATTATGCACACATATCTGCTAATCAATTATCTACTCTCTTTGAGGAAAATTTCAAATAAGGTCTTAAGCTTTTCCCTTATTTTAAAAAAATGACAAAAGTTTCAAAAATTTTCAAATTAGACCCTAAATTTTTCGATAAATTCTCAATTAAAGACATCCAGCAATTTAAATGTACTTTCTGGTGACTTTTTTACTCAATTTTCTTACAATACAAAAATTACCAATCATTTAAAGCCATGAAATGGTTTCAACAGCTACTACATGCGTTCATCGTGGGGATACTAGTTGTCCTTGATTGCCGTTAAAATGCCAAAAAAGGAAATGAAGAGAATATAAAGAAACTGAATGAGGATTTTATTTTAATAAACGGTAATCTAGGTATTTAAAAAAATTTTTAAAAATTAGACAATAGCTTTAAATGGACAGATGTCCTTAATTAAAAACTTTTTGAGAAACTTAAAGACTAATATAAAATATTTTGGAACTTGTGTTCTTTTTAAAAATAAAACAAAAAAGCTTAAGGCCTTATTTGAAAATTTTCCATTAAATAATCAATTCCTTCTTATATTTCTTCCGTGGAGCTCACTCCTATGGCTGATAATTACCATCTTGACCCCGGATGTGGGTGGATTCTTTTTGGATGCAGGGTATGCCACTCTAAGGTTTGTTCTCTGTTGTGAGGAGTGAATTCTCCCTCTTGTTTTATTTTTCAGAAAATGAAAGACCTTTTTAAAAAAAAAGCATCAGGCATAACTGATATAAAGGTTTACAGCTGATTGTGATTTTCAAAAGGTAAAAATTTTATATTTTAGGTGTTCAGATTGCTGAAAAAAAAAAGTGCAGTGTAACCTTTTAAAAATAAATTTTCTAATATTTTTCAAAACTTTTTACCCTTTCTTCAAAATCACACCTAAGAGCCGACAAGTATTTTAGGCAATAGCTGAGTACGAAATGCATATTCTTGCAGGAATTTAGATTCTATAAGGATTTGCCCTACCGTGACAATGAGTGAACCTATCATGAAATGCCACATCACCATGGAGCACTCCTACCTTGTATGGGGCATCTACCCGCATGCATGGAAGGCTGCCCTTTGGCTACGCGGCGAGCCATGATAGATCTTACTACGGTCACCGTGGGGTGAAATATCAAAGGATCCGGACTCATTCTTGCAAGGTTATTGGACGATGGGCGATTTTCACCTTCAAGGGCTCCCGCATGGCTCAAATGTGAAATTCTGTAGATGCCCATCGTTCCAAGGTTTCGCTTTTTGTAGAAGCATGGATCAAGAATCTCACACCATTCACAAGCGGGAATTCTGTGGGTGAACATAGCACTTGCTTCTTGATAATGTCTTACTCGTCGTGTATCCATCTTTAACTCTACGATGAGGCCAACAAAAGGAAAAAAATAATCTCAACAGTCATTTCGATCCAGCCTTTCACCTAGTGGGGCCACCACGGTTAGGCCAAGGCAAAGAAATCATCCATCTGACATCCAATAACAGCATATAACACAAAGCTTTAATTCCTGAAATTGGACTCATCCAGTTGCTGAGATTCCCTGGAGCTGCCCGAACTCCCTCATTCCTTCCTTTTCTTAGTACATATTTTACAGGAAATATACACAACGTCAATCAGCAGAAAATGTATACAAATAAGAGAGACACTAAGAAGAATATGTATAGAAATTTCAAAAAGAAAATAGAAATAGAAATCAAAATAAAAGAGAAGTCTAATTTTTTACAAGCTCCCAACTTTGCTACTACTGGGTTTCATTGGCTTTGACTTAGCCATAACCACGAGATCACCAAACAGCTTATCCTCCGGCTTGGACGGCCTATTTGGCTGCACATAAGAAGATGCAGGCATCTGATAGTTGTTCATCGGGGACCGGCTGTTATCTTGCAAGGACAATCCATACATTCTCTGATCAAGGAGCTGTGCAACAGGTTGCTGACCATAGTACCCCCCATAGGCTGCCAGCTGGCCCCCGAGCATTGGCTGAGGATATGGATTTGCAAACTGGTTGCTTAGCATCGGTTGCGGGTACATGCCAACCATCTGGGCTGCCTGTACTGGTTGAGGGTACATACCCACCAACTGCCCTCCTTGCATTGCTTGAGGGTACATACCTTGCATTGCTTGAGGGTACATACTCATCGCTGGGCCGTTTTGCAGTGGTTGAGAATACATGCCCACCATTTGGCCAGTTTGTGTCTGTTGGGAATGCAAATCCACAATTTGGTTGCTCTGCACTGGCTGAGGTTGCCATGCAATCAGCTGTCCACCCTGCATTGTTTGCGGTTGTGTGCCTGGTGAGTGGCCATGCGAACCCTCCAGCTGGTTGTTTTCTGGTTGTTGGGCTTCCCAGGGAGGTGGGGGGAGGGCATTGCCACCTGGGGAATTTGCACCTGTTGAGAAAAAAAAATGATCGGTATCTTGTAAGCATAAACCCAGGACCAGAACATTCTCCGGCCATGATCAATTTGGAGACCATTTTCAGTCACGCATTCATAATAAAAGATGAACTAAGCAGATAAATGTGAGCCATTTTCAGGCACACATTTGTGAGTAAGAAGAGATGAATTGAGCAGATAAACCATCTAGATGTTTTCAGTCAGGCATTTGTAAGGAAAGATGAACTGAACAGATGAGAGAACTCCAGGAATTATTTGCTGTAGTTTCTTCCCCCATTTTAATGCAGCTTCAGTTATTGTTTACAAGTGCATATGAACTATAGACACGTTGTTGACTGGAGCAGTTGATTGCTCATCAGATAAAAAAAGGAAGTTTCCTTCTGGATCTTGAAGGCAGGAAACGGGAGCAGCTGATGTGAGAGCAACAGAAAGAAAATGCTAAGGATGCTCATGGATTAGACACCAAAACTACAAATAGTTTTTTTGGTAGAAAAAAAACTACAAATAGTTAAAGGAGTTCCCAGCAGAAAGAACAACCATTTGCACAGCACATTTGAGGCATGCAAGAGATGGGAAATTATGAAAGGTGGCACTACCCCTAATGATACTGACAAGGGAGGTTGAGATGGAAAAATCAGTATCCACCATGTAATTCCTGATTCCGTACCTCAATGCACTGTGGAATGGAAAACTGTCCATTCTGCTAAAAATCGAAGGGACAATATGTGGGGTACATAAAAAAGCAACTTATATTTTTTACAAGAAGCATCAGTACATGAAATAGTTGAGAAAGAACAAGACAGTGGTACCATAAATGAGTGCTTGCTGCTGCAAATTCAAGCTCTGAGCATTCTGACCATTCCATGCAGGAGTTGATCCATGGCCAGAATTGGTGACCTGCGTGTAGGGAGTCTGTTCATATTGAGGTTGCCCTGAGTTTGGAACACTTCCATTGGAATGGAAAGTAGGCTGTGGAGGCTGCAAAGATTGCTGCTGCTGATACGTGGATGTTGATGGATATGTTTGTGATAATGGATAAGCCGATGGAGAATACAAAGAATTGGCAAGACTATTATTCTGGGAAAACATGTCAGAAAGGGCTAATATATTCTGCTGAGAGGAAGGAGTGGCAGGTTGTACACTGACAGGAACAAGGGCAAGGGAATTCTCAGCTTCTGGAGTAGTGTAATCATCACCACTGAGAAGGTCCATATGTGGATCGAGCTTTATCAAAGGGGGTGTGGAATCCTTGGAGGTTGGAGGCGCAGGAAGCAATAGTTGCTGTGGAGGGGGCTGACTTACTGTACTTGAAGCTGAAGTGAGCCTGGACACCATTCATATGTGAGTGGCAGTGGAGCAGATTGTAACACTACAGAATAAATCAATTGAGGATCCCACATGAATATGTACAAATATGAAACTAGGAAGCACTAGCACAAATGTATGATATTGTCATCACCATGACTAAACCCAATGTCATCCAAATGGAGTCAGCTTTAGTCACAAATGTATAGCAATCAATGAATGAAATGTCAGACCTTGGTCCTCACATCAGAACTTAAAGAAGATCTAGCAATTTAATTTGGCCAATATCTAGTCATATATTACCAAACTCGAGGGAAACTCTGTATTCATTATAAGATGGCATGCAGTGACTGATTGATCACTATTTATAAATTTTTTTTTTTGAATATATATATATAAGGATGAAAATAGCAATAGCGGCGGGCATAGCAGTCCATTGTTGAAACGCTACGTAGCAGTGTAGCAATGCGATTTGAAAAAATCATGAAAAAATCTGAAAAATTATAAAAAAAAATCTAGAATATTGAAAAATGATAGAATTTGTACTTTTCTTACGAAAGTAACTAAGATAAGGGGCCATAGTGGTCCCCTCATTGCATGAGGTCTTGTATCGTTGTATTAATATAAAATATAGTAATGACCTTTTCTTTTCTCACATGTATTGATATTGCTTAGAAACAAATGAAAGGCTTATTAAAAAAAAAAACTATGTAGTGAAGAAATGTCATCAAAATGTTTTTTTTTTTTTTGAGAGAAGAAGTAAAGAAATAAGTCATACTATGTAAAAGAAGTAAAAAAATAAGTCTTAGTATGCATTTCAAAAAAATTTGGAAAATAGCTGTCAATCACACTCCGTAGCGGTCTGTAGCGGTCCTATAGCGGCCTCGTAGCAGCCACGGCGGAAATAGCAGCGCTAACTTCAATAAAGAGCCGCTACGCCCGAAATAGCACATAGCGGCCACTATTTTGATCTAATTTTTTATATATATATCCTGAATCTTGATTATCCTGCCCACTATCCATAAATGTGCTTTAAGTTTATTCTGTGTAAAAATGACACAATCTTAGACTAACTGAAAAGGGAATTCAATATCCCATTCATGGGTCAATATGTACGAACAAGAATGAAATCAACATCATCTTTTGAGAATTTCCTTCTAGGAAAAAGCCATGTTCTCAAAGAAGAGCTGGAGAGAAGAAATGAAGGGGCTACAACTCCTGGCTTTGATCCATCAATCCGCATTAAGGATATGGACTTAAAGTGATGGCTATTCAATTTTCAAAAGAAATCATCATCATCATCATCATCAAAGCCTTATCCCAACCATGTTGGGGTCGGCTACATAAATTCTATTTCTCCATTCCGTTCTATTTTGAGCTAAATCTTTCAATAAGTGCAACTTCTTCAAATCTGAATTAATGACTTCCATCCATGTTTTCTTCGGCCAACCCCTACCTCTTGATAGATCCTCCACCTGTATATCCAAACTTTTTCTCACCGGTGCCATTACTGGCCTACGCTCAACATGCCCAAACCATTTTAAACGAGTTTCTCTAATCTTATCTCCTATTAGTGCTACCCCTAAATGTTCTCGAAAGCGCTCATTTCTAATTTTGTCTTTCCTAGTTTTACCACATCCACCTAAGCATTCTCATTTCCGCTACATCCATCTTATGAATATGTGTCAATTTTCAAAAGAAACAAATAAGAAAAAAAGATGGCTATTCAAGCCAACACGTATCTTGTAATCATGACCTAGAATCACATGAATAATGGTTTTAAACAAACCATAGTAACCCTTCATTTATGGACCTTAAAATTTCAACTTTGCGAGAAGTCATTTCTTTGTTTTTTCTTTTTTTTTTTCCAATTTAATGCTATATATCAGATCCACAAGCATCAACTTTGCATGAGTATCAACTCATCAAGTGGTAGGTATATGTGCGGTTTGGATTAGGTGGACACCATTATATGGTCTCTCACTTTAAAAAAAAAAGTTCTTGCGAATTTTCTTCTCTGCAATATTTAATTCATTTGATATTATACATCCTTAAAAAGGCTTGCACCAATCTAAGAAATTTGAACAAACAAACATTTTCCTTTTTTGCCTTTATTTAAAGAGACTTAGTTTGGCACTTAAGTGTTAGTATTTTGCACTGTTTGCTAAGAAAAATTGGGCATACTTTAAAAACTTCTGATTTTTCTAAGATTAAATAAAACGAAACATATGAAATGGACTTTCTTGCTCAAAATCTAGCATGCAAAACCATTTCAATCTTTTTAGCAAAGATCATTCCATCAAGTCATCAAATTTAAATAGATAGAACCGTTTCTGAGAAACCATCGATTTAGATATATGACATAGGGAACTGATGAATTATTTTTTAATGTGCCCTAGTGAAGAGAAAGGCATTAGATTGTGAATAATTCTTTCAGAGTTTTTTGGGGCCACATGAAAACTCGACACAACAAGTAGAGACAGCTGCGATTAGCAAAATAACAGTCTTCAGGGTAAAGCCGTGACAGCCACTATGACCCAAATTCTCAATCAATGGTGGTTTTTTTTTTTTTTTTTGAAATTGAAAAGTTGGACTATTGCCCAGGAGTGATACCTTAAACTTTAAGATACAAGGATCGATCCCTGGGCATGTAATACTAAGGTGTCAGCATCACTCAACCATGAGTGTGTGGGCTCAAACCAAGGCTTTTATAGACAAAAGTGAGCTATTTAAGAGCCGTGTACCATCTACAATTACAATCTACACTAATCTCTATCTATAGTATGGTAATCTTTGGGGCTATTCTATATAAAACACACATTATATATCTTTGAAATGGAAAACATACATAGTATATTAGAATGTCTCACAAGAGTATTATGGGTCAAAAATTCCATTTTCAACAATTTTCTTTCACAATGTGCACGTCTTTAGATACATCAGTATCTTCCAAGTAACATGGAGTATTCAGCAATATGAATATATGATATTGGTAGCTAAGCATAAACATGAATCTATGTTTTCTAGGAGTTGGATTTCAACGTTTCAATTTCATCCACTCCAACAACTTCTTTCATGACATACAATGGCTGCTGCCTCCTATTTTTATGCCAAAATCAAAGCAAATGCTCTAATGGCTAAAACAAGCCCAATAACACCAGAAAAGGAGGACATTTGGATTACCCTCTATCTGGCTGTGTGTTATTATCTTGAGTTGTAAGTGCAGCATTATTGACATCACGTGACTGAAGAGTTTTTACTTTCTCCAGGCTTGTGGCAGTTCCAGATGCAATGCTGTCATGCTTGGTCAGCATTCGCTGCAGGTCATCATTGAGAGCCAGTCCTTGACAGAGTAGGTCCTCATCCCTGAACAAAATGTAGTATTATTAACACAAGAACATCATCTTCCACAACAAAAAGGATTTGTGGTTTTTTGTTTTTTCGATCACAAATCACAACCAGAACATTGGCTTCCCTGGTACATAAATGTTTATAGTGACATCCATGAGATACACACACAAACAAATACAAGAATGATCAAAGTGAGAACGTCTCACCCATGAAGTGGTAAAACAAGCATGGTGGCCAACTATGATGCACGGATACTTCAAAATGGCTAACGTATCGTGTCGTATCGTATCCGATACTTCACTTTTTATGTGTAAAATCTATATGTCCTTGCCATATCTATAGCGTGTCCTTACCGTATCCATGTCATATCTGGGCATCATTGGTGGCCAACCACAATGATGCATGTCATTTCATAGGGGCTAGGGAGTAGGGGGAACCTGAAGTGGCATACTGGATTGGGGATGAACAAACTTTCTCCAAGATTGAATGACTGTAGCAATATACTCTAAGCCTTGCAAAATGGCCACATCCCCCATCCAGAGTGTCCCCTCACATACCAATCTCCTGAATGCGGATGCATCCAGGCGGTTAAAATGGCTGTTGCACCACATTCATTGACACTAATGAATTGGCATTCATCAAGGTAGCTATAAGATGACTGTAGCAAATGGCAATATACTCTAAGCCTTGCAAAATGGATGGACACACCCCCAATCCACACAAACACACAAAGACATAAATTCTAAACACAAACATAAATATAGAGAAATTTCACAAAAAAAAAAAAAAAAGACAATTTTATTGCCAAGCAAGAGTTATGTCCAACTGTATTAACACAAGTATATATTGGTAGTACACCTCTTCTGAGTGGGTCTAAGAAACCGAAAGTAATTTGTCCTTTCCATGGGTTGGGCAGTGAAGATAAGTAAAGGGAGGCCTTCTTTTGGAATGGAAAGTAATGAGAGGCCTTACGAAGTAGAGTTGACAAGCTGTACGACTCTATGCTTGTATGTACGGCACTGTTCAACGAGGTCAATGATCACTTCCTGCCTGAGACCCTGGAAATCAGCATTAAAATACTCTGTTCAGCACTTACAATGAATAACATATGGACAAATGTCCAAAACTCAATTCAAGTTCGATTCAGTATGGAGCCGAAGGGTAAGTAAACTCAACACAATTTACTACTCAAAAAAAAAAGAAAATGAAGAAAAAGAAAGCTTAGGGCATCCATGGAAACATCTAGAAAAATAAAATGGACTGGCCTCTTTTCTTATGATGCCTAGATGCACAGGACCAAACCATACCACTGCTGGATGTGACATGAATACTACAGGATAACATTTTAACACATCCAACAGGACTAGGTCCATTACTTCAAAATTTTCTATTATTTTCATACATTTCAGCATAAATATATTTGAGCAAAAATGTGAATGTTAAAAAAAGTTCTAATGATAGTACTTGGAGCAATCTCACTAAAGAGGGGGAAGGATAAACACCCATATGGATGAATAGAACTCAACTCTCTCAATTACAGTCTCCCCAGTAGAAAGGGATACCCCAAAAAATCTTCTATTTCTTTATTTCCATTTCACTCAAATAACAGCCAGAAAGGACACCTTCCAAATCACTCTACCTCTAGTTAAGCCAACCACCATTTTCCAAGCCTCAAATGAGTGACAGAACTCTCTCGGAAAACCAGCTGCAATCAAACCACCTAAAGACCAATCTCCAAAGGACTTGGGCTAAATGAAATTTTAGGAATACATGATCTACTGATTTGGCTTCATCAAGGCATATGGGGCCATGCATTTACAATGTGTTGTCTAGCAATTCTGGCGAATCCTTCTACCTGTGAGGAGATACCATTCACTGGTTTAGAGTCAAAGGAAGGATATGGGATGAGATTGATTTCAATTTTGCATGTTTAGGTCAGGTAGCTATTAAGGAATCCAAGGAGGCAGAAGCGTTGGAAATAAGGTAGGCAATGAAATTCTCTGCAAAGGCTAACTTTTCAAGTAGATTGCAGATAGAAGCAACAGAAAGAAAGTGTCACTTGTCGAGTGGGTTCTCAAGAAACATGTTCCATGGCGGTTTATTATCAAGGAACTTTGGTTGTTTGGGGAAGATTTTCCATGTGCGTTTAAGCTTGGGCCAATAGGCGTTGGTGGAGTGCTTCACAATGGTAAAGAGAAAATTTTGCTTTTGTTCTCTGGAAGGAGAGAAATTAGAGAATCCAATGAGGGAGAGGTGATGGCAAACATAGAAGCCCTTCATTGGAAAGTGACTCATTCAATGCAATCATACAGGCTTGTCTCAAGGAGTTAAGTTTTCGTCTTTTGTGCCGTTTCAGGCACTTTCAGCACAAGATTAGACCAGCCAATAGTTTGACAGGCACTCCAGCAAAACAAGGAATGGATAAGGTTGGACTACCAATGGCTCCAATCATATAGTTGTTCTAGTTTTGATGTGGGCATAATGCTCTTATACCCGTTCTTGTGGGGTCCTCTAGTGTAGTTTGTAATCCTTTTGCCCATTGAATAAATTTACAACCCCCCCACCCCGAAAAAAAAACCCAAAAAATAATAATAATATAAAAATACTCACTTTACTGTTAAATGCTTTTCCTCCTTTTAGGATATGTTTGTGTGACTAGAGGATTCCCTAAAAAAAAGAGGGATAGTATTTGACTTTCTAGACAACTCTTCCTTGCCTTGGTGTGACATTTATTCCATGCAAAAAATTTAAAAAAAGTGTGAACAGATTTTCCTCATTAGAAACAACTTGGATCTCCTAAAGAGAGAGAGTAGGAATGCAAGATGTATGTCTCCGCGGTAGGGGTGTACACGGTTCGGATTGGATTGGATTGAGCCAAATCCGTCACCAAACCGTTACCTACGGATTGACGGTTTTATAATCTGTCACCGATCTGTTGCCCTTTAAAATTGATTAGAACCAAACCGTGGATCAACGGTTCGGATCGGTTAAAACCGTCCAATCCGTTGGTAGAGCCCATGATAGGAATTCTTTTGCAATAAAATAAAATAAAATAAAAATAGAAGTAAAAATTGTAGGTGGCCCATTGGTAAAACTCAATCATAGGTGGCCCGTCTCTAATCTTCCTACATGACCATTCCCGAATTATTAGATGAAGTCATTGTTAAGATCAACATGTTAGACATGTTCATTTTATGACATGTCTTGAAGAGACCAGATTTTGAAGAGGTTCAAAAAGGACACATTCAACCATCCTATGAGCTCCCACAAGGTGATTATAGTATAAGATAAACAAGATGATTATGGTATAAGATAATTGCCACATCACCAAATATATAATGCAAAATACAAGTAATAATAGAAAGATATATAAGTAGATACCCCAAATAAAATCTTTAAGCAAAAAACCTAAATTTTGAGTGCTTCAAAAGCATAAATGGCTTACTAGCATATATCAAATCAGTTTTTTAACTGAATTCCACTCTTGTAACTCAAAGAGAATTGTATTATCAGTTCCATAAGGTCTTTAAAGGATCCTAATAGAAATTCATAAGGAAAATTTTAATAGAATGATGAAAAAAAACACACAAAACACTAAAACCTTCCGGAAGATATTTTGCAATGGGTAACACACAAAACACTTAAACCTTCTAGAAGAAATTATTGTCTTTTAATATTTTTTTTATTTCAACGGATTGGATCAGTTTAAATCCATGGATTAATGATAAAATCCGTCACCAATCTGTTACTAACGGATTAGGATTTTTCCAATCCATCACCAATCCATTAACCATCGGATCGGTTTAACAGATCGATAGATTTTTTGTATGCCCCTACTACGCGGAAATGGAAACCTGCGTTGTATGAAATCCTCTCATTGCACAAATACACCCTTAGTGTAGTGTTTTTCCAGTCTGAAAAAAGTTTTCCTGTTACTAATCAAAAGTATATATACTTCCTATTAATCTTGTTACTAATCAAAAGTATATATACTTTCTATTGGAAGATTAATATTAATATCATCTTGTCAAATTTATTCTGCTGAGATCTGGGAATATTGTAATACAAGATGGAGATGGAGAGCCCACATGAACAATGGTCTTAATGAAATGATAGGACGTTTGCTATTGTAATTGATGCAAACGTTCCATGTTGACTGGCATTGATAACATAGTTGGACTTCTCTTAAAACTCAGAAGCGAGAATAATCCAATATTTAGAAAGACATAACCACAATCTGCACAAGTCCAAAACAAGAGAAAAGGATAGCAGCAACATTTTCAGGTAAAACCCAATTTGAGTCAGTGTTAAGACAAAATCCATTGTCCGAAAATCCATTTCTAAAAAGATCAATTACAAGGAAAAAAAAGTGTTTTGCAAAAAAGCCTTGCTAAATATATACCCTTAGGACATAATTTTGGTTTACCGAGACTCTGGAGCACTCAATCAAGTTCATCTGAATTCTATGAGAACAGCAGTATGACTAATTCAACTGAATTCTTCACTTGGTCATTTTAGCAAGTTATTTAATCATTCTATGTAGAAATGATACGTGCATAGAAAAATGTAACAAATGACTACAAACATCAACAGCCCTCTAATAAAGTAAATGTGTTTCAAAATTCAAAATCTAATCTACATAAAATATGGAAACTTACAGCCTTGTTCCCAGGATCTAAAGCATTTAGCATTTCTGCAAGGACATCCATGATACCACGGGCATTCTGAATTTCTGTCATACTAGCAAATCAGTAAGCCAGTGTAAGTTGACTCATAATTGCAACCTTGAACAACAAACGTAAGTAGGATAGTAAATCAGTAACCAGTGGCAGTTTTAGTTTTAACATAAAATACAACCATAAGAATAGGACTTAGAACAACATAAAAGAGTTTTTCATGGTCACAAAAAGACAAAGATTTACATGTTACCATCAGGGAAAGGCATAAAATATAGCCAAGTGTATATCACAACAGGACATGACACATACAAAAAGGTCCTCTCTTCCAGTAAACAAATTCAACTAATGCAGAAAGCCTTGCGAGCAATGATACACACAGACCTAACTGGATCCTACACATCTGCCTATCCTACCTGTCCAAGTGGGGAAAAGTACACCAAGAACTTACTGCAAGTAGGATCTAATGAGTGAGAAAAGTGGGTGGATGGGGAGGATCTAACAAATGGAAATGACCTCCGTGTCCATGTGACTTGAAGGTAGATTGATAAAATGGTTAGGATGCAGGCTCATTCACCTAGTGGGTCTCAACATACTCTAGTAGACCATACACCATTAGGCATCATTAATCTGGTTCTTAACACAACACCATTCACAAATAAGTACATGCCAATTGCCAGCTCTACTTTGGCAATTGCAGAGACTACAGTCTACACAACAATGTAGATGATGCAGACTCTAGTGTTAAACTACAAATAT
The DNA here is from genome assembly GCA_037013555.1 of Sextonia rubra. Classification (NCBI taxonomy): domain Eukaryota; kingdom Viridiplantae; phylum Streptophyta; class Magnoliopsida; order Laurales; family Lauraceae; genus Sextonia; species Sextonia rubra. Next base: position 24,521,827 of record JASUAD010000001.1, on the reverse strand, counting down.
ACATGAATCATAAGAGAAGAGACAGCATATAATGCAGATTATGTCTAAAACAGCATGCAAGTGTACTATGTGGTCACTCACACTATTGATAAAAGTTTCAAACATTAAAACCCCATGTGACTGGAGAAGAAATTTATCAGAGAATCTGAAAAAATTAAGTGATCAAAGGGCAATATATACTCATCATACCGAGATGTCAAAAACCAACATATTATTCTGCCAAGAAAAACATGTTAAAAGATCTAACTTAGAAAAATATTTGTCCAAACATGTTGCAGGAGGACCCCACTGATATACCTCAAAGCTGGAAAATCAGAATTCATGGATGACTCGGGCACCTCTTGTCGGTAACCAGGACTTCGTGCAGATTCAGGGTAAGTCAGGGGATGCGACTGAGGAGGAGTAAATATTGGTGCTGAGCTCTCAGATCTTTGAGGAAATACTACACCAGCACGCTGATACACAGGAATCAACTTAATTAAAATGGTTTTAAAAAAAACTGAGCCCTCTCAATAACACTGATAATTAAAAAAAAACATTTTAAACAATCAATATAATACATAGAACAAGACCTCTGAGACAACCCTCTTGTGTGAGGGTGTGACATTGGAATCCCATATTTCAAGAGGATGTAGCATTTCATCTCTCAATGGCAATAAGATTCCTCATTCTCAAACATGATATTGCTAAAAGGATCCCCTCCTCTCCTGATTACTTATATTTATGAAAAATTAGTACCCTTTTCCTAAACCAGATGGTAGGAGATGAAGGTATCCCTCATACCTTTCTTAGTTATGACATTATCAGTGTTAACCACAAGTATTGAGTTATCCAGGAATGATTTTTGTCACACAAGTTCACATAACAATATTTAGGCAATCTAGACAACTGCAATGACAGGACCAACGGTCTAGACTGGAAGATCATAACCGTCCAATCTTGCACCATGTTTCATACTGATATTCTTTCTATTTTATAGAGTTAAGTAGATTAAGAGTGGTATTTTGATGTGAATAGAAACCATCCCAAAAAAAATTCAATAAGGCGAGTCTCAGTATATTTGATTGGTATACTAGAATCCTATAATTTTCTGAGACGCTCTTTGGCTCATACTAGATCTGGAAAAAGGTGACTCTCAACCTTCAATACAAATTCTTTTGCCAACTCTCTAGTTAAATAACATGTACATCTGATGAAATTTCAAAATACCAAAGCGAAGACTTACCAACAATTCCTGGTATGCAGCATAGTATTGTGGATACCTTGCCCTCGGTCCACCGAAAGCTTCTTGCCAGGTATCAATAAGAGTAAGTATCTTGTCCCTGACATGAAAATCAGGCTGTATATACAGAGAAAACAGACAAGGCCAGGACGGAATTCATCAGGATATATGATTGACAAAAGAGAAGGCTAAACTAGCCAGAAAAAAGTGGGCAGTTCTATGACACTTCTACAGATGGGACACTGAACCTTGTTGGGTTCCAATGGACCTACTAGATGCAAAGATGGGTTGTGATAAAGGATATCTACCAATCTACACACCTCCATCGGATGGAGAATGGACAGAGTCCCCACCGGTAAAGCAACTGTGATTAGTATCTAGGATAAGGTTAAGAGGGTCCGCCGACAATCAGCCTCATCAAACAAGTTTAGCCATCCAATGTAAAACAATAATGAATGGTTGAAAATTATTTAATGCCAATCATCGAGTCATCACTTTAAATGAAATGGCTAGAAATATCAGATGAAGCTAATTCGTTGTAGGCCCCCTATCCACAGCCCACCAATGTAGGTAGGACCAGTGGACTCTACCAAGATGCCAAGTTTCTTGGCTGGAAGCTTATCCATGAATAGACTCCATTATTGCCTGTTTATGTTTTTAGCAAAGAAAGCATAAAAGAAAATTGTAAAATCAGCTACCTTCTTTTTCACTATCTTCACCATCTCATGCAGGATATCTTTCTCCGCAACATGCATACGAATAATATCCCCACAGTTTTTTACCAATGTCTCCAACAGCTGGAAAATGGGGAAAAAAAGAAAGAAATTACTGCTCTGTAAGACAGAAACTTCTCAAATATAGAGTATTTGTCTCCTTTTTTTCTACTTCTTGATAGTCAACAGCAAACGTTTCGCCAAGAGAAAAATATGGAAGAAAGAAAGAGTGCCTTTAGAAGGGAAGCTGGTTTCCTCAATGAAATTGCTCAGAAACACAAATGACATAACTTATTAGATCAGTCACAGTAAATTTTATTAACACTTACAACGAAAGAATGACAAATTACAAGGAAAAGAATGAAAAAAGGACATCAGAATCACAATAGACCCTGACATTGGCTGAAGAGCTTAAAATTAGCATGCCTAATACTGTGATATAGAGAACCTAGCAAAGCATTATGAACTATGAATTTGCCTTAATTCTACCACTTAACTCCCAAATGTTCAATGATAACTCCCAAATGTTCAATGATAAGATTGTCAAGATGAAGCCCCACTGATCACAAAGATGAAGCCCCACTGATCACAAAACTGGAGCTGCTTTTGTCTTTCGATAATAATGGAGACATGGGCACCATGAAAGAATTCATTAGCTAATCCCAACCAAAGCAAGAGTTGGCTCATTCTAGCTGTGAATACACAAGCCTAGGTCTCAAAATGCCTGAAATTGTGGGCGAAATGGTCTTTACTGCTTTGGAGGAGGTGCCTTTTGCCTTATCAGGTCCAGTTGGAGAATAAGACTTTAATAAAGTCATAGGATTCTCCTATGGGTTTATATCCCGGACGAGGGTTAGGATGAAGGTTTTGGACAGGTTCTACTGATGGAGTTTTCTCAGTAGCCTCCTCTACCATCTTGACGAGGGGTTCACTCAATGTTAGCCCTTTGTCTGGCATCTAGATTTTGAAGGCCCGCCTAGGGTAATTGCATTAGGATGGCTGGCTCTTAAGGGATGGTTCTCAGTTCTCACCATGGAAAACAGTTGAAGCAGGAGAAGAATTATAGCTAATGCTTGTCTCATGTGCCTGAGGATGAGGAATTGGTGAATCACCTCTTTCTCAATTGTAGTATGGCTCAAGCTCATTGGAAAGCAGTGATTGGCTGATTTGGGTCCAATTAGGTCTTCCCTTGGAGTATCTCGGCCTCTTATGAATCTTGAAAATTTTCTGTGGGCTCTACCAATGGTAGATCCTTGTGGAGATTATCCTCCACAGTCATTTTGTGGGTTTTGTGGAAGGAAAGAAATTCAAGGTGCTTTGAAGGCCAATTGACACAAGATAGACCTCATGGCCACATGAGTAGCGCCCACGTAGGTTTAGGAAGTTCCCTGTATGTCAATTTTATGTCATTAGTTTATTTAAAGATCATAATTAGGTTTAGTTTCTAGTTTATTTAGTTTCCTAGTTTAATTAGGTTTTTTAGGCCCTAAGTTATCTTTACTATTTATATGGCATTGTAGTCATGGAATTATTAAAAGGTTGATAATTAATTGAGTTGGGTTTTCCCCAATTGAGGTGCGTGCTCGTGTATGGTCTCCTTGGAGACATTTGAAGTGTCCTTGCATACATGCTTCAGCACTTCCCGCAAGCTCTAACCCTAGGACCTGCATTACCAATCTACTACTGCATGTTGATCAATAGGGTAAAATATTGCGTTGCTTCTTGGGCTCTTACTGGTCCTCAATTTCAGGGTATCTCCATTGGGTTAATTTTGTCTAACTGGAATGAGGTGGCTTTCACATCTTTGCATCGGAATCATAGTGGCCCGTGATGGTCTCCTCCACCTTTAGGGGGCTTTAAGCTTCGTGACGAAGATCATTTCATCAATGCTTTGTTATCCAAGATTTATGTCTTTCCTTGACCAATCCCTAGATTTAAATATAATCAATAACCAGTAGGCAGTAAGTCCTATGTCGTTAGTAGCAAGTAGTGAACAAGTAATGAATAGTAACTACCAGTAGACTGTCCACTACATACATAATACATGATTGATGATATAATGATACCACATACTCCACACATAATAAAGAGTGATCAAATTTCAATTTAACTGTCTGTCCAGTAAATAATTGACTAGCACGATTATGGATGAATAGATACATTATCACTGTTATTTTAAGATCATATAAAAAAAACGCAGGACCTGAGTGACAACGATATTCCAATACATACATTTATTCTTGTTACTAAAAGTAAATATAGAGACATAAAATTTTCTGATATTCTGAATTTTGTAGATATCTTTTTCAGATTTTTTTCCCTCACAGTAAATCCACACATCTACAACTGATATGTAGTGATTTAAAGGGCGGTCAATACGGCTTCCACAACTGCTTTTTCTAATCATTGGTAACAAGCATAACAAATTATTTAAGGACACCCACCAAAAGAGGTGTATGATGTCGTAAGGCTTTGCTTATGTGCTAGTAAGAACATAATTCAAAGATACAAAGGGGGAATCTAAGCCACAAGATGTGGCCCTCTTATGTACTGAAGTTGACCACCATCATAATTCTTTCTAAACTATTTGCAGGACATTCACAGACATTTAGGTTGTCAATAAGTAAGAATTTTGAGACATGTATGGACCATAGTTGCAAAAAGCTCTACTCGAACCTGCAATGTTGTTCCTACTTCATAACTTTACACCCACACCAGTGGAGATAAAAATGATTCATCAATAAAAAGAGATTCCAGATTCCACAAGTCATCTGCACGTTTTATCTGCTAGTCAGTGGCGCGCATAAACAGATTAGTGGAAGGGCTGAAACTTAATCCCATTTAGACGGATAAGGCCATGAATGAAGAAGTTTATCTATTCGAGTAACATTGCAAGTCTCTCAAATGGACATGCACACGTGCATGAGAGAGAGAGAGAGAGAGAGAGAGAGCGAGCATGCCTCCGTGCACCAAAGTTAGAAACAATGAAACTTTGGCCACATATTTTCTTCGAGTATATAATAGAACTCAAAAAGTCAAACCCAGATAGATGGGGTAAAGCTATGATGAATTGATGATGATGATGATGATGACGACGACGACGACAACAATGATGAGAAAGGGAACATATGAAGATATTTAATGAATTCAAGGATGATGCAATCTCACATATCCATAACACGAAAGAACAACACAAATATTGGAGGTGCATACCGTGAGAGCAAGAAGTTGAACTTTTGGATTCTTACTCCCCATGCGCTTCTTAATGCCTTTTACTACATCCTTGGATTGCCTGGTGCCATTAATTAAACATTAAAACATTTAGCAGCAAAACCAGTAAAACCAATGGAGCCTGCTTGGTAATAGCATGAAAATAGACCAACTAGCAACAAAAAAGTATTGACTTCTCCAAGCCATTCATATGAAACAAAATAGATTCTATGATTACATAAAATAAAATTAAAAACAAAAACATCATCTACAATGGAGCCTGCTTTAAGCCAAGAAGAACCAAATTTTCCGCAGCTTGGTATCTTTGCATTAATAAACAATAAAATAAGTAATCAAATAATGTAAAGTTATGGATGCCAATTTTATAGTTGGGGTGGAAGGAATTATTCTCCTGATTTAATACAGCTCTTCCTGTTGACTTAAAATGAGGAAAAAAGAGTTGGTGGCATTGCAGTCAACAGTCATAGAAGGGCATGTAAAGGAAGAAAGAGTTGGTTGTCCCTTTTATGTGGTAATGTCCCCTTCTCTTGCTCCATTTTGCTAAATAGGGAGACATTATGGATAGGATCACACTCTTCAAACATAAATAACACTTCATTGGAACCTGCCAATACAAAACTCAGAAAATTTGATGAAGATCACCCCGACTACATGCAAAAAGAAAACCACGAAAAGGAATTATCAATAAATCTACCCCCAAAAAAATGCATGAGTTCAAGACTCTACCCCCAAAAAGAAATCTAGTATACAACACAAACTCATTTTGGATCCACATTGAGGGTCATTTGCATGAAGTGGAGCCAAATCGAGGATCTCCCAACTTTTGTGGCTATTTTTGGTTGAATTAATCATCTCAATCCCTAAAATTTTGAAGGCAGAAAATCTACCCAAAAAAAATACCTAAGTAGTCATTTTTCCTCAGAAAGGGCTGAACAATCAACTTATTTCTTCTTTTTCACTGGTAGGAAAAGCAACTCGAACCAACAACCTAATGGTTGCAAACGTTGAGCACCTTCCAAGTTCCAACCACAATGGGCTCTTGCAAGGATGCAACAATTGACAAAGCTTTCTTTCAGAAATTGGAGGCACTGTTAGCAAAGAACAAAATGGATAGCAAAAATCAATATTTCAAAAGGGGACGCCAAAGGATAGTTAGAACATGCTCATTGTTGCAACCATGAAGTTGTGGAGTTGAGTCTTGCTACCTATCCATGGAGGAAGAAACAAGGAGGCCAAAGCAATGGAAACAAAAAAGGAGAAAGGACGTTGAGGACAAGAAAAAAGTATTGACCCAGCCAACAACATGCATGATGCAACCCTCCTCCTTTACATAGCCTTACGTCCAGTCACAAAAACCAGCGGAGTTGAAAAAAGAGGATCAGTGGGGTATATAGAGTTAAAAAAATGTCCCTTTGGAAAAGGGGTGTTTCAGGCACTCTTCCAGTTTCCATCAAGCATTTATTGCAAAACTATAGCTTGGATAGTTAAGGTAGAATCAAGTGTGGGGCCCACCTATTGAGAACCTGAACCATAAAAATAAATGCAACCTAAACCGATAAAAATAAATGCTCGCCCCTAAATGGACCCTTACCAAATTTCACTCCAATTGGAGATGAGCCCACCATCAAATTGATTATGCATAAAACACATAATTCTTTTGTAATACTATATTATATCTCATTAGTATTGTAGCATGCCCAAAACATATTGCGGTAAACTTTTGCCATATCACATACAAGAGAGAATTATTTACATTAAGCTGTTCAGTTTTCAAATAGGTGAGTAGCATATGAAGCCTAGCGAATTTATCTAAAATTGGACTCTTAGAAGTATGTATCAAAATGCACATCACTGCAGGAAGTGGAACATACAAAGAAGAAGCCGAACTGTGGGCAGGAAAGGAATTTTCATGTTCCAAAATGCCCTGCATCCTTTTTTGCCTTAAATGTCAATGCTTCAATTGGCCAAAATGAGCATTAAGTTGCATGCCTCAGATAGGACCAAGCTCACCTAAGGAGGTCTTTCATGGGAGATATCATTTGGTCTAGATCCCTTTTTTTAAGCACATGGAACACCTATGATCAATCCAGCACCCTCACGCTCTCTAAAACCTGGCCCCTTGCGCCAAAATAAATAAAAAAATTAAAAAAATTAAAAAGAATTGGCACAGGCCCAAAGATGACACTCATCCAACTGTTACCCAGATCGAAAGCTTTAAAAAAAAATGTGTCTTAAAACTATTAAACTTGAGGGCCATGGATCATGATGGTTTAAGGGAGTTGAAACTTTACATAATGTAGGTCCCATCCAGCTCTTTCAAACCCCCATCTTCACATGATTGATGTGGCCTCAGGTGGGCCCCACGAAGGACTCCACACAGAGGGTCCATTGTGGGCTCTACAAAACAAATTCTGCGACCGTACCGCATCATCTTGTAGACCGTTTATCCTGTATGTGAAATGAGGTATCGTTTATCCTATTCACTGCATATGCGGACTGTTTGATGAAGGCGCTATTGATGATTCGATGCTGCTGATTTTGATTTACTCCTTAACAACATCTTTCAATCACCCTCCGCCTGCCTTGCGTGGTTGGCACACATCCAGGTGGGCCCTTTAAATTTTGCTCTCTCTCTCTCTAGTCGAAGAATAGTCTCTCTACAAATGGAGCATCTAGCTCCAACTACCCATTATCACCTATCCTGTCAACAACGACTTGCCAACTATTCATTGATCATTTAAACAAGAATTTTTTCTACCACTTCCATCACATCCAAACCCAGAAACCAAGAAGGAGAAGAAACAAACCCCATCAAAAGAAAGAAAATTCAAAGGGCAAGAGAATAACTCACGCAGGATCGCGATTCAAGACATCGCATATCTCCAGGTTCATCGACCAGTCAGGGCCGATCAACATATCGCTCGTGGCGCGCTCCACCAACGAATTCACCATCGCTCAACTCCCAATCGCCCGCGAACTTCAAACAAATCGACAAATTCAACCGGAATTTCTACTGTTCAATGATCCAGTGCCTAAAACAGATGAAGACGACGACGAACAAGAAGAAGAGCGCCGATCGACCTTAGAGCTGCTAAGGATTTTGAGACGATCGCTGTTTGCTTATGGGAAAGAGAGAAGTGGGTAGCAGAAACCCTAGCAAAGATATCGAAGTCAAAAAGGGTGTGAACGACGTTAGACAAAGGCAGCACTTGCTTTGGAACTTCCTCTTTCTCAGACAATTTAATTTTGCGGGAATTTATATGTAACTACCTTTGTTTTTCACAATTACAAATGACCACATTCCTACTTATTCTAATTTCCAACGACTCCAACGATTAATCAATACGCGCACCTCTTGTAAGCCCCCGTTGTGCTCCTTTATTTTTTAGTGTGTTTAGAAGCAAGATAAATTTTTTATGGGATTAAATAGTTAATACCATCTAACTCTATTCAATAGTATTATTGTATAGGATGAAATTCCATTTATCCTAAAGGTGAATCCAATCCCTTAATTGCTTGCATCCAAATAAATGAAAGACGAGGGATAAAAATATCTAAAAAATATAATCCCACCCCCCTCAAAGCCAACTAAGGCAAAATAAGGACAAAAATCAAGGAATTAGGCCCTCCGTTAATACCTAGTATGGGGACTGGGATAACATTATCCCATGCACTAAAAGTGCAAACAAACAAGGAATAAGTGGGATATGATAAAAAAAATAACTTTACTCCCCACCTATCCCCTCTTATCCTACAGCCAAACACCCCCTTTAAGTAGAACTGGCAAATTCAGCCCAACACACCAACCCGGCCCGATCCAACCCCGCTCGGCCCATTATGACCCGCCTCACCCGACCCGTTTAAAATACAGCTCTGACTAGAGTTAATGTTTATCAACCTGTGTAAAAACGGGTTGGATTAAGGTTGACTCGGCCTAACCCGCTCTAACCCGTTTGACCTGTTTAGATTTTAGTAAATTACAATGACTTTTCAATTTTCATATGACTTTTCTTATTCATGTGAGTCATAAAACTATGTACTTTTAATCTTGTAGAGGAATTATGTAAAATTTTAATAGTTAAAATACAAAACTTATTTTTTATTTTAAAAAATGATGTTTTTGCTGTTGAAATATTGATATGTGTGTTTTATTTTTATGTTGGCATATAAATTTACCTCTAAAATAATGATGTGAATGAAATACAATATCGTTGATGAGTTTTTTACTTATACTCAAATATGAAATTATAAGATTGAATAAAAAATGAAAAGGGATTATCTCAAATTCTCGATAAATGGCTTAGAAAATATTTATAGATTCCCCATTTTATACACCTTAAAAATTGATAAATTGTAAATTCATGCTCAATGCAACATTTTAAATGAATTCAGATGGAAGGGGAACTTTGCAAATGAAATTGAGCCACATAAAATAAGTTAAAATATAAACAAAATGAGAATTAAATATATTAGATAGGGTCAACCCGACCTAACCCCCATTAGATTCGAGTTAGGTAGGTCAGGTCGGGTTGACCCGTCACAAGTGCGAGTTGAAGGTTTTTAACCCATTTTAAAAACGGATCAGATTATGATTAAAACCAACAAATTCAAGTTCAAGTTGACCTGATCCTAATTTGGTCAACGCGATTTATTTGCTAGGTCTACTTTTAAGAGCCCACCTAGCTACAAAACTTTGAGACTCAAATACTAACTCTTTATCTATGGTCTACAAATACCGTAATCTTATATTTAAAAAATTCATCTAATTCAACAATTCAATCTATTTTGATTTATACAAGCCTAATAGGCCTGTGCTATTCAAATTAATGATTGAGTAGACCCTACTAGGAAGTACATGTGTACCCACCTAATGCATTAGGTAACCATCATCATCAAAGTCTGGGTCAATATAAATTTTATTGTACCATTTCAATTGTAATCTTTAGCCAAAGTCCTATATGTATTGCACGTTTTTTATTTAGTTAAGACTCTATTACTCAGCCTCTCCCTTCTTTTAGTGGGCTGTCAACTTGGACAGAATTTGTTTATAAAAGAAGTTGAAAACTCTCAACGCAAGGTTATTTATAATTGGCAAACAATAGGGGAGGCTTTATGCAAATTTCCTCCATCGGTGTAATTCCCGACTGGCCTGTTTTCAAATTCGTATGTGGTCTTGTTTGTGGTAACTTTTCTGCCCTACACGTGGCTTGCATTTCATGACTTTCTGGGTAGGCCAAGGCATCGAAGCAAGGACGAAGACCAAACGTCAAAACCACATTTCGTTCGTTTGGCTCTTCTTGGCGGTCACTGTTCTCCTAGTCAATTTTTTTCCCTTCCTAGCACAACCAAGGACTTGAATTCCAACTAATATTCAGTTAGCAGAAAAGCCTGTACATCTATAAAAAATTTAATAAAAATAAAAACTAATATATCATTTTTACTATTAATCCCACCTATCTTCTCTTCACAAGTCCAAAAGAGCATTTTTCGGGTCCATAGTATATACTCTATCCAACAATGCAGCAAACTTAGATTAGCATAAGCATTGATGCCTCATACATGTTAGTAGAGAGCGTTTATTTTGAATAATTGTAATTATAATAAATAGTTGGGCTCCATTAGAGTTTAACTATTTTTTATTTCTTTGGGTTAAAGTCAACGTTCGCCTTGGAGGCTCCGCAGTCAAACACGTTAGGCGATGGATCAAATACGTTAGAGTCGAATATGCGGTCAAATGGCTGGCCAGTGCCTAGCGTTCGGTCAAAGAATGCGATCACCCATGAATTGGCCAAAGTCAATTTGTTCAGCCATGTAACAACTGATTTCAATTCAGAGACCGGAGGAGTAATAACAGTCATTTCAACTCTATTTGAATTACGTGATATGGTGCTGCACAATACATGAAGGACGTTAGATTTTTAAGTAAGCTATATTGATGGATTGAAGATGATTATATCAAAAAAAGAATTTTTTTAACTATCTCAATGATTATCATACATTGAATGCTTAAAAATCCCAATAATACAAAATTAGTATAAATCCTACGACTTAATATATATATAGCCCAACTTCAATTGGAGCAGTGAATACACCTATAAATAATGCCATGTTACCTTATCAGACTCTTATTTATTAGAGCAATTTGCAAATTTCATCCAGTGGACATCACCCGACTAAATAATGCTAATCTAGATGGAGACATGAATTGCAAACGATCTAACCACATATAAAAATGAATTGTTTATTGCGGGAGAGAATGTTGCCGGTGGGGTCATGTGCCAATCAGTTTCAATGTTACAAGTTCACGGTCATGATTAGCCGAGTATGTCTTCGTGTCGGGTGGATGTGAGTCCACGTGAAATGCTTAGAGCTCCTAAAAGAAGATAAACATGAGCGCATCATGCTTTTTTCTCTCTCTATCTCATGTCATGAGGTGTCTTCACTGTTGAGGAGGTCGGTATTGTGAGTTCTGGATTTTATCGTTACATCGGATGATGTCAATCCTCAATTATTTTTTAGTTTTACTTATTTATATTTTTTTTCTAAGTTGCACCATCTGTGCAGTATTTTAAACTTGAGGACCAAGTGATCCAGACTGTGGCATACATGTGATTACTAGCAGGGCTAGAATATTTATTTGAGGGGATGCAGACCCTAACTTATAATTTGATTTTTGGATCAAATTTGAGGATTTTTGTATGAATGTTGTAAGCGGGTCTATGATTTTTATTGAATTTTTGGAAGTAAAGACTAAAATTTTCATATAGAGTTTGAAAGTGCACTGTAGTTTGGCGGGTGCAACCATACCCACTTGGCTATACATGAGTCCACCCCTATGAATGATGCTAAGGTGTTAACATTGATTATACTTCAATTATCAATCATCGATGCATTTTTTAAGAAATTGTAAAAAATTATATTGAAAGAATAACCAATGATTTCAACCCAATAAAAAAACACAAAACATAAATTCAATAATTTTTATTATGTATTTTATTACTAAAATTTATAATTTTTAGGTGTTTTTCACTTTAGCCCCTCCAATCAAAATTTTTTGGTTCTACCCTTGGTAGCATCTATCCTTTGTTTTAGCCATCTAATGAGACCAATATAAAAAAAAAAAGGTCTCCGTGGATATAGAATGAGTGAGTTGAATTTGCTTTTATGTGATATTACGAGAAAAAAAAAAGTTTCGCAGGAAGTGGAAATCAAATATTACACATTGCACACTCAAAGATTCAATGCAGAGGCAAGAAGTAAGGCTGCTTTTGAGTTAATGGATTGGGTTTGATCGAGTAGTTAATAATAATATTCGTCACTCTTCTCATCTTACAACTCATCTTGTAATTGTCCTATGTTGTAGTTTTCATCTCCCTCATCTCTACAATGTTAAAAATAAAACAAATGAGTTAAGCCTGCCACATAAGAAAATTGTGAGATGGGGAGTGTAGCTAGTATTATTGAGTAATTAATTGTCTAAGTGGAGATTATTTAGATGATGAAACTAACTTCAAGTGGACCCAACAATCATGCATAGGCTCAAATCGGCTCAGTGGCAAAATTCTATCTTCCTTTGATGCAAAAAGTTGTTAGACCATATCAAGCTTGTACTTGATCTTTTAATGACATGAAGAATAACAAGAAGCCCAATCATCGACTGGGCAAGAGAAGCCAAACCAAACTTCAAATATTAGCCTAAAAATACAATCTTTTAGGGGCCAAATGCCGTTGGTTTTCATGTTTGGTTTTGGCCAGCTTGGCTCATGACAGCCCACTCAAAACGTTGCTTGATTGAAGAAAAAAAACACTGCTTTTCTCGAATTAGCAGCAGAGACTAGAAGATTAAAAAACTGCTTTTCTCGAATTAGCAGCAGAGACAAGACAGTGCATAAAGAAAGGATCAACCGTGTCCGTTATCTTTTCTCGAATTGGCGGCAGAGACTAGACAGTGCATAAAGAAAGGATCAACCGTATCCGTTATTCAATCATCTATTTTAGAGGCTTTAATCTGTTAAAATTGGCTACTAAAAAAATACCATATCCTTCAATGGTCACACTCTCAATGGTCTCATTCTCTAAGCAAGTATTTGGGCATGTGTACGCGTGGCAGAATCTGACATGACCCATGAAATCTGACCTGTATCTTATCGTCATTTGATTTGCATAACTCATGCCACAACATATAGTATTGGGAGAAAACTAGCAAAAAAAACAAGTCAAACTAGGGTTAATCCACTCAATTTGCATGACCGGCCTACATAGGCCCATAACCATTTAAATAATATTGCGGTTTAATATTTTGGCGCATAGAATATATTTATTTTATACGAAATGAAAGGTGCTTGTGTTGGGCTTTTTTTGGCCTTCAATTTAACCAAATATATATGGATAAGCTTAATATTTAATATAGATTGGTGCTCACTAAGCCCATACAAATGCACATGAGTAAATTTAAGGTGGATTTCGAACACAAGCTATTGAGAGTAAATCCATGTTTTAGTAGTTTAGATCATCCCTAACGGAGATATCAAATGCCACATTGTGCTTCCCCAACTATAAAATGAGGCATGCGAAAACTCTCAGAAATGCCAAATGTGATGTGATATTTTGGCATGTGAAATTGGGTTGCCAAATTTGACATATCAAAAAGCAATTTGCAATTTATTTTTTTGAATATTTAATGATGTGGGCTCACAAGAATGCAAAAGTTTTTATAGATTTTGAAAAACTTTTCATGATATGGGTTTCACAATAATGCAAATATATAATAAACTAATAAATTTGACACATTGGTTAGAGTTCCTACTTTTGAAAACCTTCAAATTGCTACATCAACTTTCAAATAAGATTTGGTATGTCCAAAAAAATATCTTCCTTAGATATGCTCTTAGGCTCTTAGCCACTATGCCAACTCCCAAGTTGGTATGGTATGGCACACTTGATTGTACCACTTTAAAATTTTGCATCACTTTTAATTGTGGGCAAAGAAAGGGTTGGAGCCTTTTAGAAAACATACTACAAAACTATTCAATTTTGTATGGACACCATTAGGAGAGGATTTTTCCTAGCTCTAATTAAAGATCAACTATTTACCCATACATTTTCCCATAGCTTTTGTCAGCCGCCGGTTAGATTTTTTTACGAAATTACAAAGCTGCTTTATTCGAAATCACAAATTACTTTATGCGAAATCACAAAAAATTGCAATTTCCCATGTTAGTTTTATTACTTTAACACTAAAACTCAAATGCTAGTTTTATTCTCCTTTTTCTCTGGACTTGAGTTTTAGGTTTAATTTATTTCAACAATCAAAACATTTGTGGTTGGATTACAAACACAGGTTGAAATAGGAAAAAATCTTTCCATCTATAGGTGTGTTTGGTAACTAGCATTCTTGACAAGGAATTCAGGTAGTCCGGATTCCTGAATTCCTATGCCCTTAATGCACCATTTGATTGATTTTTTAACGGGGATAGATGATATCCTGGCATTTCAAAAACAGCTTCTGATGGGGTTTCGGAATACTTGGAGGGGTTGGAGCATTTGAGAACTCCAACTTGGGGATTCATTTTGGCGAGAACCAGATCTCCAACAGAATTTCCAACGGCTATCTCCAAATTCAAATCTGGGGCAAGCTTCTATGCTATTTTCCTTGGTGAGCCTTTTTCCTTTCTTCTTCATTTTTTTTGCTCTGTCATTTTAAGATTTCAAATTTTTTGCAAGGCATGATGATGGGCAGAGATGATTTCTCAGCTTTATGAGATGGTTTTCATGTGGTTTCTTGCATTCTGTGGTGATGAACTTGACCTGAAAACTCCTTTTCTTCCTCATGTTTGGGCTTGTAATCAACCTAGCATAAATGGTTTTTTTTTTCTTCTTCTTCTTATATATGCAAGTAATGACAACGGCCCATCGCACCCAAGCCTTTGATCCTACAACAAAACCCACTACTGCATCCCCCAGCAAATGACAACGGCCATCAGTCTCCTTCAATTAAAAGGTTCAGAAAAAGAGGCAGAGCTAGAATTCCATCATCTGCCCACAAGAAGGCAAAAAGCCTTATAAGGAGTTTCTCTTCTGATTCAACAACTCCTCCTCCTCTGGCCAAAAAGGACCAAGTCAAGCCTCTCCCTGCATGGCGTTGGCCGTGGGTTTTCTGGGTTCCAATTCCCAAGATCTAGATTGCATGAGAACCTAGCTAGTTCGAAGGACTTAGTCACACTCCCTCTCATTTTGTATGCATATGCATGTCCTAATCCAGCTCTAAAATGAGAAAAGAGCCCGTTGCTGCAAATGTGGATTTTTTCTTCTTTTCCTATGGAAGGTTGGCGTTCTTTCAAAATGGGTCAAAAAACACATCCAACAGTTGTCATTCCAGCATGAGGATGTCTCCCACAATCTTGTTTTGGCTCATAGAGTTTTGGTTTGTGATACCCATATTGCTATGATCCATTAGAGAACACCTTGTACCAGTGCTAGATTGATTTTTTTTTTTTTTTTTGTTAGTGCGAGATTGGACAGTGTATTTGACTGTTTGTGCTGCCATAATAGGATGCTCTTGAACCTTGTCATTCTTATTTTGCTTGTGAATCTTGTATGTGTCTTGTAATCATTCTTATTTTGCTCGTGAAGTTAGTATACATGGATTGGATCTTTTGTCTATGAAATTGATATGCAGTTGCCATTTGGTAGTATAGAAGTGGGATTTCTACCCTTTTGTTTTCCTATTTGAATTATTATTTTATTCACGTTTAGATGGATTAAATTGTTGATGCTAAGAAGTACGGACACTTTTAAGAAAGTGACGTTCCGTATCGGACACGCTCCGACCAATGCTCCTTGGACACTTTCGGACACGTGTCCAATATTATTTTAACCTTGTCCATAATTAAAAACTAAAAATATTAATTTCGGACACTTGTCTGACATTCTCTTTACGACATGTCTCACAATTCCTAACCCATGTCTATGACTAAAAAATACACATGTGGCTAATATTTCTTGTACACTTGTTAACCTGTGGTTACTAAAACTTATAAACTTGATATATGACAATTTTATACCATAGAAAAATGTATGTTAATATTAACCATATCACAATCAAAAGACAAATAAATTTTTTACAAAAGAATAGGCCTTGAGATTGGCTTCTTTTTTAGTTTTTAGTTTTTTGTTTTTTTCCACAGAGGAGAAAGAGATGATTTTCCCTTTATAGAGCTATGGATATTTCATATTTAATATTATAACTAATGTTTTAATGTTGTATTGATATTTGATAATTTGGTATGTTTGTTAGTTGGTACTTGAATTTTTATTTTTTGATTGTTAAATTGATTAAAAAGTTAAAATGATATTATTTTTTATATATGATTATATATATAAATAAAAATATATATATTATTAATGTATCCCCCGACCTGTTCGTGTCTTACTTTTTTGAGACATGCTGTGTCGGCGTATTTGTTTCTTGTTGTATTTATATCCCCTGTCCATATCGGTGCTTTTTTGGCCACATGCTTAACCACTACCATCTATGAAATGCAGAGTTTAATATGTTGTTGTGCAGGATGGGATTTCTACCCTTTTGTTTTCCTATTTGGATTATAATCATTATTCCTTATTAATTTTTAATTAAGTAGCACAATGAAATGACTTATTCATTTGATCTCCAACAAAATCCTAATAACTTGTCAAATGGAGAATTTCAAGACTTCATGGTGGATTGAATTCTCAAGCTTGAATATCAGGATGAATCAAGTAGAAAATTAAAATTCAGGATGAATTTAGCAGCATCCTAAATTTCAACATTTCAAATTCTTCAGATTCTAGCAGACATGAATTTTCCAAATTCCTACAACCAAACGGGGCCTATATCTGTATAGCTTTGAGCATAGAGATTCATTCTAGCTATAATCTTCAAGAAAAAAGTTACCTCTCTCAAGACAAAACAATAGCAGCAAACACAAAATGACCCAAACCAACTTATTTCTACAAATGAAGCCATGGGTCAAGAAAAGAATAGTACTATAAATAGTGATGGCAAATAAGCAGATACCTCGAGCTTTAAGCTTTCGTATATTTACTTCAATCTCTTTTGTAGATAATGCAATGTAAAGAAAAATTTTTGTATTTGCATTATTTAATGAAAAAAATGTTATGGGTTTAATGTCCAGCAACTTCAATCTTGTTTTATAAGGAAATTTTAATATATTATGATTGCATGTCAAAATATTTGTTGTTTCATTTATCATTTATCATAATAGGGAAATGATATTTAATTTCTTATGGTCCATAACACATTTGAGTGATAAAATGCAAAAATAGGTTAAGTCTCTTTTTGGTAGAAAGGAAAACCCTTAGCATTTTTTTTCCTCGTAAGTAAGAGAAGAGAAAGTACAAAAGTAACTAGGTTTCTTAGGTTTCAAAATTCTTTTCGTAACTAGTTTGTCCAAAGAGAGAATAAACTCTAAGTTATATCCTACATTTATTTGTGCACATTATCATTCAGTTCTATAGATGCTCTTATCTCAGTGGAAATAAGTCCTTAGAATCTCAATAGAAGCTACACTAAGGCGATCGATATTGGGTATTAGCAAACAAGTTGGTGAGAGGGGAAAGGAGGGAAAATGATGGAAGAAGAAGACTTACAACCGAAAAGCAAAGGAAAATAAGAGAAAATAGGGCTTGACAGTGTTAAAGTAAGTTGTGATTTGTATAAAATAAATTTGTAATTTCGCATAAAGTAGCTTTGTGATTTCGCTAAATCTTTCTTCACTTGACAGAAGTTGTGGAAAAACGTATGGATAAATAGCTAGTATTTGATTAGAACTTGGAAAAATCCTCCTATAATTGTATCCGTACAGAAAAAACCCCTTATGGGAAATTAATACAAGAAAATGATAACATTATGATTATAAGATTTGTGAAGGCACAAATATCTCTGTGACTCCAGTTAATTCACTTTCATTTTTCTTTTCAGGGGGACTTGAACTCACTCACACACTTCTGCACATTATACAAGTCCAACAACTGCTGAGCAACAACGGGTAAAACTTCGGTTATCTCTTGCTCTGATTTGTTGTAACTGTAAATAAATGCTCTGGGGGCTTACAATTTTACTTAGCAGTGCAGCATCTATGTTTGTAATATACTTTTTGTACATATGCTATCCATGTACAGTGACTTGATGGTCAGCCACCATAATATTTGTGTTCGCTTTATGAGACCCATCAATTCACAGCTGTAGCTTGTCTAATGGTGAAACTCACAACAAAATCAATTTGAATTTAAATCGTCATGTATGTCATGAAAACATTGTGCCAAATCACAAAAATCGAGCGTCCCATTCAAACTAAGCTAAAGCAATATCCACTGGCTTAGGGGCTAGGGCCTTGCAATGATGTATTCCGGAACAGAGAGGAAAAATTGATGGGATATTGTTCATGGAGGATGTGATATTCCCTCTTGAATAATCAAAATTTAAGTATTTCTCATAAAATTGTTCATGCGATATTTTAAAGTCATGAGATATGACACATAACCATATGCGATATTCTAAGATTGTGCGATATCTCAGGACCCTATAATATCCTACCTTTATTGTATCAATATTTCTACGAAAAATATTAAAATTTCAACTATTTTTGAACAAATGTTAGGTTTAAGGTTAGTTGTACAATCAATATCCAAAAAATAATTAGAGTTTTCTTTTAAATCCTTTTAACCCATTTCTTATGTTTGAAAATAGACCCTCTTTTTTTTTTTAATAGTGGCCCTTGCGTGAATGTTCTAAAACAAAGGATTTATTATAGCTTCTAAAATAGAGGAAAAGTAGATCCGCTGTTTTTGAAGCTGTAAAACCACTAAACCAGTTTAGTACAAAATTTAAGAACATCAAATGCGGCAAAGTTTATGAGTCTCAATTAACTTGTTATTATTATTATATATATATATATAAGCAGCAACCATATTCCACAAAGAGTGATGCAAACCTCAATTTTAAGAAGTTTCGAACTCTTTCTAACAAAATTCTTCTAATACTCTTTTAAGTTTGAACTTTCATAAAATCTCTCAATGTAGACCTAATTCCTATCTAATCTCATTGCAATCCCACTTACCAATGAGACTTTTTATTTTTTTCCAAAAGGAGATTACGTTTAAACAAACTTTAACTCTGTTATAATATGTTTAAACAAACTTATTCGCATATCTTCTACACCTTTTGTTGTAAGAGTTTTTTTTCTCCAATTTCTCTTGTAAATAAAACTTAAAAACGAGGATGAGCAAAAGTAGAAATACATATACCTAAAATTTTATCTTCTTGTCTGAAAGGAAAGGACCCCATGTTTAACACCTTCCACCGGGCTCCACACTTCCTCGTGATTTAGCACCCTGCCAACTTGGCAGCCATTGATCCTTGTAATCTGTTCCATTGATCATGCAAACTTGTCCAGCCCTATCTGATGACCAGGATTTTCACGAAGGACCTCAAAACGTTCAATTCCCATCCTTAGAAGTTTGTCGAATTCTGCCCATGGTAGGCCATAGGTAGACTCTTGTCTGAAAATTCCAGACAGAATATGGAGGCATGTCCATAGAAATTTAGTCCATGTCAATTGCAACAAGGATTTCACAAATTCCTGATTTTCGGATTCTACTATGGGCTCAAGCATTCCAAAATTTTATTTTGAGTGACAACATGTGGCCTTCTCCAAATACTCAAGATGAGAATCTTATAATGCTTACAAACAAAGGGGCCCCCCGTTAATGGCATGGCCCACACAATCCACGGTCACAAGCCCATACACAGCTTTTGTTGAATGTCAAGTGACAGAAGCGCAGTGAAATATAAGCCGTTGATCTGAATGGACCACAACTATATGGCACGCGCCCAATTCCTCATTGCATGTTAGACGCTGCGTAAAATTCCCGCCATACACAGACCGCCATCCCTCGAAACCTTATCCAGAAACTACTTTTTGAAATACAACAGAAACTGTAACGGCAGAGCCCCTGCTTTTCAACGTCTCTGACGACCCCACAAAACCCTAGAATTTCCGCTTCCGCCACATCACAAAGGACACGTAGGGTTAGGGTTTTTCATCATCATCATCAACTCAGTTCCTGAAATTATGATTACTCTTCATCCCCAATCTTCGATTCTTCTTCTTCTTCTTCTTCCCCTGCCCCAATAACGAGGAATTAGGGTTTCTGCAGATCGGATCCAGGAACCCTAGACATCTCTTTGATCTCTCTCCCTCTACCTTTCCATGGCGATCATCGGCGATGCTCTTCGCCAGGCTTTCATGCCAAAGCACGAGTACCAGCGGCTCCGCGAGGAGGAGAAAGCTTGGGCCCGCCTCCAGAGGCCTTTGGTGGCCGCCATCGTTGCGATTCTTTGGACTGCTGTTATTGCTTCCACTCTAATCAGTTTGAGAATCGTCTTCGCCGGGGACGACGGGAATCGGCCATTTTGCCATGGGCGGGAACGCAGAATTGAGGAGCTGGCGGCGAATGCGAGCAGCTATTCGGAATCATGGGATCTTTCTATGACAGAGGATGAGGTGGCGGAGATTTACTGGGCGGTCGTCTTTATCCCATCCGCCTTTGTTTTCCTCGTATCTGCAATTTATCTTTTGGCAGGTGAATGGGTTTTGAGTGTTTTTACTCTTCTTTCACTTGTCTGTCTGTTGTTATCTTATTGATTAGATTTTGATAGTTTTATTTTCAAAATGAAGGTTAAGTTTCTTTATATTTGGAATGTGCACGCCTCAAGTCTGGTCAGTGGCTATAGGGGTCATCGGTAGAAGGTATTAAGCAGACCCAGTTGATGGGATAGGGGAATGATGAAAATTAGGCCCATTCTATTGGTAAGATAATCTTAAATTCGACTTGAAAAGCGGGAAACTTCTCTTTATACTAAATTAAAAAAAAAAATTGCTTGATGCAATTGATTTAAAAAAATTTGGTGGGGAAATTTCTTACCAAGTTGAAGGGTTTCTCTTATATTCATTTCCTTCTGTGGGGAGTCATGAATATTTTTTTTTTATCGATTTTGTTTGGAACTATTTTTGGGTTTAAATTTAAGTGACAGTTATCTGATACCTAAAGGCAACTGAGGATTATGTTAAGGTGGAGATGTGGATGGCACCACCAATCTGGTGGGATTTAATTTTCTAAGTTGATGGGTGGGAAGTCATTTCCCTTTTGATGGTCCCTTTTGAAGTTTCCATCTAATAGAAAAGATATAAATGGAAATGTCTGCATGAGATTTTTAATGTTGCTACCCTTCATTTATTTGTTATCTCTGTTCTCACTCTTAACTGATTTGCTCCATACACACAAATAACCTATGATGCCCAGATACGGCATGGATACGACAAGGACACGCTATAGACACGGTACTATGGCGGGGACACGGATTTTACATATAAAAAGTGAAGTATAGGTTATGATTCAATATGAAACGTTGCCCATTTTGAAGTATGCGTGCATCATAGTAAATAACCATAATGAGATGCATGTTATCCCGCACCAAAGCCCGTTGAGGCTCCACACTTCCAATTTTAGTATGGTTTGATTTGCTGCAGGAATAGCTGTTGCATTTTCTGTACCATCAAGACATGGATGCTTGAAGGTTGTGGAAAATAATTACTGTGCTTCAAGGAGGGGTATGTATAAATGTCAATGCTGACCTTGATAGGCTCTGTTATTGTTCTATTCTTAATCTTCATGTTAAGGTGTTTTGTGAGTTCATGAAGAAACTTAGAACATATTAATAAAATTGGGTGTATGCTTTATATGTGTCAGTTATACATATGGTTGCAGGGTTCTTGTAAGTTGTAACTTTGTGCAGCTTCTTGTCCTTTGTCCTCTCTTCACATTTTCCTGTAGGGAGCATGTGTGGGCATTAATCCTTACAGTACATGCATGTGTGCGGATTGGTGTTGGACTGTTGGCAATGATTCATTTCTATAACCTAGATGCTTTCATAATGCTTGAATTAGGTATTTCTAGCTGACATTTGCTTGTACCAATACATATGCTCTGTGATGTGTTTTACTTGGCCTTTCAACCATTTTGCATGATTGCAAGTTTCTTTGCATAACAGTGAAGTGAGTACATTTGTTTTGTTTTTCTTTTTTTTCTAAAACCATGTCTTTCTTCATTGTTAATTTAATGTTCTAATGCAAGTGTCACAGCACAAACCCTGATTTCCAATGAAGTCTGCCTTTTGAGCCGTGAGTTTTTTTAACCCCGCAAATACAAGATTAGGTCAATTCCAAAACTTCTGCAGCGGAAACATTTTCAATCATCAAACACTAGACATTCATATCAAAAATTCATAATAGAGCACAAGTGAGAATCAACCTATTTTATTAACCAACTTCAGTGCTTAACAATTGTCATCAAATCAAAACTAGATAATAATTGTGAAGCGTTCTCTGACGTCTCTAGACTATGTCATCAGCACTGAAGCCTTTATGCTCATGCGGTTCCCCTTTTTACTACATTAGCATCCTGAGTTTCAATTTCTATTGCTTCACCTACAAGCACCAATTGTAGTATGTCAGATTTTATAAAAACCTCAGCAAGTTAACATACCAAAATTTCATGTTCCATGCAAATCTTCTGATAAAATAAAAGACAGGTAAAATTACAAAGTTCTCAGAAATATGTTAAATGACCATTTTTACTCATGCTAATTGTCGTCGTGGAGGACTTCTTAATTGGCGACAGCTTTTGAGAAATCCTTGGTGTTCTCAGTCTCTCTGGATATAGAACCTTGATTTGCCCCATTTTGGACATACACGAGTTGAGTTTTTCTCCCACTACTACTATTGGTTTTGTAGATTAGGGGATCTCACATTACCAGATTCCTTTTTTGCTAACTCATTTAATTGGGAGGTTCATAAACATGACAGACACATTATGGGAAACTTATTGAATGCATAACTCAATTGGACTATATATTTTCTTTTTAAGAGAAGCTAAAATGAATTTAGCATTCATGCTTCTAGTAGCAGAAAGTGCTTCTTCTAATGCAATTGCATGGGTGTCCCACTCCCAACATAACCTTTGGAAGTTTCAATTTCACTTTAATGAGATCTAGGAGTTATCTTAGAACAGGAGTGTGGTTTGTGTTATGAGGTTAGATTGGCAAATTGTATGCCGGATGTGTTAGCCAAACAGGGGGTTGAGATTCCATCTCGTTGGGTGGAGGTAATTATGTAAATTGTTGTTGTGATTGCCTTCTTGGGTGGGTGCGACTGTTAGTGGGTTGGGTGGGGTATAATACTCTTGTACCCTGTAATGTAATGCTGTTGTGCTTCGGTTTCCTTTATCTCTTTTTGGTTCTAATAAATTTTACGTTACGAACAACAAAAAAGTATTCATGAGTTATAGGTCTGTTTGAAAACCATTTCCTGGAAATGAAGTGCATCCGTACTTCTTACTATTCTAGTTAGTTGTGACTGTTGACTGGTGGGAGGGTTGAAAATATGCAGTCCATTAAAAGTTGGGTCAAGAGAATAATGTCATTTTGGGGATCTGCTTCTGAAAATGGGGATCTGGTATTTTCCAAGTCCTTTTGTAAGGAATCACTGAAGTAAATTTTCAGCAAATATATCAATCTTCAGTTAGGAAGGATTAGGTAATGAAATATAAATCAGAAACTGAATCTTGATATATCTGAGAAGAGTTTTAAATTTTCAAATGTTACATCTCAAATGGGTAACTTCCATCTTGATAGTTATTTGTGGCTTTCATAAGTGTCTAAGTCCTCTTGTTTTGTAGTTCAATAAATAAAATAATTGGCCGTGTTGGGCCTATAAAAATGATTTCTTTTCTTTCAATGTAAACTATTAGAGAGGGGCCCATATAAATTTCATGGTAGGTGCCCAAAGATCCATTTAAACTTTGGTAGTTCTTTCTTGAGGCTTCTGGTTCATAACTTCAGTCTTTTTATTATTACTTTGCTATTATTATTGAAAAAAAAACGGTTGGTAAATGTTTTATGTACTTGAAACTAGTGAACATTTTCAGTGCTAGTGTTTTTTACGTTGGATGACTAAAAACTAATAAGGCTATTTTAGGCTCTCTGCTGAGAATGAAACTTCTATTATTATTGTTGTTGTTATTACTATTATTATATTTTTTGAAATCGTTGCTTACCGAAAATAGAGGAGATTTCTGTTGGTTCCAAGATGAGGAAGGCCCCAACTTAGCCAAATCTGTTTGTTCATATTGCTCTTCTTGCATCAGTAGGAGAAAAGTTCATCTCCAAACAGTCAGAGATTTGAAACTTGTGAATCTTTGTGGGTCCCATCTTGTTTCATTCCTGTGACAGGTGTAAGGTGAGATTGAAAGCACTCAACGTGGATTGGGACATGTAAATGTATAAAACATCGGGAATGTCCAAAGATTGCAATCATCTATTTGATGGCTTGACAGTTTAATGGTTATCCAGTCACTTCTAAAACTGCTAAATTTTGCGGTCCTCGGACGGTTACAATCATCAGATCATATGATGTCTGGCCAATCTTTAGTCCTATATTGTACTTTAGTTTTTAAATACCAGCCTAAGTATCCAAGGCCTGACAAAAGCGTTAGCAAGTTTTAAACTTGCAAACTGATCATAGTAAAAAAAATTCTTCTTGGCAGAATTGGGTTTGCCCAAAAAATCGTAAAAATAAATTAGGTTCATTTGCTGATTCTTTGGACGGAAAATCCACCCAGTTCGTTGGCAGTACCTTTTTCCCTTCTCAATTGATGATTGCTTGTTGCTGATCCCAAAGCAAGAAAAAAGGAAAGGGAGAAAATCATTGCTTGTGAAATGTCTTTTCTTGAGTTTGTTTTCCTAGATGCATGCTAGGCTGAGTTTCCGAACATTGTTTCCTGCAACTTACTCACTAAAGCAGTACACTGCAGTGCACCCTCATTTTCCTTTTCTTCTTCATAGCCTTCTAAGAATACCCATCTTAAGTTACATTATTTTAACAAGCATGAAATGTCATGCAGGAGGGGCACACTGTCTTTCCATTCTCAACACTATTTTTGCTGTTGTCTTTGGTCTCCTCTCTTTTGTCCTTGGCTTGATCATCCAACTATTGGGGAGCAGCTGCTCCTCGCCATTATTTTGGTGCTATGAAATTGCCTCTTTGGGGCTCGTCATCCTATATGGTGGCACTGCATTTTTTCTGAGAAGAAAAGCCGCACTTGTACTTGCTGAGGCCAACTTCAGTGACCAGAGTTTCGGACTGGAGATGTGTGAGACACCTCATGAAGTGGTGATGCCTGACATGGAGAAGTGCATGAATGAAGGCTCCAAGCCTCCAAGGCTTTGATGGGGTCTTTCCTTCTATCCTCTGATGAAGATTGGCTTGAATCACCAGGAAGCATGTCATTCATCATGATGAGGAATCCTTTTGTGATCAAGTGATATGAACTTTGCTGGGTTACAGTGCCTAGTTTCCAGTCATCTCAAAATGTTGGCAGGGAGATGGAGATTGGTCATAAAATCATAGAAATGATCTGTTGTAATATTAACCATAGGGTTCTGAATCCTGATGCATCAAATCTGGTATGGTATCCTGATTTGTTCTTTCGCTTAGCATTTGGAATTTGTAATTTTCTGGCATCACTGTGGATGTGAAATCCCTTTAAAATCTCCACGTTGAAAGATCCTATCCATCTACCCTTTTGTCCTTTTACCATAATGTTTCTGAATTTTGTTGTTGACAACAATGCTAGGACCTTCCAATCTCTAAGATTTTGATGACATTTGTGTCTAAACTGGGGCCAACAGATCAGCCATGGGGTCACCACTCATTGGCCCATTACAAAATAGTTTTCAGGGCACTGGGCATGTCCTCATACATTCATCTGCTATTCACTTTTCCTTTGAAAGATAATTTTTTAAAGAGATTCTGATAGAGTGAATGTACGAAGTACTTGTATCATGCTCATTAGTGAATGAAACTATGGTTGTAGCTTAAACTTCCCAATACCTGTTTACTGGGACTCCTGATGCCAAGTTCAATGTATTGACATTATTCTTTTTAGCACTCATCTGTTATATGTACTGGATCCATTGATCATTCAATTATGACACAAGTCCTGACTATGTGCTCGTCTTCTGCTTGTCATTCTCTACTTCCTTTACATTCTATTCTCTCATGAATTAATCCATTAGATGTGGAATGTTTGACAGTATGATGTATAATGTATAATGCAATACAGTGTGCATTAATTGTAGGGATTGGTTGCATCTCTTCCATTTGATACTGACATTGATTTTCTTTCTAATATTTTGGTTGGAATGTGCTTCGTTTTAATGGCTTTTTTCCCCCTTTTTCATCCACTTTATCTCCATCTAAATCTTGTTTAAAAATGTTTTTGGACTTGCTTTTGGGCACTCAGTGCAAAATTTTGGCTCCTTGTAAGCAAAGTCCAAGTAACTCGGTTAATGACTGATGATGGTTCATGTGTTTGAATATCCTCAGTAACCTGTAAGGAGTTTGCTGTTCTTCTCAATACCTACTGACAGACATACCAACTTATATGTAATTAGATTTACAAGTATATTGAATGCAATTAAGTTCTGAAGATCCAAAGGGAGCAGTGGGGTTGGCATCTGACTTGAGTGGATGCATACTCTGGTGTTTTACGGGCCGTTGCAGATGCCCAAAGAGTGGGGGTGATTTTTTTTAATATATTTTTTTATTTTGTGGTCGATAACAAAACTCAAACCTACAATCTTCTTATTGTGACAATAAGCATGTTCCAACTTTCTACAGGCTCATGTCAACGTACGTGGCGATGTTTATGTCACCACCTGCGATATGGGAATATCAGTTACCACAAGATCACAAGCCCAATTGATGGCCCTTAGCATTGGAGATCCATGATGTCCTACTGTTCTATTGATTGTGCTACTCTAGCTTTACAATCCCCTGATATTTTCTTTCAAACTCTCTATTGCTGTTGTTACATTTGCTGCTCATTTTCAGCTCACTTACTGGAAGCAAAGATGCAGTGACGCTTGGGAATTTTTGCTGCTAATCTTAATGCAGCCTGCTATTAGATTTATGGTCTGAATGGCGGTACTGATAAATCAATTTTGTATGCAAATAACCCTTATTTCTGATCTGAATTACATTCGCAGACTATACTGTAAAATTCCCGGAAGAGTAGAGACGGGTAGAACAGACCAAGGTTGACATTAAGCATATGACAAAAATGTGGGCTGACATACTTTTGGTTCTAGGTCGGATACAAATTAGTGTGATATAACATGATTTTCTTCTCAAAGTTTGTATGTGGATGTTTGAAGTTTTGTTGGCTAATACCATTTCATATTGTTTTTCAAAGTACCTTATCAAATCTAGCATTTTAAATAAAATTATAATTCAAAATATTTAATGCAGTTATGTGTTGAGTATTTTAACAAAAAATTATATCGACAGACTTTCTAAAAGTAGCTATATGATATTAGTATTTGCATATCTATTATTTGAAGATTGATATAAATTGGGAAAAACTTCTATGAGAGGTAACTTGATGGGGCCCACCTATAGCCCCATCGATCATGGGACCGAGGGGATGGAAAGAGGCATTTAGGACGGGCCCAAATATCAAGTTTGAGGTCAGTCCTATGCTTCTAACCCTTTTATCTATGGTCAACAAACTTAAAGATTTTATATTAAAGAAAAATGATTGAACCCTGAGCCAACGGTTCAATCTGATTGGATCAGTGCAAATCCAATAGATCCCGTGTAATTCAGTGGGTCCCGTGGTCTGTTTGGATTGATGATAGGTAGCCCTATGCATGCTACATTGTGAGAGGTGCCCATGACAAGAGCATTTCTCAAGTTTAAATGCTAATTTTTACATGTCCGGGGTACTATAAATAGGATGTGCTTTTGAAATATTCGTACCCAGACATATTATAAACTGCAGACACAGTGGACCAGGAAGCAAAACATAAGAAACCTACCCGATTCAGGCAAAGTGTATACAGACAAATGTATCCATGGCAATTTTCCCGTGACTGTCCTCCATCCTTTCCAACTCTCTTTTGTTTTTAGGTTTGGGTTATGGGTCCTTGTCTAATTGTCCAACTCCGTCCGTAAGTCCGAGTGCCCCCCTTTCCTGAAATCGAAATGGTCCAAGGACGTGGACGTTCCTAGACCGCTCATGTGGGCCTCTTACAGTTTTAAGATCGTAATTGACAGAGACTGCCATTTTTGTGTTAGTTGCTACCTTAATAATGGCTTAAAGAAATGAGCGTACAAACGGTAACAAACGTTACTTTCTGTGCATTTAGAGCTGAAAAAATTAGTTTGTTGATCATTATTAGTCATCTTTGTAGTCTACGAACATTTCCAAGGGAGATGTTATTTAAGAGATGCTAAATTTCATTTAAAGGCTCGAAGGACAATTTGTAAGTTTGAAATTTGACATATCTAAAGGTAGAAACTCTAACCAATGTGATAAATTTATTAGTTTATTATATATTTGTATTTTTGTGGGACCCACATCTTCTATGCTTATCAAAATCTCTAGCATCGGATGGAGTTGGTTTCTTCATGGGTGGCGAATTCTTAACCCCGTTCTTAAATTTGGGGGGCCCTTATATGACAAATAATTTCTCCATGACTTGAGTGCCGAGCAACTCATGATCAGTTTGGTCATTGTAGATCGAGTGCTAATAACTCGCTCCACACGTGAATGAGAATTGATGCACATGAAAATTAATCGAGATTTATGTGAAAGTTTTGTTCCTGCATTAACCAGGTCCATAGATATGCCAAACAGGTTCTAAGGTTCAGAAGCCCAAATGAAAAGTAATTCGCCACACTTAAATGGGCACAAGAACAAGTCATTTGATAAGATGGATAAGGACATGGGTTGTATTTTAGCTTGCGCTAACACTGAACGACCACAAAGTAAGAGCAATGGTAAACCTTGGAAAGTTTGTCCTTTTTTTTTTTTTTAACCTGTTGAGTAGCTGCATCAGAGTTTCTTAACCTTTTTTGGTTCCTTAAGACCAGTCTGTTTAATTTTTTTTATGGGAGCTATTCTTTTACGACTTGAAAAAACAGTTTACCATTGCCATCAGTACTACTTCACTGATGTGGGAGCCACTTTGGTAAGGGTGGGTGAGAAATCGCGATCACCCAAATCCAATCACTTTAGCCTTTGATATAGACACTTGAAAATTTTTCATTTATAATTGGTTCATTTTCGTGGGGCACACTCATGTTTCACCTCCCACCTATTTTCATGTACTGTCTTGATATCACAAGATATCATCTCACCAATTATTTATTATACACTTCAAATCAGCTTTTGGGTCTTAATGGGTTATGGTGTAGGGGAATGGTTGTCTAATATTGGTGTGTGTAAAGTAATTGGACCATTAATAATTTTCTAGACCTTTGTTTTGAGGGTCTCAAAGTTTTACACTTTTCAATCCTCATTTGAGGTGTCTATTTACAATTTTTTTTAAATAAATCTAATCAACAAGAGAGAAATTCAAATGAGTATCAAATCTAGGTTTGGATTGGTTACAGAGCTTTCACTTGAACTTGTTTGTTTGCATAGATGCATAGAAACTGAACAAATAGGAATTTATAACCAATGAGTCAAAAAAAAAAAAAGAATATTAAAAAGAAAAAAGGTGAAGGATATGTTCTAAGATTAAAAGATTGCGACCCTTCTTTTTAGAATTTGAATTACTAGGGTGGTCACTACATATTCATCTCCCACCTTCCTTTAATTCATTTTGATAAAATAACTTAATGGTGTTGGGTTATAAGGGGTTTCAAAATTAAGTTTCATACATGAGAGGTTTGTGGTTTTCAACAGTCCCACATTGGAAAAGTGTAAACTTTTTGAAGTACTATAGATGCATTTCTTCTCCTTTACACTTCAAGTTATTTTGGGCTCTTTTGCTACAAGCCCTATGCACGCGCACGAGCTGAGCTTGGCCCGAGGATTTCGATTCAAAAATCGTTTAACTGGGTGTGAGGGGGGTGCAAATCCCTGTCGGTCTTCCTCAGGGGACCCCTAAAACGTTTTTCATTATTCAAAACGCTTTATTAATGAGTTGATTAAAGCCCATTAAAAATAACGTAAATTTCAAAACGTTTTAATTAAACTATTTTAGTGAGACGTTTCTTAATTAAAGAATTTATTTAATTAATAGGACGTTAACGTTCAAAATTTAAATTCTTTAACATTTTTTAAATGGATTTTATTATTGAAACGTCTTTTTAAATGGGCTATTAATGGTGATTTTTAAATACCCAACGTTTATTTTTACTATAAAAAGGACACCTGGGTTCAAACGAAATATATAGAATTTTCTTTCTCCCTCTCTCGTTTCCACAGTTTTCTTTCCTTCGAGCATTCTCTGTTGGAGTCCGGTTGGTCTGGATTTGGTGTACGACCAGGGGAGATCGTAGTGTGGAGGCGGTTGTATCTTGGGGGCGATTCGTGCTGAGAACCTCATTACACCTGGGTTTATCCCAATGGGCGGAACTCATCCTAAAGAAAGCGTCAATTGACGTGCCTCGGCCAACGACTGCTGTTCATGCTTTCGCAGATTTAAGCCATCAAAAAGCCCTCCACAGCACTGCAGATAATTCGGTATTATTGTTTTAGTTATTTGTATTTTAACAGTATTTTGTAGCTTTTATCTTAACAGCAAATGGCTATGTTTTGAATTTCAATTTTTTTTCCTTTTTTTTTTACTTTTGAATATAGAAACCCTTGCAATTCTTACATCTTCAATTACATCAGACAACTTTACCCAAACAAATGTACATGAAACGAACATGCCCTTACGATAAAAACTGACTACCTTTTATATAAAGAGAGAGAGAGAGAGAGAGAGGAAAAATCTGGCTAATGTCAAAATAGATTATTATATGATACAAGCAGCATACAATCCCGGGTTGCTGCAGATCATGAGCATGGGCCTATTCTAATTTCCAACCTGTTAGAGAGAGAGAGAGAGAGAGAGAGAGAGAGAGAGAGAGAGAGAGTGGTTCACGAGACTGAAACATCTTGTCATTTTCTCTTTTTCCTGTAGTCATTCTCTTTATTACATAATTTACATTTTAAAAAAGAATTTCCAATGTCCTTCTAACATGCCCACGAGAGAGTGTGTGAGTTGAGAGAGAGAGAGAGAGAGAGAGAGAGAGAGAGTGAGTGAGTTCCAAACTCCAAACTGCAACTAATTAAAATGAAGGAATCTGAATCATTATCTCCCCATGAAAAGCCAAAACTTGAATCCGATGAAGTCCCTCGCTTCGAAAAATCTCTTCAAGTTCATTTCCATCTTATCCTTGTTTTTGCTTTCTTTCTTTTGCTTCCTTTCCAATTAATGAGAATCTCAACCCAACTCAGTTTCTTATGTGTTTGTAGGAGCTACGTGACTTGCGATCCCAACTGCATTACGCTGCTGATTACTGCGAGCTGGCGTTCTTGAAGGCCCAAAAGAAGAACATGTAAGTCTTTTCATCCAAATATCTGCCTGTTTACAGTATAAATGCGTTGATACCTACATTCCCCCGTTTTATTTTTTTTTATACCAATCATCTCCTCTACAAACGTTCTAATGATTGGCTTCTGGTGAATGTCAGCAACCAACTGGTTCTAACTGCTAGAGGTTTAAGCTGTAGCTTTGACACTCGTTCTTGACTCACCGAGTCATGGTGGGTTGACCCAACTCTTTAGGCACCAAATCGTTCGTGTCGAACTGAGTATTCCGTCATACTCACCTGAGTTACTCAACTCCATGACCATTCTGGTCGAGTCATGTTCTTCTGTTTTTAAACACTGCTTTAAGGAAGGCCGTGTTAACTGGGCTCGATCGAGGTGTGTACGCCCAATATGTTTGTGGATGAGGTCCCATGGGAATTGTCAATCGACTATTGTAGGCAGAGTATTGTTATCATTTGCACATGATAGCGCTAGACCTTAGCCTGAGCCTAATCCAATCCTTTGTTTGGCACAGGCCCAACCCATCATGTATGCATTACATTTCTCCAACTTGGTAGGACTTTGTTAAATACGGCCATTTCTTTTGGATTGATAGAAAAATTGACAAGTGAGCAACCCTTTCCATAGCAAACATTAACTTCAGTAGTACTCGCTAATGACTCATTCAGGGAAAATTCATCATAGTTATTTTTAAGCATATCTATTCAGACTTTTTGACCTAGGGGCAAACTTAGGAAATTCTCTTTGCGAGGGCTTTATGTGAATAAATATTGAGAGAAGGGACAAATCCAAGAAAAATATACACAACTCTTTAGAATTGGCACAAGATTTTTGAAAAATTTTAAACATTGTGTGGGGGCTTCAACCCCAAAGGGCAGTACTTGGGTCCACCCCTGCTGGTCAAGGTTTAATGAGTTGTCTAAATCAACTTGGGTTGGCAGCTTTTCCAGCTAAGTTTAAGTCTTTGGCTTTTGGCCCAGTGGCACCTACTTGCTTGAGGCAGTGACTTACCAAGCTGAGGCAAGGCTCTCAAAGGTTTGGCCTAGTGGCAACCCAACAGGAGCAGCTAGGCCATAATAATTCTTATACAACAACAATAATTGCATAAGCATATCTTGCGATGAAGACTTAATTTCTTTTGTACGCATCTTTACAGGGTATTAGAAAGTACAAAGGAGTACATTTCCAAGGCTATGATCACTGTCATTGATCATTTGGGCAATGTCTCTGCAAATCTGGATTGTCTTATCGATGGCCCTGATGAAGTCTCACAGACAGAGCTTCGGATGGATGGCCTGCAACATGTCAGTATACTAATCACTGGTTCAAATCCTTCCTTTGCTTATCCTAATCCTGTCTTTGATGTAATTTCAGGTGTTACAGCATTAGAAAATATATGGTTTCTTTCCTAATTCTCATTTTATACATTTCGGCCTTGATCCATACAAAAATAAAAAAATAAAAAATAAAAAAATCCAAAATAGATTAAATCATGTATGGTTAGACATGATTAATCTGTGGCAGCGACAATACACAAGGAGAATGTGGATTAACGGTTTGTAAATCATTGACATAGCCCAGAAGTTGGAGGTTTTGATTAGGTGAACCAAACCAACCTTTTACCAGAGGTAGGTTGTGTCTGTATTCTTAAAGCCAAACAGCCTTACAAATTGCACGGTAACTTGCATAAGTGAAATTCCCTCCAGCCAAATGGGGGCCTTCGATGGACTATGCTC
Organism: Sextonia rubra; assembly: GCA_037013555.1. Classification (NCBI taxonomy): domain Eukaryota; kingdom Viridiplantae; phylum Streptophyta; class Magnoliopsida; order Laurales; family Lauraceae; genus Sextonia; species Sextonia rubra. The sequence goes on along the minus strand of JASUAD010000001.1, from coordinate 24,488,414 downwards.
CACTATCTCTATCAGATTATTATGACCAGGCATGTTTGTTTGCTTGCTGTTAAAATTCTAGGGATTCCAAGGAATTCCTTGCAGTAAAAAAAGGGGCAAAAATTGAAAAAATACAACGTAAAGATCCACAAACGGCCATTTAATACTTTTCCTTTGAAATGAGTACTCATCGATCACCATAGTAAATGAATATTCGAAAACATCCCACTTGTTTCTCCACCTATATCTCTAGTATGCTTTCCCTCTCTACATCTCTAATATTTTTTCATCTACAAATTAAATACAAAGCAGGCAAACAAAGTTTTTTTATTTATTTTTTATTCTTCATTTTAAACCACCTATAGAAATAAGAAGTTTTAAATTCCTAAGAATTTAATTACAACAGATCCTAAGCCACATCGTCTAAGTCGGGGTGTGGGGGGAGACATGAAATTTTGAAAACCACGCACATGTTTTATAAAATTTGTGATTTGGGCCTCATGATTTTTTTTTACAGTGTCTCCACCAAAGGGCAATTTTTCTTGATCAAAGTAATGGACATTGAAACAGTATTGTTTCAGTGTCATGCTCTATATACCAGTAGTGAGGTTTCATTTGCAGTTGAAATGGTAAAATGATAGTTAGTAATTCGTACCAGTGTGATTCTGTTTTCAAATTTGATATGTACAGTATCGACAAACGGATTGTTATTGTATGTCTAACTTTAATATGTGAGCCCCTAGATATGCAGATAGAATGACAAATGGCTGTGCCCACTAAGATATGTCAACCTTTGAAAAAAAAAAACAGAGATGACAATGAAAGGAGGGAGCATCGATTGAGAAATCACGTGAGGATGCACATGTAGATGTCTAACCATGCTTTCTCAACGTTGCCATGTGACTCACTCTGTTTCTATCCTCGACATTGGATTTGGAGGAATAAAGGAAGAGACAAAAAGTAAAGTGCAACACAACCTAAAGTTTGGTGTGGGAAGTTTTTTTTTATTTTTAGGACACCTATATAAATATTTTACAGGAGGTCATTCCTAAAAAAAGTTATGAGAGGAGCAAACAGCTCCCATCCGAAGGGCTGAAGTCCAAAACTACTTATTTGCATTGCTTTCAACCTACACACAATTGCTTGCTTGCATTTGAATTTATTGGAATTAAATACAAAAAATTGTTTTTATGAAATGAACTCTACAGAAAGATTATTAAAGAGGTAAACTTTGTATAAAATGGGATAAGTAGCGAAGGATTTAAGGTAGCAATATAAATATGACCTCGGTCTTTCTAGATTTTGAATTACTAGGATGGTGGTTGGGCATTCATTTTTCATCTTCCTTTGATTTACCTTTTGCTAAAAAAAGGTTATTTGATTGTCATTTTATATATTCACCTTGGATTTACATTGTTAACCGTGTATGACATGAATTCGTATAAGTTATATGCTAATAGACATGCCCCTTATGAACCTCTTGGGCCCTTTGCAGTTTGTTTTTATAGTGCCTCAGTGTAATAGCACAGTTTTAACCTGCAACTTCTAAGGGTAAATCATGGTCCTAAACCAGCTATGCTATCTCTTAGAGTTTGGGTCTTTTATAGTTGGCCTTGTAACCTTTCATCTCTTTTGTATAGTCCTGTCAAGGTATATATTTTTGGATCCTTCCTCCTCTCCTCCATGGTTCCATAGCAGGTTATAGCCTTCCAGGGTCCTAGCACGATTGCGATGCTTGAACGAAGTTAATAATGCATCTTACAGATAATTCATTAACAGTGAGCTCGAAATAATTTGGTGTAAAATTTGGGTCAATGCAGAACGACTTCCGTTAGTGGTTTGGATTTAACAAGAGGATTCCACTACATACTATTATAATTGCATGAGGGGGCTAGGATCTGTCCTGGAATTCTTTAATGGAAAATTCAATATGAACCATTTTTTATATGAAGTTTGGAAGAACTAGTTTGTAACTTGGAAAACTTTCAATGGACCAATTTACGATCAGTCTACCATTTTCACACACACTAATTCCTCTGTCAATTGCCACCTAACCAAGTTAATTTGACACTCACCATCTTCTACTCATTGAATATCCTCTTTTCTATATATTTTTTTTTACCTTGTCTGAAAAGTTTACATATCTTTAATTATCTGAATATGTTGATTTTTTAGCACTCATAAACTAAGCATAAGCTTTGATGTTCTTCTACATCTATAATTGACATGCATCTAGGTGAGGTGAGCTGTGTGAAGTGAGAAGTATTCTTACATGGACAAACCCTACACTTCAATTGAATATATATGTCTATATATTGGCAGAGGCTTCTAACGTGTAAACAGTATGCTCGCGAGCTTGATATTGCCCAAGTGCGTTGGAATTCCGCCTTCTCGAGATATCACCCACGTTACAGCTCTAAATGTAATCTCTCTCTCTCTCTCTCTCTCTCTCGAGATATCACCCACGTTACAGCTCTAAATGTAATCTCTCTCTCTCTCTCTCTCTCTCTCTCTCTCTCTCTCTCTCTCTCTCTCTCTCTCGGAATTTGAATTTTATTGTTCAGCTTGACCTCCTCATTATGGTGGGTTCTGTTGACATTTCTTACCCTACTAATACATGATTTGAGTCTATTTATTGCTATTCAATCTGACCCAACTTGGCTAATAGGACTGTGGACCACCAACCCAACCTGTGGTTGAATCTTTTCATAAGACTTTCAATTTGATCAATCAATGGGCGGGATTTGGATTAAGCCTCTGCATATTAATTATATACAGCGCTCAACCCCTTCTGGCTGACCATTGCCACCCTTTATGGATATAAAAATAGGGTGGCAATTTGCAATAGGGTGGCTTAAGTTCGCCAACGGTATTCTGCACTAGCCAAAACCCACCCTGTTAATCAGTTTTGTTAGTCGCTGAGTCAGGTAAGTCAAATGGGTCTCGTCAAGTCCGACCAAGTAGCAAACGAGGTACCTTGAGTTACTCGGCTTGGTGACCTTCTGAGCTGCCCAAACGAGATATATAATGGCTTGAACCCACTGTCCTGAGAATCAAGTCCAAGCTCTGGCATTTAGTAGTGGATGAGGGCCTAAAAAAGTAGTGAGCTAAGCCCAACCCAATTAGCTAATCGACCATGCACAGCTATGGACTCGAAACTGAGCGATCTAATACAAAATTTCACTCACAGCACTACCTTCTGTAGCTGAGATTTGTGCATAATACACTAACGCGTTGTTTTTCTATTTGCTTTCCATCCAAGATAGTGATTCGTCCTAATGAGAGATCCAATGGAGCTATGTCTGCGAGGTATCTTTCTTCTTCTCAGTTTGAAATAAGTATTGTCCTGAAGCCCACCTTCCCTGAATCTAAACCGTTGGATTTTAGTAATTTGAAAGGCGAGCAATTAGAGTGTGAGATTTTTCTCATGCAAAACATTTTTTCAATTCTAAGTCAGATAAACCGGCCAATCATGGGAAGTGGTTGAATGAACGTATGGATCGATGAAAAGTGGGCACCAAGCTGAGATCTTGTGAAAACAGATGATGGATGGTGGGAGATGTGGCTATACATTCTCCACTGAATAGAGAGGGCAGACTATAGTTTCATTTCACATATGATACATGTATATACAAATTTCTCACGTATAAGATATGAAATAGTATTCATATATATATATATTTAATGTAGATGTACTGCACATTTATGGTTAAAAATTCATATTATATAGCTATTTTGTGAAAAAGAATTTTATGATTCGAGAAGAATCTTTCAAAATAAATAAATAAATTCAGGAAACAAGCTTCATACAAGACTCATACTTAATATGTTTATTTTTTTCAAGTGGGTCAACATTTTTTTTATGGATTTTTCACATAAAAACACAGGGTTTGACCAATCTTCTATCCTTTAAATAACATATAAACATGAACGAATGACATGGAAATGTAATTTATATCACTCTTTTGCGAAATTCTAACACTGTGTTTTGACATTCGCTTTGGCAGGGATAGTACTGATTTATTTGTAGCCGAGTCGATGCACCGGTGCAGCAAGCATAGCACTGACGAGAAAGTGCCATGCTTTAAGGAAACTTCCACCCGTTTGACTCCAGGTTCTTAACCAGTCAACTTCTATTTTCTGGGTCTTTGGAAATGGGCCAGCGCAGATTACATGGGGTTGAGTTTTTGGCTGTGACTTGGAACAGGTCTGTTTAAGGCTGCATAACGGCTAGGCTTGGTATCAGTTTGCCAAAATGCCTATCCTGGATTAATATGACTATCACAAGTGTGCTTTATCTCATTTGAAAGTGATACAGAAAACTTGGCTCACAGCACTGGGCTGGATCTGGCGTTTAAAGGAAATGGGCTTTTTAGGCCCCCCTAGAAAATTTTCTTTTTTTTTATTGGGGTTGGTGATGCGTCCTCGATCCTTGGATCTAATGGTCTAAGCTACTGGTTTAAACCGTCTTGCCAGCTAGAGGTTGGCAGGCCTCTCAAAAGTACCCATTTCTAAACCTACTGGATTTTGAACCACACTGTTGGGCTTGTTCAATTGAGGGGTTCGGAAGCCCGAGTCTGGTCCTATGTTAGAGCTTGAGTATCCATTTTGTTTACACATTAAATAGAAATTTTAAGTAGCTGTGCCCCTTTTCGTTTTCTCTTATATTGTACTGATTGGCATGCTTTCAGAATATGAATTCTCTCCAGTTTTTAATGGTCCATCAATACTCTCAAAGCCTCGTAGTTCCTCCTTTGGATCTCAGACCAAGGTAAGTGTCCAATTTCATTTATTCAGAATTTAGATGTAACAATGCCATCTCTTTGTTCCATCTCCCCTTCCAAAACTGCACTGTGGGACCCAATGCCCCCGCTTCTCACAAAGGCAACCTGGATGATACTTTCGATAAAATTGAGGTCCCATCATTGGATGGATCCGGCGGTGGGGAAGGTTGTTGACAAACAAAATAGTTACAAACTCTGAAAATTATGTATGTATCCCTTTACGGTATACTCCTTGCGCATTAAAATCGAGTTACCCTTGAGCTAGAGTCTATATGTTTTAAATGTTCGAAGGTTGGGTTAGCAAGGGATACCCTAGGTTAAAAAAAAAAAAAAAAGACCTCTGAAAATTGGCTTGACTTAGGAGTTTGAAAGGCCATAGACCGAGAAATATCAATACAATCAAAATACATATATTCATTGACCCAAAATTTGTGTAAGATTAAAATGATGGTCTCAACCTATGTTCTGCCGTCCCCATAAACACTGGTTTAAAGCACCTACTTCGAAATTTGTTGAAATCAAATGGTGACTGTCGCAACATGGATACTCTGCAAAGAGGGCCTTGCATGTAATGAAAAATTCTCTCAAAGATTACATTTTGACATTTTATAATGACTGCCCTTATTATTAGGTTGATGTGCTGGATTCTCCCAGGCTCAGATTCAGGTACTTGATAGATGATAAAAACAAGAAATCAGTGCAGAGCAGTAGCTTCATCCCCTTCCTTCGGAGGAGTAAAAGAGCCAAGTAAAAGTACATAAATGTTTTACCACATTGAGAACTTGTGTAGTTCTAATCTTGCATTGATGTGTAGTTGGGATGAAAACTACAAATTTTTTTCATCGACTGTTTTTGAGATTTTTGTTTCATAGTATTCAGGTTAGATATGGATCTGAAGGAGATGGCACTTTTATATCATACATGATAGGTGTTTAGTGGGAGGTTGGAACTTTGTTCACCCACGATCCAGTCAATTCAATGATTCAACCACCCATTCCTCGTCTATTTAGCATTCTTAAGTTTTCTGATCTACCATTTTCACTGCAATAGGACAAGAGCCATCATTAGACTGATATGTGAAATGTATGATTCACTCATTTAGCATTTTTAAGGTCAACGCTTTCAACAATTAGATCGTGAGAATTATTCTAATTAGAATGAAATTTGAGAATGATAGACCAAAGAGATAGGGTTCTCTTAAGGGGTTTGGATTCAAGGTAAGTGCCTATGCCTGTTTGCATTAAAGGATATAGCAAGTGAAGATATTTAGATTCCTATAAGAAGTAGCTAAAACTAAAGATAAAAGGTGAATTTTAAAAAGTGAGCATTAAATAATTTTTTTTTAGAAACTAGAATAAAAATAGAAAATATACTACTAGGGTGATCGTTGATTTATTCATTTTCCATCTTCTTTTTAACTCTATTTCCTAAAGGGAAATGTTATTTGATTCTATTTATTTTTTAAATTCACCTATGATTTTCATTTTTAACTTCTTAATTTTATGTATTAAATTCCTAGGAATCATTTTGCAAACAAACATGCCCTATGTTAGGATTCAAGAAGGTGAGCACTTACTATATACTCTTTTAGCTGCCAATCTTTGATTAACTCACAGACGATCCGGATTCTAACAGAGGGGCTGTAAGGGTACCCTTAATTACAAAATATCCATATCAGGATCCTGTTTTTGGAAAAAAAGGTCCAAGTCGTCCAATCGGATCTATATCATTTACATGAGTGATATTTATAAATACAATAAACAAAAACCACAAACATAGGAAGAAAACATGATTTTACTGCTAAAAGTTTGAATATGGGAACAATGGCATTAAGCACTTGATGTATTTAAGACAAAAGGTCAAAGGTTCTTGATGCCTATTTACAATTCCAAGAGGGCACAACAGGAGACTTTTGGATAAACCACTCAAATTTCCATAAACGAGGCTATAGAGTCCAATTTATTGCTTTGGGATCCTAATGTGGCAAAAATAAAGGTCATGAAGACTTTGCACCAAAATATGAAGCTTTTTGCCAACATAAGCCAAAGGGGCCATGTGCCATGTCAAAAATTTCAAAGTGCCTAGCTTTTGACCCAATATTAAGAAAGGGTTCGGTGAATGATAATAGCCAAAATTTTCTCAAGGATCTAAAGCATCTTTTAAATAGATACTTGTAATCAACTGAACACTAATTTTTAAGATGGTGTTATAAGTAGTGGAGTGACCTAAATGCCCCATTTTACCCCAATAATTTGCAGATTAAAGCCACAAAATGGAAGTTTTCTTTTTTTTACCAAATCAACCCAGGTGCACCCTACCTACTTGCACGCAGGCGAATGGAAGCCTAGCTGCCACCATTTAAGGCATGGTTTGGGAACAGGTTTTATTTGAAATGGAGCTGATTCATTTACTAATTGTAAAGAACTGTCTTAATTTCTAAACTAGCAACAAAAGCCCGTACTTAGCTCGAGCCGTAATATCAATATTTAAAATATTATCTTATTATTCAATATATTATGTTAATGCATTGAAAAAGAATATCTTGATAAAAATTACTAATGAACTTATTAGTTTCAAACAAAAGTAGACCCGTGGGGCAAAAGAAGTTAAATTAAATTACTTTAATAATTAAAACTTGAAAAAAAAATCTATTATCATATTACAGAACTTTAGAAGAAAATAAAATAAAACCGAGGTTATAATTTCATGGTAAAAAAAGATATTATTAAGGAAATTAATAATAAACAATAATATTTTTAATAACAAATTAAATGAAAATATAAAGTATTGCATCATAAAAAATAAGAGCAAAAAGATGAAAGTAAACCCCAATTAAAAAAAATTCAAATTCTATATCTTCAAGATATTAATTCAGAATAGGCTGAGAAACTATTGAAAGAAAATATTATTTTAGGAATGATAATGAAAAGATTCTTTGGTGAATGGGAATGGTGAAGAAAGTAAATAAAATATTAGTAAAAAGAGGATATTCAAACAAATGAAAAACATGAAATAAGCGTAAAAATAAACAACTTTATAAATAATATATCTTATGTTATTTTTCAAGATTTAATGAAAAAAATAAAAAATGAAGTGCAGGGCCCATTTTATAAATGAAAAGAATTTTAGGAGAAAGTTTTAAGATCTCATTTTAGTAAATAAAATGAGCTTACATAATAAAAATATTAAAAAATTACAAAAAAAAGTAAATTAAAATCAATAGTAAGCAAAAAAAGAAAAGTTAACTGTTCTTGTTGCTTTAATATATATAATTGAATTTATGATTTCTACTTATTTTGATTTTTCATATAATTTTTTAGAGAGAGAGAAAGAGAGAGAAACTATAAATGTAAAAATTAAGAATAGAAATAAATGTGAAAATTAAATGAGTCTCAAATGATTTAGCTATGATAAATATAAAAATCTTATGCCTTACTTCATAAAGATATAAAAATATGAAGAATTTTATTGAGTAATGCATGCTGCTTGAATGGCATTACATGACAAGGTGTATGTTTGACAGAATCATTACTTATATCAAGAAAACTTTCCTCACACAAATACAGTTTCATCGAGTTATATTGACTCACTCAGTGCAAAAATACCATATCAACATAACTTATGCAAGTTCCATATCAATAAAAACTGTCTCAAGCACACATACAACTTAATTGAGTGTAATTGACTTAGGGACTGCCAAAATGGTATTGAAAAAGAAGTACCATGCCTTACCAGTTGACCTCCATGAATGAGAGAAGCTTCACCATTTTTTGCATGTTAAAAATTTGGAATAGGCAAATGGCACTTGTTGTACATGCATCCTTCAATTAAATTTTTTTTATTGCTGAAATAACATGAAATGGTGTGGGGAAAAAGGGAGGAACCCAAAAAAAAAATTTTTTTTTGGGGTTATTCTTTAGTTGGGTATTTAAATGGGAAAAAGTTCATTATGCTGTGACAGTTGGGATCTATTATAGGAAGACATAAATGTGAATATTATATTCAATTCTCTAAAACATGCAATATTCCATTAAGTAACAGCATATTGTTTTGTGTCCAAAGAGTAGCAACAAAGCTTAGTTTGACAAAGGCTAGAAAGGAGAGCAACAAATAGAAAGTCAACTTTGGATTTCTACTATTTTTTAGCATTGATAGTATATATAGCCGTGCCTTCTTTGCGTCTCTATATTTATGACTGATCATTTTCATAAATCAAGCTGATAAACTACCACATCCAATAGGTAACTGGAGCTTTCAAAGGCATCTGAAATCATTGTCGATACAGCATAACATCACTCTCCATGTAACAATGGTCATCTGTGCTCAAAAGAAAACAAAGAAAGAATTAATAGAACACTTAATACATACCTAAAAAGTTTGTGTGGAGCATAACTTAAACTCAACATTGAACTAAAAAAAAAAAAAACACTACATGAGTCTCCATTCCATTAGTTCACAGAAGCCAATCACTATTGCACTCATAACAGAAAAGCATGTAGAAAAACATACTTAATTGAGATAAAGGGCATTATTATTGACAAATCTTATTATGAACACCATCAATACTATGTCGAAGAAAAACCCATATAAAGATATTGGGGTACCTTGGCAGAGATGGTGGGGATCTCAAAGGCTTCATTGTTGGGGACTGATTCGTATGGATTTTCTCATGCACACACTTGGTTCGAGAAGAAGGGAGGTTCACCGCATTGATCAATTCCTTCCTTGAGTGCATTCTCTCATTGCTAATGGAGAGATTTGTATTGTGATAACCCATGGGAGAGAGTGGATGTAGATCTTATGGGTTGCAAAATGGATTGGATTGCTTATTCTAATTGGTAATGAAAAGATTTGCATAATATTATTTTCTTTGTAAAAAACAAAAGCTTGTCTGATGTGGCACTACAGCTATTTTATTTTTTTCAAAAACCAAATCACAAAAGTTTGATTAGAAGAATTAAAACGAGAGATATGCATTGGATGCAGTAATTTGGGCTTGATGTGTAGTGATAAAAGGTAAGTTTGAATTTGAATTTGAATTTGAATTTTCGTCACCTCCTATTTAAGATAGCTCATGGACAATTTAAAAAAGATATTTATTCCCTATGTTAGTGATATGAGCGATTCATTACAATCATTCTAAATATGGTGGATGAGGGATGGATTTTAGGAAATAATTTAAAATGGGGTCTAATAAAAATGGTTGATGAGAGAGAGATTTTAGGCATAGTGGTAAGAGAGACATTTTAGGAAAGTTAGTGAGAGATTTTAGGCATGGTGGTAAGGGAGACATTTTAGGAAAGTTAGTGATTTTTTTTTGTGTCATTTGTCACATTTTCAGATGATGATGTGACGCTCTAGAAAAAAAGAAAAAAAATATGGTGCTGATATGACACCCTCCAAAGGCCTTTATTTTTAGAGCTTTAATATATATAATATGCTATAAAGATGACTTGTCATGTGGTAAAAACAACACAAGTAGTAAACGTTACATGAGCTAATTAGTTATAAAAAAAACTCATACGGCCAACACTAGTTATTATTATTATTATTATTATTAATAAAAGATTCTTGATGTATTAAAGATTAGTCAACAATTACACATTGTCTTATCAACTCTGGAGTAAAGTACCACCAAACATTCCCATCACTTGTTAATTTGGCATGTCTAGCCAGCTCATATGCTGGGACATCACCTTCCCTATCCACTTAAATCACTTTATACTTGCCGCACAGAACCTTAGGATGCCTTTGACATCGTGCCATTGGGATATTCCCACGTTCCCTCGAGATAAGCTTGCAAAAAATATATTTGTTATATGCAAATCATTGTTCTAAAGTTTGGTCTCATAGGAAGGAATATCAAAATCTTAACCCATTGGCATGAGAAATTCGGAACAAAAAAACTTTGTTTTTTTTAAAGAATAATTTGCTGACACATTAATTTCTAATTTTACTACTTAATTCCTAAAGTGAGTCATATGTTAACAATCACAAAAGGTGGGCCCATATTATGATTTCTAATTTCTTATAATAGCAAGACCACATCATAAATCCTTTTAGTGTGGGCCCCATATTATAATTTCTAAATGTAAGTTATATGGTGAAAAAAATTATCTAAAAAAAAATCTTTAGTCTTTCAAAAAAATATTTAATCATTCCAAAAAATAATCTTTCAAGAAATAATACAAAAATTTTTAAAAAAGAATTAATGTTTCAAAAAAATGTTTAATCTCTCAAAAAATATTTAATCTTTCCAAAAAAAACTTCATATTTAAAAAAATATTTAATCTTTCAAAAAAATATTTAATATTTTAAAAAATATTTAATCTTTGAAAATAATATTTAATATTTCAAAAAAATAATTTTTCAAAAAACATATTTAATATTTCAAAAAAATATTTAATCTTTCAAAAAAAATATTTGAAAAAATCAGGAAAAGGTGGAGTCAGATTGTAATTCCTTGGAACGTAAGCCCCTACTGTGAATCCTATGAATGTAGTCCTATGTTATAATTTCTAAAGGTGGGTACCATGTAATTTCTAAAGTGGAACTCTTTTTTACAATTAACAAACAAGATGGTCCCATATTATAATCTCTTATAATTTCTAAAGGTTAGCACCACACTGTAATTTTTAAATGTGAGTCCTAAGTACAAAATTACAAAAATGTTGCTCAACTTTGTAAATTCTAAATGTGGGTCACCTAATCACGATCACAAATGTTGGTCTTACATTATAAGTGTATTATGTTGTAATTTATAAAAATGGGTTCTACATTTACATTAGAAAAGGTCGACCCCACATTATTGTCTCTTATAATTTTCAATGGTGGGCCCACATCATAATTCTTATAAATGTAGGCCCACCTTATAAATCCTATGAATATATGCCCCATGTTTTAATTTTTAAATGTGGATACCACGTTGTAACTTCTATAGTTAAATCCCACGTATGCCAATAATAAAGTACCATAAATATTAAAAGGTAAGTCCACATTTTAAATTTTATTATTCTCTTGATTTTGTTTGTTGAAGAAATTTTTTTACACCGTTAGCAAACAAGTTCCGTATAACATATTTTCAACATAATATTTTAATATAATATTGCCAAACAAGTTCTGTATAATTTCGTTTCAGCACAATTTGATCTCAACATAACTAGATCTGAGCACAAAATTAAAAACAACACGAGAACAATGGCAAACAGGCCCTTAGACCTTAGTATGTGGGAAGAAAGACAGTAGTCTAGTGGTTTTAGTTTTTGGGTAAACGCAGTCTAGTGGGTTAAAAAGTGCTCACAGTAAGTCTGGTATTTACCTCCAGATGTGGTAGAGCTCTATGGAGCCCATTTGGGTTTCCCCTCTTGATCAGACTACAATATCCATACATTACCAATCCCAACCTCAACACCTTTGAATTTGCATTAACTTGACACTTCCTTAAATTATAGCAAAGAGCCAGCTTTTTAAATCATGGTTAAATTAACTTTTTAGCTATTAAATCAAGGGTTAATGAGAATTTGATGGAGCTAATTTCTGCCCTAGAAACCTTATCTAGCATCAGTCATTTTCATCCACAGTCCCCACCCACAGGTTGCATCTCTGTAGCGTGGTACGCGAAAATTCCCCACCTTTTTTAGTCCAGATTTGAGGTAAGCGTGCAACACATTTTGGGAGCTCCATTGTCGGTTCCACATGTAGATAATCTGGACTACTGAATCTCATACCATCCAACCGCATGTCTTTCAACTTCAACTCAAAAGGAGTGGGTCCCACTATCTTCTGAAGCACTACACAAAAAATGAAATTTAAACCATGCCAACAAAGATGCACATCCACGCCTGGTCACATTTTTATCAGGTGATCAATTGAACAATGGAATCCACTCCACTTGAAGTAACACCTAGAGATATATGGCTGGATGTGATGATATTCATCTTGATTGGCTGGTATTGTTATTTTTGACATTACCCTTGTGCACATTTGTCAATCACAAGATCAACAAAGAAACAATTACATAAGAAGAGAGAGAGATTTACGTGGTTCACCCAAATAGAGTTACATTCACGGGTATAGAGACGATCATTTTCACTATGATAAGTAAAGCATATAGAAACTCTTATTCTCTTCCATCGTCTTTCCTATGTGGTGTGGAAATACCATGGGTAAGAGAGCTCTCACTTCTCTTCAACGGTAACATTTAGGATTACAGACTATAAACATATATAATCTCTGCTTTCTTGACCACCAAGAAAGCTCTGGTACAATTATCAAAACACCATTGACCTTTAATCGGTCACTGGCTAACCCAGTAACCCATCCAGTTAAATCAGAATATAAGATATAAACTCAACAGTTGATATGATAACTGCTAGTGATGAATGGCGCACCGTGGTTGTCCCATCAATGTAATTCCTATGAAACGTGCAAAAACAGTCGGGCAGATCCCATATGCAAGGAATTGGGATTTGTCCCGTGCGGAAAATCTTCGGACGGTCTGAACTCAACGAAACTTGGACATAAACAGGGAGTGCTGTTAGGTGTGCTTTATTGAATTCCACCACATTATCTAGCTACCTTTCAACTGGCCATCTCTCTCTCTCTCTCTCCACAAATTCTTTCGTTTCATCCCTCTCTCCACGAATTTTTTCGTTTCATTTGTTGCTAGCGATATATGCTTATAATCTAATGCAAGCTAACGTTCAAAGGGCTTTTTCTCACTTTCCAACATTCTAGTGGAAAGTTCTCTCTTGCCATTGTTCATGTAACTGGGTAAATCAGCCAAGATTTGGCAGATGGGTAAAAGAGAATAGCAGCAAAGAGATTGTCAGGACTGCTTAGTGTGCTGGGATTCATATGCCCCATTAGAAGAAAAAAAACATGGTTTATTGCACCAGGTGCCGCTTGTGCCTTGCAATGAGGATAGTAAATATGGGGGAGACTTGCTTCGGAGTGGGAATGATCATTTATTCCCTTTGGTTGTTGAAGAGATGGAGAGAGGCTGTTGCTGAACTGGGGTCTGCATCAGTTCTTCCCAAACCTTGGTATAAATAACCTCCCTACAACAATTGCTTTTTTCATGCTTTTCCTTGTTCTTCTGATGTGATTAGTGTTTATTCATAGTGAATACCTGTGTGCTGCTGTATTAGAGTTTCTTGGTATACTTCTTTGGCTTTTTTTTTCCTTCTTCCTTGTATTTATTTTGGATATTGGACAGTATAATCAGTTCTTGTTCTGCTTCCAAATTCATGTTATTGTAATCAGTGCTCTTTATTGTATTCTTTCTTATTATCTGTTTTTTTGTTTTTTTACTGGGAACATGGGTGTGGCTGTATTGGTTATTTTGGCTTTCTATTTCTGTAATGGAAATGTTGATGTAGTTTTTATTTCTTCAATTTGTCATTGTTCTTTCTCTGGTTTTATCATTAAATGTAGTTTTTTTTTTCCAAATATGCTGGGATGGTGTTCTACTTCTACCTTCTCTCTGTTACTTTCATTTTTCTTTTTTCTTTTTTCATTTTCTTCGAGGGATATGTTTGGCCAATTATGTGGCAAGGATCAAAATAGCAGTCGCGGTTCGCCCCAAAATGCTACATAGCGGGTAGCGATGTGATTCAAAAATTTTGACAAAAAATTCAAAAAAATTACAGAAAATTCTGAATGTTGTAAAAAGCTAGAATATGTATTTCTTTTTCAAAAGTAACTAAGATAAGGGAGCGCTATGGTTCCCTTATTGTAATTTTTTTTTCCTTTTGGTATGTCTTCTAGCTTTAGATTGGAAGAAAGAAGTGTTAGGGACCCAACTTGGAGTAGAGTTGTAGTAAAAATAGAAGAAGAGAAGTAAAAAGAGAGAGAGAGTGAACCCTTTGAAGTCATCAAAACCTAGCTGCTACGTAGCAGCACTAACACTCAAATAGCATAGTGGCTCTTACCGTTACGGCCTTTATAGTGGCCGCTATTTTGATCCATGGTTTCTGGTTGCTTTCTTTTTATTTATGAACCTTTTACCATTATTTCTAAGGTGTTTTAATGTTGTTCCTTTCATTGAGATTGTGTTAAAAAGAAAGTGAATTGATAATTTAGATAGTGCTCAAGAAAGGAAGGTCGGGCTTTCATTGTCCCCAACTTGTTTCAATTGCACTGTAATCATACGTAATTAGAATGCGAATTTTGAGAACTTTCAAGTTATTACAAAGTTATCAAGTAGCTGTACAATATAGATAAAGGAATCTTTTTTTTTTCATTCCAATGTCTGTTAATTCTTCTCAATTTATGACATCCAATGCATTGGTATATTGCAGCAGTGGCATGAACTCTCAACTGAACCATACCTTGGAAGCAAGTTAGATGTTACCTATAATTTCATGATCAACTATGAAACTGGTTTCAATTTCTACTGTACCACTTTTGAACCACTTCCTTTTTATTAAGAGCAAAGTTTAATAGGAGTCGTAAGTCACAAAACTCAAACTGAAATCGCAAAATATTGCTATTCGAGTCCCTAAATTACTGTGACAGCTTTCTTTTCGTCATTTTCTGAATGTTTCTATCTCTTCTGAGAATTTCATTGTGCTTGCTTTCCATGTCATCAATAGTGTTCTGTTTTTGCAGGTTCATCTACACATTTCTAGGTGTGGGAATTATTGTATGCTTGAGCACATTGGCTGGCCATATGGTTGTGAATCGTATCAGCATCACTGCCCTTTCATATGTATCCTTTCTTGATGAAAGTCATATTGCAGTTTTGTAATGACATTGAGGATATCTGATTTTGACATACAAATTTCAATCTTTTTATACCATATGGAGTCAAGATTTTACTGTTCTCTTGACTGAGGGCTCTTTTACCTATTTTGTATTGAATTCCTAGGAATTCTTAGTAGAGTGGGTTCTAGCAAAGGAATAAAAGAGGCATGGAAAGAAGGATATAAGGTGCAGTTGCAGATGAAAACCTCGTCTTCCTAGGATTTGATTTATGAGGGCAATGGTTGGGTAATTATTTCCTACCAAACAAAAGGGAGGCTATTTGATGGAAGTTGTTCGCACATGTTCAATCAAACTGCATATATCACTGCTGCATATTTGTCTCTTGTTTGAGGAAATGGTTTGATTGAATGGGTTAGATTCAATAAAAGAGCCTACTTAATAGTTTCAAAGAGGTAACATTGCAAGCTACTGCTTACTGACAACACCAGATCACAATCCAAAGCCATTGGATCTCTTTCTCCCCCATTAAGTGATGAATTGGCGTAGGTCCTAGTGTCACTCCAGTGAATTTGCCTTGTAAAATACTACTCTCATGAATATCACTCCATCAGGGCCACATGTTGCTGTTTTCAAGTGTGACATTGCAAGTTACATTGTCACCGGCAGCACTGGATCATCACTTCTTCATGTATTTCTTTATATGTCTGTGCCTTGCATTGAAAATCTGAAATTTGTTGAAGTATCCTTAACCACTTTCAGTATATAATATCTACAACTTTCATCCTTCTTCCCCAAGTAGTACTTATTGTTTTAATTTTCTTCAAGATGAAATGGGAATTCGTAAGTTCTACTGCACCTTTCCAATGCTTTCTCTGTTTTTGGATTTGCTTACAGTTTTATGGCCACAACCTTTTCTGCCAAATTTTTCAGAAATTTGGTGACAAGTTCATGAACTTCTTGAGCCTGCAACTTATTGTCTGTCGCTTGATTGGCATCGTAATCTTAATGGCACAGGTAACTGATCTATGGTTTGATATAACATGATATGACACATGCTGTTAAGTAATGTTGCTTACCTTCATTAAAGCAATCTGCTCTATGATGTTTCTTATATTCTTTTTCCTTCATCTCAAACGTGACATTATTTTTCTTTCCAACATTTTATGGTGATGGAAATAGACCATGCACCACACTATATGGTGTTAGCTTCCAAACAGTAGAAACCAAGGCATCATATGTTGCTCGAATGATGTTTGGTTTGACCCAGAAATAGAGGAAACACTAAGCACTAAGCAGGGCTCACCCTTTGGTAATAAAAATCAACCAGTTGGTCAGCAGGTCCTCATCATGGAATTGGAATGTGCCCCGCTCTTACATTCAGCAGGTCCCCATAAATGTCTTGTATTTTGTGGTGGCTAATCTTTTGGCCCATACTGTACAGTTGCCACTAGGTTATTACGATTGTTTTGATAATTGATACTGAATGAAAAGAAAAATCTAAGTGGTTTTGAACGGCATCGGAGCGAAACCCCTCTAGAAGTTGTAGCCCGTAATTCTTAGAGAGTGGAAACTGTTCTCTTTGCTCTCTGGTTGTAGGTTCACTGCTGAATCATGTAAATCTCAAAGTGTTCTTCTTGTGTAGCTTGTTTTTTTGTTTCATCATAATTGGTTTTGTCCTTGAGACTTTGCTTAACAAGTAAATTGACAATTACCAGCAGTAGTTAGCATTGGATGATCCTCTGTCTGGTGGGCTGTCTGATGGGAGAGATCTTTGGGTATCTACCATCCACCAATGGTTCCGCATATGAACAATTTGGGTATCTGGAAGAATGTCAGAGTAGGATAGGTCAGAAAGCAGGGCTATCAACTTAAATATGGACCTAATGCAGGAATAGAGGGCTGGCCTTGTGGATAAGGTACCCTCTCCCATAGCTCCCACCAGATTTCGATCCTCGGTGGGAGAGCCCTTTACTTCCTATGTCCTAGCCACTGGCCAACCACGCAAATAAATAAATAAATAAATAAACAGACCTAATGCCACTAGAACTGCTAATTTTCTCCATTTCCATCATTGAATGATTCATAATTGCAGATTGCAATGTATTTGCTTGTTTCCTCAGCTTTTTCGGCAAACTGATTCCTGCATTGGCTTTTTCAGGCCCATGTTTTAGTGCTTGCAGTTGTTCTTTGGGCTCTAGGACCACAATCAAGGAGCCACTGTGATGGTCCAAGCACACCTGAATTTAGATACTCCTTCCTGGTAGTGGGGCCTGATTCGCGGGTGAATATCTTTGCAACTTTGTCTTCACTGAACAGTTTTGGATTTTAAGAGGGAGAGAAGCGTGCCAGAGTGTTCTGGGCTCTGAGTTTAATCAGATACTGATTTTTTTCCTCAGAAATAAAAGCAAATCAGCTATGTTGTCTCCATGAGATCGGTGTGCCAACTCCATCCGATCAGCTTTCTGAACGTGTAACTACCATTTTCAGGATTGTAGAAAATAAGTCGGTCTGTGTTCGAAAAAGAAGCTTTATATTGGCTAGCTTTCGGCCTTCTGCCAAACATTGAAGTGCTTATCAATGTAAAGAAATCATCATATGCAGTTGGCTGCATGGCGACTTATGGTCACCATGATAATTTACTCTCCTAAAGTTCTCTTCAATCAGAATGTAATAAACTATCGAATTGATCAATATGGGAAAAAGACAGAGGTGTTAGTGTTAATAAAAAATGAATCATGATTGTTTTTCATGCAATTCATGTAGCGATCAATTTAGTGGTGTATATCACCAACTGGAATGAAGTTTGTACAAGCGAAAAGTCATTTCTGTAGCAGGGTGTCATATGAAATGATTGGATCATGCAAAGGGGGGTCACATGGGTCAGTGGAAGTCGTCAAACATGGAAACTCCCATGCAAGCTGCAGTTATCAACATAAGATCATTTCTATTTAAGGTACTGTGATACCGGAATATTACAATATAAAACCTTTTTAATTGCAGCTGATTCATCATATATTTTGTCTTCCTAAGCCGGATCCACAGGTGATTAAAACTGTTGATTTGGCGGGTGTCATTGTGGAAGGAGCATACAATATAAGTGTTAGACAATGTTAATACCCTCCTTATCCTACCGATAAAACTGGACAGTTGCAGCATATTCTTTCTTAGCCATTTAATTTCTGAATGCTGGCATAAGATGAGGCATGATAGATTGGGAGTTATTGTGAAGTCACCCAAATGAACCCTTAATTGATGGGATTATCTTCAATGATGATGATGACGATGATATGACAACTGTGATGAACTATAAGTTAGAAATTAGGATTCAACCTCTGACATGATGGGCCATCCATTGATGCCCGTGATATCAGCCTTGAGATTGCTAAACTTCAGCTTTGCGCATTTCATCATTATCAATAGAGCCGTATGCCTTAAAAGAGTTCTACTGAAAGTCTACAGAGGGCCAGATTTGACCCACAATGGCTGGGCCGGTCCATGAGCGCTTAGTAGAGGTTCTTCACCTTCCATGACGATAGCACGTGGCCAGACGCACCTGTCCATTGTGTTTGGTGGAACTAACCAAGTCCTGTTTGTAGTGCGCCTAAAACAAACGTACGCAACTAGCATACCATTCAACCTTCTGCGGTCCACTTCAGCCACATATGCAATGATGCATGACCGGATGGAAAATACCAAATAGTGATGGCATGCTGACAAAATCTAAATTTGATTTGATAATTGTAAGCATCCACATCATGAAAAATGAATAGTTGCATCAACATTTTTTTTTTGCCTTTTTTTTATTTATGAAAATCCATTTTTTAGCTTTTGAACCATATAGAATCTTTTGTCATCCCTTTATAAATCATTCCATATAAATTTTCTTGGCCCCACAAGATAAGTTGGATTACTCCAATGGTCCATGTAGTTCACTTAAATGGAATTGGAATTGGAAGGTTAGTGTAACACTTCGACTCAACTTAAGCAGAATTAGTGGGTAATTAAGTGTTCTTTTTGTTGCTAAGAGTGTTTTGGTTTTGCTTTTCTTCGGTCTTGAGCTATGAATAGGTAGTTTGGTTGCTTTTAACCTAGTTGAAGTAGTTCGAGCCCTTTTTCGTAATTTCTGCTTTTGTTGAACCTTGTCAGTTTTGCGTCATTTTCATGTCAACGTGTGTATTCCGTCGAGCTTGTTAATCTTCGTAATTGTTTTGGATCCAAATGACTTCGTTTGCTCTCGTTGGATCGTCAATTGACTCGAACTGTAAATAGAGGTAAATGGTGGACTTGATTGCAAATTTGATTTCTTTTATCTTATAAATATCCTACCTACCGCCGTTCTGTCTCTCATTTGCAACGATCTCTCCTTCTCTCGTTCAGCTTTCTTTCCCCCTCTCTCTCATTTCTGTCTTGTTTACGTGAGAAAGGGAGCAGCGTGAGTTTCGTGTGTCTCCAGCGGATTGAGCCTCTAGCAACGACTGTAGTGTGTTTGATTTCGGTTTGAGGCAAGTATAAGCACAAGTAGCGTTAACACTGATTGGTAATGCTTTGATTGTGTATATATTTTACTCTTCTTGTATGAATTATTGTTAGACATCCCTATTGAGTGAGATTCGTTAGTATCTGTCTGTATTCAGTTGAGAGTTAACCATTTTGTAAAACTGTAACTGTTTCAGGAAACTGACATAGCGCACTCACGGCTAAACCGTGAATTGTGCTATGCTAAGCCGTGAAATAGCTTACGGCTACACCATGACCTAGCCATGACCTTGATCGTAGATCAATACTGGGTGACATTTGAAATAACTGGGAGTTGGCACATTTGCTGCTCTTCTACGGCCCAGCCAGATCTAAGCCGTATAGTGTGTTACGGCCAAGCCGTAGAGCATGATACGGCTGCGCCATAGAGTAAATTATGGTTGAGCCGTAAATGCGGATGAATAGTTTTGGGAACCTTGGCTCCGCCGCAGTGCAGATTACGGCTACGCCGTAAGATGCCTACAGCTAAGCCGTATGTTCACCTACAGCTACACCGTATGACTCTGAGAAATAAATAAAAAAACGAATAGGAGTAAAGAAGAGACCTGATATGACTCTCATACTAGAATGTAGGCAACCTGAACATGCCCAATGGAATGTCAGAATGATATGAATGATCTCGAGGGCTGCGTCTCATTCATGTATGTTATCCAGTTGTTTAGCACCTTCCCATGGGTGTTGGTTTAAGGGACTTTGGTACACTTTCATTAGAAGATGCAACACTCCTTGATGGAACAATTGTGTATCGAATATCTTAAAACTACATCAGCATGCACGGTTAGAAACACTGGACGACTAGATTAGGATTGGCGTATAATTGACCTTGATTCACCATGGTATATCTGATTTGCATAGCATATTGATTTCGCTTTTGCCCTCATGTGTTCTGCGCTGGACCTCTCGATTCTATGGAAAACGTAGCTACATCCCTAGAGCGAAGCCCGGGCAAAGAAACTTCATTTCAGTGTATTTGTTATGGTTCATATGGAGCACTTGAGTTTCGTGATTATTTGTTATTTGTACTCATTCGTTAGTGCTGATTCGTATTTGCTTATGCTCATTCGTTATTCGTATTATTATTTGTATTTCTTATCAGTATGAGTTGTATTACTTATCAGTGTGTGATGCACTACTATTGTTTGTTTATTATGATCGATTGTGATGTGAGATCCGTATGTGATATTGCTTGATGTGCATCATCTGATTTGATTGTGATTACGATTGTCTATATATGACACTACTCAGCCTCAGCCTCAAGATACCCGACGGGGTTGACTTTGGTTTAGTGTGTGTGATCGCCTCTGCAGAGTGCTCGTGTCCTGGGCTTCCGGAACTCGGGAATTAGAGACCCATTCGTACCCTGGCCCGGTCGATGGTGTTCTCATATTTGTGTGCTCTCGAAAGGGAGAATATGGCAAATGTAGTAGCTAGCTTGAGTGTATAATTCTATTGATGATTCGGACAGCATACTTATTCCTATGCACGATTTGCCTAATGTACAAACATGCTCACTATGGATATTTACATTACTACTTTTACTCATTAGTAGACGCAATTCGTGTTATATTCTTGTGGCTTATATTTTGTTAAGTCGTTGTACTTATGAGTTGTTCTTGGTGTTGCAGACTCAAATCCCTCTTCCAATCCTGTGTCGGTCAACCTGACTCTAGGAGAGGCTCGCGAGGCCCCCTCCGGCCTAGAGGAGTGGACTTAATCCATTCTTCATAGAGCGGTGTGCATCATCTTGTTTTCCCGCCGTTGTGTCTGAGCGTATCTGTGGGATTTTTCTGTAGACTTTATTTTGGATCTGATTTATATCTGTATTTTGATTTTGTGGACTAGTCTCTCTATTTTGTTGTACATCTTTGTGATCAGTCCAATCTTGTGTAATCATTGTATCTTTTATTATTTTGTGGTATGCCTTGATACTTACAGCTTTCGCATACATTTGTTTGCACGTGTGATTGATCCCTTCTGTGTGTACATTTGGGCAAGATCTAGGTGTACATGCACGGGAGTACGTGTGTCACTAGTTAGATTTTCTTTAACCCCCGATTTCTGGGCTCGGGTTGTGACAGTTAACCACTGATCTTATGATTGCCTTGGTACTTGGTATAGGAGCTTGTTTCTCACCTTAATCTCACTGGTTTTCCACTTTGCAATACAAGTTATTAAATTAAATTAGGTTGCTTAGTTGGTACCCACAAGATAATTTACCTGTATCATTATTATTGTATATATTAAAGCTTTATGAATGGATGTCTCTGGAGGGTGCCACATCAGCGTTCCTTTTTTTTTTTTCTGGAGCGCCATGTCAACATCCTAAAATACTAAAATCTCTCATTCTATAATCTTTCTCCCTTCCTCTTATCTTTTTGACAATTAGTATTTTTTAAACTTGAATTTTCCACAATCTCTCTTTTCACCATCTAAAATCTCTTTCCCTCCCTCTTATCTTTCTGGAAGGACAAACTAGGCTTATAATCAATTAATTATAAAAAAAAGATCTATAACACTACAATGGTGTTTTGGATGTTTTAATACATTGTTTGGATCCACTCCAAAGCAAACATCACCAGGTATGTAATCACTTTTCTATATCTTGTTTAGTTATCATTATTGTTTGTGTTGTTGAATGGATTTCAAAGATTGCATCTTTTTTTTTTATATACATATGTATCAAAGTATATTTATATGCTTACGATTGATGTCATTCTTTCTTTTTATTTATATTTTTTAATCTTTAGTACAAATTTGATTTATTTTTTGTCTTTACAATTTTCTCAAATTTAAACCATGGATGTGTCTGCACACACTTAGGCGTTTTTTTAAAACATTGTTTTTATTTTTATTTATTAAAATATTCAATAATTGTCATTATTATTCTTTCCTTTTAAAAAAATCTCTTATTCCTCTTCCAAGGCTACGAAACATTAATATTTCAATCTAAATATTATGAATAAATTATTTTAGTTTTAGGCTAAGCTTAGCTAGGTCATCTTTTCTAAATAATAAATTTATTTTTAATTTATTTTATTATCATTAATAATTTTAAGAAAGTATTTTTTCTTATCAATAAGAACAAAGCATTCTTTCTTATCAATAATTAATATCTTATGCCAAACAATAAAATATTTGCATGTGTGCCATTAAATTAGGGGCTAAAATTTTTTTTCAATTTAAGGCAAATTTTCAAAAGTGCATTTGAAGTGATTAAAGTTTATAATATATCAAATCACTTTTTGTTTACATATATACATCTTTTCCATTTTAGTATTATTTATAATCTTTGACTCATTTTTTCTCTATCATAATTTTTTATGCATAAAATAAAATCTAAGAATTATAAATAATATACTTTTCTTTTACACTTATTTTTTCTTAATTATATTTCATAAGAAAGTTAAAAAGTTAATATATTTTAATTTTGGGCCTAGGCTTAGCACGGGCCTTCATTACTAGTCTTAATTTATACATGCATCAGAAATATTCGCATGCATTCATCTCTTATTATAGGATATGGGATACTTATGCAACTTTTTCTTTTTCCACATATACTTTTCTTTCTGGATGATGATCTATAACTTTTCTGTTTTCTTATGTGAGCATTTTCAAATATATAAAAAACACTTGGGTAGATGCGTATTTAGGCAACGATGTATACCCAATTATCAATTATGTAAAAAAAAGAAAAGAAAGAGAGAGAAAAGGTGAGTCAATACCACCAACGAAGTCTTGATAGAGTTAGAGTGGTGTTGGCATTTCCAACCAATAATGCAACATAGCCCAAGGTGAACCTGTACCATTGAAATTGGGCAATTAGATTTCTACAAAAATGATGAGAGAAGCTAAACTCTAATAATTAAGCTGTGTTGGCATAGGAGATTAATTTTTTGAGTGGATAGTATCACTCCTGGGCCAACTTAGTGGAACAAAAAACTAATAGTCCAAATATACTATTGAAGTAGCGCTAAGATTTGTAAAGGTGGATCCAGCCCATGGGTAACCCGACTAAAAGATTTTTTTATTATAAAAAAGATGTTCATTTTGGATTGTTTTATAAAAAAATGTTATTCATTTTTTGGAAAATCTAGAAGCTGCCACGTGAATTGCTGCATGGGCCTCACATCGTCGATTCCTTGAAGCAAGCAACGACTGCAGACCCAATCTCATCCTCCGACGCGCGCCGCGACGACACCTGTTTTCGGCCACGTCAGCAGCGTAACCCGTCCTATACTGTCTAAAAATTCAATTAAAGATCAGCTGTTCGCCGCGAAGAAGCGCAGGTTAGATCTGCACCGTTTCAAAAGGCTATCATGCGCGGCACGCAGTATACAGCATCAGGCGCCCACGGTTCCCCAACGGAAAGGAGGATTAGTGCTCTCGCTCGTCATTTGCTTCTAGACTCTTCTGCTTCTTCTGAATCTGAATCCTCTTCGATGGCGTCTCAAAACCCTAACGATCAGACGATCTCTTCTTCCCCAGCTGCCGCCTTTCATGGCGATTCCGTCTTCGCAAGCGTCGCTCAAGCTCCAGAAGATCCAATCCTCGGGGTCTCTCCTTCAATTCATCATTGATTGCTTGTTTTCTTGCGTGTTTGATCTTTGTCGAGTAGATCTATCCCTTCAACTGTAGATCTTTGTTTCTGTTTTTTCTCTCTGATCTGCGCTTGTTCGAGGATATTAGGTTTGATTTGATGTTCATCTTTCTAGCGTTGGTTGTCGTCTGATCCGGCTTACTGTATACTGTATGAGAGTGTTTTGCGATTTGATTTCCGTGAAAATTCGATTGAGGTCAAATCATCGAAAATTTATCATGATTTTCATTGTTTTGTTGTTTGTGCTTACGCCGAGCATTTTTGTTTTGATCATGTGCTTCTTTTGCTTAGATTCGGTCGTGATTCAGTTGATTCTATTTGTCTTTTTGATTCAGCTACGCCAAGTTGTATGTTTTGTTTTTATTATACAGGTTACAGTTGCATATAACAAGGATCCCAGCCCAATCAAGTTAAATCTGGGTGTAGGTGCCTATCGAACAGAGGTGTGGTTTTGAAGAATGTGATTCTTTGCTTTGATCTAATAGCATTTGCGAGGACGTGGTTCTCAATCACGTTTTCTACTTGTTTGAGCTTGATGTTTACCTGATGGGAACAGGAAGGGAAGCCTCTTGTTCTGAATGTGGTAAGATGCGCAGAGCAGATGCTGGTAAATGATAGGTAAACTTATTTAGTGATTGGTGATTTGAATGCTGCATTTAACTTAATACGTTGTTGATATGAAAAACCTGTTGGCATGACATTCAGCTCACGCGTTAAAGAGTACCTTCCTATCACTGGACTTGCAGATTTTAATAAATCAAGTGCGAAACTCATTTTTGGCGCTGATAGGTAAGAATTTTCCTTAACAAACGTCATTATGTTTATCTCATTTGCAAGATATAGAGAAAGTAGCATTCGCGCGATTTTGTTTTTGTTCAAGCTTTTGAGGTCGGCTCATTGAAAAACAGAGGAGCTTAATGTCTAACTGTCTAAGTGAAAGGAGATGTTCTTTAAATGCTATACACAATACCCTGATTCCATTATCCCCACAAAGTTTTCTTTTCTTTTCCCCTCTTTTTTTTATGTATTTTTTCAGTGGTGATGTTGGCTCAGTGTCTCTAAAGTGCCTCCCAGTTATAATTTAAGCAATACTTTTTTTTGTTTTTGTGTGTGGGTTTTTAGTTTAGTCTAGCAAAAGCAGCCAACTCTCAGAAAACTGATGAAAAAGTGACTATTTCCCCCCTTTGGAAGACTTCAAGCTCTGCCCTATCTAGATATTTATTGAAACCATGACATGTACCTCATTTGAGAACATAGAAACTGGAGCACCCTGATTTGCTTACAACTGATTGTTGGTTTTTTTGGTGGGGCAACCATGTTGTTAAGAAATGGACTTCATTTTTCACTCTACTTATACAATCAAGTTCATACAATAATCAGATTCTTATTATTTTAGACATTGACACTTCATCTTTCTTAGATGAACTTTCTGTGACTCTTTTTTAATATTGCACATTTAATACTATTCTTGAAGAATTCATTTTTCCTTTTTTTTTTTTTCTAAATTATTGTCCTGGTTTCATAGGAGATATCTCCAGAAAGTGGCCCTGTTTATTTTCACAAATGGAAACAAACGCTATATGTTTTGGCATACTGAGGCATTTTGTTTTATTTTCTCGATTAATGAATAAATTCATTTTCACCTATAGGATGCTCTATGATTTTATGTTACTTGTTTTAATCACTTTGTAGGTGGGTACGTGTGAAACTTTTTTATTTCTTCTGTTGCTGTGTTTTATTTTATTTTATCACATCTGTTATCAACTGATGCATTTTTTTCTCCTCCTCTTGAAACAGTCCTGCAATTCAAGAGAAGAGGGTGGCTACTGTCCAGTGCTTGTCAGGTACTGGTTCACTGAGGGTTGGAGCCGAGTTTCTTGCTCGGCATTACCATCAGGTAAAATTGATAGTTGGCAAAGTGTTTGCTCACTGATAACCTTGACAAATTATGATAGTTACTATTGGTGGACTTTGAGGGGAAAACTTAATGCCTATCTTGTATCCTGCAGCGCACTATATACATTCCACAGCCAACATGGGGAAACCATCCAAAAGTTTTCACATTTGCAGGGTTGTCTGTTAAGACTTATCGCTACTATGATCCAGCAACTCGTGGTCTAAATTTTCAAGGTTTGAAGTTAATCCTAATTGTTAAGGCCTCTCCTTCATATTTGGTTATGTGCATGTGTGTGTTTTTATGTGTTTGTTTGCATGTGTGCATGTTGTGTGTGTATACAGATGTTGCTGGGTTTTAGATGTGATCATTTGAATGCATGTGTTCATGAATAATGATACAGATGTTGCAGGGTTCACGGCCTCTGCCCTGAACTATCAGTGATTTGTCGTCATGATGCAATTATTTTCTGCAAGTACTGGTTTTTTACCATATAATATTTCAATTCAAAATTATGAATGTTGTCATCACTCTAAAGTTGTGTTGATTTGATATTTTCTTTTGTAATTTCCTTTCTCATCTTCCTGTTTTGTTTGTTTTGTGGGATAATTAGGCCACTGTATATGAAAAAAAAGATCCAGTGCTCCAAAATCATTGGAATTAATGAATGTTTGTTCTTTTCTTATATTCCCCATTCACTTCGAGTGTCACGGTTATTTTCCATGTCTTTTTATCGCTCTTTGTTTATATGTTGAAAACAGGCCTACTAGAAGACTTAGGTTCTGCTCCAGCTGGAGCTATAGTTCTTCTTCATGCATGCGCCCATAACCCAACTGGTGTTGATCCAACCCTTGACCAATGGGAACAAATCAGGCAGTTGATGAGATCAAAAGCATTGTTGCCCTTCTTTGACAGTGCATATCAGGTAAGATTGATAATAAATTCTGTTTAGTCCATAGGATTTTCAGGTGACATTTGGCCTTTTGGAAATGCAATCAGTTAATGCTTTAGATCATCATTGTTTTCAGTAGTATAATGGGCTCAACTTACCTATCAGTACTTACTTTTGTTCCCATAGGGTTTTGCCAGCGGCAGTCTGGATGCAGATGCCCAGCCTATTCGCATGTTTGTTGCAGATGGAGGCGAATTGCTTGCTGCTCAGAGCTATGCAAAGAACATGGGACTTTATGGGGAACGTGTTGGTGCCCTGAGCTTTGTGAGTCACTATGACTGCCTTGCTATATTTTGTTTCTTTGTTATCATTGTGGCTGTTTCATGTGCTGGGTTGTATAAAGTAATGGGCCAAGGTTCTCAGTGAAAATTTTGCCAAGTCGTAGAAGGTTTTGGCTAAGGAGTTCTTTGCTTTTTGGCTAAAATTTCCACGTTTTCCTGTGTCATTTATTTTCTTGTGCTGAATTTTCTTCAAATTAGTATTGTTTTGGATGTTTGTTATCTCTCCTTTTCAAAAGTGTCTTATATCTTCTCAGATTTTTCAATGATTTTGGCTCACTTAGCTAACTGGTTATTCTAGAGGAATTGACCTCTCCAGGCTACCTAGTTTCAGATTTTTCCTGTTTCAAACTTTTAGAACAATTGACCTCTTGATTTCTGTGTACAGAGTTCCTAGATTATTGTTCCCATTAGTTTATCTAATTTCCTTTTCCAGGTTTATTTATTTACTTTTTTTCTTCCGTTTTCTCAATTGATCAATAAATCACAAGAAAGTAGGTTTACAAGTCCTAGAACATGAACCGTACTTCTGAGCTATTTGCCATGAAACTGTCGGCAGCTTGGATTATTTTGGTGGTATTCCAACAGCACCTTGAGTTAAGATATTTTACTGGGTTTGACTCTTTTAAGTATTTCCTCGCTTGACTCGACCATAACATCTCTCTTGTCCCGGGCTGTTAGTTCAGGGGAAGGCAGGGTAGCAGGCAGCTGGGTTTGAGTGCTGGTTAAATGGGACAGGAAGGTATCAGCTAATAGAGCCTTAAGCAAAATAGGTTAGATAGGTTTTCTGCCTAGTGGGGTGGACCAGGATTACCAAAAAGTAAAAGAAAAAAAAAACTGTTTTTTCCTCTTTTAGCTGTCCTGTTTACAGGTGACTGTTGTCTACAATATCTGATGTATCGTTTTTTAGCTGAATGTACCCCTTTGGAAGAACAAACCCCTTAAATTATCCACCCCCACTCTCTCTCTCTCTCTCTCTCTCTCTCTCTCTCTCTCTCTCTCTCTCGCGCACACACACGCACACACGCACACACACGCACACACCTGTGCACAGACACAAAAGCATAGTTCTACCAAAAAAAAAAATCATATATTTTAAAATTTTTTGCATTGAATGATTGACTTAACAAGTGAACTCATCCAAATAGGTGATTCCTTTCATGTTAATAGCTATCTAATTATTTCAAACGGCATGCTTTAGAACCTTCCTACACTGGCTATTCAGATAGTTTCAGAAAGCTGTATGAACTAGGCAACTATTGTTGCTTTTAAGGCTTAAAGGCCCTCTATATCTTTTTTAAGTGTCTTGCATAAAACTCAGATTTCGAGGTTCCAAGTTGTTATTATCCATCAGGATTCCAATTTCAAATTTCATTGTAGAAGCACTTAATTCCTATTTCTTCCGTTTATTTGTTTTACAATCTTGCTGTCATTAGGGTTCAAATTTTAATTAATTAATGTAAAATTTTGCCTTTATTTACTTTTTTCCCTTCTCTGCCCACACAAAAAAGAATTACAAAAGTCATCATCATTACACTTATTGGTAATTTCTAACAAAATTCCTTTCAGGTATGCAAGTCAGCGGGCGTGGCAGTTAGGGTTGAGAGCCAGCTGAAGCTTGTGATCAGGCCCATGTACTCCAATCCCCCAATTCATGGAGCATCCATCGTGGCCACTATTCTAAACGACAGGTATGAATCTGAATCTGACATTTTGTGCACTACATTTTGGAAAAATGCCACACAAGCCGTGTTTTGTGATTCACATTTATAAAGTTGTTTGAATAGTTTTTCTTGAATCTGAACCTGACATTTTGTGCACTACATTTTGGAAAAATGCCACACAAGCTGTGTTTTGTGATTCACATGTATAAAATTGTTTGAATAGATTTTCTTAGTTTAGCTTATTTGTGTAATAGTGTTATTTTCATGAAGAATCATTCAAAAGAAAGTTATTTTTTGTAAAGGAGATAATTTGATCTGTTTACAGTTCTATGTTATCGATGCCCTTGCAGTCAGATGGACAGGTGGATGTTTAAGATGGTCTTACCAGTAAGATATTTCTTATTGAGAATCATCCGATATATGGTACAGACCTGGACTTGTGGTGTTGACTATTACATTGCAAACAAAATCTTACAATGGGCTTCTATATTCTGTGTGTATTGCCTCAAAAGGTCACATAGCTTTGGATGTTGTTGCCAGCAAGAGTGTGGAAAGTATGGTCTATTTCTGTTTTCGACTTTGTACCTTACGGTACATTGTTGTATTAATTTTTTATTTTAAATAAATGTAAAATTTTCAAAAATAAAAAACTGTGCAAAAACAAAAAAACCAGTAATCAAGTCCTTTGGTGTTTGTAATGCTGATTTGCCACTTGATATCTGAAAAAGATTAGCTGGACAACCTAGTGTCAGGGTGCTTTTTATTGGCTTTGCTATTATCATCTTTTTTTCCACTGAAGGTGTTACTTTGTTTTCTTCTGAATTTGATGTTAGAATTCCAAGGTGGTTGTGGCGGTGGTTCCATTCTCTTGAAACTTGGAATAGGAAGACATAGGTAGACATTTGAGAGTCTTAGTATGTATTTAAAGTTGGGTTGAAAAGAATGAATAAAATGCATTGCCCTTAGTAATAAAATGAAGTAAATTTTATTAACTGCCTCATGTATTTCATAATGGTTTGCATTTGATTTCTTTATTTTCTCACCTGTAGGGATATGTACAATGAATGGACTATAGAATTGAAAGCCATGGCTGATAGGATCATCAGCATGCGACAACAACTATTTGATGCTTTACGTGCTAGAGGTTCTCTCTCTCTCTCTCCCTCCCCACTATTGATTGCCAATATTTTGAGAGGTTTAACTGTTGAAATTACTTCTTTACATCTGCTTTTAATGCATGAGTTCTTGTTGTCCAAGGCTTTTTGTTCGTCACTTTTAGGAATGCCATAGCTAGTAATCACTTATTGTACCCATTTAACAAAAACTTAGTGTGGGTTTCATAGTGGAGAAATCTGTTTTTCTTTTCTTCTTCTTCTTCTTCTTCTTCTTCTTAGTAGTTTGTACACATCCAAATTTCAGGCTGATGAACATTCCCATCACAATTTTCTTGGGAATTTCCAAGTTCTCTAAATCTAAAAGTTTTTTTTTTATATGCAATTCCATACAGACAATTAATATGGGTAAGCTTTAATGAAAGTGTTGATGTTCTTATCTCTTGCTTTGTGTTTGGCAGGTACACCGGGTGACTGGAGTCACATTATCAAGCAGATTGGAATGTTTACCTTCACAGGATTGAATACTGAGCAAGTTGCTTTCATGACCAAAGAGTATCACATTTACATGACTTCAGATGGGTATGATTGTGTTACTCGTGATACACAGATATTATGTCTTTTGTTGGCTTGTGTTTCACATGCATGGTTTGGGTGCATATGGTGTTGTGGTTTTGCATCAACTGATCAATATCACCAATAGGATTTGGCATCAGCACCACAAAAGTGACTGCCACTATGTGACATGATTTTCTATTTTTCCACAGTATTCATTTGTTTAAAATTGGAACTGAAAAGAATCAACTCTGGACTCTGGGTTAGAGAGACCCACTTGCTTGGGCATTCAAATCTGAACTGTGAATTTGAATTTCACGTTGGTTACATTGGTTGTAAAGGTAGCTGCTGGAAGTGATTTTATTTCTGGGGGTGGATCATCTGTGTTGGTGGGTTTATATTTTTAGGCACAGGGTATATTGTGATCATTCTGTTGGTATATGGTAGATATCATGGCTTACTTTTTAAAATCCACATGGGAGTGCGTTTTATGGGGTTTTCCTAAACACAAATCCCATCTATGAAATATTCTGGTCATGCCGGAAACATCCACAATGCTAACTATCAATAGTGATTACTATGATGTTCCTGTTTATCCAATATTTGGAACTATGCTAGATGGGGTGGTTCTTTTTTCCTTTCCATAATTTCTGCGATTTTAATGAAGTAAGCTCTTGTGCAGGAGGATTAGCATGGCAGGCTTGAGCTCAAAGACAGTCCCTCATCTTGCGGATGCCATACATGCAGCCGTTACTCGTGGAATCTGAATTTAGCTATTTCTGTCCTCCATGAGGGACCAGTAAACAATTTATAGTATTTGCCATCTTCTATCCTTTAATTTTGTTAATAATAATTGCTGCTGAGGCACTTTTTTATCTGTGCGAAAGGAAATAAATTGTGATAAAACGCGCTGAAACTTTGAGAGACTTGAAAATATATAATAATGATGTACAGATGCTCATTGAGATCGCTGTATAGCTTCAGGGTTCTTAGTTAGTGCATGAGTAAATTTGTGCTCATTAGTTTGTGCCAGATTGGGAATGTTCTTCTACATTTGGATTGTCCTGGTCGACCCCCATTAATTTAGTAGGTACCCTGGAACTGCCTCTTTTGATTGTTGGATTGGGGACGTTTCCTGCAGGAGAAAGTTTTCACCTTTGGAATTGCTGTATAGCTTTAGGGGTGCTAATTGCTGAACAATTAGTCTTTAGGAGGGTGAGAGAGCAGATCTATGTTCGTTTAAGTGTGTACAGGGAGATCTGTTCTCATGTAAAACGTCGCACATAAGATTGTGTTGATAATTTGCGGCTTGTAAACTAAACTCGTGCTGGCTGACCTAAATAAAATCTTTGCTTACATTGAAAATCGTCATGTTAGATGACGATGAATGTGATGAGCTTGTTCCTGAATATTACGACCCTTGGTTTTATATTGCTTTTAAATTGTAGTTGTTTTCGTGAGCTTAAAAATTGTAGTTGTTTTCGTGAGCAGCGATGATAAACCATCAGAGGTTTTAATTAATGTTTGATGTTTCATTGTCTGACATGTAGAAGATCTTTTGGTTTCGTTAGGAGAGTCAAAATCATAACCAACTAGGATAAGGGCGAAACTAACCTATTGTATTTCACCATCACACATGGTTGAAACCACTGTTCGAATGTATTTGAATATTTTAAATGAGAGCAAACTAGTCAAACTTTAAATAATTTAAAGGGCACTTTGAGGAAAAGGAGGAAAGAGGTTGACCCATATTTGATAGTTTACAGGTGATTGCAAAGCACTGTGGACTTATTGGCTACTGTAGATGTCTTTACTTTTCTTCTCTATACTAGGACTACTCTTATCTTCCTTACTGCCTTACTTCCTCTGTATTATCTACCTAGGCTCTTATGCTTCTATGTTTTACGCATGCTTTCCTCTATGTCTGGAGTCTCGTTACTTTTAATATAAGCACACTTCCTTGGCCAAAACAGAAGGAAGTTCATAGAGGGATGTGTCACTTTGCTCCTGTTAGATATGGAGGGATGTGTTGATGTGTCTCCAAACTTCACTTGAATCTAGGTGCCTATTAGTCTATTACCGTAACAGTTAAATTATGCCAGTTCTTGCATGTACAGGGTGTTAGGCAAGCATTGCCTATTAGCCTATTACCGTAACAGTTAAATTATGCCAGTTTTTGCATGTAGAGGGTGTTAGGCAAGCATTGACGTACAAATTAATTGAACTCTGTCGATTTAGTTATTCAGCCCATAAAGGTTTTCTTGGCCCCACTCCTTTTAAAAATATAGATTATGACAAAGTGGGTTTTAAAAAAGCTTAAATACAGTTAGGGCTGGTCCATTTAAGCACCAGACAAAAACTTATCCCGGGACTCATCCATGGGCCTACAAGACAGTCTAAGCTGAGCCTAATATGTGGCAGCATTGGGCTGAGCCCGACCCATGAACCTCCCACTTTGTTGGCGCCTTGGATTGGTGGCAGGATAGGCTTATCCTAGAGCAATCCACATGTCGTGGCGTCAATGGGTCACTCAATCTAGCTCCTCTAGATCTCGTTAGCCACGTGGCAGTCTTAGATCCATTCGAAGCACAGAAATAAATTACAGAAAATACTGCCCGCCCTTCTTAACCAAACGAGTAAAGAAGAAGAAGAAGAAGAAGAAGAAGATGGCCTCTCTAACCACCATCGCTGCCATACAACCGGTGACTGTTAGGGGAATGGGAGGAAGTTACCTTGCGGGCACTAGACTTTCCGTCAGGCCAACTCGCCGGAACGTGGGAAGCACTAACATCAGGTACATGATATATATATATATATATATATATATGTACGGAGAATATTCAAATGCCAAGGAAAAAAAAAAGGCCTTGTGCAATCTTCAATTTTATGAATTTCTTTCCTTTGTTTGAATGAATTGGGTCGTTAGGTCCGGTGCTATCGTCGCCAAGTATGGAGATAAGAGCGTCTACTTTGATCTTGAGGACATCGGAAACACCACTGGCCAATGGGACTTGTATGGCTCTGATGCTCCATCACCTTACAACCCTCTCCAGGTGCACCTCCTTACATTTCACCTGGACCCATGTTAAGGACTTGATATTAATGTTTCTAAATCAAGAGACTGTTTTAGAAAATATCCATTCATCAGGAACTACTTATTATATTTATGAGTTGAAACAAGCTGAGTAGTAAACATAATGATTCTATTCATTCAAGATATGTACAGATGCTTTCAGAAAAAGTTGTATTTATGGAGAAAGTTCGCCTATTCTAGTAATGCAGTTTTAAGTGGCACGTGTATGTGCATGCAGAGCAAGTTCTTTGAGACATTTGCTGCTCCATTCACCAAGAGAGGGTTGTTGCTCAAGTTCTTGATATTGGGGGGTGGCTGCACTCTTGCGTACTTCAGCTCCACAGTCTCAGGTGACATACTACCCATCAAGAAGGGCCCACAGCTTCCACCCACGCCCGGGCCACGCGGCAAGATATGAGGGCTGTGAGACCCGCATTCTCCAAGCTCGTTTTTTATGTTGTTCATGTGTATGTTCAGTTTGTTCTAAGCTTTTTATATGACCTCTTTGATTAGTATACTTGAATGCAGTTATTCTAATCTTGCTGGCTTGTGTTTGGTATGGGTCTCTTGCCTTCTGGCAATTGTCAAAAGTTAAATAATATTTTATCTTTGTTCTAGTGTTGCTAGCTTGTATTTAGTGAAGATATCAGATTACTTCTATCATTACAAGTGCGATCAGTTTACTTGTAGAGAAGAAGGGTCAGGTTAGCGGTGCACAAAAGCATTACTTAACCATTGCATGGATCTATGATGCCCAGATATGCAGGACATGGCATGGATTTGGTAGGGACATAGATTTTACATATAGATATTGAAGTATTCACCTACGATACAACACGATACTTTACCTAATTTGATGTATCCCGGCATCATAGGCATGGATCTCATCTCAGCATACCTCATACAATACTAATGAGGTTATGTTAAAGAGCAGTTACAAGACCATCTTGGTAGCCCTGCAATTTGTATGTGAGGTTCAGTTTTTGGTTACCAAGCATCATAGCTTACATCTATGACTAGTGTTGGTGCGTTATTGGTTGCTTGATGGAAGGGAAGAAGATTACACAAATGTCTATAGTTATCCGAGAATTTATTGCACTTGTGAATAGGAGAAATGGTTGATGGCCATTATTTAAATTTAACATGTTTTCTTTATATCTACCAATGGCCGTAACAATTTCACACCAGATGCAGAAGTCAGGGTCAATAGAGACCAGTTGCTACAAGAATTGGCTACTAACTTAGAAACCCATTTAACTTGTGACATAAGACAGCACCTAAATGCATCAAATCAATCTAAGTGGTGGTAGGGACATCCACTCTCACAGGGAGAACTAGGTTTTGGGTGCTGCTCGACTCATTGAAAGTCAGTTGTGCTAGCCACTATGGTGACCTAAAAGATATTTAAAAATAAATAAATAAATAAAGCAACATCTCTTAAAGTGCAGCGAAGAAATAGGAAAGCAATGACAACTCAAAAATCCTTTCATGGGTCTGAAATATTTACATTTTGGACTTGGAGCTTCCTATTTCTTCACTTCTTTTTCCTTTCTTCTCTTCTCTGTAGCACTTTTGTCTTTAATGGTGAGCTGTTGGACTTCGCACACCTCCCAAGTTCTCAAGGTAGGAATATTTCTTGGCAGTCACAACACTAGGTGGCTTTTTCATGGATTTCTCATCTTTTGAGTTCAGCTTGTTCCCTAAATTGTTTTCCATCTCCTCGTGATCAAAATGCCAACCCATGAAGTCTGAGAGTGTCATTGGAAGGGGTGGTTCCATGGAATTTAGCTTTTCTCTCTCTTCTTCTGGGTTGAATTTCACTGGCTCTGTCACCGCTACTTGATATGATAGCATTCGGTTGATTGATTGAGGCAGTGAAGGATTTTGGGTGAGGGAATCAGCATAGAGCATGTCATCAATTCGAGACATGACTGTGTGAGCCAAGGTTTCTAGTATTCTTGAGTAGCTTTCTAAAACTAATTGTCCAACATCATGTGAATTAAATATCAAATGGCTTGTGTGAGGTTCCAAGATAAGATTAAAGAAAAAGCACAACATTTTTGGGTATTTCCATTTTCCACAGGGGAACTTGTCTATCATGCTCCACTTAGAAATATGAGTAATATAGACATGTGACAAGTATATACTAGAAGTACACATTGACATATAGATGTAGCTAGTTGTAAGTATAGAGGACATGGTAAAAAATCCTATAGTTGATTCCATACTCTACACTATGGCTCATTTCTGTTATCACAAATATGATTGATTTAGTCTTTAATGATCTTGCAAATACATCAGGTGGAAGGAAAAATATTTTTAGTCAAGTCAAAAGACTATCAAGAATTATATTTTTCCTTCTAGATGGATGGTATGGGAGTGGTAAGAAAAGGGAAACAGAAAAACATCTCGGTAATGAGTTTTTTTTTTTCCCTTTATTTTGAGCGATAACAAAAAAATTTATAAGAAAAATGGATGCAAATGACGATAGAAGAGGGATATACCTCAAGGAACACGGATATAGGGGGAGAAATCAAATAGGAAAGAGACACATGGAACTACTAATAACCTGAGCCTGTTTACAGTTATCCCAGTTCATTACACATGAAAATTTGAAGACCGGTCACTCGAGACAGAAAAGTTATGCGGATACTCAGAGAAGAGCATTTGAATTCCAAGTTGGAGATTGGGTCTTCTTGAAAGTCTCGCCAATGAAGGGCACCATACATTTCGGCCAGAAAGTCAAGCTAACTCCATGGTATGTGGGTCCATTCGAGATTAAAAGTTGAATTGGTGATTTGGCTTATTGACTAGCCCTACCAGTAGAGTTCTCCGGAGTACATGATGTATTCCACATGTTGATGCTTCGCAAGTATGTTCGTGACCCTACTCATGTCATCCAACCCGATGATGTGCAAATCCAGCCAAACGCAACATACATTGAGTGTTCGCTCTGTATCGTCGGAACTAGAGAGCAGATCTTACGCACCAGAACCATTCGATGGGTTAAGGTGCTTTGGCAACATCATGGACGGGACGAAGCCACGTGGGAATTAGAGGAGTAGATGGCGCGACAGCATCCCCATCTCTTTGTACAGGTATGCGTTCATTCCGAGGACAGAATGATTCCTAAGTGGGGGAGGATGTAACCCTCCCGCCCATCTTAATCCAGATTAATGATTACTTAATGAAGTTTTGATACTAATTAGAGAAAAATTATGTTAAGCTCATGGTTTTAGTCTCTTGAGACATGTCTCGGTTTATAGATAGGGAATTGAGTTGAGTTAAACTTGGTTTAAGCAATCTCGCGCCCTTTTTCGTCATTTCTGGTTTTGTACGGGTTTGTCATTCATGCGTCATCTTAGCGTCAACACGTGTATGGTGTCGAGCTCGTCAACTTCCGCAACTAGCTCAAAGGCTAACGAGGTCGTTTGTTTCCGTGAGGCCGTTGTTTGACTTGAATTATAATTCTCCCGAACTATTGGACTTACATGTAAATTCCATTCAATCCTTATCTTATATAAGGGAAACCACCGACTCTCCCTCTCTTCATTTCTCTTGCACGCCAGCTCCCTTTTTTTTTTCTTCTACTTCTTCCTGTTTTCTCCTTCTCTTTTCTCCTCCTCCTCTTCTTCTTCTTCCTTGCAATCAACTTGCAATCAACTTAGAGCAAGGAGAGAAAGTCTTGTGCACCGGTTGTTCGTCTTCTCCGGTATCTTCTCCACCCAACGTCTCTCTCTTGTCTTCGCTTTCTTCTTCCTTGTCTCTTATTTGTAGACAAAAATCTTGCACTGTTTTCTCGGTTCGTTTACAGTAAGAAGTTGAGTCACAGTCTCCTTCTTGTGTTTAGGCCATGATTGCACTGCATGCACCCTTTTCTCTTGCTCACTCTTGCCATGCATAATGTTAGGAATTGCTTCTCCGGAATCGTTGGACCTAAGAACAGCCAAATTAAGGAAAAGAGAGTGTTTAAGGCAAGTATAAGCCCAGTATGGATGAACACATGTTGATACACATTGATGGTTGTATTTCTTTTACTCCTTCTTTTGAGTATGTGGTGTTTGGACAGCCTTTGTATCTTGTATAAACATGATAGACGTTGTTTTCGCGAAAGAAAAGCATGTAATACAGTTGTTCTGTTCTGTACAGAACTCAGTTGTCCGACAGATCGGGACTGGAGTCCGACCGATCGAACACTCCCAGAATCGAAATTCGACCGATCGGGCTTCAGAGCCGACTGGTCGGCCTTGATACATTCCTGCTCTGAGAGAATTAGGGTTCAACTGAATCCTATGCTTACCCATTTTCCTTCCCTTGTTCTTGTAACACCATAGGACCTTTTATGCTACCTTCTAGGTTCATGACGAGACCTGGAGGGCCTTCCCCATGGACTGCTCAACCATATACCTTGTGTCACGCCCCGATCCTGGGAATTGGGGTTAGGATGGCCCCACGGGGTATGCATACCTAATCCCGTAGTAATTTGTACATGTAAACATACACACACAAATCACTACAAGAAAGATTGCACAGGAATGTATAGAGAAGTTCTCCGACACGTAATTTACATTCAATAGTAAGCGGAAGCCTGTGTAATACATCTGGAATGATCACAAGCATTAACAACAGAATCATAAACATCCATAAAAAAGTCTGTACTTAACCATTTCTCCGTTTACATGATAACCATTAGTTAAGCATGAACAAAATCTTAAAGTGTAAACAAGCCTATCCAAACTTAAACACTCAGCAAGTGTCTCGTTGTCGTTCTTCGTATGATGACGTCATCTGCATTACACTCATCTAGTCCCCGAGGTTTAGTACCTGTAACACCAAGGGTAGCACTGTTAACACGACGGTTAAGCAAGTATATAGAGATCATAAGACTATCATGCCGTACCAAATGAAGTAAGAATATATATTAATTAAAGAAGGCAAAAATCGTACACTAGGCATGTCGTGCATGAGTGCATGAGTAAACATGAGTAACGAATCATAAACAGATTATCATACAAACTTATTGGCAACCACGTGGTCGTGTTCTCCCAAGAGAGAGCAAATCATTTAGAGGGAGCGTGCGTATTCTAGGGGATCAGCCTAGCTTATTGAGAAGCATCGACAACTCCTCCAAGGACTACTACAGTAGCGACATATCGTATCATACCCAAACTGGTCCCGTCGAACCTAATAAGGGTGTAGTTAAGTGGTGTCGACTTAACGTATCAAGACCGACTCAAATTCATATCTTTTATGCATCTTCGTTATACTTGTCATATCATACATACTAGGAGTTCGATCTTGATAATCAATTCATACATACTTAATTGAGTTACATATGTTAAGGGCATGGTTTCTTAACAATATGGATGCATTTAGATTGAGTAAGTACCGAGGATAATTACTAGCCAACCCTATACTAGATAGTCCGTGATCCCGAGGGCATTTAACACGATGTATTCATAAAACGTCCGGTGTCATTGTGTTACCAATCTTGGCGTTACATTGTGTATACAAAGGACACCTCTTTTTATGCCAACACCCATGACGTGACATCGGGAATTTGTCGGGAAAAATCGAAGGGGATGAGTGACAGTTCTACACTTGTCCACCTTTCATTTGATCACCATTGGGCTAATTTGGTTAGGAAGTAGGTACCATATCTAGAGCCCTACAAGGTCATTGAAGGTTCCTCACATCCTACATTCACTGTGTTCTTACGGCTTAGCCGAGTGGTTCAGGTTTCCCTCTTAATTCAATACGCATTTACGGCTTGGCTGTATATTGGCCTACGGCTTAGCCGTGCTAAGCCTACGGCTAGGGTTACAGCTTGAGTATGGCATGGCTGTAGCAGAGTTTACGGCGTAGCCGTGCGTGAGCCGTAGATAAGTTCTGAGTTTGACGCTCTTTGGAAGGTTCACCGTAGAATAGCCTACGGCTTGGTCACGGGGAGGTTACGGCTGAGCCGTAGTGTATTCCACGGCTAAGCCGAGTGTCAACCGTAGTGTAATTTGGCTCTCTGGATTCTGGACTGTAGAGACTTACGGCTTAGCCGTGGGCTTCGTCGTAAGCTTCATAATAACTGAAACTGATTCTGCAGCTTGGGTTCAAATACAAAACTCTACCATTTGGGTTCCAAAGAGTTCTCTATGCTTCCAAACTCCATGATAGGTCTTAAATTGTTCAATATCATTACTATTGCTCAGCTATACTCATTATCACCTAATTCCATACCTATGTGTGCTTATTTAAGGGGAAATGAGCTGTAAGTTGAACATTGAATGAGCAATCCAAGAATCAATTAATTTAAACATACATGCAGCACCATATATACTCCAATACTTGCCTCTTAACAGTGTTAGCCTTCTCTGACTTTTTCTTATTATGTAGCTACAGAAAACCTCCAAAATGAGAATGGGTTCTCTACAAGTAGAACATGCAAATAAGGATGGGGTTTAGATTCACATGCATGTCACATAATGGAGTCCTAATAACCCCTAATACACCCAAGTTGAATGAAATAAAAGCAATTCCTCACCTTATATTGATGTAGTATTGGAGAAGGTTGTGATCTCTAAGAGGGAGATGCCCCAAAGGGAGAAGGAGGGGTTAGATGGATGCTATTACCCTTGCATGCAAGCTCCCAAATCTTAGTTCCCAGCTCTAAGATGAAGAGAAGATGAAGAATGGTGAAGAGAGGGATGGCTCCAACGAACGCAGTGAGAAGGTGAAGAAGGAAACGTTGGGTTCTTCTTTTAAACTTAAAGTTTTCTTGAATTTTGCATGCAAACCCTCTTTCTTGGGGAATTTACAGTTTAAGTCAAATAGGCTTCAACTGAGCCAGGGTGGATCCGAATTGAGTTGGGCCCAACATGAAAGTTGTCCCATAAGAAGAAATGCACATAATGCAACTGATGAAATGTCCATATGATGCAAGATTAATTACAAAAAGGTCCTTGACTACCTATGTAAATTTCAAACCCAACTACCTATCCAACTGAAACCCACTAATAATTAAAAGCAAGGTGAATTAAGACTAAAATATACATATTAATTGGAAAATCAAGCTTAATTAGTATAAATTATAATTAAGTCGGGTCGGGACCTTACACCTTGCCCAACGGATTACCTTGAAAGCATGAATGGTCTTGTGGGCTGTGACACATTTATGTGCGTTGTCCGATTGTCAAGCACCTCCCAATGGGTGTTGGTTTAAGGGACTTCGATGCACGTCTAATGTTACAGTGCAATACTCCCAAAATAAACAACTGTGTATCGAATAACTTAAAACTATATCTTCATGCACGGTTAGTAACAATGGGTAATTAGGACAAGGTTGGCTAGTAACAGATCGTGATTCTTGCAAATAATCCGATTTGCATGGCATTTTGAGTTCGGTTTTGCCCTTTTAGTCGCATGGCATGCGTTCTGCGCTGGGAAAACAATTGGTTAATCCCTGAGGGCTCTATCCATGGTACATCCCAGGCGGAAACGGTTGCTCTTCATGTTCTTTGTCTTGTTCCTTGCTCAACTTGTTTGATTGCCACAGTATTGACCCAGCATGATGCACATACTGTATTGTCTGACTGTAACAACTGTAATGTATGGTATTGTACTGCCTGACCGACTGACGGACATTGATCGATGTGCATCATATGGTATGATTGATCTTGTTGTCTGCCTCCACTTAGCCTCAGCCTCATGATACCAGACGGAGTTGACTCTGGCGTAGATTGTTCTTGCCTCTGCAAAATGCTACTGTCTTGGGATTCCAGACCCCAGGAACTAGAGACCCATTCGTACCCTGGCCCGGTCCCTTGCTGAGTCGTCTTACTCATTGGTTGTTCTTGGTGTTGCTGGCCTAGATTTCTCTACCGACCCCTCGTCGGTCGGCCAGACTAGGGGAGAAATCCAGGAGACCCAGTCAGGGCTAGAGGAGTGGTCCTGATCACTCCCACGGAGAGCGGTGTGGCATTGCATTCATTCATGGCCTTTCCTTGTGTTTTGTTTGTTTGTTTGTTTTGCTCTTATATTGGTCTTTAAGGAACTATCTCCTCATTTTGTATTGTACATTTGTAATTAATGTTATTTTGTTGACTTCGTACGGTTATGTATTTGTTTTTTTCCTTACTTGCTATGACACGTACAGCTTCCACGTACACTTGGTCTGCATGTGTGAACATCCCTTGTGTGTGTTTACTGAGACCAGGTCGAGGTATACGTGCACGGTAGTACGTGTCACATGTTAGGTTTTACTAACCCCCGATTTCTGGGCTCGGGTTGTGACACATCTCACTGCATTTGCATACGGTATCCTGGACATTTCTTCAATTTTCTTATCAACACTAAGACATTGTCTGACACTTAAACTAAAGTGACTTACGAGTGGAGTAGACACAAGCTTAACATTTAGCATGATGAATTTTTCAAGTACCTTTGAAATATACTTTTTTTGTGATAACCACAACTTTCCAACTTTTCTGTCTCTCTTAATTTACATGCCCAACATTTTTATAGCTGCCCCAAGGTCTTTCATGTCAAATTCTTTTTTCAATTGATATTTGAGTTCATCAACTTTTGATATGTCATTACATGCAATTCGCATATCATCCACATAAAATAGCAAAATAATAACAGAATTATCATCTAGTATTATATAATAAACACAATAATCATACTCACATCGATGATAGCCGATATGCAACATGTAGGAGTCGAAGCACTTGTACCATTGTCTTGGAGATTGTTTCAACCTGTACAATGATCTCTTCAATTTACACATATGGTCTTCTCTTCCGACTTCTTTGAACCCTTTAGGTTGTTCCATGTAAATTGTTTCCTCGAAGTCACTGTGAAGGAAGGCTATCTTTACATCTAATTGTTCAAGCTCCATGTCGAACTGTGTTACTAATGTCAACAACACCTTGATAAAAGTGTGTTTCACAATTGGGGAAAAGATCCTATTATAATCAACCCCTTCCTTTTGTTAGTGCCCCTTTACTACTAGACGTGCCTTGAACCTTAGTTTTTCATTCTCTTTCAAAGCTTCCATTCTCCTAAATACCTATTTGCAGCCAACTATTGTTCTGTCTTTGGATTTAGGAACTAACTCCCAGACTGAGTTTTTTTAGAGAGATTTAATCTCATCCATCATAGCATCCATCCAACCTTGCTTTTCACTGCTTTCCATAGCTTCTTGAAATGAGATTGGATCACCACTGCTGATGATAAGAGCAAAATGTACTTCATCCTCATCACATCCAAGCTTTTTGAGGTGGCTTGATTGTTCTCTTTGTCTTTCCTTGTGCTAGACTTGAAGGTTCCTGCTGAATCTCATATTATTCCTCACCTCCAAATGTACCAACATCTGATGAACTTTGAGCTTGTTATTTGGTTGTATTCTCTGCAAGAGGAATAACTTCTGTAACTACTTTTTCAGCACCATGCCCTTTGAATTCATTTTCATGTTCCCCATTTAGCATAGAAGCTTCATCAAATACAACATCTCTGCTGTAGATATTTTTCTTGTTTTCTGGATCCCATAGTTTGTACCCCTTTACACCTTCCTTAAAGCCAAGGAATATACATTTGAGTGACTTGGAGTCTAACTTGGATAGCTCATCACTAGGAATGTGTACATACGATGGACAACCGAACACCTTCAATAAGAATGTTCCACCTCTTTACCTGTCTACGCTTCTTCTGCAACTTTAAAGTCAAGGGATCTTGATGGTGACGAATTAACCACATAGCAAGCATGATTAACTGCTTCGGTCAAAACTTTTAGACAACCCTACATGAAGCCTCATATTTTTTGCTTTTTCTAAAAATGTCCTGTTTATTCCTTCTGCAACTCCGTTTTGTTGAGGATTCTTTGAAACAGTGAAGTGCCTTGTGATACCTTCATCCTTGTAAAACTACAGAAACCTGCTATTTCTGTATTCACCCTCATTATCTGATCTCAGATACTTGACTTTTCTACTTATTTGATTTTCTATTTCTACCTTCCACTCTTTGAACTTAATGAAGACTTCAGATTTCTCTTTCATAAAGTAGACCCAAACCTTTCTTGAAACATCATCAATGAATATCACAAAGTAGTATGCTCCACCTTTTGACATAACTGGGCTGGTTCCTGTAACACTCTGACCCAGCTTAACCCCGTTTAGCGATTA
This sequence comes from Sextonia rubra, assembly GCA_037013555.1. Classification (NCBI taxonomy): domain Eukaryota; kingdom Viridiplantae; phylum Streptophyta; class Magnoliopsida; order Laurales; family Lauraceae; genus Sextonia; species Sextonia rubra. The sequence continues at coordinate 24,444,111 of JASUAD010000001.1, read as the reverse complement.
ATTACTAACGAATTAGTAGTTAATTATGTTTTGCTTTCATTTTGTTTTGTTTTGGGTTATGGATAGGTAGTTAGGTTGAGTTTGACTTGGTTTAGGTATACCAAGCCCTTTTTCGTAATTTTAGATTTTATAAGATATCGTCATTTATGCATCATCTTGACATCAACACGTGTTTTTCATTGAGCTCGTTAACTTCCGTAACTATGTCGTTTGCAAAAGATATTGTTTGTTTCTGTTGGACCCGCAATTGACTCAAACTGTAAATTGGGTAAAGGATTGGACTTTCTTCTAATTTTACCTAATCCTTATCCTTATATAAGTCTCCACCGACCTTCTTCTTCTCCTTAACGTTTTCTCTTCTCTCTTTGTTCTTCCTTTCTGTTTCTTTTCTTCTTCCTTCTCAATCAAGCCAAAGAGAAGGGATTATGTGCATCTCTACTCTAGAAATTGTTCTAATGTGGCTTAAGGTATGTGTTGGATTCTTAGTTTTCTTCTTCCTCTTCTCTTTCTTCACGTCAGTTATGGACTTGCACTCATGCCTCTCTCTTTCTCTCATGCATGGTGATTACAATTGTGTTTAGATGGTGAATTGGGACCCAAAGACAACAGTTTGCGTGTTTGAACTTAATTGAGGCAAGTATAAGCATGATTTGTCTGAACCCATGTTGGTATATGTTTGATTTTGAATAATTTTGGTTATCTTACATGGGAAATATGTTTACAACACACTTTGTACTTAATTCCATCTAATTGACATGGTTTTGCTATCCTTTTCCATTTCTAGTTAATTCTGTAAAAGGTTCAGAAAATGATCCCGGGCAGTCTACGGCTAAGCCGTAATTATTCTGCGGCTCAGAGTCCAGAAAGTTGAAAAACCTAGGTTTCTTCTACAGCTAGGCCACGGCTAAGCTGTGAAGTGTACTACGGCTAAGCCGTAGCTCAACCGTGACCCAGCCGTAAATCAATACAGGGTGCAGTTTTGAAATAACTAAGAGTTGGCAATTCTCAGACCTTCTACGGTCCAGCCACAGCGTAGCCGTGAAGTGTTCTACGGCTAAGCCGTAACCTCACCGTGGCTGAGCCGTAGAACAACCATAGGGTGAGCCGTAAGACCTGTGGAAAGTAAGAACACTAGGCATTAAAGAGACCCTGTAGGACCTTTGAATTAGAATGTAGGCAACTCTGACTTACCCAACGGATTATGATAAAATTGCATGAATGATCTCAAGGGCTGCGAATCATTCATGTTCGTTATCCAATTGTTAAGCACCTCCCCATGGGTATTGGTTTAAGGGACTTTGATGCACACTTATGCTACAATGCAATATTCGACAACTGTCACGACCCGAGCCCAGAAATCGGGGGTTAGCGAAAAGCTAAGCCGGTGACACACGTACTCCCGTGCACGTGCATCCAAACCCAGTCCAGATGCACGCACACAAGGGATCTAACACGTGCGAACTAAGCGTACGCGGAAGCTGTACATATCATAGCAAGCAACAAAGAAAATAAATAGCGGAAGCTAAAACAAATGCGGAACGAAAAAGACAAAGATAATCACAACTGGAAAACCAAATACGAGTCTGAATACACGACAAAATAAAGATGTACAAATATACAGATGACAAAGTCCAAAGTCCAAAGAGTCCCAAAATACAAAGTCCCCAAAAACCAAAACTCAAAATCCAAAATAAAAGCCACTGGAAGTATGCATGAACGCACTCGGCAGAGATGATCAGGCCCACTCTGCCAAACCTGAGGGTGCCTCTACACTCGCCCCTGCAGCCTCCTCGACCGCCGGGGAGCTGGGCAAGGTATCTGTGCCTGCAACACCACAGACAACACAAATGAATACAACGATCCAGCAAATATAAGTAACAGAGATGAAACACTCATAGTATCAAAGCTGAATAAATGACAGAATAATGATTTCAGAGTTTCATCTTAGTAAGCTAAGCAAATCGTGCATAGAAGTAAAGCATGATATGTGAATCAAACATAGAAGTACTGACTAAGTGGCTACTACGTTAACCAAGTTCTCTCCAATAGAGAGCAGAGCAAAGCAGAGCAGAGGAGAACACCACTGACCGGGCCAGGGTACAAGTGGGTCTCAGGTTTCCTGGGTTCCGGGGTCCCAAGACAAAGCGACACTGCAGTGAATACAGAGATACAGAGATCTAAGCCAGAGGTAACCCCGTCGGGCATCCTAGGGCTGAGGCTGAGTAGAGCCAGACTAATACCAATCAAATCAAATCCATAGAAAGGGAGATTATCCGCTTTGGACTCACCGATGACAAAGACCGGATCTTATCCTCACGTATTAACCTCTGGGCAGAGCCACCAGGGAATACCCAAACTCAGAGATAAACAAAGCCAGCAGAGCATAGATATAAATCCAAAGCACGGCATAAATCAAAGCATAGTGCGGAACGAAGCATAGAACAGAGATACAGGACGAAAACAAAAATGACTACGGAATGCATAAACTTAGATTAACAGAACAGAGGGCAAAATCATAAACAATATGCAATGCATCTCAGATTAATACGGAGTCAAGGTTCATTACAAGCCAGTCCTAAGCTAGTTGTTCACTGTCACTAACCGTGCATGTTGATGTAGTTTTAAGTTAGTCAATACACCGTTGCCATCAAAGTGTTGCGAAATCTTTGCGTGCACCGACGTCCCTTAAACCAACACCCATGGGGAGGTGCTTAACAGTAAAACAACACTCACATGAATAAGTCACAGCCTAACAGACTATTCATGCGTTCCAAGAATCCATTGGCCGGTTTACATGAGTGGTCAACCCGTGTTTGAGCCCTACAAGTCTCACCATTACCTAAGTTATGTTTCAGAATTGCCATGCCTAACGGTTTAGCCATGAGGGACCTATGGTTGAGCCGAAGACATCTTACGCGCTCGTCGTAATATGCACTACGGCTTCACCTTGGTTCCATTCAAAACACAGCTAAACGGATCATCTTTCACCTCTGATCTGATGCCTTTTTCGGCTGAGCTACAGTCAGTATACGGCTTAGCCGTAGACCAATCCACGGCTTAGCCGTAGCATTCCACGGCTTAGCCGTAGCCTCACCGTAGGAGTACTGATATTAGAAAAGTTTCGACTGATCAGAGATTTAATTCACGGCTGGGGTACGGTTGGGTCACGGCTAGCTTACGGCTCAGCCGTAGGACAAATTACGGCTTAGCCGTATCCTAGCCGTAGAACAAAACTCAAATTTCGAGTCTCTGGAAATCAAGCCGTAGAAGTTCACGGCTTAGTCGTACAATACAGAGATGAATTCGGGCTGAGTACAGAAACGAAATTTTGACACAGAAACTGCACAAAATGAGTTACAGAGGTTCCATTTTACCAAATGTGGCTGTAAAACATCAGATACACTAAAGAAGATGGAAATCAAAGCATTCAAATATAGCACCCATGTGTGTTATAAAAGTCTGTACTTATACTTGCCTCAAATCTCTACCAAATCCACTGACTCAAGCTCCAAAGCAACTAAAATCAAAGCAAATCAAAGAGATACACCATGCATGAGATGAAGACAAAACAATCATAGAATGGGAGATCCAATTTGGAGAAGAAACACAAAGAACCCACTTACCTCAAGCAATAGACAGAGAGGAGAGGGAAAGAACCCAATCACACAAGGGATCCAATCCTCAATCGAGCAAGAGAAGGAAAGAGGAGAGAGAGAGAGAGAGAGAGAGAGAGAGAGAGAGAGAAATGAACGAACGTGGAGCTGCTCCTAATCTTGCATGCAATCGATCGAGACAAATGGGCAAGGAGAAGGACACCTGTGAGCTGACTTATATATATAAGTTTTGGGGTTTAAGTCAAAGTCCGATGAGTTTATACTAATTACAGTTCAAGTCACGCGAAGGTCCAACTTCTCCAATTGACCCCAAACGGATCTGACACAGTTATGGAATATAACGAGCTCAACAAAATACGCGTGCTGACACCAAGATGATGCAAAGATGATATGAGCAAAACAAAAGCAAAATTACGAAAAAGGGCTTAGAACTACCTATTCCAGGTCAAAGGTTGCTCAACTACCTATCCATGACCCAAAACAAGTCCAAAAGAAATAAACAAAACAAAACACACACTAATGAGCCACTAATCCGGCTCAAAGGGATCGGGGTGTTACAACAACGGTGCATCGAATAACTTAAAACTACATCATCATGCACGGTTAAAAAACACTGGATAACTAGATTAGGGTTGGCTTGTAAATGATTTTGATTCGATTGAACGTTGATTTGCATGGAATTTTGTATGATCGGGCATTGACCTCCACTCTTTTGTACAATATGTAATATCCTGGTTATGTCCTCCGATATATCTGTTCGATTTGTATAAGTTGTTTGATCTGTATGTTCGATTCATATGATTGGTCGATATGTATGAGATGTGTCTAATAAGATATGTACGTTTGATAAGATATGCACGATTTCATAAGATATGCACGTTTATCTCAAGTCCTTATATTTGCTTGATTCCATATGCTTTGGCACTACTCAGCCTCAGCCTTAGGATACCCGACGGGGTTGAATTTGGCTTAGTTTATATGGCCTCGTTGTAGTGAGTATATATCTTGGGGCTTTCGGACCCCAGGAACCTGAGACCCATTCGTACCCTAGCCCGGTCAATGGTGCTCTCAGTAAGTATATAAGATCCCTCTTTTGGGAGCACATGGCAAAATGTAGTAGCCACCTAGTGTGTATATGTTACGTAAGTATTGATTTTGAAAGCATATTTTATTTGAATGCGCATTTGCCTAGAATACGAAATTGTAATGTTATGATTAACTCATTGTTATTTGTTCTGTAAATACAACATGAGTTAACTTGTTATTGCTTATGCTTTGCTGAATTGTTATATTCATTAGCTGTCCTTAGTGTTGCAGGTTCAGATATCCCGACCGACCCCTCGTTGGTCAACCAGACTCCAGGTGAGACCCCCGATGTCCCATCCAGACTTGAGGAGTGGATGCAGTCACTCCATCGGAGAGCGACATGGACACTTTTGCATATAGTTCTTCCTTATTTTGAGTTTTGTTATGCTGGATCCACTCATGTTTTGTATCTTTATATTTTAATTCGTTTTGTATAACTCTGACCTTTCTGTAATCTCTGTCAATAGATTATTTTGTTCTTGTACATTGCTTTTGCTATGCATGATACCTACAGCTTCTGCGTACATGTTGGTATGTGTGAATTTTGTTCTCGTAATATAGGCCTGTCTCGACTGTTTCCGTAAGACAATTACCGCAAAGGTGAGTGAAGATGGCCCAAGTGCTGTATTCCAAGGTGACAAGAAGAGTTCGAACACTAGATTGATTTCAGCACTTTGAGTGAAAAGATTAATCCATAGTGGTTGCGAAGGGTATATTGCTTTCATTGTGGAGAAGAAGGCCCCTAAGAAACTAGAAGAAATACCCGTGGTCTGTGAATTCCCTGATGTATTTCCAGATGAAGTGCCTGGCCTTCCTCCAATTAGGGAAGTTGATTTTACTATAGAGCTAGTACCTGGTACTGCTCCCATCTCTAAGGCTCCGTATAGAATGGCCTCGGCAGAGTTACGTGAACTGAAAGTACAGTTACAGGACTTATTGGATAAGGGGTTCATTCGTCCTAGTACATCACCATGGGGAGCCCCAGTTCTATTTGTGAAGAAGAAGGATGGCACCCTCAGGATGTGTATCGATTACCGGCAGTTGAACCAGGTGACAATTAAAAACAAATATCCACTGCCTAGAATTGATGAATTGTTTGATCAATTACAGGGTGCGACACATTTCTCTAAGATTGATCTGAGGTCCGGATATCATCAGCTACGAGTGAGGGACCAAGATACATCAAAAACAGCTTTCAGGACAAGATATGGGCATTATGAATTCTTGGTTATGCCTTTTGGATTGACAAATGTGCCCGCAGTATTTATGGCCTTGATGAACAAAATCTTTTCATCATATCTTGATCAATTCGTGGTAATTTTCATTGATGATGTTCTGGTATACTCCAAGACTAAAGACGAGCATGTGGAACATTTGAGGACTTCTCTGCAATTGCTAAAGGACCACCGACTGTATGCTAAATTGGACAAGTGTGAATTCTGGTTGGAGCAAGTTGCCTTTTTAGGGCATATAAACTCAAAGGATGGGCTTGCAGTAGATCCAGCTAAGATTGAGGCTATAACTACTTGGCAGAGTCCCAAAACCGTTGCGGAAATTAGAAGTTTTGTTGGCCTGGCCAGATACTACAGAAGGTTTGTGAAGGATTTTTCCAAGATAGTTGCACCTTTGACCAAATTAACTCGGAAGAATGAGCCATTCGTGTGGTCAGCGGAATGTGAGTCGAGTTTCCAACTCCTTAAGGAGAAATTAACCTTAGCCCCAATCTTATCCCTACCAGAAGGGAGAAGCGGATTTGTTATATATACAGATGCTCCGAGGATTGGGTTAGGATGTGTACTCATGCAGAATGGGAAGGTAATAGCATATGGATCTCGACAATTGAAGGAACATGGGAAAAGCTATACCAAACATGATTTAGAATTGGCTGCAGTAGTCTTCGCGCTGAAGATATGGAAACATTATTTATATGGAGAGAAATTTGAAGTCCATAGCGACCATCTCAGTCTCCAGTATCTGTTTTCGCAACACGATCTCAACATGAGACAGCGCAGGTGGTTGGAATTTATAAATGATTATGATTTCCCGATTAAATACTTCCCTAGGAAAGGGAATGTAGTGGCCGATTCTCTAAGCAGGAAATCCACCACCGAGTTGGCAGCCTTGTGTGGTGAATGGTCTCTAGTAGAGGAATTTCGAGATCTGGATGTGGAAGTTGAATTCGTAGATGATACGATCATGTTAGTGGCTATGTCAGTTGTAACACTCCGACCCAGCTTGACCCCGTTTAGCGGTTAGTTAATCTTGTTTTCGTTCCTAATCGTGTTTTGTTTGTGTTTTGTTTTCGTTACGGGTCATGGATAGGTAGTTGGGTTGAGTTTGACCTGGATTAAGTAGACCAAGCCCTTTTTCGTAATTTTAGCTTTTCTTAGACATGGTCATTTTTGCATCATCTTGATGTCAACACGTGTCTTTCGTTGAGCTCGTTAACTTTCGTAACTACGTCATTGGCAACCGAGGTCGTGTGATTCGATTGGACCCGAGTTTGACTCAAACTGAGAATACACTTTTCACTTGGCCTTCATTGCAATTTGAACAACCCACTAACTTATATAAACTTCATCCATCGACCAAGGCATGTTCTTTCACTCGTTGGCTCTCTTTCTCTTCACTGCTCGTGGAGTTCTCCCTCCTTCACTTGATTTCTCTCCATTGATCAAGCTTGTGGTCCTTGCATGTGAGGTGAGTTGGTGGAGATCCCTTCATCCTTCTCATCTCTCTTCTCTAGTTCTTCTCCCTCTTGTTTCCATTGTTGTATAGTGTGTCTATGACTCCAATCCTCATGCATGCATGTTGTTTTGATTTGTTTTAGATTGTGTTTGGGGCTTAAGAACCACAATTGTGCAAGTGATCTCCAATTGAGGCAAGTATAACCATAGTTGTGAGAACCCATGTTGGTATGCTTTGATTTTGGCTAGCTCACATTAATGTGTATGGAAAACATGTGTTTACAGCCCATTGATACTCATTTGATTACTACTTGGTCTATCTCCCTTGATAAATGGAAATTTGGATGCTTCCCAGACATTCTGTACAGGTTGCAGGAAATGGAATTCGTACAGGTACGGCTAAGCCGTATGCCTCTTACGGCTCACAGTCCAGAGAGGAGAAAAACCCAGTTTTCCTCTACGGCTAGGGCACGGCTAAGCCGTGGATTGCCCTACGGCTAAGCCGAAGCCCAGCCGTGGCCCAGCCGTAGAACAATACAGGGTGCATTTTCTGGAATAATTGAGAGTCAGCAACTGACAGACCTTTTACGGCCCAGCCACGGCTAAGCCGTAGACCACACACGGCTAAGCCGTAGCACACACACGGCTAAGCCGTAACCACACATGAAGAATAAGGCTAGGTGTAAAGATAAGACCTATATGACCTTCATGATAGAATGTAGAGCACCTAGACTTGCCCAACGGAATGTGATACTACGCGTGAATGATCTCGAGGGCTGCGAATCATTCATGTTCGTTATCCGGATGTTAAGCACCTCCCCATGGGTGTTGGTTTAAGGGACTTCGTGCACCGCCCAATTCAAGGCAACACTAAACAACGGTGTATCGAATAACTTAAAACTACATCATCATGCACGGTTAGAAACACCGGTTAATTAGATTAGAATTGGTTTGTAACTTAAGATGATTCGATTTACATGATTTGTTGCATAACATATTGCATTCGATCATTGATCTCAACTCTCTAACATGATTACGTATGTTTCGTTACTTTCACATTGTGGTTTATTTACCCTGAGTATGCATGTATGATGTGTTCATTCACGGATCTGCGCGTATGATAAGTTGTCACGATCTACTCAGGATTTTCATGATTGACTCCGTATGGTCAGGCACTACTTAGCCTCAGCCTTAGGATCCCGACGGGGTGAATTCGGTATAGTTTATATGGCCTGCTGCAGTATGAATTTTGTCTTGGGGAACCGGACCCCAGGAAACCGAGACCCATTGTACCCTGGCCCGGACAATGGTGTTCTTTGCATGTTACAAGATCCCTCTTTTGGGAGCATATGGTAATGTAGTAGCCACTAGTCATGTACACAGTATGTATTCATTGATTCACATAGCATATTTCTTTCTTGCATGACAACCTAGTATACGAAAATGCCTTCTTTAATCACATGATGTTCTTTATTCTATTAGACACAGCGTGTGTTAACTTGCTATGGTTTATACTTTGCTGAATCGTCGTATTCACGGTTGTTTTTGGTGTTGCAGGCCCAGATCCCCCTGCCGAACCCTCGCCGGTCGGCCAGGCTCCAGATGAGACCCCCGGGGCCCCATCAGGCCTAGAGGAGTGGATGTGATCACTCCACGGGAGAGCGTCCATGGCATGCATCATTTTGGAGTCTTGTTTTGTGGATTTTCAGACTTGTATTTGGCATGACATGTCATTATTGTATATATTCTTTTGTTCTTTTTGTAAAACTTTCATATGTAATTATGTCAGTCCGTCCTTTGTATCCTCTTCTTGCTTTGTAGTTTTATGTTTCTGATATTTGCAGCTTCCGCGTACTTGCTTGGCTCGTGTGAGTGTTCCCTTGTGCGTGTGCAGTTAGACTCGGTCTACGTGTACAGGCACGGGAGTACGTGTGTCATTAGGTTTGGCTTTTGCAAACCCCCGAACCCTGGGCTCGGGTTGTGACATCAGTCTTCGAACCCACCTTAATTCAACAAATCAAGGAGAGGCAGTTTGAAGATCCGGAGTTTGTCAAGATTCGTGACCACATATCTGAGAAACCTGATTTCAGGATGGTAGACGGTGTATTGTACTTTAGAGATCGGCTTTGTGTTCCAGCGGTTCAAAATCATAACTTGAAAAGGGCAATTATGACTGAAGCACATCATGCTCAATATTCCATGCACCCCGGGAGTACAAAAATGTACCGGAATTTACATGGCAGGTTTTGGTGGAATAACATGAAGAGGGAAATAGCGAGCTTTGTAGCAAGATGCCTTACCTGCCAACGAGTGAAGGCTGAACACAGGAAGCCTCCCGGTTTGTTACATCCCCTGCAGATTCCTAAGTGGAAATGGGAGAATCTCACGATGGATTTTGTTTCAGGGTTGCCCCGAACAAGTACGCATCGTGATGTTGTGTGGGTGATTGTCGACAGACTAACGAAATCAGCCCACTTTATTCCCATCCGAAAAGGGGTGAAATTTCAGGAGATGGCCAAGATCTTTATTGATGAGATTGTACGGCTACATGGTACTCTAGTCTCAATTGTGTCCGATCGAAACAGTAGGTTCGTGTCTTCCTTTTGGCAGTCTTTTCAGGCGTCCTTAGGCACCAAACTCAGTTTCAGCACGGCTTACCATCCTCAGACAGATGGGCAATCGGAGCGAACGATACAGACCCTGGAAAATATGCTACGAGCTAGCGTATTGGACTTCGGAAAGGAGTGGGATGAACACCTCTCCTTATGCGAGTTTGCGTGCAATAACAGCTTTTACGCGAGCATCGGAATGGCTCCGTTCGAAGCCTTGTATGGACGTAAGTGCCATACGCCTGTCTGTTGGGAAGAGGTTGTGGTTAGGAGTTTCCATGGACCCACTATGGTGGCAAATACAACGGAAAAAGTGCAAAAGGTGCAAGATAGATTGAAAACTGCACAATCACGTTAGAAAAGTTATGTAGATAATCGCCGTCAGCCCCTTGAGTTCCAAGTGGGAGACAAGGTCTTTTTGAAGGTTTCCCCAATGAAAGGTACTATCAGGTTTGGACAAAAAGGCAAGCTAGCTCCACGGTTTGTGGGACCTTTCGAGATACAGAGTAGAATGGGAGACTTAGCTTATCGGTTGGAGCTACCACCCCCGCTTGCGGGAGTTCATAATGTGTTCCACGTGTCAATGCTCAGAAATATCTCCCAGATCCTTCACATGTCCTTGAGTTGGACGACGTGCAATTGAGGCATGATGTGAGCTATGAGGAGAGACCCCTTCATATCGTTGATACTAAGGAACAGGTGCTGCGTAATGAACGATCAAATGGGTTAAGGTGTTATGGGAGCACCATGGACAGGAAGAGGCCACTTGGGAACTTGAAGATCAAATTCGAGCGAAATATCCAGAGCTACTACCCCAGGTACGTTGCATTCAGAGGACCGAATGATCTTAAGTGGGGGAGGATGTAAGGTCCCGAATCCCACTAATCTTGATTTATGTTAATTGAGCTCATTCTATATTAATTGAACTCGATTAAGGCTAATTTAATCCAATAATTAGCGGGTTTGGGCCTCAATAGGGAGTTGGGCGGAGTTCGGCCCCACTTTAGTAGTTAAGGGCCTTTTCGTAATTGGTCCTCACACCTCTTGGACACCTCGTCCATTTCCTTAAGTGTAACTTTACGCGTGGATCATCTTTTGTGTTGGGCCCGAGTTAATCCGGACTCATCCTGGGTCAATTGAGGCCCTTTCTGTCTAAACTGAAATTTCTGGAAACTAGTGGACTTGCATGCAACTTCAAGAGAAATTATGTTTAAAAGAGAACTCCACGTACCCTGCTCCTTCTTCCTTCATTTCAGCTGTTGGAGCTCTCTCACTCGATCTCTCTCGCTATTTCACCTTAGAGCTGGGAAGGAAGAACTGGATCCATCTTCATCATCATCTTCTTCTGTGGGCACTTCTACCTCTCTAGAAATCACACTCTCCTCTAAGCTATAGACCTAAGGTGAGAATTGTATCTCCAATTCATCTCTGTAAGCTTGTTAGAGACTAAAAGACTCAATCACACGATATGCATGTAAATCTAAGCCTCCATATTCCACATTTCCTATTATTTGTAGAGAACCCATTTCATTCTAGAGATTTTCCTGAGCACACAACAAGAAAGGGAGTTTGAGAGGGTTAGCACTGTTAGAAAAGGCAAATACTTGAGCCTATGTGCACTGCATGTGTAATTGTTCATTGCATGTTGAGTTAGTTCTTCCAATTTTCCCACTTGAGTCTCTTCTTAATGGGTGTGTATGAATTAAGCTGTTACTTGGGTGCCAGTGGGGTATGAATCTAGTGGGAATGGAAAAATGGAAATAGAGGGTTTGGGAGTACAAAACACCTTAATTAGGTACTCCTAGTAAGTCATAGAACCCCCTCCCAATATAGGTTCTGTACTGACTGAAACCGGAATTGAGCTACAGAACTGTATTCAGATTTCTGAAGCTTACGGTGAAGCTACGGTTAAGCCGTAAGCATCTACGGCTCAAAGTCCAGAGAGCATCAAAACGCGATTTTGTACTACGGCTCATCTACGGCTACGCCGTGGATTTCACTACGGCTAAGCCGTATCCATCCCGTACCCAAGCCGTAGGTCTTCCTACGGCGAGCTTTCCAGAGAGCTCATGGAATCCAGTTTCTTCTACGGCTTACACATGGCTGCACCGTGGAATACACTACGGCTACACCATAGACTCCCCGCAACCTAGCCGTAGGCTTGGCACGGCTAAGCCGTAGGCCAACATACGGTTGGGCCGTAATTGCACCTGAAAATCCGGAAGGAATTTGACCCACTCGGCTAAGCCGTAGCCTTGTACACGGCTAAGCCGTAAGAACCCAGTAAAACAGGATGTTAGGGACTCTCAATGATTTTGTAGGACCTTAGTTTTGCACCTTCTATACCACTACACAGGCCCAATGGCAAGTACATGTTGGGGAGAATGAATGATTCCCAGAGGGTCTCCCAATGGCAAGTCATGGATGTTGACATAAGAAGGGTGTCCCATATGCACATAAGGCTATACCAAGATACGGTAACACAACGACACCGAACGTCTTATGTGTACATCGTGTTAAATGTCCTTGGGGACTATAGGTTACTTATTATAGGGGGTAAAGGTAGTAATTCCTCGGGTACTCACTTAAGTTGAATGCATCCATATTGCTATGATATACCACCTTCAACATGAATTACTTCTTTTAGCAAAACCCTGAGGCAATTCAGACTTGAGCTTCTAATGAGTGCGTGTCTGACAAGCCAAAGCTTCTAATGAGTGTGAGATTGTTAGCCAAGGGTATGATATGACTAATACGATTGGATATGAGTCGGCACCACTCAACTTACGCCATTTTGGGTATATGTTATGTATGTCACCACTGCAATAGGTTTACGGAGGAGTAGTCGGTGCTCCTTGGGAAGCTAGCTTGATCCCCTAGCGACCCATATGATATGTGTATGCTCCCTTTTTTGGAGAATAGAGAGTCGTGGTTGCCAATCAGTATGTATGACATTGAAGTTGTAACTTCTCCCTCATGCATCATGTTCAGTGATTATTCTTATTGATACATTATGTTATACTTGTTTCATATGCCTCATTACTTGCTTAACCGTCGTGTTAACAGTGTTACCCTTAGTATTGCAGGTCCAGCACCCGGTCCCAATGAGGACACTGACGCGCCCCCGGAGGGTACCCCAAAGGTACCTCGGGGTGTAGACGAGTGGAAAGATAGCGACGTCTTTTACTAGCCATCCCACAGAGCGCGTTTATTCTTGGGAGATATCATTATTATGCTTGGGACCTTTTGTATCACACTCCTAACTAGTTTTTTGGAATGTAATTAAAGACTTCAACACTATCATATGTATATATATGTTTACTTTTGAAGGTTAACAGACTATGAACTTCATGTGCTCTTAATAATTACTGAGTATTTCACAGGATTTCGTTTATGATACGTTATGTTTGTATGTGTGTCAGCATACCTCACACGTTCCTGTGGAATCTCCCTTGTAGGAATTCGTGCATAATTCTTCAGGGCACGGATTTCTTCGGGATTACGTATTCATGCCCTGGGGGCCCACTCAAATCCCCAAATTCCTGGGATCGGGGCGTGACATGTACTCCCATGCCTACACACTTAAACATAGTCTAAATGTACACGCACAAATGAATCTCACATGTGCAAACATGGTGTATGCAGAAGCTGTAAGTATCATTGCATTAAATAAAAGTAAACAAAAGGAACAAAAACAATTATTACAAGGTATACAACCAAAGATACACTGTCTGTACAAGAGTGAGAACAAGAACAAAAGCCAAAACACTAAAATGCCCGAAGGTAACACATGAGACATCCCACAAAAATCCCAGAAGGAGCCTATCATGCCATGACACTCTCCGGTGGAGTTATCATATCCACTCCTCTAGCCCTGATGGGGCCTCTATGGTCTCTCCTGGATCTTGCCGACTGGTCAGGGGTCGGCAGAGGGATTTAAGCCTACAACACCAAGAACAACTAATGAATACAACGATTCAGCAAAGCATAAGCAACAAAAAGGTGACACGCCTTGTGTCTGCAAGAATAGTACAGGTCATATGGCATAGAGTTTCATGTAAGTATACTAGGCAAGTCGTGCATATGCATAGAACATGCTATAAAAATCATGGAACAGATATACTGTGCTAAGTGGCTACTACATTTGTCATATTCTCCCTATCGAGAACAAGCATTAAAAACACCATCAACCGAGCCACGGTACGAATGGGTCTCTGGTTCCTAGGGTCCGGAAGTCCAAGACAAGAGCACACTGCAACGGCAACAACCAGGCTATGGCAAAGTCAACCACATCGGGTATCTTGAGGCTGAGGCTGAGTAAAGCCAAACCATGTCAATTATGTCATATCAGTCAAGCCAAGTCACATTCAAGCTGTACAATACGTGTATTTCGTCATATCACAATATAGACAGCAATAAGATCAAATGCCCGTATTAACTCATTCAAGACAAACACAAGTCTTAAACAATAAGAAAAGAATGGAAGGCAATAACTGAAATCAACATGCAATGCAAATCAAGTTAGTTTAAGGAATCATATCGTTTACTAGCCAACCCTAAGCTAGTTATCCATTGTTTTTAACCATGCATACTGATGTAATTTTAAGGTATTTGATACACAGTTGTCCGTCTTGTGGGTGTTGCAATGTATTGAGAAACGCGTATCGAAGTCTCTTCAACCAACACCCATGGAAAAGTGCTTAACAATTGGATAATGCACATAAATGAGTCACAGCCCCCAAAACCATTCATGCTAGTAAGGTAGTCCATTGGTGAAGTTAATAAGGTTAAGAAATCCATGTGAAAGCCCTATAAGGTCTCATCATTAACCCTATCTTTTCCTCCATTTCTAGTGGTTTCACGGCTTAGCCGTGGGTGACTTACGGCTTAGCCGTAGACATCCTACGGCTTAACCGTATTATGCACTACGGCTCAGCCGTAGTTCCCAAACTGTTCATCCGCATTTCTGGCTTGGCCATGTTTTGGTTTAGGCTCAGCCACAGTTAAGGTACAGCTTAGCCGTAATACACCACACAGCTTAGCTGTGGCTGGACTGTAGAAGGTTTCCTCAAAGTTCTGCTCTCTGGACATTAAGCCGTAGCTTGACCTACAATTTGGTCACGGCTAGCCTACGGCTTAGCCGTAGTACAATTTACGGCTTAGCGTAGCCTGACTATAGTGAAAAGTCAGGTTTTGCAGCTCTCTGGAAAGTGAGCTGTGAAGATCTACTGCTTAGCCGTAAGCTTCAGGTGGTCACGTTCTGAACCTGTTACAGATGAAATAGAATTTGCACAATTTGAAACCGAGAAGAACAAGTGTGAAGAATTGGACACAAAAGGGCTATAAAACACATATCCACATACAAAATGAAGAAAAATATTAGCAATCATCTTATACCAACATGTGTTCATCTAAATCGTGCTTATACTTGCCTTAAACAAGCTTTGTCAAGTTAATAATTGTCCTTTGGCTCAAATTCGAAGTCTATATGCAGTCCTATCGCCATGCATGCCAAGAGTGAGAAGCAAAGTGTGCATGTAGGAACGGATGAGAAGAGAAAAATTCAAGACTTGTAGAGATGATCAAAAATCTAAATCTTACCTTAGAACACACAAGGAGATGACATGTAGACTGGGTGCACAAGAATTTCCCCTCCTTTCTTTGCTTGATCTAGAAAAAGAAAAAGAAAAGGAAAAGAAGAAACGAAGGAAGGAAGAAGGGACATCCAGTTGAGAGAAGATGGAGAGAAGTCAGTGCATACATTTGGTTTTATAAGATAAGTATTAAGAAATTTATATAAAAATCCAAAGATAAATGAGAATTATAATTTGAGTTAATTGACGATCCAACGGAAGCAAACGAAGTCGTTTGCATGCGAATCAGTTACGGAAATCAACAGACTTAACAAGATACACGTGATGATGCCAAGATGATGCATGAATGACTCTCAAATTACGAAAAAGGGCTCATGCCTACCTAATCCAGGTTAAACTTAACCCAACTACCTATCCATGACCCAAAACGAAACTCAACGGGCAAAACAACAAACATAAACCTATTCGCTCGAAAATTACTCAAAACACATTAATTATTCGCTAAACCAAGTTAGGTTGGGTCGGAATATTACAACATGCCTCACATCACCCAGAGTTCTCACAACTCCATCTGCCATGTTAATGTTAATGGTGCCAATTCCAACGGTCTTACAAGGTGTGTCATCACCCATTAGAACACTACCAACATTACATTGCTCATAGGTATCAAACCAATCACGATTATGGCACATATGATAAGAACAACCGAAATCTAAAATCTACACATCAGATAGATGATTACCTTGTGAGACAGATAGGAGTTCTATTTCATGTTCTAAAATAACGCTGGCGAAGTCGCTGTTGTTAGCTTTATTCCCGCTATGTTATTCTTATCTTTAGTCGCTTTGAATTCCCGGCAATCTTTCCTCCGGTGTCCCTTCTTTTTGCAAAAGAAGCACTCTAAATTTTTCTTGCTTCATGATTTTGATCTGAGTTGTTTCTCCTTGATTTGCCCCTATCATTAAACTTGCCACATTCACTAAAGCCTTCATTTACTAGAAGTTTCTCTGCATGTGAACTAATTTTAGTAACCTTCTTCCTTGCAGCATTAGAGATGATGTCTTGCTTGAAATTTTCAAAATTTAGTTTGTCCTTTCCATGCTGCAGGGTAGTCACAAAATGATAATATGAGTCAGGAAGAGAGTTCAACAACAGTAAGGACTTATCGTCAACATCGAATTTTACATCAAACCTCAACAAGTCGTTAATCATCCTGTTAAAAGTATTCATGTGCTCCAGCACACACAACTTTCCTCCACCTTTAACCTATATAATTGTTTCTTGAGATACAGCTTATTTGTGAGATTCTTTCCCATATAAAGACTCTTTAACTTCTCTGATAGACCCTTTGCAGTCTTCTCTTCCATGACGTTATACATGACTTCATCAGAGAGATAGAATTGAATAGAGCTGGCTGCATTTTCATCAATGCCTGCCCAATCATCATCTTCTATCTTTTTAGTCTTCTTTTCTTTACCTAACAATGCCACCTTAATATCTTGTTGAATCAAGATATTTTTTATCTTCCGCTGCCATAAACCAAAGTTTATTCTTCCATCAAAATTTTCAATTCCAAATTTGATATCTCCTGCAGTAGAAGTTTCCTTTGTGGCCATTATAAATCTAAAAATGTTTCAAAAAACTCACTCAAATATTTGCTTATCAAACTGCTAATCTACTCCGTTAACTTTGTAGATTTCGTCGCCATGAATCTATCGGAAAAAACGGACCTCAATTCCGAGTCCAGATGACTCTGAAAGTTGCATTTGAATTCTGGCCATCAATCTGGTCAAACTGCCTGTTTGACTGGTGCTGATGCAGCCCTACCTGCTGTTGGGCTGGACTCCACCGAATGGGTTGGGTCCACTTGCCGTAGCCTGACCTGGGGCTGGACTGCTGCTACAAGAAGATCAGGGCAACCGAACCTGACCTGAGTCCGACTTGGCTTGACTGACCCGGCCCAGGCGTTTCTCTTCTCCTTCCACTGTTTTTGGTTCCTGCAACCAAAAGCGAAAAAGCAGCGTTGCTGCCTTTCTCCCTTCTTCGGTTACAGTGAACGGAAGACCAGCATCGAGCAGCAATAGAACAGGCGACGGCGGGCGGTGAGGTGACACCGGCAATGTTGGCGGCAGCTGGCAAGGAGGCTGGGCGACCCTTGTCTCAGGTTCTCCTCTACGAGCCAAACCCGAGAACCCCCTCTTCCTTCCAATCTATGTGGCCCACCAAAACCAGAGTCAATCTCTGATCTCCTCTTCTCCACAGCGATGTCTACTGAACTGTTGTAGAAACCGGAAAAACCTATTGTCTCCTCTGTTCCACTGTTGTAGAAACTAGAAATTCCACTTAAGACTTTCTTGTTCTGCAACCCACATGGTTATTGCAGGAACCAATCAAATCCGAACTCGCCGTATGCCGGTGAGGGACAAATCCTCCAATTGCATGCACGATCCTCTCCACCAAAAAAGCTTTCATACCAATCGTTAGATCTAGATCTAGGCTAAGGACATTAAGCACACACCACACAAAAAGAATAGGCTAAGCATATCAAGCACAAACCACACAAGAAGCAGAACAAGCAATTACATACAGACGACACAAAGATTTACATAGTTTATCTAGATTGCTTATGTCTACGGGCACGAAAATTTTACCATGAAAAAATCTCTCTCATCCCCTTACAGTGTTCTCTCTGTTTCCCTTTACCGTACTTGCTATCTTGCTTGCTTATAAAAGAACAAACCCTAGAAGAGAATGTGTAAGATTAACCTGAACTAACTGGACCCTAATATAAACTACTCATAAGCCCAATAAAGACCTTTTGAGCCAAACCCAATGGTCCTGCAATTGAAGACTCTTCAATGTAATCCTCTTCCTTGATTGACATGCATCATGCTTGAGCCCCATGAACAGGGGGACTTTTACTTTCCAATCCATTTTAGGACTCCTTTAATAAGGGCTATGCTGGTCATCTTAGCAAAATCAACGATATCTTGACGAGAGGTTCTACTTACACCTACCTTCAAGCCATTCCCACCCACAATAACAAATTTTTTTATTGAATCTGCATGGTGAGTGTAATTGAATGAAGCTGTTAATGAAGTGCCATTATCCTACATATGGCCGAAATCGGTTTCAATATCTGTCCACGACTCAACCATCAAATCATAATTGTAACAGTTAACACACCTCCTCATTTAGTCACATGGACACATTTCTTTCAAATGAGGACTTCACCGAAAAACAGTGGATTGGAGAACTAAACACACCGTTTACTTTTACTTAGTAATGCTATATCGATACAAAGCATTTGCATTTCAAAAGTCTCTTCTTCTGTAAATATAAATGCTTTGTGTCAGCATTTTATGTCACCATAGCATTAATGCTCCATAAGTCTCCTTTTTTTGTTAAATGAAAGGTGTGATAAAGTTTAGTGAAGTAAACTTTATGACAAAAAGTAATTTTTAATTTATGTTTTCTCTCACACTCACTCTCACTTATTCCGACCTCATACTATTTTACTACACGTCTGTTTTTACTTTATGATACCACACGTTAAATTTTTTCATGGCGTGAAGTGCATCTCGCCTTTACTACTCCACACATGTAAACAAACAAGCCTAAAGCACTTTTGTGCTACTACCTTTCCTTGAAGAAGGTGAAGAAATGTTTACACCTTTCCACTGAAAAAACATGAAAAAACTCTCTTTAGTGAAACCGCTTTTTTTAATGAGATAACTTTCCTATGGTTATGTGGGAAAGCATTTTCAATGGGGGTTAAGAAAAAAGTAAACCACAAAAGAGGAAAAAAATTTGCCAAACTAAATTTTCACATGCACTATATAAAGTATAAAAGTGCTATCGTAGAATTCTTGAGTCGAAGAGTGGAAATCCACAATGTGCCCCAACTATTGGAAAATCGAAGTAGCTCAAACTGAACATCCTCACCGTGAATGAGATGCCTCCAAATTTTCATCCAATAGGACCTGGCCCCACCATAACCATATGATGAACAATATGATTAACATGTTCTTATGCATAATTAGCGTGTTCACAAAACACAAGATGAGTAAGGAATTGCATAGTCCTTACTCATCAGAATCGAGGAACCCCCGAGCCGGAGGCCAAAGGTCTGATGGCTGGGCTAGCGACGGATTCCCTACGTCATCAGAAAAAAAAATGCATAATTAGCGTGTTCACAAAACAGAAATTCTGACAAAAATACATTTGTGATACATTTGAACAAATTGCATAATGATGAAAGATCCGCATCCTCTTGAGGCTCAGACACATGAGACAAGTAAGGAATTAGAGTGGTGCTCCACAGTGGGGCCCATTTATTTAAACTCTAAACCGCTCAGAATAAGTTCCCTCCTCAGTAATAGCACTAATAGGATTCCAGCAATTGATCTGCTGGGGACAACCAAAGACAATACCTAGAAATCAAAAAACATCAAATTGACCACGATTTTGTGCATCTGGCTTGATAGTTAATTTTTGTTAAAAGGTAAGTCAATTTTAGCTCTGCTGAAATCCTGCACTAATTCAAATCAGGTCTGAATGTTTACTTTTATTTGTGTTCACAATAAAATCTTATGGATTTCTCTTTCACCAAGCAGTCAGAGACATAGTTGCATTTCTTACCAAAACTCGTTCGCTTTCCTTTTATTTGGCTTTTCAGTTTTTCAGTCTGAACCTTTTAAACTCCCTTCAGTTTGCTTCCAGAATCATTTGATTAATCAAACTATCAATGCAAAATGAAACATCAACAGCACAGATGACCAGCAACAATGTAATTACATGTATATTGATACCCAAGGTGTTAATAGTACATTAAAAAATTCAGTGAAAAAGGTTTGGTTTGACTGAAACAGAAGATTATAATTCTTGAAGTATACCCTCACTGATCCATACATGGAAGAGCAAATTGACATAAAATAAAATAAAATAAAATGTATTTAATAACCAAGAAGAGTAAGGACAAAACGGTGATGATGATAAATAACTTCTTGGTAACCACACAACAGTCTCAAGACAACTTCGGATTGGCAGGTTGACTTCAAATAATAAGAAAAAGATGCTAGCTAATGGGAGAAGCTTCTGCAAGAGGTGAAGTAGAGCTTATATCGCTATATAGCAACTCTAATGGCAACCTTCTACCAGAGGAAGAGAAGCATGAGCAACTACTGGAGAGGGTTGACCATAAATATAGATTAAAAAAAAAAAGCAACTTCATGGCAACCATTATTGCAACTGGAAAAATGATTGAATGCATATGTAGTTTCAGCATAGAAATATTTTTCTTTCAGCAACCCTCGTCATATCAGATAGGGGTCTCACAAGCCCAAAACAATGAATCAACCAGTTATGACCTTCCAATGCATTCCTGCAGGCAACAGTGACTTAAATAGCTGGCTTTGGTTTAACCTTAACAGCCACCTAATGGGAACCCTTCAAGAAAGCAGCAATGACTGCATCAGTGTGGTGTACCAGTCACAACAACTTGCTCCCAGCAACCGTTCTTGAGAGAGAGCAAACAATTCAGGGTTGACCCTGCAACTTGGACGAGCAGCTCAAGAAACCTACTGTAGTATTTTTAATACTACAACTTTGTTAACGGCAACCTTTCATAGGGTAGGATGGGCTTGAGAATGCTACTGTAGTTCCAACCTCTGATGGTTTCCTGTCCTCCCTGTCTTTCCCCGGTGTCCCACAACTACTGAAATCAAGAACACGACGCTCTGTCTGGAAAGGCTGAAAAGGAAAAGAAAAACCAAAATGCAGCCAATGAGATTTGCTTGATAAACCCATTTTCTTGATCGGCCCCAATTGAGATGGATCAACAGGCCATTTGAGTGATCAAGTTCATCTAAATAATTAAGGACCTCATCAATCACAAGATCCATTAAAAAACCAGGTCATTTGCTTCTATTTCATACATTCTCACAACACGATAGTGCGAAAGATTGCAACAAATCCTGACTTCCATGAAGGTAGAAAACACATTAGAGTGATTACCATTTTATGAGAACAAAAAAAAAAAAAGTTGAAAACTAAGAGATCAAGCTGAAGTATGTGCATAATGCTGAGCAGTTCACTGATTTCCTCACTGAGGTAGTTCTAGGAAGAATGTAATCCGATGCATTTCCAAAATAGGCATAATTGATATTTATGCACCCAGCTTGAGGGATGTCTTAAGAGTTAGACTTATCGGTAATTCTGGAAAAAAAAATACCATTTTGTAAGAATGGAAAAGTGAGGCTGTTTTCTCCTAATTTTCAGAAATATATATATATATATATATATATTTATAGGTGTGACTTAACCATATGAGAGATTTCTCCCAATTCAGCCTCCATCTCCCTATTTTCTTATATTTCTTCTCAGGGTTTTTCAAACCTTTGGGGAGAGCCCTAGGAACCATCATATCAAAAGTATTAACAATATATTGAAACAATAATGATGAAGACCACAAGTATATGAAAGTGAGGCTGTTTTTTTTTCCTAATTTTCAGATATATATATGTGTGTGTGACTTAATCGTATGAGAGATTTCTCCCAATTCAGCCTCCATCTCCATATTTTCTTATATTTCTTCTTAGGGTTTTTCAAACTTTTTGGGAGAAATCCCTAGGAACCATCATATCAAACGTATTAACAATATATTGGTGCAATAATGATGAAGATCTAGCATATTAATGTTTAGGATCCACAGTCAAAGAGAGCCGATTCACAGCTTGTATTTGGTAAAAAATTGAGAGAGAGAGAGAGAGAGAGAGAATCCACTGCGATTAAGAAGAAATCAACTTAAATCTCTCGCAATCAACATTACTAGGGATGAGAAACACCATAGATAAATAAGAAAGATCACCCGATGATGGAGGGGACATCTAGCTCCATTATATGTTAATAATTCAATTCCAAAAGCTACTCTCTACAAACCTACAAAGATAGTTATTGTGTAGGCTTACAATCTAAACCATACATTACTCAACAAATCTTCAATCCTAGTCACACATAAAGACAATAAGTGCTACATTGGAAAATAGTAATTGGAAAGATATCCCCTGCACAAATTATAGAAAGGGTCTAAGTGAATTCCCTTATGGCCAGTTTGGCAATTCAATTGTAAAGCAAATTCAAAGTGAAGCTTCAAATCAAGAGAATACAACATGCGGTCTAATAATATGATGGCTTTTTGTCTTTAGTGGGTTGATGAGGAATCAGTTGTACTTTATTTTATTTTTTTTTTTTTGCAAAAAAATAGATGATTTTTTTGTCATTTAGTGGCTTGAAATTGTTTTTTTTTTTACTTTTTTTTAAATAAGGGGATTTTGAATTTTTGCAATTTTGATATCACCCCATCATCTTTTCATGTTTCTTGAGTGGAGGCTTCACTTCACATCATTTTACAAGTGAACTACCCAAACGGGCCCTACCGTAAGGAATTCTCCTAGAAAGTGGGTTGGTGGGAATCTTGGAAGGGACTGAGATTTTAGGGATTAGTGAATTTAAGAAAGATCAAGATTTTAGGAAGGAGAAATCTTCTACACAAACTATAGAAAGGGTCTACGGATAATTCTTTAATGTAAGGTATTCTTCTCTAAGAAAGTGGGTTGGCGGTGGGAATATTATGAGGGGTTAGGAGATTTTACAGATTCACAAATTTAAGAAAGAAGAGATTTGGGATGGGGGAAATTAGGGGTTGAAGAATTAAATTTTGAAAGATAGAATAAAATAGGAAAATCTAGAAAGAGTAGAAGTAGGGCACAGGCCACAATTCTATTGTATGGTTGGATCACGTGTTGGCCCATTAGATTCAGTTTGACTTTTTTAGGCTCTTTGCTGATCCAATTGGCCCATTTAGGCTACAGCTAGTTCATCTACACCATCCACCGTGATCATCAAACAAGCAATGGCACTGGTATGCTAAGAAGCACAAACACGGATATGGGACACAGATACGACACGAATACACCGATACGGCATTTCTCAAAAAAATAGGACACAAACACGTCGGAGGACACGTTAATAATATATATTAATTTATATATATAATTATCTACTAAAAAAATAATATCATTTTAACATTTTAATCAATTTAGCAATCAAAAAATAAAAATTCAAGTACCAACTAACAAACATATCAAATTATCAAATATCAATACAACACTAATACATAATTCATAATCATTAAACATGAAATATCCATAGTTCCATAAAATCCATATAAAGAAAAGGGCGGATCATCTCTTTCCCCTCCTTAAAAAAAATAAAAAGAAAAAGAAAAAAAAAGCCAATCTTGAGGCCTATTCTTTAGTGAAATATTTATTTGTCTTTTACTTGTGATATGATTAATATTTACAATCATTCATTTTTCCATGGTACAAAATTGTCATATATCAAGTTTACAAGTTTTAATAACCACATGTTAACAAAGTGTCCAAGAGATATCAGCCACATTTATTTTTTAGTTATAGACACGGGTTAAGAATTGTGCGACACGTTACAAAAAGAGTGTCAAACAAGTGTCCAAAATTAAGATTTTTAGTTCTTAATTATGGACACGGCTAAATAATATCGGACAGGTGTCTAAGAGTGTCTACAGAGTATCGGTGTCTGACACGTGTCCAATATGGATACATCACTTTCTTAAAAGTGTCTGTGCTTCTTAGCTGGTATGTGTTAACGTATTCATATTTGCCAAAATTTAATAAATAGTTCTGCTCTGGTGCAACAATGCAATACTTTCTGTGGAACCTGACTTGGCCAATGCCAATTCATGGGGGGTGGGTGGCCATGCAAATGTGCAAGAGACCATACGGATATGAAACTTATAAAGTTTCCCTCCATCCAATTGCCATAGGCTCGTCAGATGGGCCATAGAAAAAACCAATTGTTTAAGTCAGTTAAATTTTAAATCACCTAAATCGCTATCTTAGAATGATCAGAAAAAGGTGAAACTTAATTCATCCCCTATCCATTTGATCATCTACACAGCCCACCTGCTCCCATCAAATGGCACTATGCCCCACAGAAGTCACTGCACTTCACTTTATCTCACAAGATCAGCGGCCTGTGTAACCATGATCAAAATAGCAAAAGAGAACATACCAAAGCACTACACGGCAAAGAAATGAGATCTTCCAGTTCCTTCTCTGGAAACTGACTGTCCCCGACAGATGATTTCTGGGGAGATTCCTTCTCAGGATTCCCACTTCCCAAAACCTCCTGGGCCTCAGCCAGCGCAGCGGCAGTATGCTCATTTAACTGTCTCATTAGCCCAATGGCATCAAAAGTTCTGTCTCCAGGACTCGAGAAGTACCCTATGTCCTGAAAATATAAGAACATTTGAGGAAATGACATTGGCATACCAAGAACTGTCTAAAATTAGCACTTCCAAAGTGACTATGCCACTATAATGTATCCACGCACAGTAAGATTAGAAATTTATTTGATATGAAGAAGCATGAAATGCAAACATTAGAATGTTTTCCTTCTGACAGAACAAGCATGCATACATGTATTCTTTCCAAAACAAGATGCTACAAAAATAATACAACTAAAGATGCATACTTAATTTCCTGATCAGTAACAAGTAAATTATATTATAAGAAGAAGTAGGAAAAAAAAACAGTGCAAGCCAAACAAAAACAAGCGAAGTATAAGAGTAATAATACCCACTCCAGAAAACAGTAATTCCAAAAATAATACAATAAAGATATAAAAGCTGAAAAGTTAAAGCCTGAGGCTCTTGGGTGGATGTTTCTCATTAGAGAAATTGTGTGGCTTTCCTCTTTTAGGCACATTGGACCCCCTATGAATATGATCAATCCAGCCCCCTCACATCACTACCCAACCCAACCAAATCTTCAAGAACAATCAGTTGAACAGCAGAGACAAAGGAAAACCAAGAACAACTAGCATGAAACTTCCTTATAGTTTGAAATGACGTCCTTGAATGAAATATGCAAAACAAGCCCAAAACCATGGAACACATGACAATAATAATGAAAAAACATCAATAAATCATCTGGCAACATGGTAAGGAAGCCCACTAGATCCGGGTTGTTCATCAATCATCAATCAATAACTAGATATTTTAATCTTAGTCCTACATACTTCTTAAGGACAAAATTACAAAATTTCCTCATTAGTCACATACTCAAAACTCAGCAAGATACAAGAAATAAATTAAAATAGAAAAACCCTTTATTGACTAGCCACATTGGCTTGGCCTTCCCACATGTGGCCAATGGTGCCTTTATGCACCATTAGATCCCCCATGGCCCATGTAGTTTCTCCAAGGGCTATCAGTTGTCACTCAATCCTCATCAAAACTGCATGCAGAGACAAAACTGACTTAAAAGCTAAAAGGAAAGAAATGAACATTAAAAAAAACTATGACATCTCATTACTTATATATGCCTAGTGTACCTGTGTCAGACAAATACAATACTCATACTGTTACTTCATATTCCACTGACACATCTAGGGTGAAATTTTATCATTTCATACCATTATTTTGTATAATATATTAGTTTCCCTAGTTTTTAACAAAATTAAAAGGGAATGTAAACAATAATAATTTCATTAATTTAGAAATGTTAGAAGAAAATTAATACTTTGTATAAGAATTTCATCATCATCATCATCATCAAAGCCTTATCCCAACCTTACTGGGGTTGGCTATATGAATTATATTTCTCCATTCCGTTCTACTTTGTATATGAATCTGCAAATAAAAAATGAAATTTGACCCTCATATTTGCATCTGTCTCAGTATTTGTATCTGAGCATCAGAATCCAAAAATAGGCAAATGTACCTCATCAATTGCAGAGAAATAAACTGCAATGCATTTGCCTG
This sequence comes from Sextonia rubra, assembly GCA_037013555.1. NCBI lineage: Eukaryota > Viridiplantae > Streptophyta > Magnoliopsida > Laurales > Lauraceae > Sextonia > Sextonia rubra. The sequence continues at coordinate 24,417,657 of JASUAD010000001.1, read as the reverse complement.
AGGGAATATGGTCCAATCGGTAACTGCTCTCCATGCCTTAGTAATACATATGATGTTAGGAAAATCATACTGATGGAAAATCATAGCCATTCATTCAGGGACCTAAAAATTAGGATACCAACATATTTCAAAATAACAAAATACTTCAATTTTATATTGTAAAATACATGTCCCCACTGACTGGGTGCATCCTTGGCATGTCAATGTTGTATCAGGGAATACTAACCTAATAAATAGAATTTTAAGAAGAAACAAAGCGGCTGCTAAAAAAAAGCCAAATATTGAAAGGCTATCCATGAATCTGGACAAGTTCTGGGACATGTACATCCAATCAGTTTAATGGAATGGCAGCCCAATCATTTTTCGCACAAATAACATATGCACAATGCATCAGGAAATTCCTTTAAATAGTACCTCAAACATTGTGTCTGTTTCAAATCGCTGTCCTGGAAGAAAAGAGTTCATGAACCACGGTGACTTCCATGCTGAAGGAGATTCGATCCCTCTTTTGATGCTAGGTGTATCAGCAAATCTGTCACAGAAAAATAACGAGACATCAAAGCTGTCTGACCAGCATTTTACAGCCATGATAATGATTACATGGAACATATAAGCAAAGAAGGTAGAGAAGAGGGTGTAAATAAAACCAACAATAACAAACTGCTAGGGTCTAACAGCACAAGCACACAAGAACAGGAAGATGTAAAAATTTTAAAATGCATAAAGATCCACAGCCACACAGAACAAGAAACTTATCTGCCTCTACTTTCTGTACCATAAAACATGACGTGATTACAAGATCCACGCCATGTTCAATTGATCCTAGAGAGGTAGGATGCCAGGGTCCACTGAAGTTTGTACCACATTTAAAGAGTGGCACCATAAGAATTTATCAAATAGACATAAATTAATGTTCCAAATGATACAAAATTAGACATGCTCAATGGGATATTTAATTAACTTTCCAACATAAATGCCAAAATAGTGAAAACATTAGAGTGTTAGCCTTTTTGGGTATAGTTCAGTCATATCTGTTGATTCTATTGCTTTCGAGGGGCTGCTATTATTTTTAGGGTTCTAATTTTATGGACATCTACAAGTAATATTAAGGTAGGATGCCCAAGGCTTTTGGTTGACTTCTCGCTAAATTTTTCCCTAGTTAGGGCATGTGAGGCCTAATCTAGGCTTGGGCTTGAGACAATAAAAGATAGGATTTTTCATGTTTTTTAACTTAAGTTTTTCTTATAAAATTTAATAATCAACATCATACTACATGCATTTTAGTACTTAATACACTGTGTATGATCAATGATACATCTCAAACTGTGTGCATCATTAAGCAATGTCTCATAGAAGCAACAATTCAAATAACACAGGACATAAACAGGTACAATGTGCATTATATCATATATGTAATAACATAATGTGAAAATTTTTAGGCATATCAAGGCTTATGGGCCCACATTCAACCCCAACCCTCAACAAACATCTCCCCACACCCCACCCCCCCCCCAAACAACCCCCAAAACCTCTCAAAAAAAAAAAAACCAAAAAAATCCTCCCGTGAATTACCACTTGGCCAAATTTGACCTTCAGCCGAGTTCTCTTGGTCCTGGATTGATTATGCAAATTTGACACTCACAAACTTTATCTAACAGATAGAGTTGAACAACTTTAAGGCCATCAAAACAGTACCACCCATGGTCCCAGGTTTTTCACAAAGGTAGGTCATAAAGAGACCTAACTTCCAAGATGTCATGTTCCTAGCTGGGCGGCACAGGCCAGGGTATTCATTGCTTTGGAATGGCCTGGCCATTCCCAAACAAGCCCCTGTACATACACATTTACAAAAATCAGAGGATAAAACACTGTAAATTGGAGGTTTACAAAAAGATTGTGCAGATGATCTCTGATAAAACTCAGATATTAAATGCACATTTCAGCATAAGAAAATTGAAATCCACAAGAAGCAAAACTGATGTGCTGCATAATTCATCATCACTGAGACAGGCAGACAGCAAACAGCAATCACAGCACTGCAATATCTCATAATAAGTCGGCAACACAATGGTGTAGTAGAGTTACAAATAGCACGAGTATGAAAATCTTACACATTAATGTTTTCAATATCAGCATCATTGGATGATCCAGCCTTCTCAAATGTGACCTGTCGTGGATGAGAAACAAAACGTATCTCATGCTTCTTCTTACCAACACTTGAAGAAAGAAAACCAGAGAAGAAGTGATCTCCTTTAGAAGATTCTGAATGGCCATTCAAAGATTTCTTTAAAGGAGATCCATCTCGACCAGGGGAAAGGAACAACAATTCATTCATATTATGTTCCTTGAGGACCCCAAAAGGCTGCGGAACCTGAGGAAGAACATCACTGTTATATTCCAATAGATTAAAGAAAACATAGGGTAAAGCAGAGCAGTTATAAAAAAAATTTTACAGGAGTATTTAAAGGAGCACTTCATTCTTGAGTACAAATAAATTGATAAGGAAAAAAAAAAAAGGAAACCGTCAACATAATAATAGCATCAGGGAAAAAACCGGCCTTTGAATTGAAGGTGACACGTAGGGGGCTCTTTGTATACACTAGCAATTGGGTGTTTCTTCTGGAAGGCCCCACCTTTTAAAAGGCTAACAACTAAATTAATGTGCTTGTTCACCATTGGTTAACAGTTAAACAATCTGAGCCCTCCTACATAAAATTATACCATCTTTACCTTCCGAATGTCTATGCTGTAGGAAATCACAAGATCTTTCCATTTACTGTGATTTTGCACAATTGGTTTGTATAACTTTCCCTTCATATTTACGTTTAGTCCTACCAGCTTTACAACCTTAGGGGACTGGTCCTGGCATTCTTCTAAGGCCACCTCTTCTATTGGCCTTATCAGTTATCACCCTCGGTTACATTTGGAAAGCCCATAATTCCAACCTTTTTCAGTTTTCACCCTTGCACCCAGCTTCTATTCATGTCAAATCAGCCTCTCTATTACATGAATGGTATATTTCAAACGCCTTGCCTGGATGGGTGCCACCTACAGTAGCCACTGCAATATGGGAAGCTCCACCTTATGGTTTTGTAAAACTCAATTTTGATGCTTCAGTTAACTTGGCTACTCATTATGCTGGATATGGAGGAATAACTCAGGATCATACAGGAAATATGATTGGAAATTATGCAGGTCAAATGGACTCAACTAACCCCCTGCAAGCTGAACTTCATGGGCTGCACAAAGGAATGAAACTTGTTATCCATCATCAGTTTCAGAATGTCATTGTATCAGGCAATGCTCTTTTAATTTGCAGAACTTTTCAGGATCACTCTATTTTCTTGGCATCTTATCCCAACTTGGAAGAAAATAGCTTTTCTTCCCAACTGAATCAGTCACTACTCATCTATGTGTCAATAGAGGCTCATTAATCTCATTCCAGCCCCAAAATAGTTGGATCCTAGCTAATCAATTATACAACAGATCTAATTTACAGCTATATGTTTGACCTAGTCATACATGAGTCATTCACTATTTTGGGCCTGGAATGAGATTAATCGACCTCTATTGACACTATGAACTGCTCTAGAATGGCAAATACTGTTGCAGGTGCGTTATCTAAATTGGCTCCTCCAGTATACACTGTCTTCACAAATTCTCTACCTACTCATAATGACTCTTTCTATGTGCAGGAACAACTCTTACGCAGGAGAGGTATGAATGAAACATTGGCTTTTTTGCAGTTCGACGGCTTCGATGAGACTGTCTGTTTGGACAGTGTTGCAACTTTAGCATAGTTTTGTTAGTTTACTTTTTTGGTTGTAATATTAGTTTTTTTTTTTCTTTTATGTTTGCTAACTATGCATGTTGTACTTTGCCTTATCCTTTTAGCAAAAAAAAAAGTTCAAACAGTGATATGTGATTAACTCATCTAATCACTTCAGCGGTATTGTTTCAATGCCCTGCTGAATATCATCACTTATGATCAAAGTGAAAGTTGGGTATGTCTACAATCATGGGGGAGGATTAAATCTAACAAATAGTGCTTGAGGCAAACAGAGACACAGATAAGGAAATCTGAAAGCAATAAAATGCAAGAAAACCCACCGTTCGGATTGAGATATTCGAATCAATCTTGGTTTTTGCATCAAAACCACTGACTCCATACTCCATATCATCCGGAGGATTACTTCTATCAGATTTGCCAAAACACCTACCATCGTTACTGTCACCAGAGGCATGTTTCAAATTCTCCTTGTCTTTAGAGGAAGCTACAGATTTATTTTTCAGTTGTGTTTGAGACATGGTTCCCTCAATAGCAGGTACTGTAGCCTTACAAGTTCCATTTTCGTCACTAATATCAAAGCAAGGGCAATCATTTCTATCTAGAGAAAAGGATTTAGAGAATAACTCCTGGTTTATTTCCTTCCCTGGTTTCTTGTCACTTTTTTTTTCTTGTAGAGGTGACAATAGATCGCGCTGCCTTTTCTTTAAAATTGAAGGAGTACACGTGAAACTTCTGGCAGCATTCTTCAGAATGGCATCAGGACTGTCATCATGAGTAGGTGAATCCCATAAGCTGCAAGGGGCGGAGCAGTTCATAGAAGACATCATCAGTTGCCGAATCCCAAGAGGACTGTATGCCTCACCACCTGATGGTACAAGATCACAGCTTAAAAATGGAATTTCTGAGCTTGGAAACCGAGGAGGCTCATAAAAAAGAGATCCAGAATCTGGAGCTTCCATACAGATTAATGTACTTCCATCCATGAAAGTAGGGCTTCCAACAGCATCCGATGTTACAGAACCAACCACCTCCACAGGGATTGATTTCAGAGAATTATTTTCCCCATCTGGATCCACAGGCATGCAACCCTGGGCCCTATCATTTCTACAGGGAGAACAAACCAGGTCGTTTGTGCAAATGGGGCCATCGGATGAGGATGCAATGAGATCCAAGTCTCGAATCCCACTTGCTATGTCTCCAACCCCAGTATTCTCACTTCCAAATAGAGGTTTAACATCACCAGGATAAAGTAAAGATGGAGACTCTACAGTGAACAGATTCTGAGAGTACGAGGTTACTGACAAAGCAGATGATCTATGAGGAAAATAGAGATGCGAAGATGAGTCGAATATGTTGGCCCAATCAGAGCCTGGAATGTGGGAATGGTATATTAGTGAACCTGCACACCCATCTAAGTCAATGACATTTGAACCTTCCACATTATTTCCCAAAGAAAAGCCTTCACAGGTTTCCGCCTTTGAAAGCTTATTCTCACTACAATCACCTCCAGATACCAATCCACTATCGACAGTACTGTTCAGAAGAGCATGGCATTCTATGGTATCATGTAAAAGAACTGATCCTGTATCAGGGGTTTTTCCATTAACAGAAGTATAATGTTTTGATGTTTCCAGTAAAGCTGCTGATTCATGCACTGTGTCTAGTGAAGTCGTAGCTTCACACAATTCATATGAGTCTAATTGGCAGGCCTTATTTCCAGATCTTCCACACTCATCCAACAAATTTTGATCAGGTGCATTTACACAGACAGCTACAGTACAAGCTACTTCTTGTACTGGGCATTTTGCATCATTTGTAGCATCATAAAGCTTTCTACAACCCAATAGCGAGTGAGAATGTTGCACCGTTTTTTCAACAGCTTTGTCTACCTCGTTAACCTCTTCCCATTCATGTTCTGGAATTGTATTAGCCAACTCACAATCAGATTGAGAGCACCCAAGAGCAACAGAACCCAGACTAGATTCTGATATTTCTTCAATTTCCACCCCATCCTTGTAAGCACCATCTCCACTGTCATGTTCTTTCCTCACAGATGAAGATGAAAAACATGGGTCTGCTTTTTCCAAAAGCAGTGGGCCTTGAAACTGTGCAAGCAAACCTGAGGCCAAGTATGAATCCAGCTTCTTTTTCACAGAGCTGTTCCAATGATTCTTTATTGCATTGTCTGCCCTGATGAACACAAGGTAAAATAATAATCTGTTATTAAAACCCTATACATATGCTTAAACCGATTCACTTCAAAGTGCATGAATTGTGGAAACAAGCTCCAGTACATGAGCATAAACGAGTTAAGTAATTAAGAGCCTAAAAGAGAGGAACAAAGCCAAATGACTAACTTTGCAAACAATAAAAGAGCTAGAAAATCCACAAGAAGAAGCTTTTGTTTCCTATTAAATTCGGCATTTCAAATAAACTAATATTATATAAACTATTAAATAGTTTAAAATAACAATGGAAAGCTTGAACTTGAACACCTGCCTTCCAGGTAAGAACTTTGTTAACTCTGCCCACTTGTTTCCGTAAATTTGATGAGCACGAATCAAAGCCACCTCCTCTTCTTGAGTCCACGCCTCCTTGTTTATGGTGGGATTAAGGTGATTATGCCACCTGAGTAAAACCAAAAATAACAAAACTATTCATAAAAAATAGCAAAAGAGAGAGAGAACATTCCCAAACAAGAAATTTTCCATTGGGAATTTCAAGGGGCATTGACGTGGCGGACTCCTAGAAAAGAAAATAAAGCATAACAAAAATTACACTAGCATGAGCTCACAACTCTCTTACACCTTTAAATCTGATGGGAGCTCCAACAAATATAAAGGTTCATAGATTGGGCATCTGTTAAAATCAGTGTCATTAGTCATTGTTAGCCATCTAATATTACATGATGACATGGATAGTCTAAGTGAGCACTAAACAACTCACAATCATTGCCTTAGGATGGCTAGCAACATTTAACATTCAGTGAGGTGATTTTTGGTAGATGCCCAATTCATAATCCTCAAGTTCATCAGATGGGGCCTACAACTGGACAGCAACAATCAACATGTCAGACATTAAAGAAGTTTTCACGTCATTGCGGACAATTGGTCATCATACTGCCTTTTCAACAAAGCAGTAAGAACATTTGATGGTGGTGGTCTAACATAACCCATAGAATGTTTATCTATTTTTGTTTAAGACTAACATGAAACTCATTTATCACATCTAGAACTACAGCCTTGAAAATACTTAGCTCTTCATTCTTATATTTTCCTAATCTCCAAAGGAATAAACAAGTAATAGGCAAGAAAATTCCTAGAACTCTTTCCCCAGTAATTATTAGCTTCAGGATTTGCCAACTTCAGACATACTTTACAGCATACTTACCTAGGTGAGAAACAAATGTGTGAATCTCACATTCACCATCCCACTGTAATAGTACTAGCCTATTTAAAAGATAGGAAACATGAGTACTACTGAGGACAAACGAATGTACAAGTCAAGTTTCAACTACACATGCCCCAATTAGAGAAAGAAGACCAAGGATCAAGCTTGGAGTACCTCCCAAAACAAAAATAAAATTTAATAATAAAAAACTTGTTAAAACTTAAAAATGTAAGTAACTGACTTCCAAAATTTAGGATTTTAGCAAGTGAACAAGGGAAATATCTTATGTTAATCATACCTTTCTCTGCATTGCTTTCCAATGCGTCCAGGCAATGCTTGTGCAATTGTTGACCACTTTTTCGCCCCATACTTACCAACCATTTCAACTATTATATCATCTTCCTGTTAAAAATATAGTAAAACCAACTCCATTAGAATATGGATAACACCGGAAATTTACAAAATTAGTCCAACGAAAAGATTAATTCGAAAGTATGATTGCAGTGAGTTAAGAAGCACGGACATGGACATGGGACACGGATACGACACAACACAGACAAGTCAACACGGCATTTCTCAAAATGGTAGGACACGGACACATCGGGGGCACACTAGTAATATATATAGTTATTTATATATAATCATATACTAAAAAATAATATCATTTTAACTTTTTAATCAATTTAGCAATCAAAAAATAAAAATTCAAGTACCAACAAACATATCAAATTATCAAATATCAATACATCACTAAAACATAATTCATAATCAAAAAACATGAAATATCCATAGTTCCATAAAATTCATAAAAAGAAAGTGAAGATCATCCTTTTCCCCTTCCTCCCAAAAAAATAAAAAGCAAAAAATAAGCCAATTTCAGTCTTAATTTCACTCATTTGATGCAACTTCAATTGCCCCATCATCACCGTCAATTTGATCACAATCAACATCATCCATAAAGACCACGGTCTCCAACTCTGGCTCATCAAGCGAGAGATGTTTGAGTGTGTCCGAAATTTAAAAAGAAAAAACAATACAAGACATTTTTTTCATGTGTCCGAGCAGGTCCAAGCCGTGTCTGAAATTAAAAAAATAAATAAATAAATACATGAGACTTGTTTCGCTTGTCCGACACATGTCCAGCGCATGTCCATGTCCCAGACAAGTCGGACACTCACACACAGGCCCCAAAGAGGTGTCCATGCTTCCTAGGCAGCGACTAACTATACCTAGAATGCATTTCTACCCAAAAAAAGCTAAAACACATTATACCTCTTTTGACCATGGTCCCTTTACGAGTTCAGGATTTAAAACCTTTTGCCATCTATGCAAGCATTGAACATCTGTCCGATCCTTAAAACATTCAGCTGTAGAAGGCACAAGAATAAAATCAAGATATTGAGCAGCACAATTCACATTTAAGGCATATAGATGCTGACTTGAAAAATGTAAGTGTAACTAGTGCCAAACCAAGAAGAAGATATCAGATCTAATGTACATGGCTCCTTGATAAAAATAAAAGATGAAGATAAAAACTTAGAAAATAATGGGTGATAAATGAAAAGGCAACACTAAATAAGATGAGAAGTACAAGAGAAATAAATAAAAACCAAGTTTGAAAAAGAAAACCCACTAAAATTACCAAGTAACACAATCCCAGTATTAACTAAACAACTTTAAAACTTGAAGATGTGGTTTTCCTAGCTCATGAGAATGCCATTCAAAAAAGTTACTAAAAGCTTGGGTCACTGTTTTGGAAACAGCTTCCAGTTAACCACATTTCCCCTGCGCAGTAAGCTTCAATACCAAAAAAATCTATCTCAAAAACAATAATCAGTTCACTTATGGGCAACAATGAAGACAAAAGAATGAATATGGCTAGTGAACAGGTAAAAAGCATAAGGGGTAATTTGGTAGTGGAGAAAGTGAGAAATAGAAAGTCCCTGCTAGTTAAAAAATAAAAAATAAAAATTTGTCAATAGCCCCATTTTAAGATTCTCTCCTGAATAATAGTAGGTGGAGAACAATGGATGCTAAGAAACAGGTATCTCATATGAAAGCCATTCGTTGTTTGTATCATGAAAGTAGGGAATCCATCCAAATAGGATCTATCAAATAAAATACACCACCATTCAATCTATAGTTCGCCAAACCATTTGATCCAAGATCCATCTCCTTTGGTTGATCCATCCATAGTCGATCCAGAAGTTCCTAAGCTATGGGGGGGAAGAGCAGGAAGGGGCAGGCACTGTGTAAATTCCTTTTCTAAAGGGGCTTTAAGTAAAATGCGCCCCCTCCAAAGTCCAAGCCCACCCACTCACCACCAAACCATAGAAAAATCAGAATTTCATCCCTAACAGGAAGACCCATCTAACGGTAATAATCTACAGGAGCATTTAATGTTAGGAATAATGAAGGTACCAACATAATGTTGGAAATCATGATTGCACTCAGTGTTATTGTGATCATGGTGGTACCCATCTAATCTTGGTAATAGTGGACCCATAAACTGTTGAATGGCAGGGTGAAACCCATTTAATATTAGCTATGTGAGAGACATTAAATGTTGTTAATCATACTAGAGCTCATTAATACTGGACATCGCAATGGGACCTGTCTAGTCATGGCAGGACAACATATATCACAGTTGGGCCATTTAACAGAAATCATGAAGGGACCTTTGATTACCAAGTCCATGTATATGCTTAGGGTAGCCATAATGTTTACTAAGTATATGATACCAATAATGGTACTGGAACGATACAGTTTTAGCATCCTACAGTACCGGTCAACTATTGCAATAATTTCTATGAATTTTTCTTTTTAGAATGGAAATTTCTAAGAAATGTAAATAGTAATACCTCCGTTAAATCTAAATTTTTTCTAAAGTCTAAAATTAATATTCCATAAAAACAACAAATTACCTTCCATGGTGTAAATTTTTTGCCAATATCTATTCTCCACTAGTGACCTAAATTTCATATAGTGCTGGGCTGTATTCCCTATTTAAATATGGTAGCACAAGGTGGAGGCAATCTAATGTAGGAAACTGTAGTGATTCCATCTAGTGTTGATGAGCATAGCAGGGCATCCCCTCAGTCCAAAACTTTAATATTGTCATGCAAGAAAAATGGATTAGGTGGCAGGGACTGGAGCAGGGCTGATTCATCAGGTGGTTGTGGACAGAGCTGGTGGCATAGTGGTGTAAACTACTTTGACTTGCTATAACACGTGTAATGATGAGACTCCTCAGGTTCAACGTTTATCTCTAACTTACAATGTGTATATGCCTATTCAGGAAATGACTATAGCATTTGGATTGCCAGCATTGACAGTTTATTCTCTATCAATTCTTTCTATGCTCATTTGGAAAGGTGGAAGTGTCTTATTTTGGTGCAAATACGTGTGGAAGTTAAAAGCTGCTCCAATAGTGCCGCCTTTCTACTGGGCAACTGCTTCATGTAAGATTCTTATGATAGAAAATCTTCAAAGAAAGGAAGCATAAGGTGATTTTAGTGAACGGTTGTATATCATGCCTCCAGCAAGCAGAGCATGCGTTACACTTGTTTCTTCAGCATTCCTTTCCAAGGAAGGGCAAAAGTACTGTTTTCATTTGTTTAGGGTCTATTTGCTGCTACCAAAGTTTCAGGTTCCCCACTAAGCGTGGGAATCTACAATGGGTTCGCCCTTTAGCTGTAGTGCTTTCATCAATTTGGTTGGAAAGGAATTAAAGAACTCCAACTGCAAATGCTCAGGAGGTAGCAATTATAGTACGATTTAAGGTGATATCTTGGGCTTTAAATAATAGTAATTTATAATAGTGATTGTGTGAATGCTTCCAGCACCTTGGCATTGTTGGAAGAAGGGCTGTGGTATAGTATGTTTTGATGTATATTTGTTCCATATCTTGATCTATTCCGAAGGGCTGTGGTATAGTATGTTTTGATGTATATTTGTTCCATACCTTGATCTATCCTCATTCTTTTCCATTTCATGTGACAAAATTAATCATTACCATTCCAGAAAAAAAAAGGTAGGTATAAGCATTGATGAGGCTAACACCAAGGAACATGAGATAATGCAGTATCCTCCAAAACTGAATGAAAGGAAGAAAAATTACAAAAAAAAAAAAAAAGTTAAATGCCTAATTGTACCTTCATTGAAAAAAAATCTATTAAAAGAATGAGTATCAAGAGAGGCGTGAATAAACACACCTATTTTTTTCCAATTTTTCCCATTAAATTGTTGGACAGTTGCGTGCAACAATTCATCCTGTAAAACAAAAGGTAGCACAACAAATACACCAAGTGAGAGAGAGAGAGAGAGAGAGAGAGAGAATAGGTCTATAAATTCCAATAGCAAAAAGAAATGACATCAGTCATGCAAGATGTGCCTCAGCCCATAGCAACCATGGGCCTAGTTGTGGTCCATGGGGGGCTGGGCCTCCTTAACCATGCAACATAGCTAGACTCTGCATACAACCTTCAGTTGTTAATGAGTTCAAGGTTAAAGCGCTGACCTGACCCAACTTCTAGAAGGACTGTCTTATAGAAAGTTCAAATATTTTAAATGAATGGGTCATTGGCCAAAACTGACCTTGAACTCATTAACATTAGCGGTGCCCTTTTCACTCAAAATATTAATTAGCACATGCCAAATAAAGTGCTAATTAGCAACGTAGGCCCCTCCTTTTGACAGCCAGCCATTAGGGCTAATTTTTCCATTGCAACAACCAGATTGATAAGAAATAAAATTTAAAGAGATACTACTTTCCCTAGTTACAGTGACTTGTTGTATTAAGATAAACGGAACAAGCTACATAAGGAGTCCAATAATAGAAAGTAATGCTTATCATTGGCTAAGATTTAGAGGAAGGATCCAATCAAATATGTGAAGGGATTTCCAAAACTTGGCCATATTTAATTAATTTTCCAAGGCTTGAACAACCACTTGGTCATTATAAGAGCATGCATCCTCTTCTTTTTTATCATTTATAGAAATACATTTCATATTTATTTTGAGGATTGAATCAAGCCTGTTGATGTGAGACCTAGACCCATATAGGTGCTAAGTCCTATAAGCTTTGGATTAGAGAGTATCCGCTGGTTTAAAAACTTAATTTGAATCATGGCACTCATGGTATTAAGGAAAATGAATAATCTCCCAACCAAATCCCAAAATACTTGAAACCTTAAAAAAAAAATACTATGCAATAAATGGAAGGAAAACATGTGATCACCTTCTTCAGAGTCAAAACCATACAAAAGTATAATACAATTATGAGGGTTTTTTTTTAATTGAAACAAAAAAGAAGAAACCCAAAAAATGGTCACTAAGAGAGTGCAGAGAATTGCAGGTAAACTTCTTCATTTTTTTAACAAAAAAGAAGTTTGGAATAATCAAAACCAAGAAAATCCAGATTTGCCTTCCACGGACCTTGTTTCATCTTATAATTGGAGCCCTCAACTGGCATGGCTTCATAGAAAAAGCATAGAAACCTTGCAGTTTTGACATTGTTACTTTTGAGAATATAAAACTTACGTATTAAGTTTAGAAGTCCAATATATGATCACACTTGATGACAATATACTCAAAACGAAGAACAAGAGAGATTTTGAGAGAATTGGGTATCCCTCAATGACTGAGAACATTCTTATTTATATCTATCATATGAAATCATTAAGTATTAAATACAGCCCTAATAATCTACTTAACTAGGGTAATTGAAACTAGCCGTTGACCAATTGAATCTAATAGATAAGTTTACATTATCATACATTATGGGGTACAAGAGGTGTATTAATTTGAGTGGTGGCCTCCTCAAGTCTGATAGAATGCAGTGTCAACCAGCAACAACCTATGATTAAAGAATTGATCTTAACAAATGGTAAAGATTTCTTGAAGATGTCAGTGACCTGGAGATTAGTAGTAAAATGAGGAAGGTTAATGACGTTGTCATTAAAGGCTATCCAAATATAGTTACAATCAACTTCAGTACATGAAAAACAAAGTGGCCAATCTGAATGGCACTAGAATTGTTAACATGGAGAGTAGCGGCAGTATAATGTTGTGGAAAACCAAGTTCAATACGTAGCCCCCATAGCCAAAAATAGGAGTATGGGATTGACTATTATGAGACATTTGCTTCGATTGCTAAAATGGCTGGCTGACTGCAGTTCATACCATCTTTTTTTTTTCTTTTGGATAACAGTAAATTTTATTGCTTCAAAAAAGGAGACAGCCTCACTCTAAAACAAACAAGAAGGAAAAAAAAACAAGAGAAGAACAAGATAGATTTTGAGAGAATTGGGTATCCCTCAATGAGTGAGAGCATTCCTATTTATATCTATCATATGAAATCACTGAGTATTAATTACAACCCTAATAATCTACTTAATTGGAGTAATTGAAACTAACTGTTGACCAATTGAATATAAGTTGTTCATACCATCTTAGCTCTTGCAACTTATCAATCGCGACCTTTGTTACAAGTGGATGTGCAAAACACATTCCTGGATGGGGATCTCAAAGAAGAAGTTGACAGGCATCTACTGCTAGGAATCACTGTTTCATCAAGAAATAGTGTTTGTTGTTTATGACGGTTTATTTAAGCACTGAAGTGAGCTCCAAGAGCATGGTTTAAGAAGTTTCAACAAACTCTCTAGCTTGCCAGTTTCCAACAAAATCAGTATGATCCATCTTGATCCTTCATCACACCTCTCATGGCATCACTATATTATTTGCCTATGTTGATGACATCATCATTGGGACAAATCCTGATAGCACCTTATAGTTGCAAAAATCTCTTCAGTCATCATGCTTCCACTCATATGAAGGATTTAAGTCCTCTCAAATATTTTCTAGGCCTTGAGACTCAAAAATTCAAGGCAAGGTTGTTTATAAACTAATGTAAGTACACCCAACATCTCATTGCTCAAGTTCAGTTGCAGAATCTCACTCTGGCTAATACTCCCTTAGGACTTGATACAAATACAAGAAAGATTATGGAAATCCTCTTTCAAATCCTACAAGCTACATTGTAAGTCAATTCATGAACCATTCCATAAATCTTCATTTAATTGCTACCAAGAGAATAATTAGATATCTCCTTGAACATCTAAACCTGGTATTTTCTTTCCCACTAACTTCAATTCGAATCCTAATGCATATTGTGATGCAGATTAGGTCAGATGCCTAGACACTCATCGTTCTATCACATGATGGCGTGTTTACCTAGGTAATTCTTTAATCTCCTCAAAACGTAAACATCAAGGTCAAGTTTCTAAATATCAACAGACATTGAATATCTATCTATGTCCTCGGCATGTTCTGAGATTGTTTGGTTGTTGCATTTACTCATTGAACTTAGTTTTTCTACATGTTGACTACATTAGTGCGATTTACACTGTCACAAATTTTATATTTCATTAGAGAACAAAGTACATAGAAATTGATACTCGATACATCCAAGAGCCCTAAATAACAAGACCATTGGTCCATTACTCTTCCCCATGTTACTACCGACCTCCAAGTCGCTAACATCTTCAACAAAGCTCTCCCACGTGCGAAACATCAATTCTTAGCTAGCAAATTGATGTTGACTAACTCACCAACCTCAATTTGAAGAGAGAAAGAGTGGGGCTGGGGTATTAGAGTGGCACGAGTGGTATAGTGGGACCACCAATAATAGAAGTGCGTGGTACTAGGGACCACCATGAGCAACTAATTTGGAGTTGAGTTGTGTTAAATAGGATGATCCCATTATTAAGAGTATATCATTGTAATCACCGTAATCAAGGGATGAGATTGACATACACATATCATATGTAGCTCAAAAGAATGCCTATAAAGATGAGGGACTGATCCTAAGGGTAAAATTCAGTACAATTCCTTCCTTCTTCTTTTCTCTTTACATTGTTAAAATTCAACAATAGTTTTTAGTATTCATATCTCCTAGCTAAACAAAAAGGCAAAAAGAATTCTTATTAAAAAAAAGTTGCAATTATATATCATGAGTATCAGATCAGATCATCATGTCTCCATAATATGATACTTTTGTTGCTATGCCTCCTGTTTAAGTTGACTGGAGGAAAGAATTCAAAAAGAAGGTCACTGCTAACCCGTGAGACTTGACCAAACCTTTCATGCTAAAAGATTGATATTAACAAAGAAAACATCATTCAAGCATTTAGAAATTTTAGTTTATTATAAACCAGGTTTTTGTCACCTACGAATGATCAATACAAAAAGTTAGATGTCATAAAAACTTGTAGAATAATTTGAACCCAAGGCATCTCTTTTCTTGTTATTTTATTTATTTATTTATTTATTATTTTTTGGAGTTTTAACCTAATGCATCTCTTATAAATGAAATTTGAAAGTATAATTCTGAAAAAAAACATGGGAGAAAAAACAACTGCAGCACAGGAAAGACAATTGAATTCTTACTGTAGCTCATTTTAATGTTAATTTATTTTGATAAAAATGACCCGCAAATACGCAATTACCTCTTCAGCTGTCCACTGCCCTTTTGTTGAACGCCTCGTAGGGCCACTTGTCCTCCTACAAAACATTACCAATACATAAGGTAAGTACTAATTTAAAAAAAAAAAAGGTTGTACTAAGTTAAAAGGTTGTACTAAGTTGGCCATTCTTTCCATCAAAAAATGTTGTCATTTTATGGTTGCCAAAATTACATCCTGTTAAAGAAAACAGAAAGCGTACGCCATTGATTTATTCCCAATTTCACCAGAAGATAGCATTGTCTTTAATTGATTTATGGTAACAAATTTCAAAAGAATGAAAGAAAATTTTTCAAAGTAAACACACAAGAAAATTTTCAGGTAAGACCAATTGCAAGTTTGATCTCTGTTTTTTTTTTAAGAACCGTTGAAAATTTTTCAAATTAAACAAACAAGTTCAATCATTTCGCAGGCCTGCATATTATAATTCTACCAAACCCTCTCTAAAATATCCAAGCCAATCTTTTCACGGGACTCAACTATCACGAATCAAAAGTCCAAACCACTGCTCCCTTCCCTCTAAATTGGCATGCACCCATACTTCCTCAGATCAAAGTGATATTCACCATTGGAATAAATCATACAACATTATCAAAATCATCCAATACCTATCCAACTGAGATGGTATCACACAAACCTCTCTCTCCAGTCATGAATAGTGGAAGGAAAGTTCCCACCATGGAATAGGGCTGAGCAAAACATCAGCTCAATAAAATAGTCACAACCATAACTCGAAAGCCTCAAAGTTTATTGGTTATGACATGTGCATTTCTTTGTGATTCAATTCAATCCAATCGTAGGTATTATTTTGAATCAATGTGAAGGCAATTCGCAAGGGGAGGCAATTGGAGTTATTCATCATAGGCACCAAGCAAGCTCTAAATAGGAGTTATTGACATGTTTATGGGATATTGATAAACAAATGCTCATTTAATAAACACAATCACATGCAAAATTGCTCCAAACATACAGATCAAGATTAGAAACATTGGTCATCAGAACAACATGATATTATTAATTAATGTTTATTGTCTTGCATCAAGGTTACTTTCCAAGTTTTACCCATGCAACGGTCGCGGTTTCTGAAAACCATCACCATCACCATCAGAAATAGCAGAAGAAATGATGTTGCTTCTCCTAGACTTCACTGCCTTCTCATTTGCCATTGTCTTAGCCAGAAATGATGTTATGAATGCCAATCCCCAGTCTATGGTAGCTCTCTCCAAACAAGATTCCCCAGACCATCATCAACCTCACTAAAGAGCTATAAAAGATTCCATATGTGAGGGAAAAACAATGAAATGAAAATAAGAAATTAAAACTAACCCACAAAAGCAAGAGAAGACGCATGATTAAAAAAATCATAAAACTGTAATACAAGAAACAACAGAGACAAAAAATCACACGTAGTAAGCAATCACTATTCAAATAAAAGTCCTCACCTTCTATTGTTTGCAAACTCTTGTGGGTACCAAATTTATAATCCAAATTGTTCAAAAATTTTATTAACCCATTAAAGCCCAAAATGTTTAGTTTCATGTCTTAAATCTTCATTGATAAGATATATAAAAAAAAATTACATATGTAATCCAAAGTCCAAACCATGCAACATTGAGTCGTGTGAAATGGTGCTTCCAAACAAACATGGTATGACGTTTCACTTGTGTAACTTTTACATATGTAAATCCCATTTTCATATGCGTAAAACATAGAGGACCTCTAAAGGTAAGAAACTTATGGTGAAAAAAGAAAAAAAGACTGGTGTAGGGCGAGAACTCTACCATTACTGTTGAAAAAATTGAGGGGAAGGGGAAGAATTGGAAGGTAAGACAACGCCACATATCTCAAGTATACCATCCTCTAACATGAATGGAAAGTCTTTGTTGCCTATGATATGAATCAACAAAACTAGGCACCTTTTCCACATTGGTCTAAACATCAATATTTCAATCCCTTGATAGACGGTCAAAATCATCAACAAAAGGTAACAGAGGTGGGTCCTGGTATCCAGTGTAAGACATCATGCTCTCTCAGTGCAAAGGTTGAAAGTTGCATTATTCCTTTAGATTAAAAAAGTAAAATGATGAAATCTGCACATGTTTGTATATACACAGACGCACTGTTTGAGAACCTCACTGAACTACAGACACCACCAAGAAATCTTCTCCCCACATAGAATATATGGTACTAATTAGCATATATTTGTCACTGATCAACAAACATAACCTCATCAACACTTTTACCAAAAAAAAAGAACATCATCGGCTCCTCAAATGCTACTAATCAATGTGTCCACAGCAACGTAAATTTCACTTTTCAACAAAATTTCTTATTCGTTGATCTCCATACTTAAAATTAGATCCCAACAAAACACAGCTCGATTGATCAAGGCACCATAATTCTCATCACAC
Source organism: Sextonia rubra (assembly GCA_037013555.1). Taxonomy (NCBI): domain Eukaryota; kingdom Viridiplantae; phylum Streptophyta; class Magnoliopsida; order Laurales; family Lauraceae; genus Sextonia; species Sextonia rubra. Next base: position 24,399,544 of record JASUAD010000001.1, on the reverse strand, counting down.
ATAATGCGAACCAACAAACCAAACAAAATCTAAACTATCAAAAAAGTAGTCCAGAACTTTAAACAAAAAAAAAATCCTCGAAAAGAATAAGATTAACAAACTTTCATTGTCATCAAATGAGAAGTGCATCCAAACACCCTAGAAAGAACGTTTGAAGTTTGCAATCAACAACCTACAGCGCCATTGACCAAGTAAAATCAGCCATTCATTACACACCAATTGGAATCAAAATCAAACAACTGCAAAACCGGTTCAAGATCAATGCAGCATGTCTGTCTCAAGATACATCAGCTCAGATAGAATTTTTCCTCTGCCTTCTCCAACCAAATGCCATCTAAAGCGCCTAAATTTACAAAATTCCCATACAAAAATGAAAACATACCAAAAACCCAGTAAACCCTAGCCTTCCAACAAGCTCGTCAGCAAGATCTAGGTTTCAGAGAGATAAAGATCCTAACTTTCAATCACATTCCTCTCAAATGAAGCCCTAATTGAAAGATCAAGCGAAAGAAATTCAAATTCGATGGAAGGAACCTCAGACCTCACCAGATCGAGTGCAGAGAAATAGCGTAGAGAACGCTGACTGCGACGCTGGAATCGAAGATCTGAACGAGGAAACTGATTGAGCGCTCATTGCGGATCTTGCAGGAAAGCAAGATGTGCAGAAGCACGGAGAGGAAGAGAGAGAGGTGTGAGTGTTTGAGTGGATATAAAAGGGCGGGCCGACTGCGGAGTTCAAACGTTGCTGCGCTTCAGCTAAGTCGACATTGATGAGATCTCCACCGTCCGTTTCAAATGTGCTTTTGGGAAAGACAAAATCATATTAGAAATCAACAACAATGCGGCTAAAGCGTGAAAGTAGGCCAACCACCTGCAGTAAAGTAAAAGCAAGCGAAAAATTAGAGAGGATGGCATTGTACTAGGGAGAGTTGTTGGTGAAGTAGGATATGGCATGGTTTTGAGGCTCACATCTTTTATTCAAAACCTACTCTAATCTAACTAATGTGTATTTGTGTTGAGTTTAACGTACGCCACCTAGAAAATTAATTTTGAATTTGAGATTAAGCAAGGAAAACCTTCAGGACTACGTTACTAGTGGGTGGCCTGTCTACACTATCAACGTGCATGTAGGCTGTCCACTGGTGACGTGGGAAGACTTGATTGGTGACTATGGGGATTTATATAAGGGGATTTAAACTCTCAGTCTTGCTACGTCAAAACCCATGTCATTAAAAAAACACGATGTATCTATCGAAAAAAGATCATCCACTGTAAGATGTAAAATGTAAATCACAGGTGACAAATATAGAAAACCTCATAATGCCATCATATCATATGCCATGGTTACATATTCTATCTTGTAGGATCCAATTAAATGCTTTTTTTAATTGTTTAGATCGTAGGAAAATTAAACATAATATTGGACATAGCTGGGGATGGGGGGTAAAATTGCGAAAGAAGCACTGATAAAAAATTCACTTAAATGTATTTACTAGTTGCAGCGTTTGGTAACCCCGGGGCTAGTGAAATTGGCTAGGACCGTGGCTCGGAATCGAGAGGCTGCGATTTCGAATGCTCTATCACTGGGCCACTTGCCTTTGCCTAGGCAGATGCCTAACTTACTTGGTGGGTGGCAAGGACTTTACATGCCCAGAAAATTACTCCGGCCCGAACACTCTAAGAGCAAAGCCTGTTTCTTAAGCCAAACTTTAAATAAATCTAGAACTGGACAAATTTACACTCCTAGAGTAAGGTCCATTGGATTTTTGACTCAAAAGAACACATTGTTCATTTGTGATATTTTGGCTCCATTGTTTTCTTGTCTTAGATGTTAGGTGCACCAAGAAAGTCCTGATAGTTGTTCTGTACAAGCAAAGGCCCTCCTGATGTGAGACTGATGGGGCGAGAAGCGAAGAAGAAAGATGCATTACAGAGGGATTACCGAGGGAAGTATGGTGGAGAAAGAGACAAAAGAACAACGTAAAATGAAATGGCATTAACAATGACCCATATTTGGTTGTTGGGATAGGATGAGAGATGAAATGGTAAAGAAGAAGAAAAAAGGAAAACAGAAAAATTAAGGAAGAAATAAATGAACGGGAAGAGAGATGGTATGGTCGGCTATGGTGATTTGTAGATTTTGGCATTCAACACTTATAATTTATTTTTAGTTTCCTTTTCATTTTTATGGTTTAACAGTCAATTAAGTTTAATATATTGTTACTGCTGGTAAAAATGTGCGAAAACGTTTCCAGAGACGTAATTCGGCTGTCGATTAATTCTATCCTTTCCTTTAAATTTTAATTATGTAGTTTATTTATAATTATCTGCAAAACTATTTTTCCAACAGCTACAATGTTAAAATTTCAAACCACCAACAAGTTTCATTTTGCCCCTGACTCTCTCTTTCACCCAACAAAACTACCCACTTCACAACCCAATGACTGGTGCCATTAACCCTTGACTGCCTCTCGTGTTTTCTGGCCGTCCCGAGCACTTAATAAACTCAGTGGTGATTAGATGCAGAGTACGTATGACTTAAGATTGAGGATCAATTCGAATCATTTGCTTTTAGTTGTTTTGTAAATAAATTGAAAAGAATGCAGAAACCACAGCAGATGATGGAACCTAAGGGACAAAAAAAATTTAAGTGGGTCATGGCCCATGCGAGCTATTATTGAGGGGAAATGCCAAACACCACCACTTAGAAAAGGGCAAAAACAGATTTTAAATAATAAAGAATGAACAAGTCAATATCTTCGTCTGTCATTGATAACAATCCAACCACAAGAGTTATATTAGCAGTTGAAAGTTTTTTTAATTTCTTAGAGAGGATATTACACCGTACCTTAGCAGATAGGGGAAGATAGATAGACGGTCATCACATCCACTTGGATTGGATGACCCAAGCCACCTGATTGGTGGCCTCCAAATGGATGGCTAGAACAGACCTGATCAGTAATCAACTTAAAGTGGAAGACCTAATCATATTATTTTGGCCCATATCCAACCATTCAAAATAGGTTTCTTAATACGCAGCCCATAAAACAGCTCCCATGTTATGGTGTCTATTTGTTTCCATAAGGATGCTCAAGTGTACCTGGATGAATCATTTGCCTCTTTTAAGCTTTTTATAATTTTTGATTGGGCAAGTTCTTAAAACTGCCACATGTTACCTTTGATTTTCCTTTTTTGTTTACATACATGAAGTCTACAGAAGAAGATGAAAAAAAAAAAAAAAAGCTACACAAAAAACGCAGATTTCTACTTATGGACGCAGATATCACTCCATCTTTTTTGCTTCTTCCACGTCTCTCTCTTCAATCTAAATTGCAAAGAAACCATATAAGCAATTTTTATGCTAGAAACAACTGTTTGGGTCTTTTTGTGCATGTATGAACATTCAAACATTTTTCAAACCATCATCTTCCTCTCTAATATTCTTATATTTCTTTATTGGCTTTTTTTATATTTTATTATTTATTATTTGTAAAGCCAAGTTTTTTTTAAAATGTTTACTCTGATTAATCCAATCCGTTCAGACACCCTACACTGTGAATTAGCACCTATCTTGGTTAGACATTGATTTGACATTGTTTACAAGATGTACATGGTATAAAGACATTAGGCCTCATTTCTTTACAAGGAATTTTGATAGGTTTTTTTACATGCTTGGTTTTTGGAGATGATGTGATGGTTTGTCTCTTTACACTTTCAAATGTTATATTTCTTTTGAGAAAATTTTAAAATCTAACTAGTTGAAAGGACTCAAATGACTTAGGAAATTTTAGAATTCCAGCTCCTTTACCTTCTAGTGGAATTTCTGAATACTCAAGTAAAATGGGGCATCTAGAAAAGAAAAACTATAGTGTTTCCACTATGTTTGGAAATTTAAAAATTCTTTGCTTAATAATTCTCTGAATTCTAATAAAGAAATAGGCCTCAAAGTTTTAAAAAACTATAGTGTTAATTAAGTGCTCAAGCATGTCCATTTGGGCACATGATTTGGTGAGTTGATGCATCCATTTGCCAAACAACCCAAACCTCAATTTCTATAAATCATTTTAACACCATGAGACGGGAAAAAGGAAAAGAAAATTATTATAATTATGGTAAATGATATGAGAATGTTGAACATCCTGTTTAATACCCAGTCTTTCAGCTCATCTGGTTAGTTTGGGACATATTGCCTATATTTTTGCGGTTGGGTTTTTGCTCCTGACCCTTCTTTTTCTTCCTTAGAAACGAGAAGAAGTGATTTTTCATCCAATTGCAAAACCCAAAAACTTATTGACTGATAGTTTTAAGAAAAGGGGAATTTAGACATACCCAAGAGCTCAAATATAAAATTTCTCAAAATTGAACTTTATTAATTAAAAAAAATGCTTTTGAAGATGTTTTAAAAGTTAATAAATTTTTTAGGCGGCAACTGATATGAATTATGACCATCTTCTTTTTGTTGTTCTCTAATCAGACTGACATGGTGAGTTCATGTGTTTTCCAATCCATTTCCCTTTTGTTCCTTATCATGTAACTGTTCTAGAAGTTCTCTTTTGGCTTGAAGTGTTTTGGTAGTAAGCAGTATCCGACCACGTCAATGAATTTTCTCTATTTCAAATTTGCATTAAGTAATCTAAGACCAGTTCTTTACAGATCACTTGGAAGTTGGAAAGAGTCACAGTTGTCTCATATGGAGAATCATGCATGCTTTTGTGCGTGCATGGGGGAGAGTGAGAAATCCCAAAATCCCTTCTCCACAAATATTATCAAGTAGCATAGAAGCTCAGACATGAATGAGATGTTTGACTCATGGTCAATGAGGTCTGGTGTTGATGGGCAGTCAAGAAACACAGCAAACGATCTGTTGGAAGGTGCTTCTGATCCGAAGGAGCCCTTGATCATGCTTGGAAAGCTTCAAGAAGCTTCAAAGGACATGGCCTGGTCGAAGAAACAACAGAATCTGAATACTGTAGGGAAAAATGAAGAAGCTGATAGTGAAGAAATGGACTCCAATAGATTCAGGTGTAGTAATTGCAAGAATCGACTGCAAACACTGCAGCTTTCGGTTGATGAGTCTTCAAGGAATTGCATCGAAGAGCTCAAGAAAGAAAGCAGAGATGGCCTTTACAGTCAGAAACTTTTATCAGTTCCTTCTGATGAACACAGGGCTTTCTTGGATCAATGCCGAAGTGGTTCTCTTTCAGATGGACAGCCTGCAAACCCAAGTCGATCTTCAATGGTTCGTCCAAATGGTTGCTCTCAGAAATTTGCTTACGATCAAAGTACGAGAACAGACAGCTCTGTTTCTGTGACACTGCAACAGAAGAAGGTGAAAAGTCCAAACCTGATTGCCAAGCTCATGGGTCTAGAAGAGCTTCCACAAGAATCAGTCCAAACCTCAGAAAAGAAGAAAGCAAAGAAAACTATCCTGCATCGACACTTGCCTGCTTTCTCAATCGATATAGCAAGGGTGAGGAAACCACAATTCATTGCTTCAAAATCGAAGCTAAGGACGCTGGAGGATATCATTGCCACGATGCGGTTTAAAGGACTTCTGAAGGGTAACTATGTTAGGAATTGGTTGCATATTTCACACATTTCCGAATCGAAAGCACGTGGTAGGAATTTTCACATGGAGAGATTTGCTAATGGAATACCACCTATTGTAATAATCAAACCCCTGCATGTTCTGCGTTGCCATGAAGAGACCCAGACAGAAAACTTAATTCAGGAAGATGAATTTTCAGACCCCTTACAGATACTAAAAAGGATGGGAGCAAAGGAGTCAGAGAATTTGAAACCTGTAGTTGTGACGAAAGAGGGAGTTTCATGCCCCAAACAGATACTAGAAAGATTGGGAGCAAATGTACTAAAGAGGACAAGAACTAATGTTCTAGAGAGGGAACTTTTGGAACTCAGACAGGGAGTTAAAAAATTGGGTGCAAAGGACCTAAAGAACAGAAAAACAAGAGGTCTTTATCGCGAGGGAGTATTCGATTCCAAGCAGATGATCAAAAGAGCAAGTGCAAAGGAACTGAATGTCATGGGAACCACAGCTCAAAAAGGACTTCCTGACCCCAAGCAGCTGCACAAAAGGATAAGAGCAGAGGAACAGATGACAATAGAAACTAAAGTTTGGAAACAATCAATTCCTGCCAGAAAACAGCGAGTTAAAGAGTCAGGAGTGAAGGAATTAAAGATCGAGGAAACTTTAATTCACAAAGGAGCTCCAGATGTAAAACAAGTAATAGAAATTTCAGGAGCCAAGGAACTAATGATCATGAACACTGCAGATCGTTATTCTAGTAAGGTTAAAATCCCCTCTTATTTGAACCATAAACATCAGAAACGTGAAGCAATTAAGACCGCAAATAAAGAAGGGAGTGTGCACAAGGTGTTGCCAGAGACACAAACAGAGTCGAGGAGACCAGGGAACATAATGATTCCAGTTAAGAAGCCAAATTTTCTTCCAGAGAATGCAACACAGAACCATAATTTGGGGAACAAGACGCAAGATGTATCCCATAATTCTGTGAAATGGATAACACAAAGATACAAAAAGAATGCAAAGGCAGCAAGAGAAGGCACCAAATCAAGTTCAACTGTGAGTTTCTCTTCATCTTTCCAATACTTTAGCCTCCAGTGAATTGCACAACATGCACTTCATTTTTACCTTGTGAAGTGCAAACTAGTAAACTACTCCTATACATTACTGCTACTGCTGCATTTTAACTTGCATAACTGAAACAAGAAAAAATAGTATAGGGCTGGTTTGGATCATGTAACTCAAGTTATTGACCTACATTTGTTGTATTTGGTAACCTCAGTTATCAGCAAGTAGTTCACTCTTAGCACTGACTGTTTACAAGTAACCTGAGGGTAAGAACTAACTGAGTTCTAATGATCCAAATAGGGCTACACTGTAGGAAGTATTTCCTTTGATCTCAATCTCATACCAAAGTAGGAGAATAAGCCATTTTCTGATATTTTCATTTTACACACATGTCATGAAAAATCGAGTTAGTATTCTTGCTTGCTTGATTTTAACAAATTGTGGGAGTTGAAAAGGATAGTCATGTTTATTTGTAGCAATGGATTGCTATAGTTTGCACAAACCATTGTGCGCTCTAAAATAATGAAGATGCTTTTTTTCTTTGGGAAAGAAAAACTCAACCATTGATGAGAAAAATACACTTATCCAGTGTTGTAGGCATCTTCAATCAGGCAAATGTTTTGAATGAGTGAGGGCCATCTTAAAGTATCTAGGTCACTCCATCCTTTATTTTTAGTGGAAAATCTCCTCTAATGCACAATTTAATTCATCAATGAAGCATGACATCAAACAATTGATCCATGAAAAAAATTCCTGCAATCAGATGGCAGAAATTGTTCCATAAAAGATAATTTCAGCATGTCACCACACACTGTGTGGTTCACCATAAATGAACTGAATCTCCTCACCTATGTTAAGATGATCCTTCAGAGGCAAGTTACGATTACAACTGCATTACCTTATGAGCAGATTGAGAATGCACAAGGTGAGAAAGATGACAAAGAAATTCATCTGACACATGAAAATAGATGCACAACTACAAGAATAATCACTCTGCCCGCTGAACAACTCCCTACTCGGACAGGAGAGGACCCTGATGTTCAGATCAAAGGTAAAAACCCTTTCTTTAGTAATGATAAATTCAATCACTAACAGAAATTTGGTAACTGAAGACTGATGGTTTTATTATCTAGAAGTAGCCTGTATGTATGCAAGTGCACACATGCATGTATATGTAGATAGTGTGGGATTTTTGTTTGAACCTATGAAGGTTGAGCATAGTAGTAAGACTCTGTATCATATCATCTATGACACATCATTTTCATGTGTAAAATCTGTGCCATGGCTGTATCTATGGTGTCTTGGCATCATCGGTCAAAGCCATCGATAGATTATTAAATTAAATTTGAAGAAATGTCACTTATTTGTATAATGGAAATTTGATTGCCATTGACGTAGATGATCAGCAATTCTTGTGCAAATGCATGTGCATAAGAATGCATGTTGGACTTGTTGATTTATGGAAATGACCATGGTAATGAGTTTCTTTTCCCTCGTTGACAGAGAAATAGTCAATCATATCTGCTTGTCCAAGTCATATATGTGCGGTCTTCTAAAAGTTATATTGAAATATAAAAATAACACTGACATTAAATATATGCGACAATTACATATGCCATTAGTAGCATCGAACCATATCTTATGTATAAGCAAAGTTTATGAGCTTTATCTTATTATGAGAAAATCAGAGATCACTAAACAGAGAAAAAAAGGAAAGAACAGAAAAAAAATCGGAATCACATACAATCTAATGTTTTGACCAGTCTAGATTACGTTATAGCATTTAAGGTGTTCTAGGATTAAATTTTTATGATATTTTAATATTTATTAGAGCTTAGGAGGAGAAAATTGGTGGGTTTCACACATCCAATCCTTCTTTTCTTTCTGCCATTCTGGCTGCAAGTTCTAGAATTTGGGATTTTATTGCTAGTTAAATTCCACCGAGATCTTTGCAAATTTTATTCTATCCCAAATGTGAAGGATCTAATTGCAGCCTTGAGTTTCTCAAAATGATGCATTTTCACGTTGTTCAAAGCCTGGACCAGTATGTGGCGTGAACATGTCAAATGATGAATATGTCAATAATGAAGCATAAACATTTGAACTCAAGTTACTTAGGTCTTATATATAAATTTACGCGAGGATACATGTATTCATCAATTTTAGCATATGCACTTGTTTTTCTCTGTGAATATGCCAATATAGGTAGCTCATGCCTGTAGTGATATATCTGCTTGTATGTATGCATCTTCTTAATCTGTTCTCAACCAATGAATTGTGCTGATATTTGTTTAAAAAAAAAAAAAGAAAAGGAAAGTGTTTCATTGCTTTTAATAAACCCCTTAACTGGTATCCCAATCTTTGCAGAACACAGTGGTACTGGTCATGAACTTGTGACAAAGACCAACCAACATCAAATAACTTTTGAGTCTAAAGAAGTAAATTACATGACCTCCAATAACAAATCTACAACTAACATAACCACGGAAGCCAATGTCAAACTTCAGCAATTGCTTTTGAGCAGCCCATCAATCCTCGGTTGTGTAGAAGAACTCTTTCGTCTTAAAATGAACTGCCAATACATGGCTCCTCAAGGAAGTGGAATTGACACTAGAGTGGGAAATGCTAAACTCATCTTGGACTATGCAAATGAGCTCATGACATGTAAAGGGCTCCAAATGGGATGGAAGGGTCATCCTCCTCTACAGGCTCGCATATGCAGTCTTGGAACCAGCATTTCATTCGATCAGTTGGTGGTGGAACTGAATGATGGACTCGAGTATTTGAAATGCTACAGTAAGGTTGGTGGTGATCTTCTGCCTAAAGAAGTTCTTTACATGATGTTAAGCAAAGATCTTAGAGGAACAGGAGTGGTGGTGAGTGGACTGTGGGATTTGGGTTGGACAAATGGATTTTCAATGCAAGAAACTGATCAAATTGTAGCTGAAATTGCGAAGCATGTTTTAGATGCACTGGTGGAGGAAGTTGCTACAGATTTTCGTCTCAAAGACTTTAAAGCCTAATGTAAGTACTGCTTTGGTTGTGCATCAGTTGGTTCATGAAAAAGGATCACCAATTTTCATTAAACATGTAATAGTGGTGTGTACTTTTTTCAATTTACATATATGAGGGATACTCTGTTGTTTTTAACATTGAAGTGTGGTCTGTTGTACAAAATGGTATACATGGATGTTTTTCTCAATATAGTGCATCTCTGGTAGTTTGTTTTCCATTCAATGAACATGTATTGAAGGAACAAAACCTTATATCACAAAAGTGTCAATAACCAAGTGATGATGGCGCAACACTGTCAGCACAGCAGTGATTGAAAACTTAGCACCACATTTGGGCAGGGAATGACTGCCTGATTACATGTAGATGAGACGCGGTGTTCAATATTCTCGAGGGTGAAAATCCAATTGGTGTTAAAATGAAAATGCTAAAAACCATTTTACTGGCTGCTCAATCCAAACCAGTCCACTTTACCGCTTTATGGTAAAGGGGTTGGTGGCTGGAGATTACTTTCCCACACGAAACCTTGACATTTTACCTCGATTGGATCCATTTTCTCTAGTTAATCCAAAAGGTTGAAACCATATGGAAATTAAGGATTTATCTCGGAAAAACTCCTTTATAGTTTTTGTAGAATTAAAGCTTTCAAAGATTTTTATAGTCCGGAGTGGTCCAAAGCTCTTTTTCATTTTTTTTTTCAATATTATACATGAGCATATATATCTATGCTTAAGCGTAACATTAAATTTTTTGGAATTCTTTTTGTTCTACAAAAACGCTGGGATTAAAAATCCCTAGAAATGATCTTCTTAGATTCTGATTAAGTAAAATCCAATGCCGGCTTAATTTCTCTAATACTTTCAAAAAGAAGCCGCCCTAACACTAACACGTGCGAATTCCATCCCGCCAATTTTAACCTGGAACAACAGAAGCAGGAAGAAGAAACCCCCAAATCGAAAACCCTAATCATGGAATCCATCGGCGTCCTTCTAACCTACCCCGTGAGTCCATACCTCGAAGAAGAGCTTTCCAAGCGATTCAAGCTCTTCCGCCTCTGGGACTCCGACAACATGGAGGAATTCCTCAAACAAAACTCGAATTCGATCCAAGCGATCGTTGGCAGTCCCCAGATCAGTGCAGACGCCGAGATGATCGAAGCTCTCCCGAATTTAAAGATCGTGTCGAGCTTCAGCGTCGGATTGGACAAGGTTGATCTCGAAAAGTGCAGGGAGAAAGGGATTAGGGTTACAAACACGCCTGATGTGCTTACAGATGATGTTGCAGATATTGCCATTGGGTTGATTTTGGCTGTGCTGAGGAAGCTCTGTGAGTGTGATCGGTATGTGAAGAAAGGACTGTGGAAGAAAGGGGATTATCAATTGACTACAAAGGTTTGATTTATTTATTTATTATCACTATTTTTTTTTAATTTTAGATTTTGATTGGGAGGTTTGAATGGTGTTAGGGTTTTGGAATTTGGGGTTTGATCAGTTATTGGGGAAGATTTTTTTGTAGTTAATGAATGTTGATTTCAATTTGGTATCACTTTCCATGAATTTTAATCTCACTGTTATGGAGACAATTGAGGAAAGAGAGGTTCTGCCTTTGTTTTATGTGCTTCTTTTATGTAGCTGATCAATGTATCTTTATTCATTGAACCATCAACCAGGCCACCTCGGCCTCTTCAGGGAAAAAATTTACATGATTTTTGAGCCTGTTCTTTGAAAATATTAAGAATAAACTAGAGGAAGGTGCATTCAGATATAATTCAAATTGCCCAGTGGTTTGAATTTTTTGTGTTTGAATTTTTTGTGTGTAACATTTCCTGTTCTGTTGTTGGGGGTCGCACTGAAATCAGAGACCAGACTAGATGGGATGCATTTCACTTGCCTAAAATCAGGATTTCACCAAATATGTTTACCTTAAAGGGGGTTTAAACGGGCATATAAGAAGAAATAATAGAGGATATGAGAAAGTGCATGGAGGGCAAGGATTTGGAGAAAAGAATAAATTCAGAAACATTATATTGAACTTTGCAGTGGCATTTGATTTTGTGGTAGCAAATACTTACTTTAAAAAGAGAGATAAGCATTTAATTACTTATAAAAGTGTGAGTAATAGGAGCCAGATAGACTTTTTTTTAGTTAAAAAACAGGACCAATTAGCTTTTAAAGATTGCAAGGTTATCCTACAAGAGAGTTTGACTACGTAACATAGGCTTGGAGTTTTAAATATTTACATTAGAAGTTGAAAGAGAGCGGTAGTAAGCAAAATGGACTCTAAAACAAAGTGGAGAGATTTGGAGGGGGAAAGAGCAAATATATTTAAGGCCAAAATGATTGAGAAGGGAGAATGAAATCTTGAAGGAAAAACAACAGTAATGTGGAATCAAATTGCAAATTGCATTAGGAATGTTGCAAAAGAGGTACTTGGAGAATCAACAGGAAAGAAAAATATTAAGAAAGAAACATGGTGGTGGAGTGTGAAGGTTTAGGAAGGTATTCGACAGAAAAGATATCGTTACAAAGTTTGGCAGGGGACTAGGAATATGGAAAATTTTGAGCTGCGTAAAAAGGCAAAGAAAATAGAGAAGAAAGTAGTAAGTAGTGCAAAATTTAAAGCATACGATAACCTTTCTAATAAGTTAGGAACAAAAAAATGAGAAAATGATATTTTTAAGCTCGTAAAAATAAGAGAAAAGAAAAGTAGGGACTTAGATTATGTCAAATGTATCAAGGTTAATGAGGAAAATGTTCTGGTGAAGGATAACGACATTAAATAACGGTAGAAGAAATATTTTAGCAAACCCTAAATGAAAAACGTTTGGGAGATACAAGAGTTAAGGAGGATACTTTATTAACAGAGCATACTTTTCTCGGTAAAATTAGAGGGCTGGAAATGAAGAAAACATTGAAGCGAATGAAGACAGAAAAGGCAACAGGCCCAGATGGTATTCCGATAGATGTATGGAAATGCTTAAAAGAGGTTGGCGTGAGTTGGTTATGTAGACTATTCAATAAGATACTTGTGACAAAGAAAATACCAGATGAATGGAGAAGAAGGATTGTAGTACCTATATATAAGAATAAGGGAGATATACAAAATTGTACCAACTATCGATGGATTAAACTTATGAGTCATACTATGAAGCTATGGGAGAGAATAATGGAGCAAAGATTGAGATGGAAGACCAATATATCTGAAAATCAATTTAGTTTTATGCTAGGAAGATCAACTATGGAAATTATCTTTTCACTTAGGCAATTAATAGAAAAATATCGAACAAAGAGGAAAAATCTACATATGGTTTTTATCGATTTAGAAAAAATCTATGATAGGATACTAGGGAATTTAATTTGATAGATTTTGAAGAAAATGAATGTCCCAAGATGTTACATTGGATTTTTAAGGATATGTATGAAAAAGCAGTAACAAATCTGAGAACCATATGTGGAAAAACAGGTATATTCCCCGTGACTATAGGTTTACATTAGGGATTAAGCTTAAGCCCTTATCTCTTTGCATTAATTATGGATGAGTTAACTGTGTGATATAGGACCTAAGAACTAATAGATGATATGCAAAAGAGAGATCAATTACCAAAATAATATGCACAATAAATCATATAAAATTGGCACCAGCACATTGGCAAAATTAAATTCAGCACTGGGTATTTGTTTTGATCAATCACGCAAATCGGTCCCATAAGTGATTTTCCCCAAAGTGGGAGATGGATCTTTATGAAGTAGAACTTCCAACCACTTTAAGGATTCAAAATCAATCAATTTTCAGATTTGAAAATCTAGATTTAAATCTAAATGTGGTGACACAATGGGATTTTTTTTTCAATATGAAGGGCTATAGGGTCCAGATCTAGGGATCAAATCTTCCCAATATGAATGATAGTCAGATCTACGGGCTACTTGGGCTGTATTTTATCAAGTTTCAGATCTAGTTGCAGGGCTTGTAATAGCCAAACGTCAGATCTAGGGCTGTTTTAACGTTTTCCCTCCATTAAGCCAAGATTGGGTCAGATCTAAGATGAAAGATCAGGGTTTTTAGGGGCTGAATGCATAGATCTGAGTAAAAGAACTGGATTTCTTTATCAAAAGAAAGAGAAAGAAGGGGAATACCTTTGGAAAAGATGGATTTCTTGGTCTTACACCAAACTCCTCAACTAGGGCGAGAAAATCTAAAAATCTTTCAAGGAGAATTCCAAGAAGCTTTCAAGAGAAAAGGTTTTTTTCTTTTATTCATAATAATCCTCCCAATGATGGAATTACAACTTATAAAGAAAGGAAACCAAAAAAGGAAAAGAACATGAAGAAATAAAAAATAAAAAAATAAAAAAAACAAGAGTGGCCGAATGGGGGAGGCTTGCGCATGGGGAGATGTGCGCAAGTCTCCCCTATTACACAAGCTTTTTTGTTTAGTTGAAAGTTGCGGGCCCTCCTCTTTACACATTAAAATAAAACTACATATTATGGGACCTTTATTTTATTATATAAATCTACTAAACAGCTTGAGACCCATATTTAAAATTAAAACATCTTCAATTCAGCAATAACTTCTCCCCCTTGGCACATCCCAGTGTAGGGCATTTTGCTTGCATGCGTAGGGAGCTCTTTAATGTTGCTTCTTCATTCCTAACACAATCCAACGGTGGATCTTGCAAACCATAATAGATTAGCCCCATGAAATGGTAATCCATCCACATTGGGATCATGTTACATAATCTCATCTTACTTCTTGACTTGATGCCCCCATCACTATGCATATTTAAGAAGAAGTACCATGGTGTATGTTATTTGCAAATGATATAGTATTGGTGGATGAATCAAGAGATGGTGTAAATGCAAAACTTGAGAGATGGCGAGTGGCATTAGAATCTAGAGGTTTTAAAATAAGTCGTACAAAGACAGAATATATGGATTGCAACTTTAACGGACATATACAAAATGTTAAAATCACTGTCCAAATTGAAACCTATGAGATACCACATAGAGATTCTTTTCGGTACTTAGGCTTTTGATGATTAGTAAAGATGAAAAGATTGACGAAGATGTGGAGCATATGATAAAAGTTGGAGAGTTGAAGTGGAGACCTGAAATACTTTGTGATAAATGAATGCCAACAAAATTGAAGGGCAAATTTCATAGGACAGTAGTTAAACAAGCTATAACATATGGAGCAAAATATTGGCAAATTAAGAAGACGCATATTCATAAGATGGATATAGCGGAAATGAGAATGCTTAGGTGGATGTGTGGTAAAATTAGAAAAGATAAAATTAAAAATGAGCACTTTCGAAAGCATTTAGGGTAGCACCAATAGGGGATAAGATTAGAGAAACCCGTTTAAGATGGTTTGGATATGTTGAACATAGGCCGATAATAGCACTGGTGAGGAAATTTTTAGTTATATAGGTGGATGGCCAATTAAGAGGTAGGGGTAGGTTGAAGAAAACATTGATGGAGGTCATTGATTTAGATTTGAAGAAGTTTAACTTATCGAAGGATTTAGTTCATAATAGAACAGAATGGAGAAACAAAATTCATGTAGCCGACCCCAACATGGTTGGGATAAGGCTTTGATGATGTTGATGATGATGTTTTTAATTGTAGGCTGCCTGGTTCATTAGGCATGTATCCGTTTGTTTAAATCTTAAAGCTATAGTAGTTTTAGGATATATTACAAATGCACACTGAAGTTAAATGCATTCTCCTTTGGAAAGTTTCATTTTCATCTTTTTTTTATAGAAAACTATAGCAGAATATGAGGCTCAATGCCCCACTATCTTTCCTATGTTTCCACTTACGGTGTATACTTTCAGTTCACTGGTAAATCTGTGGGCATTGTGGGGCTGGGCAGGATCGGTTCGGCCATTGCCAAGCGGGCTGAAGCATTCAGCTGCCCCATCAGTTACTACTCAAGATCAGAGATGCAAAATTCCAAATACAAGTACTATTCAAACATCATTGATTTGGCAGCCAACAGTCAGGTCCTTGTGATAGCATGCCCACTAACAGAAGAAACTCGCCACGTCATCGACCGCAAGGTAATTGAGGCATTGGGTCCAAAAGGCGTGCTTGTGAACATTGGAAGGGGTCTACTCGTTGATGAGCCTGAGCTTGTGTCTGCTCTGCTTGAAGGTCGTTTAGGTGGTGCTGGGCTTGACGTATTCGAACATGAGCCCAATGTACCCGAGGAACTGTTTGGGCTCAACAATGTGGTGCTCTTGCCCCATGTTGGAACTGGCACATGGGAGACCCGCAAAGAGATGGCGGACCTTGTGCTTGGGAACTTGGAGGCCTACTTTCTCAATAAGCCCCTGTTAACTCCAGTCGTGTGATCAGGAGAGATTGTTTAAGTTGGCTGGGATGGTACTGGTATTATTTATAAGGTAACATCTTTGAAGCTTTTTTGGACAGCAAATTTGTCATTGGCATGTTGGTGGGGAACTTTTTGGTGATGTTATTTGTATGGAATTGTTACAGTAAGTTTGTGTGGAGTGAACACTTGATGTTATTGTCGTCAAGTCTGTTTCTCTTCCAGTTCAATCAAATGCATCAGATTCATTTGATGAATTTAATCGGGTTTTAGCTCCTTGCCATCTTGACTTCTTGATAGCAATGAGCATGAATGATTTTTTCTGATCCTAGAAGGACAAGTAACTAAAAGAAGCTCAGTTTGTCCATAGCTATGCAGCTGCATGAATCACTTAACAACTCTGCAGGGACGGAAGTATTATATAGGAATTCCAAATGATCATGACTTATGAGGATGCAATGCAATGGTAGCAGGCTTGTTCTTAACTTCTCCGTGAAGCAGAGTTGTTCACTACCTACATCAGGTAAAATGATTGTTTCATCGGTTTGGTCTTTTATGTGGGTGCACCATGTGGTATAATTTTGGAATTGGCATGAAACCTAGACAAACCATGGAGTGGTGCTCTTCAGTCGTGGATCAAGCAGCCAATTTATGAACTATCTGAGCAATGTTGCATGGATACAAACACTAGTGATGACATCGTTTTCACGCTTGCGGGGAAGTATTGATCTCGGCGTTATTTTATGGCACTCAGTCAAGGCCACTATGACACTATTTTTTTAGGCGTGCCACTTACTTTCCTGGTAAGCTCTTTCTTCAACATAGACACGGTTCAAACCATGAACTTTCCAGTTTTCCTATGTTGTGCCTCACCACTTCTCAAACACTGGGTGGCAGGCCAATATGAATCTTATTCCCTAGATTAACGGATATAAAAATGGATGTAGGAGGTGAATATTTTTTATGACCTTGGATGGAAGATGTGAAATCTGTTGGTTTTTTTGTGGGTTTCAAAAATTCAAAAAACTTTCTTTTGCTTACTTCACTTTTACAAAGAGGCATGAGTTGACTTTTGGTGTGTAGAGGATCCCACGTCGGTAATGTTCAAGAGTTTTGTGTGGTTTAAAAGCATTTCCTTTCTATTTATACCTTAAAGTTATTTGGATTTTTATAGCACGAGCCCTATTTGGGGGCCCATGGCGAGGTTGAATCTAAAAACCAATTAACCAAGTGCATAGTCATCACACGCGGGGGGTGCAATTCTAAGCCTTTTGCAAAAAGTTGTCAATTCACCTCATCATGTTTTTTAGTTGATTTAATGTCTTATTAAATTTCTTTTAAGCAGTTCAAATTTTGAATCAAACGAAACATTTTTTTAAAACATTGTTTAATGTTATTTAAAGTTTCTTAATAGACTTTAATTGTTGTGTTAATTGTCCAGCGGACTTATGCTCTTTATAAATCTGGGTCCTCTGGACGCTTCCAAGGGAATTAAAAAACTCATGTCTGGGGGTATTGAAAATACACGTTCAAGGGTATTGAATCATCTTTGCTTTTTTTCTCCTCTCCCTTAATTATTTATACGAGTATTCTATTCTCTTGGAATCTGATCTTTGCTTAGTGTGCAACCAAGAAAAATCATTTGTAGAGGCCATTGTATTATAAGGGCAGTTCTTGCTAAGACCCTTTTTCACATCTAGGTTTATTATGGGGGCACGGGACTTGTCCTAAAGAAAGCATTGCTTGACGTGCCTTGGCCACTTGTTATTGTCGCTGCTTCCCTTCAACTTTCCCCCAAAAGAACATTCCTCCACATTATTCTAGATCGGTATTGTTGTTCTTATTTATCAGTTTTTCAATCAACCCCTTTTCTTTCGCCATTAATTACAACAAAATCTTTCATACAAACTCGAATATAATTCTTGGGATCAATAATTATTGGGCAACAGATTTGAAGGGGCGTTGATATGCTAATCTATGCAAAGACTTTCCTAGATAAGCCCTCCAATGTAGGTCTTAAAGCTAAATTTTAATGGTACTTTTGCCTAATCTAGTAGTAGAGGAGGTATGCGGATTGTCATTAGGGATTGGAATGACAATGTTGTTAGGAGCTCTTCTGGGTCATTGGTGATTGGAGACCTCGGATGCTAATGAAGCTAGAGTTTTTACTCTTTTGGTAGAATGTTGTGAGTTGCATGGGATGGGAGGATACAATGCTATTCTTGAAGGTGACTCATTGTCAACAATTCAATGAGTTTTGGGGAAGACATCTTATCCTTGAAAATTGAGGCACTGGGTGGAGGAGGTGCAGGAATTCTCCAGTCAATTGGATGCCTCTTTTAATCATGTGTTGAGGGAGCAAATGTTTTAGTGGATGTCTTGCTAGTGGAGCTTTTTTGTTCTTCTCTTACGTTTGATGTGTCTGTTTAGTTATTAAGGTTTCATTGCTTTGGTATTTGTTGTTTTTTAGGTGCAACTAGGTCGTTTTTGGCTTATCCTTTTTTTATGGTGTTCTTTTCTTTGGAGTATAGATGGGTTGATAGATTTAAAAAAATCTAATAAACTATTAGGGCTTGTAAGGAAATTTAGATAAGTACTTTTTGCATATAATTTTAAAAAAAAAGGAAGATTGAGCACCCCAACAAAAATAGTTTTTGAGACAATATTTTAAAATATATGGAGTTTTAATTCTTAAAGTGCTTTTTGTGATGGGATGTGAAAATAAATACTCAATAAAATCACTTTGGCACCTGCAATGAATTGAAGGGTGTTTTGATAAGTAAAGAATATAATATCCCTATATTTAAATATTTAAATATTACATAATCATAGAATAAAATAGTAACATATTATTATATTGGGTTACTTATAGTGTTTAACAATTTTCACAAATCTCAATATATCTTTGAAGTATTTGAAACTTGAATTAAAAAAACTCATAAGATGGAGGGAGAGTAATCAATTGACCCAATATAGGATCCACTAATTAATAATTACATATGCTAATAATCAAGGTAGGACTCATCTATTGTTAACAAATTAGAAGATAAAATGTTAAAATCATAAGATCTAATCTAATGAAAGTATCTCTACCAAAAGTTGGCAATCATAGTGTAATAACACAAATCAATTTAATTGTGATTATCATTAATGAATCCATTTGTTAAAAATCATTATGAGACCCATTTGATGTTAGTAGTGGGATCCATAAAATGATGGCAATTTGATAATTGTAATAACACAATTCAATCTTGGTAATCAATGTAGGACCTAATTAATTTTGATTGTATGGCATCCACCTAATGTTATTAATCACAATGAAAGCTCGCCCTGGTGTTATATTTGTAAGACCCACCTAATATTAATAATCAACAAACTAAGGGCTATATAATCATGATATGGCTATAGGACCACATATTATATCTGTAGGCATTGTGGGGCCAATGTAATATTAGAAGTCATAGTTGTACTCTTATAAAAATCATTGATGTTAAAACTTATAGTGGTCCACTATAATTAATGATTGTTTATGAACTTTCAAATGACTTTTACTAAAACGCTATATATTTTTACGAAAAGACTGTTTTATACAGCATCTCTTTGAATAATATAATATAGAGGTTTTTGGAATAAAGTGAGACGTTGTAAGATAATTTCTAAGTTAACCAAATACCTCCTTTTTAGGTGAGTAGATTATATTCTACTAGTAGGTAATATTGCAAAATCTCTTGAAATATCTTTTTTCCAAGTACTCTAGTTAAAACTTCTCCTTTTACCACATTTGTGTAATGGGAAAGAAGGCGGATTCAAGCAGCAAACACGGAGTTCATAGAAAAGAAATATATTCACATTGCAATAAGTAAGGTGTTCTCGTTGAGCATTAACAGCAACCAGTCAGTTTGTAGAGTGAGTTTTATTGAAATTGAATGGATAGGTATTGATAAGATTTGTCGTTCATCAATTATCATTGAGACTCTACTATTCCTTCACCTGTAGATAAAATCATTGATGTTCTGTATGATCAATTCCTTTTTACTGGATGAGTTCCCATCTCTGGACTCAGAAGGCGACGCCATCAATAGCTAGACTCAGTTCTGTCGTTTTATGGAGTGGCACCCAACGCTATAATTTCACTTCAATCAGCTGGAGTATGGTCTCTACTCTCTAGACCTTTGGCAGCCGGGGGGTTAGGCCTTCGAGACTCATCAATCCATAACAAAGCTAATATGGCCCTCATGTATAGGATTTATTAGTAATCAAGACAACTGGTGGTGCAACCTTCTCTCCCAGAAGTATCCCAAAACCAAGTCCATTTTCGAAATCTCTGCTAAACCAACAGATTCTAGTTTTTGGAGGCATGTTATAAAATTACGTGATTTCATGGAATCAAACACTAAATGGTCCGTGGGTGATGGGGTAGATATCCGTGCTCCCGATGAGATCTGGGCTCCAACTTCTGCCCCCATAGGACCCAACTCATTTCCAGTTTTGTTGTTTACTGGAAATGTGATCTTATCCAGCTCTGTATCTTTCTTTTAATATTATCTTTAGACTCCATTTGCAAAAAAAAAAAAAAAGTTTTTTTCCTTTCTACTCATCAAGAAGGTTACAAAAGTTTCTTATCCGTTGGATTACTATTACCGATTTCCAGCATCTGAATGTAGATCTCTATAAATATTATCAAGCTATTAACTTGCCAGAGTTAAGTTTTTCTAAGCCGGGAGATTTGATGCAGTACAGACCAAGATCAGTCCCAAAAATTAGCTCGGTCAACGCATTGACCTGTTGGTCAACCCTGTCCATTAGGTTCAACTCACATGCTCATTCTAACCAAGAGAGTTGCGGCATCCTTTCTATTGTCATTCCTATTTGCTTAGAAAATATTTCTATGTTCTATCTTCTTGTCTGATTAGGATTAGATAGTTTCCTATTTTATTTAAAAAGACTTGTTTGCTAAGAGATGGATCCTACTCTTATATAAGGATGAT
Source organism: Sextonia rubra (assembly GCA_037013555.1). Lineage (NCBI taxonomy): Eukaryota > Viridiplantae > Streptophyta > Magnoliopsida > Laurales > Lauraceae > Sextonia > Sextonia rubra. The sequence goes on along the minus strand of JASUAD010000001.1, from coordinate 24,378,601 downwards.
CAAACCTCCTTATAGCTTATGCTATTTTCATTAATTAAAGATTTCTCTGAGTTTTTTTATGAATAATTTTGTTTCATATTCTTTTGAGTGTGCCCTAATGCCGATATCCATCGTTGGGTTCAATTAATCCGTGGGAGATTAATCTATTTTCGATCGAGCATCAAGCGTGCGCCACTCAAACTTCTTCTCAAGCAAGTAAATATGAGAGCCATGTGACACCCTTTTTTTTTTTTTTCTTCCTTCCAAGTAAAACCATTTTATATCTCCATATTCCATTTAGCTGATAAAAGTGGAGAATAGCTACCGTTTAGCTGGTAGAATTGGAGAATGGCTATACCATTATAAAAAGTTTACGATCTCTGAAAAAAAATTTATAGACTTCAATGTGGGACTTTATGCTTACCACTTTTTGTATATTTTAGCTCTGTTTAGAGACGTACCATCCATTCAAATGGGATGAATATTCAATGTGGTTTTGACTGTTGCCTTAATCCGCCACCAGCATAGCTTTCTTTACAATCATCATTATTGGAGCTTGATCTGTTTTATCTTGATTATAGGAGCAGCAAGTTCTGCCTTCAAAAAATTATTAAAAAATTATTTAGTACTCTTGAAGTACCTATTTATTTCCCTTCGCCACCCATCACGAAGGTACTCCTTCCTCTTTTCTATCAATCATAAAAATAAAATTTGTAATTGGTGGAGATCAAGGAGAAAGAGCAGGTACTCTCAGGTACAATAATTACTCATTCATTTCAACCAACAAGTTAATTTGCAGAAGCGGATGCTAAATTAAAGGAGTCTATCAAAATTCTCACCATTATTTTAAATTGAAGCAATATCCTGGCCAAAATCACTAAAATGAACTTAGGAAATTGCTAAGTAAATTGACTGTTCATGATGTGACAATTAATAATTTAATCCGTTTGGAATCAAACCATTATTGATTGTGTCCTTTTTAAAGTCATGGTATTCTAAGTGAGTGATGATTATCTTTATTCATGGATCTCTATTGTCGGTGAAGGCTTCACCAACCATATGTGGCCTTAGAGACGTAAAACGTGTTGTGCGGAGTGTCATGGCCCAGCTGTGATAGTATTTTTTGCCGTGTTGTGCTGTGCCAGTTGGTGGCAGGGTTCTGCCCAATATAGCCCATTGATATGGCTCGTACGTGTCGTGCTGAGCTGCCATGCTCCGTGCCACCTTTTTAATATTCTATGCATTTATTTGTTTTAAGGTTTCAGGTTAAAAAATTTAAAAGATATATATACATAGAAGAAAATGACACATAAATTTAAATGGTTTAAATAAACTTAAGATACTACACTAAAGAAAATCTATTTGAATTTCTTCTATTAAAGGTTTTTCTATAGAATTACCTTTAATACTTTTGTGGTTTTTATAGATAATAAAAAAAATAAATAGAAAAAGACTACATTTTTTTATATTTATACTACAAAAGGAGATAATATAGACTACATAAAAAATAAATAACAAGCCATTTAGGGTGAAATGGGCTGTGTGTCGTGCCGTGTTAGGAGTCATGTCGTGCTGTGCCTGCAGGCGTGGAACCCTTGGCCCAGCACGGCCCTTGAGTCCGAGTCGTGCCAAGCCACGTTGACTATCATACCGGGCCGTGCTGGCCCAACTCATTTTACATCTCTAGTTAACCTTTCAAGTTAGAATAAGGTGAGGCGATTGCCCTACCAAATGCCTACCCTCATTCCCTTGTATAAAGAAATGTAATTTTTATAATGCTGCTTAGTTTCTTCTTGTTTAAAGCATGTTCCTTAAGATGTGGATTTGCTGCCCGTTAAAATACTTTCTTTCATTAGCGTTTAAAAACTCATAATTCTACTACTTTAATTAAGGGAACGTTTGTTTTTTTCATATGTGATGTGAAAATGATTTACATATGTAAATGACTGACATGTGAGTCATTTACATATATAAATGACTTACATGTTAAATACAATTTTTGTTTGTTATTTTTACACTCTTTCAAATGTGAATCTTAATTACACCAATGGTTGATATGTATTTTAAAAATATCTCAAGATCCATATTGAATCAATACTTGAAATTTGATCTTCTAACTGAAAGTGACTTTTTGAACAATATTAACGGTTCGGATCATAAAAATGGAGCCCACAAAATCTCAGAAATTAATGTCAACGGCCTACATTGTTTCATAAATATCTCATAAGGTAAGATGATCCAACGGTTGAAATTTTGTACCATGGCCGTTATCATCATTTCAAACATTTTGGACGGTTCAGATCTTGCATTTAAAGCATACAAGATGCAAAAATTAAGAAAAACTGACTGGCAGTATGCATCTAGTGGCTAAAACATTTTTTTAAGATATCTCAACATCTATAATGAATTAAGATCTGAAATTTGGTTTCTTAGCTGAAAATGGCATTCTGAATGAGATGAACAGTTCGGATTGTGATAATAGGTCCCACAAAATCCCAGAATTGAAGATCAACGGCCTAATTTGTGTTATAAAGATCTCATAATATAAGATGATCCAACGGCTAATTTTTTGCACCATAGCCGTTTTTAGCATTCTAAATAACTTGGACGGTTCGGATCATGATTTTGGTGACCAAAAAATTAAAAAAAATAAAAAACGTACAGGACGTGAAACACTGTTCACGTCGTGTACCAGCGCCTCATGCAATGGGGGTGGGAATCCTTTTCACACCTGTTGAGGTGTGAAAAGTTTTCACTCTTTTTGCTTTTGATTTACACACCAAAATTATGTGGGATTTACACACCACATGTGTAAAATGTAAAAACAAACATAAATGTATGAAATCATTTCACAATAATAATGTTTACATATGTAAATGGCAAAAAACAAATGACCCCTAATTATCGAGGGAAGCTTATAACCAGGCACAAGTAAAGTAAACATCTAAACTTTTGTGGCATTAGCGCCTAGTTTTACATGCATCCATCCTTGGGTGTTCAATGTTAAAGTCTCATTTATAGCCTACAAGCCAAAAAAAAAAAAAAAATGTCTCATATTTAACACGGTACATTTGTGTGAAGTTCGAGGAAAATTATTTCTGTGGACCGATGGAAAAACAAATTCCTAACCCAAATATCAGAAATGCTAGGAAATGCTGCCGCCGTGAAAGTGGAAAATTCTTGGTGCACAAAAGCGGCTAATTTTTACCCATAAAAAAAAAACCAAAAAAGAGGAGGCTAATTTTTCCTCCTCCAACGTACCCTAAAAAGTATCACCTATTGAGAGTGGGAACGAATCACGTAAACACATACAGCGCACCTCGGGGGGAAAACATTAGAAAGCTTTTTGTACGGACCTGAAACAAATCTCACTGGCACCATGTAATCATTGATCAATGTAAGCCAGTGGTGTATACAGGCCAAGTCCACAGTCAAACTCGATAAGTCATTAGGTGGCCACAGGTAGAGCCGAATCCTGTCTGCTATGCCCACCCCCAGCCTGTTTTAGGTTTTGGCTCTAATATTCAAGATACATGAGAATCAAATAAGTTAGATGGCCCATCATCTACTTTGTGACTCTTTAGATCGATGGGTTTCACTGATCTCATGATGAGGCCCACATTTAAAAATCAAAGGCCTTAGGCCAGGTCCTGCTTCAAATAACAAAGTAGTAGGATGGCTAAAACAACTGCGAGAGACGGTTTCATTGTTGATCTTGTACGGGTTCCTTTTGTGACTAAAAATTGAGTGTGAAGGTCATTCACAGGGAACATATTTTACAGTTATGAACCAACTGATTCTGACAATTTTCCTTTCTTTTCTTTCTTTTTGGACAAAATTCTTTAGCATCCATGGTATAAGAAATTTTAGTTTTAGCTGGGGCTACAAGGATACTGTTTATTTGGTAGGTCCACAGTATTTTCAGTGGTCCATTATACTTCCACCATTACAGGGATTATCATGATTTCAAATCTTCGAATGGTGGCACTATAATACCATTTTCCAACCTATTGGTGTTACCTCAATCATCCGCCATTGAGTGTGCTTAACCTTTATGGATCATGTTGTTCTTTCAACTGGTTCTTTTGGTGGCATCTCTTGCATCACACCTTTATGGCGTTGTGTTGAGAAACACTATTCAGGGATCCAATCAAACCAGTGGTGGCTTCGGTACATCCACCCCACAGATGGATCAGATGTGTGTGAGGGGTTTGGTTGGATTATAGGTGGGGCCCATAGGAGACACCGCATTATAGTTATTTCCTAAGTAACATCTCATTCGTAGCTTGAAAAATAAGTGGTTTCTTTCCCTTTAGGATTGCCCCTAACCACCTGAACTATAGCAAGCTCTATCATGAGAGTTGAATCCCTAATACATTTTAGGGGTTTGCTATATGAAAGCAAAATTGGACTTAGTGCGCTAACCCTAAAATATATATATATCTAAACTATTTCCACCCTCTTCTCTCCCCACTTACTGTAACACTTCGACCCAGCTTGACATCGTTTAGCGACTGATTAATGTTGCTTTAGTTATAAATTGTGTTTTGCTTTTGTTTTGCTTTCGTTGCGGGTCATGGATAGGTAGTTGGGTTGAGTTTGACCTGGATTAGGTAGACTAAGCCCTTTTGCATAATTTTAGCATTTCGAAGACATAGTCATTTTCGCATCATCTTAATATCAACGCGTGTCTTTTGTTGAGTTCGTTCACTTCCATAACTATGTCATTTGCGAATGATGTCGTATGGTTCCGTTGGACTCGGATTTGACTTGAACTGTAATTTGGGTTATACATTGGACTTGTTTGCACTTTGGACTTTAAGTTTATCTAATATAAGAGCCATCACCGACTAAACTCCCTCACTCTCGTCTTTTCCCTCACGTTCGTCTCTCTCTTTCTCTCGATTTTCCTCTTTCTCTTCTCCTTGATTCAGTTAAGCTAGAAGGAGATTGAAATATCCACTTGTCTTCTCTCCTTCCTACTATGATTCATGGTATGTATATGTGTATTGGTTCCTTCTTTCCTTTCTTTTTCTCAATTTCCATGACTGTGCTCATGGCCTCCCTCTTTCTTTCTCATGTATGATAGCTGTGAGTGGTGTTTGGATGTGAATTGAGCCACAAGGACAACAATTGGTACATTGGAACTCCCTTAAGGCAAGTATAAGCATAATATGTATGAACCCATGTTGATAGATGCTTGATTTTGTTAAATTCGCATGAGTTTGCATGGAAAACATGTTCATAGCCCAATTTGAGCTCATTCTCCCTTTCTCTGGTGAAATTTTGTTCATTTGATGTCGTTACAGGTTTTCTGTATTTGATTCAGAAATCGGCCCAGCGCATGCACGGCTAAGCCGTGAAATGTGCTACGACTGAGCCGTATACTGCACTACGACTAAGCCGTGACCTAATCGTGAACCTAGCCGTAGATCAATACAGGGTGAGACCTGAAAATAACTAAGAGTATACAATTCTGCGACTCCTCTACGGCCCAGCCACGGCTAAGCCGTGAAGCCTTCTACGGCTAAGCCGTAAGGTTCATTCGGCTAAGCCGTAAGGTTCATTTAGCTAAGCCGTAATGTTAGCCACGGCTGAGCTGACTAACCTGAACAGTAGTAAGAAAGCTAGGAAGGAATGAGACTCATAGGACTTTTATTACAGAAGGTAAGCAACCTCCACTTGCCCAACGGAACATGATGATAAGCGTGAATGATCTCGAGGGCTGCGAATCATTCATGTTCGTTATCCAGTTGTTAAGCACCTCCCTATGGGTGTTGGTTTAAGGGACTTCAGTGCACCAGTTGATATAATGCAACACTAGACAATGGTAAGGCGGATAACTAAAAATGACATCATCATGCACAGTTAGAAACACTAGATAATTAGAGTAGAATTGGCTAGTAAATGAACTTGATTTGATATGCTATGATTTGCTTGCATGACATGTTGTATTTCGATCATTGAGCTCCACTCTTTATCAAGATCATTGCATGTAACATCGAAAGTCGTACTATGTGTCCACCTTGAATATGTATGTATGTATGTTATCAAGCTTGTACGTATAAGACATGTTCTCAGATATGCACACAGGATATGCTTGTCACGATCTACTCAGGGTTTTCATGATTAACTCTGTATGGTCAGGCACTACTTGCCTCAGCCTTAGGATCTCAACGGGGTGAATTTAGTGTAGTTTTCATGGCCTTGCTGCAGTAAAGAAACGTCTTGGGTAATCCGGACCTTAAGAACCCGAGACCCATTTGTACCCTGGCTCGGACAATGGTGTTTTCTACACAGATATGAGATCCCTCTTTTTGGAGCATATGGTAATGTAGTCGCCAACTAGTTATGTATACAGTATATATACATTGATTCACATGGCATGTTTCTTTCTTGCACGACAGCTTAGTATACGAATGTGCCTTGTTATGATTTTAATGATATTCTTTATTCGATTAGACACAGCATGTGTTAACTTGTTATGGCTTATACTTTGCTGAATCGTTGTATTTATGAGTTGTCTTTGGTGTTGCAGGCTCAGATACCCAGACCGACCCCTAGTCGGTCGACCAGACTCCAAGTGAGGCCCTCGAGGTCCCATTAGGACTAGAGGAGTGGATGTAGTCACTCCATCGGAGAGCGCCCTGGACATCATTGCATATGAGTCGTCATTATTTTGAGATTTGTCACGATTAGATCCGATCATGATTTGTACATGTTTATGTTGTTTCATTTTGTAAAACCTTTCTCTATACATGTCAGTTCTGTTTTCGTACTCTGTTCATGTATTGTTTAGTATGATGTTTTGATATCTACAGCTTCCGCGTACATGTTTGGCACGTGTGAACCTTTCCTTGTGCATGTATATTTAGACCAGGTCTATGTGTACAGGCACGGGAATACGTATGTCATCGGTTTAGGTTTTGCTAACCCCCGAACTCCTGAGCTCAGGTTCTGACACTCACCTTCCCCACATCCCCCTCCCTTTCTCCACCTCCCCATCCCGGCCATGATCGGTGGCTCCAGCAGAGATTTTCCTCCCTCTCCCACTTTTTCTTCCTCTTCTTCTTCCTCACCTTCCTTTCCCTCCCTCCCTCTTCCTCTCCCTTTTCCTATCTTCCCCTTTTCCCCATTTTTCCCCTCTACTTTCCCTCCTTGCTCGCTGGGAGACCTCGATCTCCTAGCAAGCAGGGAGCTCTCCCCTTCCCCCCCACCTGTTCGGCCAAGATTGGCCAAATAGTCCTATTCTGTTTGAATGTTTCGGCACTGTGAGGCCAAACAAATAGCGTAATATTCTGGCTTGCAAGGCTGAACAAGGCAGAATTTGGAATAGGGAGAGGCAAGAAGAGGAAAAGGGAAAGGACAAGGCATAATTTGGAATAGGGAGAGGCGAAGAGAGGAAAAGGGAAAGGAGAGAAGAGGAGAGGATGAGGGAAAGGAGGAGGGAGGGGGAGGGAGATCCGGTGACTTCGATGGCTGTCGGACTCGTGATTGTTGCCGAGATGGAGAGGTGGGAAAAGGGAGGAGAGACGATAGAACGCCCCCAAATCCGGACTATTTGAATAAGGCGGAAATCCGAGCTTGGGGCACGATAAAAATAGGATTTTTAATCCATAGTGATGATCAATTTAAAACTTTTCTATACATTTAATATATATATATATGAGAAATAAGTGGAACATTTGCATAGCTACAAAAGCAATTGATGATTTATAACCCATATAGTAAATGATATCTGTCACATTGGTCAAATCAACAAGGTATTTGTAACACTCCGACTCAGCTTAATTTGGTTTAACGATTAATTAGTGAAGTTTCGGTACTATTTATAGTGCATTTAAGTTAAGCTTGTAGTTTTATTCTTTTGAGATTTGTTTCCGGTAATGGAGAAGGAATTGAGTTGAGCTAAACTTGGTTTAAGCAGTCTCGAGCCCTTTTTCGTAATTTTTGATTTTGTACGAGTTTGCCATTCATGCATCATCTTGATGTCAACATGTGTATTTCGTTGAGCTCGTCAACTTCCGTAACCGGCTCGTATGCAAACGAAGTCGTTTGTTTCCGTTGGACCGTTAATTGACTTAAACCGTAATTCTTCCGGACTGTTGGCCTTATATATATATTGTGCACAACCTTATCTTATATAAGGAGAGCCACCGACTCTCCCTCTCTCATGTTCTTCTTTCTCATGCCAGGTCTCTCTCCCTCTCGTTTTCTCTTTGTTTCTCTCCCTGTTCTTCATCTATTTTTCTTCTTCTTCCTTGCGATCAATGTAAAGAAAGGGGGAAATTCGTGTGCACTGGTTGCTCGTCTTCTCTTTGGGTTCACCGGTCTCTTCGTTACCCGACGTCTCTCTCTCGTCTTCTCTTCCTTCTTTCTTGTTTTCTCGTCGTGGACAAAACTCTTGCACCCTTATTCCGGTTCATCTCCGGTGAGTAGTTGCGTCCCGATCTCTGCATGAGTTTTGGGTATGATTGCACTGTATGCACCCTTTTTCCTTTACTTATTCTTGGCATGCATGGTGTTAGGATTGTATCTCCAGGATCATTTGGACCAAAGAATAGTTAAAGTAAGGAAAGAGTGTGTTTAAGGCAATTATAAGCACAGTATGGATGAACACATGTTGATACACGTTGATTGTTATGTTCTTCTACTCTTTCTCGTAAGTTTGTCGTGTTTGATAGCCCTTTAGTCTTGTATGACTTCGTTACACGTCGTTTTTGTAGATGGAAATAATGTAATACAACGACCCTGTTCGGTACAGAACTCTGTAGTCAGACCATCGGGACTGAGGTCCAACTGATCGGACACTCCCATAACTGAAATTCGACCGATCGGGGTTCAGAGCCGACCAGTTGGCTCTGATGCATTTTTGCTCTGAGAGAATTAGGGTTCAACTGAATCCCATGCTTACTCATTTTCCTTCCCTTGTTCCTGTAACACCATATGACCTTTTATGTCACCTTTAGGTTCATGATGAGACCACATAGGGCCTTCCCCATGGACTATTCAATCATACCTTTTGCCCAACGGATTACCTTAAATGCATGAATGGTCTTGCAGGCTGTAACACATTTATGTGTGTTGTCCACTTGTTAAGCACCTCCTCATGGGTGTTAGTTTAAGGGACATCGATACACGTTATTGATACAGTGCAACACCCCCAAAAGGAACAGCTGTGTATCGAATACCTTAAAACTACATAATCATGCACGATTAATAATAATGGATAACTAAGTTATGGTTGGTTAGTAAAAGACCGTGATTCATGGAAATTATCCGATTTGCATCGCATATTGACTCCGGTTTTGCCCTCCTATTCACATAGTACACGTTCTGCGCTGGGGTAATGATTGGATAATCCCTGAGGGCTCTGTCCATGGTAAATCCTGGGCAAAAACAGCTGATTTCCATGTTTAATGCTATTTGTTTGATTATGTGAGTTGATAAACCTTAACATGCTTATGGCACTTTAGATATTTTGATTGTGACATGAACTTGACTTACTTTGCGCATTGATTGAACTATTGGCTTCCATGCTCTTGGCCTAGTTCCTTGTTCGACTTGTTCGACTCGTGACTGTTTATTTGTAACGGTATTGATCCAGTGAGATGTACGTACTGTACTGACTACATTGCTTGACCGACCGACTGATATTGATTGACGTGCATCCACTAATACGATTGATCTTGTTTGTCTAGCTCTACTCAGCCTCAGCCTCAGGATACCCGACGAGGTTGACTTTGGTGTAGACTGCTTATTGCCTCTACAGAGTGCTACTGTCCTAGGATTCCGGACCCCGGGAACCAACGACTCATTTGTATCCTGGCCCGGTCAATGGTGTTCTCGTACCGACTACTCTTGATAGGGAGAAAATGGCGAATGTAGTAGCCATCTAACTAGTTCATCTGTTTCATGATCCTAAAAGCATGATTATTAGATATGCATGACTTGGCTAGTATATGAACATGATCTCTATGCATGGTTAATTGTTACTGTTAACTATTCTGCTAGACACAACACGTGTTAACTTATTATGGCTTATACTTTGCTGAGTCGTCGTACTCATTGGTTGTTCTTGGTGTTGCAGGCTCAGATATCTCTACCGACTCCTTATCAGTCAGCCAGACTTCGAGAGAAATCCGGGAGACTCAGTCAGGATTAAAAGAGTAGACTTGATCACTCCCTCGGAGAGCGGCTTGGCATTTCCTCAATTTCTTATCTGTCATCTTGCATCAGGGTTTTGGGTTCTCATGTATATCCTATTCTTGTATTGGTCTCCAAGATACTATCTTTTCATTTTGTATTGTACATTTTGTAAATAAATGTCATTTTTTGTTAATCGTGTATTGTTATGTATCCTATTCATTTTCCTTGATACTATGATACGTACGACTTCTGTGTACCCTTTGTTGTATGTGTGAACATCCTTTGTGTACGTGTACTTAGACCGGATCAAGGTATACATGCACGGGAGTACGTGTGTCACTGGTTAGATTTTAACTAACCCTCGATTTCTAGGCTCGGGTTGTGACAGTATTGAAAGTATAAGTCTTATATACGGAGTTTAAGTAATCCAAAATTACTACAATTTATTATAAAACTTCTTAAAACTGCTCAACTAACAAAACTGGAAGAAAAACCATCTTAAAGGTACAACCTCTCAACTGATGACAATGATTTCTGAGTGCTCAACTAAGTTTCTTCACTAACTACCGTCCACATAAACTGGTCTAGTAGAGGTACCTCAGGGGCCTTCTCCGATGCCTCTCCCTCTGATGTAAGGATAGCAGGCTCACAGTCTACACACCTAAAGCAAATAATGTCAAGTCACGTAGGACTTGGTAAATGAGGTATGTAAAAAACATCATATATCTTTTAAGATAAAATAAGGGAACCGATATAATTAATGAGGTCAATGTTAACAATATCAAAGGCAATACTATTATGAATTAATAAATAAGAATCAACTGAATTAAGTAGCATCTATATTATCCATTACTTAAACAAGAGGCACATCCAAATGTCTATTGCATGGTATGATAAACCAACTATATCCATCCCGTTGGACTTTTGGAAAGAAGTTCTGAATTCTCGGTATAGGTTTGATATGGTAGTATCCACTGGATCCCGCATCCAGTTTTAGAAAACAATCCCGTTGGATCTCGGCCAACCATAGGGCCTATAAAATTTGCTCCTACCAAGAGTTGGCCTACCCAAGGCTAAGCTATTAAGAGAGTGGATGTAAGTGTCAATAGTACTAAATAAATAATGCAAGGTCTTTGTTTGACTGGGCTCCTTGCGTGAGCAAGAGTATCCGTGTACAAGATCTCATTTGCAATATATATAGTATTCATCATGCCATCATATCTCCATCCATGTTATCCTTTCTCACGTGTTCATGTAGGTACCCATTCCTTTTGAGCATCCATCTATTCTATAGTTCAATTACCCCATTCACATAGCTATTGAATAGCTGTCCCAGCCATAGACATTAATTCCATCTTCATTTCATATTCCTAGGTCATCTCTAAGTATACCCTATGTCAAATTAAAAATTATGTATTGAAATAATAAAGAGAAAGAATAATAATATCTCATGAACATCTATGAGAAAGAGGGCAAGAATACAATAACAATGTAAGATCGATATCATTTGATCCATCAATAGAACATATGAGAAAAGTAGCCAAACTTAAGTTAAGTTGTACATTTCGAGCGATAGAGGACTTTGAGTTATTCTATGATGGACATTCCAAACCTGTAGGGTTGTATGCATTGGGTGTTACAATGGTTGGGCCCCATCTAAATCCAACATCCATCGATTGGTATGCATCTCCTTCTCTATACTCTATTATGCTACAACGAGTGGATAAGGGCAAAGTTTACACCCTGAATTCATTTGAGCATGTTTTATAGTCTATAATTAGGGTTAAATATGATTCAAATGGTGTCTAAGGTTTGGGTTCAGAATATCCATTTTTCCCTAATTACTATGTTTTATTGTAAAGTGCGCTCAGTCACGATCTGGGAATACTTCTTTGAATTGAGGATTGTATTCTCATGTTTTCTTCAATTCCCATCATTTTACCAACTTGCATGCATGTATCTAAGCATAATCAATCATACCTCCACCTCCTGTGGGTCCCTATCAATCATACCCATTCATTCTCCATTTCATTCATCATAAACCATTCATTCCATCATTTTTCATACTAGTATGCAATTGTTCATCATTACTACATCTAGGGCCATTAAAAGGGGTCTCTACTTATACTTCTAAGTATGACATGAGCTTAGTTAGACATGAGTTTCTTCTAAATAATCCATCAACATGCAGAGCACAATCAAGGTAATCATATATATATGGAGTTAGAAATATGCTACTTGCCTTTGATGAAAAAAAATGAAAACCTCACCAATAAACCTAATCAAGCTCTAACTCACACAAATCTAAACCCCACTCAAATCAAACCTACAATGCAATTAAGAGAAACTAATGAACATGCCAAAATCCATGTTAAATCAAAACTCTAATGACCTAACTAATGAGGGAAGAAAACCTTACATAAGGCTTGTTTGGTTTGGGGGAAAATTTAAAGAATGGGTCTTTTAGGTATTTCAAATGGGTTTGGGTTAGAATGATCAAAATACTCATGAACAATGAATAAAAGAGAGAAGATATTTTAAGGGTAATGTGGAATTGGCAAAAGTAGCTTTTAGATTTTTCTCTCAAGGACCTCTAATTAAAATAAATTCCACCTAAGTATTCTTCTTCAACCTTCTACCATTAAGCTAATTACTTTTAATCCCTCTAATTCTCTAATTTGAGCCTAAACACCACTAAGAAACAGAAATAACATATATATATAATAAATAGGCGAGGCCTCCCAGAGGAGGCGGAGGTAGAGAAGGTGAGTGGAAAGATAAAAGAGAGGGTAGGGGTAATTTAGGTATATATATATTTTGTGAGTATACAGTGTCCATTCTTGCCAGCATACAGCAAACCCCTATGCTTTAACCCAATGTACTTCGTTGTACCTGTTATAAATGGTAGAGGACTTATATTTTAGTTTGCGGTCACACTGCCATCTCCACCACTAAACACTCTTCAATTATTGCCGAGGCAGCCATAGAAGCACTAAATAATACAACTATAGTTATGCTACAGTGATATGAAGCTCTAAATAAGCAGGCATCACCATAGATATGCTAGGTGATATGAAGCTGGAATAAGTAGGTACCAACCCGAATAGACCGTATGCCTCTCTATAAATGAAGTTAGCCATTCGGTCAATTTGTAAGCTGATTAGTTTGCATATGTCTTTACTCCTAAAACACTTAATATGGGATTGAAAATGAAAGTAGTACGGGTTCAATACACCTCATTCGACGTATGAGTGAGATGTGAATTCATTTACTTCGCGAGATTTACATCTACCCTGAATTAAAAGCGCAGATTGGGTAAGAACATCTACATGTGGATAATCCTATAGGAAAATTTTCTCATTTGAAGATTCACCTACGTTAGTCATTTTCAGCTAGTTAAAAAATACCATAAGGACAAAGAAAATAATTCGATTTTATTTCATCTTAACTTCCAACTTAAATGCCTAAGAAAGTTCAAACAAAGCTGATTTTCTATATGATGTTAATCCCAATTCATCTGCCATGGTAAAAATTGGTCATTATTCTGGCATAAATAAATAGTTTTGTAACAATTTCCAACAAAAAAAATAGCTTTGCCACAATTTCAAGCACCCCCACCCAACTCATAATTATCCTTTCCAAATCCAAGCTGCCTTGTGATGTGTCTAGGTTGAGTAGAATACAATGGTAGATTATTTTTTAGTTTTAAAATATGAGCATTATATCTAAACTCTCAACCTCATCCCTCTTTTATCGAATATATATCCACCACCAACAAAGTTACTTGTGTTTTTTTGTTATATAAAAATTTTAGTAACAAATATCTAAAACAAGAGGCACTGGAACTGAACCTGCTTTTAACCCTATTCGAGTCCAAGTCCACAAATCCATGTCTGATCCGAATCCTAAAAGATCATACCCGCTTCAGCAGCAGGTTAGGATGGGTTACCATTTGATCCTATCAGCTGTCATCCATCTCTCATGTGGGTCCATTTATTAGGTATGGGCCATCATTAACACGAATGCCAACAAAATTGAATGGTAAATTTTACAGGACAGTGGTTAGACCAGCTATGACATATGAAGCAGAATGTTGGCTAATTAAAAAGACGCATATTCATAAAATGGATGTAACAAAAATGAGAATGTTTAGGTGGATGTATGGTAAAAACTAGGAAAGATAAAATTAAAAATGAGCGCTTTCAAGAACATTTAGGGATAGCACCAATAGCTGATAGAATTAGAGAAATTCGTTTAATATGGTTTGGGCATGTTGAGCGTAAGCCAGCAATAGTACCGGTGAGAAAAAGTTTGAATAGACAGGTGGATGGCCTATCAAGAGGTAGGAGTAGGTTGAATAAAACATTAATGGAAATTATTAATTCAGATTTGAAAAAGTTTCACTTATCGAAAGATTTAGCTCAAAATAGAACGGAATGGAGAAATAGAATTCATGTAGCCGACTCCAACATAATTGAGATAAGGCTTTGATGATGATGATGGCCATCCTTAACACCCAAAATTCGGATCTATATATTTCTCATAGAATAAAATAAAAATAGAGTTGTAGGTCCATTTATTAGGTGTGAGCTATCCTTAATATTCAAAATTTAAATTTACTTATTTATGAAAAATAAAATAAAAATAAAGTGAAATATAATCTAATTGTTAAAATTTTCGTGATAACGCTTTAAAGGTGAATTAGTATGCACAGGACCACAGGGTGGTGTACCCGTCCTCGTACATGAAGCCTTCCTAGGCTCCTATAGTTTCTCTTGCAGGCACCGAACGAAGAAAAGATCAAACACACGACTCCTTGCAGCGGGATAATGGCGGGCGAGATTTCTCCTTCTCCTTCGTCTTCTTCTTCTGCTTCCAAAATCTGAAACCTCGAACTGCTGCAGATTCATCTTCAATTACAGAGATAGAGAGAGATCGGACGGTGGTGATCTCGTCCCTTGTTGATCATGCCCCCTTTGGGAGAAATCGCGAAGAGGAGGAGAAGAAGGTAGCGAAAGGAAAGTCTCCCTCTCTTCCTTCGCTTTCCGCATTCTTCTCAGATCGAGAATCTTCTCACACAAGAAGATTTCAGAGGAGATTGAAAGATTGCAATGGCGTCAGCCAAGTCATCGAGATCGAGGGCGTTGGCTCCATCTGCGCCGTCCAAGGGCAGCGCCAACGGTCAGGATGCGGACGCCGAGCTCCAGGAGAAGCTCAGGGCCTTCAGGTCCGACCAGTTCGATCCCGACGCCTTCCTACAATCCAAATGCCAGTCCATGAACGAGAAGGTCTCTTTCAGTTTCTCTTATCTCTCTTCTTTTGCCGTAATTGCGTTTTTCCATGAGGATTTGATGTTCGGGGTTTGATTTGTTTGGGATCTGGGTGGTGTTTGTTGGAATTATGCTGGCGTTTTAGATCCTTTGAGGTGCGTTTGGATGTAGCTCTTCAAATTGAATATATTGGAAGAATGGTAGGATAGTAGCCAATCTGGTCCGTGTGGTGGGGAGCTGGTTGGAATTACAAACCAGATTGTGTGGGAGAAGAGATCATGCTGGTGTATTAGATTTTGTTTGGTGCATTTTGGATAAATCCCAAACTTATGATTCCGGTGCTGCGCGCACTTATGGATGCTTTGAAAGAAGGGAGCATGTTACATGGGATACCAAAAGTCTGCATTTTTTTTTAAGGTGTTGTTATCCAGCATGTGCTTGGCCCTTTCACCAGTGAGAACTGTTATCAGAAGAAGCAAAGGTGGATATCCAAAAAGGACTATCAAAGAATCTCCCCTTTAATGGAAGTGAATCAAGGGGAGATGGGAAATGACTACCCAGCTGTTCTCCCTAGTAATTCAACTCCTAAGATAGTCAAGGTCCCATCTATATCTCCCCACCTTACATCCTTCACCCCTACCCTCTTTAATATGATCCTTTATTGGCCCATTTGACCATCATTTTCACTCAAATAAACAGGCAATCACTCCTCACTATGTGGCGCAGCCCTGGATCTTGGATGGGTAGTAGAACAATCTCCCGAGGGATTGTTCGAATCCGAAGATTCAATGGCAGTCACGATCACAATAGAGAACAAAAAGAAACTCTGGCACTCTGAGATTTTATTGATAAAAACGTGTTTAATACAGTGAGAATTCCTCCTTATATAGGAGTGATCGTGTCTAAACAGAGAAGGACTAATTCTAAGCAAGTAAGACCTACTAAATAAAAAGTGTATCAATCGGATGTCCTACTAAATGAAGAAATAACAAAATAGAAAGTGTATCAATCGGATGCCTTCCGATTATGTGATCTAGGCCGGACTTGGGTTCGGCCTGCATCAGCTCTCCCCGGCTTGGAAAAACTCGACTCCGGCGAGTTGAGCGCTTGATATCTCTCATAAAGATCAGGATTGAGGCGCTGGAAATCAGTAGCTGTAATCCACGTAGCATCAGAGATAGGACGATTGCGCCAGCGTACATAAAACTTCTGATAACCTCCTTGACGTGTAGAAACAATTTGATCATCAAGGACATCAATAATTTCATCAGGAGGTGGAGAATTAACTGGGGAGGAAATAAGCTGCTCTTCATTTTCTCCTTCAGTATCATGGCCACGATAGAGAGTAAGATCCTCGACATTGAATGAAGAACTGACGCCTGAATCAGTAAGGATATCAAGAATATAGGCATTAGAATTAATCTTCTGGAGAATCTTGAAAGGACCTGAACTTCGAGGGTGTAATTTCTTATTAGCTCCAGGTGGCAATCTCTCAGGTCGAATACGCACCATAACCATATCGCCTTCATTAAATTCAACAAACCGACGATGTTTATCAACTTGCTGCTTATAAACATCATTGCTGACAGATATATGGCGGCGTACTTCATTATGGACTTGCTGCATGTGTTGGAAGAAAGTTTCAGCATCTGCACTCACTCTGGCATCAACTGGTAACGGAACAAGATCAACAGGGAGTGGAGGACGAACTCCTGTAACAGCTTCAAATGGGGAAAGTCCAGTTGATCGGTTGACAGAATTATTGTAAGCAAATTCTGCCATAGGGAGCACTTGATCCCAATTTGTAATTCGGTCACGTACAAGACAACGTAACAATTGGCCAAGACTTCTGTTTACCACCTCTGTTTGTCCATCAGATTGAGGGTGATAAGCAGTAGAGAAATTAAGTTTGGTGTTGGACAGCATCCATAATGTCTTCCAGAAGTAGCTCATAAACTTTGTATCGCGGTCAGAAACAATAGTTTTGGGAAGCCCATGGAGTCGAACAACTTCCTTGAAGAATAATTGTTTGATTTGCTCAAAACCAGGCACATTAATAGACATGGCAGTCAAAAGATGTTTTCTCCGGCTTAATGCATCCGCAATCAGGTTATCTTTTCCAGCTTTATGACGAATGCTAAATTTGAATTCTTGTATATATGCACTCCATTTAGCTCGGTTAGCGTTGATCTTCTGCTGAGAGTGTAAATGTTGCAGAGCATCATTATCAGAGTAAAGCACAAACTCATTTGCAATCAAATAATGCCTCCAGTGACGAAGTGTTTGGACAAGTGCATAGAATTCCAGATCATATGCAGTATACTTTCGCTTGGCATCAGAAAGTTTCTCACTGAAGAATGCAATAGGATGTCCTTCCTGGCTAAGGACTCCGCCAATGCCAACATTTGAGGCATCGCAAGCAATTTCAAATAGCTTGCTAAAATCAGGAACTTGCAGAACGGGCGCTGCAGTAATCTTTTGCTTGATCTTCTCAAAAGCCCTGGTGGCTGCATTGGTCCACTTGAAGTCACCTTTCCGCATGTAATCAGTAATAGGGGCCATAACAGTACTGAAGTTTCTGATAAACCTTTTGTAAAAATTGGCAAGACCATGAAAACTGCGAACTTCAGTAAGGGTAGTAGGAATTGGCCAATCAAGGATAGCGCTTACTTTTGCAGGATCCATCTTAATTCCTTGTGCAGATACTACATATCCCAAGAAAATAACAGAGTCACTCATGAAAGTGCATTTCTTGATATTGATATAGAAACGCTCCCGGCGGAGAAGTTGGCAAACCTTATCTAAATGCTGAAGGTGATCTTCTTTTGACTTGCTGTAAATAAGAATATCGTCGAAGTAGACGACAACAAATTTTCCAATATAAGGCTGCAATAATTATGTCATAACCCGCATAAAAGTACTAGGAGCATTGGTTAAACCGAAAGACATAACCATCCATTCAAAGAGACCATCCTTTGTTTTAAAGGCAGTTTTCCATTCATCTCCTGGTCTTATGCGAATTTGATGATATCCGCTCCGCAAGTCAATTTTGGAAAATATACATGCACCAGTCATCATATCTAACATATCGTCCAAACGAGGAATAGGGAAGCGATATTTTACCGTGATTTTGTTGATTGCACGGCTATCTACACACATTCGCCAACTTCCGTCCTTCTTGGGAGTGAGAAGTGCTGGAACTCCACATGGACTGAGACTTTCCTTTATATAGCCCTTCTGAAGCAAATCATCAACTTGCCTTTTCAACTCTGCATGTTCTGCTGGACTCATCCGATAAGCAGGTAAGTTAGGCAAAGAAGCTCCAGGAACTAAATCAATAGCATGTTGAATGTCCTTTAGTGGGGGTAGTTCCTTGGGTAACTCATCAGGAACTAGGTCGGCAAACTTGTCCAATAATGGCTTCACTTCCTGAGGAATAGCATGAGAATCATCAGCAACTTGTTTAGTAACTAAGGCATATATGACGCCTTGCTCTTTGCTTTCAACTTCAAATTTCCGCATGGTTAAAATATGCGATGTAGGAGCAGTTGCGGCGGCAGCGGGAGAAGAGGTAGGAGAGGATGGCGGAGTTGGCAATGGACGCAGCACGATACGTCTACCTTTCCAATTGAAAGCGTAGGTATTGTGTTCATGATCTGTGATCACTTTAAGCTTCTGTAACCATGGCCGTCCGAAAAGAATATGTGTGACGTTCATTGGTATGACATCACAGAGAAGAGTATCCTCATAGTTGCCAATCTTAAAAGGCACACAGCATTGCTGACGAACAGGAATAGAATAGTTATCAACCCATGCAACTTTATATGGCCTTGGATGCTTTACCGTGGGAAGTTTAAGCTTATCAACTGCTTCTTGGGAGATAACATTCATAGCACTTCCACCATCAATAATCATATTACATGCTCTGTCCATACATCTGACACGAGATCGAAAAATAGAAGCATGATTCCAATCTTCTTCCTCTTTAGCATCTGCTACTAGCAAACGACGATCTAGAAAGAGAAGCGGAATACCATCATCAGCGTCTGCATAATCTACCTGATCAGCTTGATCTTCATAAGGAGGATCTATATCAGCGTGCCCTGATTCAACATGCTCATCATGCTGAGTATCAATATCAGGCTCATTGGAAGTATATAAATTACGATGAGGGCATTCATTGGCATAATGTCCTCGTTGCTTGCAGGCATGACAAACAATATCCCTCTTGTCTGTTCTTGCATAAGCACGATTATCAGGCTGGTTCTGTGGACCCCTCTGATTCTGTTGGGGATTCATCTGTCTTTGTTGCATCCCTGGCCGAGAATTCTGAGGAGGCTGCTGAACTTGACGCTGTGGAGGAGGCCTATAAGATGTTGCTTGATTGCGATTATAAGTAGGATCAGGACCTCTTTTGATGGAAGGCTCCCCGGCTTGGAAAAGATTACGCTTCCGCAATTGAATTTCATGTTGGGCTTTGCGAGCTTTATTGAATATTTCATCCACTGTGGCATAATCAAACATTGCCACCTCTCGTCTGATATCGGCACGCAGATTATCCCTGTACCTAGTGATAGTCAGACGATCATCAGTCCTCAAGTTACAGCGAACAATGTGTTCGCGAAACTTGTTGGTATATTCTTCCACAGTCATATTGCCTTGCTGGAGACTCAGATATTCTTGGTGAAGTGTATCCATGTAATCAGAAGGAAGGAAATTGCCCTTGAGCTTCTCTTTCATAATATTCCACCGGAGAATCGGCTGGCCTACTGCGAGCTCATTGTTTTCAACACCATACCACCAAATACGAGCAGGACCCTTCAGTTTAACTTTGGTAAAGGCTATCCGCTGTGCATCATTCATACCATACCAAGCAAAATAGTCTTCCAAAGAATTAAGCCAATCAACAAAAACTTTCGGACTCGCATCACCACTAAAGTCAGCAATGTCAATTTTGACTTTCCTAGTGATGTCATCAGGTGGGGGTGCAACATGGTGAACTTGATGATCTCGTTCAGCCAGAAGGCGCTCCATAAAATCACGAATGGATTCATGATTTTCGGGTCTTTCTGGTTGGACAGGCGTGTAAACCATAGAGATATTGGAGGATCCTTCTTGACTAACAAATTGCTTTGTTTGTAGCTCAGCAATGGCAGTTTCTGCAATTTTGAGACGTCCTGTGACATCTTCTAATTCTTGACTCAGTTTAAGGATGGTTTCATCCCTCTGGCGGTCAGTCATCCAATGCTGAAGATCATCACCACGCCTAGGCATGATTGCTTCTCTCTCTTTTTTTTTTTTTTTTTTTGCTCTGTGGGGGGGGGGGGGTTGGTGCGGGAAAGACCGAGAGGGATTTTGGACAGGGGCGTGGGTGTAGGGTGTAGTTCTCCGATCGAGTGGTTGGGGTTTTCGTGCGGTCGGTAAGGGAAAGAGGTTTGGGAGTGGGAGTAGGGTTGTGGTTGTTCGGCTGATAAGGTTGGAGAGTTGGGAAGTGGGAAGGAAGAGAGGGATGGGTTCCGGTGGTTCGACTGGGACAGAAAAGGGTCGGCCTGGGATTTTTTTTTTTTTTTTTGCAGGATCTGGGGTGCTCGGTGGTGGATCGGGGGGTATGAGCAGGGGGTTGGGTGTCACAGAGGTTGGGCTGCTGTTGGCAAGGGTGATTGCCAATGGAAGGATGGATTCCGGGAACGACAGAGTCCCCCGGCGACCGGATCTGGTCTCTGATACCAATCTGGCGCAGCCCTGGATCTTGGATGGGTAGTAGAACAATCTCCCGAGGGATTGTTCGAATCCGAAGATTCAATGGCAGTCACGATCACAATAGAGAACAAAAAGAAACTCTGGCACTCTGAAATTTTATTGATAAAAACGTGTTTAATACAGTGAGAATTCCTCCTTATATAGGAGTGATCGTGTCTAAACAGAGAATGACTAATTCTAAGCAAGTAAGACTTACTAAATAAAAAGTGTATCAATCGGATGTCCTACTAAATGAAGAAATAACAAAATAGAAAGTATATCAATCGGATGCCTTCCGATTATGTGATCTAGGCCGGACTTGGGTTCGGCCTGCATCACTATGGTCACCGCATGTCTTTAGCGGTCTTACCCTTCTCTGAGTTCCTTGAATTTGGCAGGCTTCAATCTATCTTAGAAGGGTTACGCCTGACTTTCTAAGACACACAAACATGTGTGTGGCAGTTTGTGATCCACAGGATTGCAATGTTTTGCATATAGAATATGATGCGTGAGTCTACATTTTTTTTCTTATGAATGGTAATATGATTTGAATCAAACTGTTTACTATTCTTGACCTTTAAGCCTGTTTGTTTGGGGGATTTTGTAGATGGAATTATTCAAGTTTTGCTGGTATTTCTTGTTTGGCCTAGTTCTAAACATCAATTGGACTTCCCCTTAAGAATGGCCTCTTACCTCATTGGTAAGAGGTAGCAGTTTTTACCTGCTTGACCAGGGTTCAAACCTGGGTAGGCACCTTTCCCCTGCTAGAGGGTCCATGCTACCTCGCCCAATGTCTATCCACTTCCCTTGCCCGAGGGCTTTACCCACCTCTCTGAGGTCTACTTCCCTCCACCAAAGATGAGGGCTCAGCCACTATAGCTGGGATACCAAAAAAAAGGACTTCCCTTTGGATAGTCTTATCCTTGGTCATTGAGGGTGATGTAACTATGTAACATAAATAAAACTTCCATTTCATTTATCTAATACATTTCAAAGATGATAGGATTAGGCTGATTGGCACAAATATCTGAAACGTAAGGTGTATCTGTTATAAAGGCCATGCGGGCAGACTCATCTGTGTGCCAGAAATGGGATTGGTGCATGTATTTTTTTCATTCCTTTATGTTACTCTTATAAATTCATAATTGCTTACATGTGAGAATAACAATATTGTTTATTCATTCACAGGAAATAAAGTACGTATGTTCTTATCTTCTAGATCTAAAGAGAGCTTCTGCAGAGGAACTACGTGCAAGTGTTTATTCTAACTACACATCTTTTATACGGTGAGTATATAATTGTTTAATAATGTTATAGGACAACTGGAACCATAACAAGTCTAAATGATCTTAAAACTTCTTGTTCATAGAGGAATTTTATGACCCTCAACCTGGGAATATGCATACCATTATGACAAGTTTGTGAATATGGGCCGGTGGTTTGGTAATTGGGACTGTTGATCTGATGAGCCCTACTGCCGATAGGGCACAGTCCGTTATGTGGAAATAAATTTTAGTTTCGTTCTTACTCATCTAGTTTTAGGGCCCTTTTGGATATCTGCAGAATAAATATCTATAGATTTAAATATTGCAAGAACAAAATATTATAGAATAGTATACTGTACTATCATGTTATTGTGAAAAATGCAATAGCTTGTAAATTGAGTTGTTTAGCTATCTATGATGCACAAATACAGGATGGTTACAACTGAAACATACCATGGATATGGCAAGGATGCAGATTTTGCCTATAAAAGGAAAATTGTTGGCTACGAAACAACACAATGTGTTGCCAATTCTAAAGTATCCATGCATCATAGTTGGTAGTTGCTGCATAATATAATATTTGTTGAAAATTTTCAAGATGAGAAAAGTATTTCAGAGTTCTTGATTAGAATACGGTACATAATCTGATTAATGCCTTACAAAACACTTTATTTGTACGTAATTCATCTTTTGAAATCCATTGATAACTCCACTTTTGACATTCAGACTACTCAAATTCATTTTCTCACATTGTTCTAGCCTTGTGGAAAGTTTCACTCTATGTGTCTTATGCCCCATCATAAGATTGATCATGTCCACAACCCATAATTAAAATAAGAAAAATTCAAATCATATGCTTTACGCTTCAGCAATCTAATGGTTAGCATAGGTTTGATTGGAGTAAAGCTTTCCTTGATGTTATAACAAAGTGGGAAACCACCGCCACCACCACATCATCTTATCATTTCCACTATCATCACCACCATCACCACCACTATCATCATCATTATCAATGGGCCGCCTTTGTTTCCAAACTACTAAGTTTCACTTTCCCATATTTTATCATTAAGGAAAGTTTCTCTCTAGATTGTCTTATGCCCCACCACAAGCTTGATCACATCTACAACATGTGATTAAATAGTATAAAAAAATTCAAGTATTATGTTTTATGTTGTATGCATCATCAATCTGATGGTAAGAATAATGTTGAGTGGAGTAATCACCAACACCACCATCATAGCCACTACCACCACCACCATCATTATCACCATCATCATCGTTGACACCACTAGGACGATCATTATTACCATCATCATTGACACCACCACCACCACCACCTCCATCATCCCCACCTCCGCCGTCATTATCACCACTGCCATCACCATCATTATCATCATCGTCCTAATCAATGCACTCCTTCAACTAGAGCAAAAGTTTAGGTTTTTTTATTTTTTTTTTTAATTTTAAGCTTTTATTATGAAATGGTTTTATCTTGTAGAAAATCTTCTAGTGGGGGTGCTATAGGAGAAGATATTCACAAGAAACTAATATATTCTTGTCACTTTTCATGGTTGCCAAACAAGTGAGTTTTTACGTCTAGAAAATGAATAGTTGTATTTTATCCTATATTATTTTCTTGTGCTATGTACCCAAACATGCTGCTGTCAATTATAGGATTAAGATCTTAATTTGGTTATTTTGTAAAAATTTGGACATTTTTGTAATACCCTTATGTATTGGATCATATATTTCCGCTTTTTCATATTCTTTACTATTTGTTCAGATTTTTCAAGCTTGTCCATGGGCAACACAATAACATCTCGTCTGTCTTTGAAAAATGTTGCTTTCCTATGAATGGAGGGGAAAAGAAACTAAAAAGAAGCTTATGTCAAATTAGCGTAACAACCTATGAAGCACGGGTACCGGTACTGGTACCGATACCCGTACCGTACGGGTTGCCAATACTGCAAAATCTTAAAAAAAAAAAAAGAGATACGGGTACAGCTGGAGTATGTCCCTTAAAAATTATATTTTTTTAAATTTAAATAATTCAATATGCTAATAATTAAAATAGGTTAGAATCTTTAGATGCAACAAGCCAACAATTACTTAATACTATTGCAAATTTAACCTAGTGAAAAAAAGAGCAGCATCAATTTTATTTTTTATATTTCATAATCCAGCATTCCTTCCTTCTTCTTTTTCTTCTTTTCCGTTTTCCTTTTTTCTGTTGGAGACGAGGGGCTGGAGATGGGTTAGGGCTAATGCCTTTTCCTTTTAATTTCGTTGAGAAGGGTCAAGGATAAAGTTAAAAATAACATTTTTAATCCTTTCAAACTCTTGCAAAAGTTTTTACCAAAAAACAAAAAAACTCTTATAAAAGTACCGGGAACGTACCCATCCTGTACCCATGAAGTCCAAACTTACAGGGTACGTTTGACTGTACCCGGTACATTTTTTTGCCATACCGGTACTGGGTACATACCCAGTACGGGTATAGGTACATTTTGGAAGTACCCATGCTTCATAGGTAACAACATAATCATTTAAGGTCAATCAATTAATTTTTTTGTGGTTAAGACTTAAGAGCCATCCAAAGGTCTCATCATTTTATGGACTTTAATTTGAGAAGGGCTTTGAATTGTGAAAAGAGAGGCTTTTGAAAGAGATCATCTTAATGGAGTTGAAGGGAGAACCTTAGGTAGAACTAGAAGGTATCCACTATCCACCCTTAAGAGGGTTTGTCAAACTTACTCAATGTGAGCTCACTTAGAAGCCACCTTGCATCATGTCTTGATCCACTGCTTAAGAGATTAACTTTATGTTTGACTTCAATTCTTCCAGTCCATGAAGATCAGCAAATTTCATTTAAGAGTTTGGCCATGAATTGAGTCAGGTTCTTCCGCTTCTTCTTGAACAAATTAATGCAGGAAGCTGTAGAAGGTTGTTAGATAGGTCTTTCAATGAAAGTAAAAGAACACATAGGCAAAGGCTCTCACTTGTAGTTTCATGGATAATGAGGAAAGAAATTCTAGATTGTTTCAGGTGATGCAAAAGGAGGTTTTACTGAACTCATTGAAGGAATTAGTGTTGCTCGACACAATGGGCCTTTTAGGATGCTGGCTTTTATTTTGGATTCATTGATTGGCTAATTGTCAATTAGCCTGAATTTGGTCAGGGCCTGGTGAACTACAAGTTTGAACAGGGCCAACCGAACCCGTCCAAAATCTCCTGAACCATCCCAGATTGCCTTGTTGAGAAACCTTTTAGTGTCCTTTTCATGAGTGTCATTATGTTTTGCATGCACGGGGACATACTTGTTGTACCTTTTTAGGTGACATGTTTTGTTGTTGTTGTTGCTGTTTGTCATCTTCATCATCAACATCATTAATGCTTATCCCTCTTTTTTTAGTAGGCTTCATGAGTTCTACATATCCATTCGTTGATTTTTCTATTAAACAGTATTTATTCATACAAAATTTATACATGTACAAGGCGGTCAATGTTAACATGAGTTTAATGGTTATGTTTGTTGATTTTGTTTTCATTTAAAGGTAGGTTCACCCAACTTTATCTTATGGTTGTCGTTCAATTAATTTGTCTACTTCTTTCCTGTGTATTAACAGCACGTCGAAGGAGATATCAGATCTAGAGGTTGAGCTTCTCTCTATACGAAATCTACTATCAACTCAAGCAGCTTTAATCCATGGTTTAGCGGAAGGGGTTCATGTCGATTCCTTGTCTAATGGTCCTGATGGTTTCACAGAAAATGACATGTCCAGTGCTGAAGATAAAGAACCTACCGACATAGAGAAATGGGCAGTGGAGTTTCCTGATATCCTTGATGTTTTGTTAGCAGAGAGGAGGGTTGAGGAAGCTCTGGCTGCCCTTGATGAGGGGGAACATGTCCTTGCTGAAGCAAAAGAAACTAAATCATTGAGCCCAACTGCACTCTCGTCTTTACAAACTGCTATTACTGAACATAGACAAAAGTTAGCTGATCAGCTTGCTGAAGCAGCTTGCCAGCCTTCAACTCGTGGTGTTGAGCTTCGTGCAGCTGTTTCAGCTCTTAAAATACTCGGTGATGGCCCCCGTGCACACTCTTTGTTGCTTAATGCTCATTATCAAAGGTTTCAGTACAACATGCAAAATCTTCGTCCATCAAGTTCCTCCTATGGAGGAGCTTACACTGCTGCTCTCTCACAACTAGTCTTTTCTACTATTGCTCAAGCTGTGAGTGATTCTTTAGCCGTCTTTGCTGATGAGCCAGCATATTCATCCGAGCTTGTGATGTGGTCTACCAAGCAAACAGAGGATTTTGCGGTTCTTGTAAAGAGGCATGCATTAGCCTCATCAGCTGCTGCTGGTGGCTTAAGAGCTGCTGCAGAATGTGTTCAGATAGCCATAGGTCATTGCTCTTTGTTGGGTGATCGTGGACTATATTTAATTTCTCACCTTTTGGATCTCTTTAGGCCTAGTGTTGAGCAAGCATTGCATGCTAATTTAAAACGAATTGAAGAGAGCACTACTGCACTAGCAGCAGCTGATGATTGGGTGCTTACGTATCTTCCTACTGGAATGCGTCCATCAGCTAGATCTTCTAATGCATCTGTTGGTAGTGGAATATCGTTCCAGCCTAAACTTTCAAGCAGTGCTCATCGCTTCAATTCCATGGTTCAGGTAAAAAAATATTTTCTACTTTAGCTATGTAACTTGTGAAGTTGACATGTGTTTAGTGTTGTACCTGGAGTCACAAAGCCCCTCGGTCTCAAACGAGGGTGCTAACATGGTTCAAGAATAATGGTTGTAGCAGGCATCGATATGGTTGATTTATCGGTTGATGTGTATCATATCTGCCGATATTTTGATCCATGGCTATGACCATACTATTCTGTGGGCATCAGAGCCTTGAGTTTGCCTGTTCATGTTGTGAAATCAAGTTATTTGTTGGGATGGTAGTCTTCTTGATCTAAAATGTTATTCTTCTAATCATTTACACATTGAAGAGTCTAGTTATGCTTTATAATTCTGCTAGCTGCCACTTCATGCCAAAGCATATGCAGCTGCACTTACTGTATTGGTAGGGTGTGCAAATTATTACTTGCTGAGGATTATGTTTTCCAAGAATTTTGCTTCACATTTTGTATGTGATTGTAGGACTTCTTTGAGGATGTAGGACCTCTCCTAAGTATGCAGTTGGGTGGTCCCACATTGGAAGGTCTGTATCAGGTATTCAACTCCTACGTAAACTTGCTGATAAATGCATTGCCAGGTTCAATGGAGGATGAGGGAAATTTTGAAGGTTCATGCAATAAAATTGTTAGGATGGCTGAAACTGAAGCTCAGCAGTTAGCACTGCTAGCAAATGCGTCTTTGTTAGCAGATGAGCTACTCCCACGTGCTATCATGAAGCTTTATCCGCTGAACTCAGCTAATGGAAAGGTTGATCCTCATAGAAGATCTTCAGACAAACAAAATCGTCAGCCTGATCAAAGAGAATGGAAGAGGCGGATCCAACGCTCTGTTGATGGACTACGAGATAGCTTCTGTAGACAACATGCTCTTGATCTTATTTTCATGGAAGATGGTAGTACCCATTTAAGTGCAGAGATGTACCTAATCATGGATGAGAGTGTTGAAGAGCCTGAATGGTTTCCGTCACCAATATTTCAGGTATATTATTTTATTAAAGCTTGAATTTTATATATCTCTTTGGGAAAATAATCAAGTCAAATTGCATTATAATGACATCCCATTTTCCATTTCTAGATAGAATAACTTATTTTAGAGCTCAGCAGTCAGAAGTCATTATCATTTTCATGTTTATTGATTTGATACTTAAACCTTCACATTTGATATACTGATGCTTATAGAAGGAGAAATGAGCATTTTCATGTCGTTCATGTTTCTCATGTTCTCTCAATGTAGCCATGCAGATGGTTGTATCTTTATTATCTGAATGGTATCTTCAATATTGTCATCAAAGTGTTGATAAGGTTTTACTTGTCACTATGCATGTTTCTCTTGATGTAGCCGTGCAGATGATTGCATCTTCAATTTTGTCTTCTCATTTCAATCTACATGTCATCTTGGTATTGGGCTAGTTGTCATTCTAGATAGCTCCGTTTGACACCTTCCCCAGACCTTAGCCCCTTCCCTCCACACTTAACTCGTCTCAACCCACATCTGATGCAATCTGGGCCCCACAAGTGTTCCCTCTTCAAGTTAGATTGGGATTATAATTATTTTTATTAGTAGATTTCTAATTACATTGTTATTAGGGAAGTTTCTATCAATAGCTTAAGGTTTGCTTAGGCATTAAGTTTGCTTTTATTATATATATGGTATTGTAGAGAAGAGATTCTTAGACTTGGTTGATTAATATAATTGGGTTTTATCCCAAAGAGGTGCGTCCTCGTGTATGAAGTCTTCTCGATGATTCGAAGCGTCCTCAGCAAGGATGAAAATAGCGGTTGCGGCAGGCGTAGCGGCCCACTGCCGAAACGATACGTAACGGTAGCGACGATACGTAGCGGCGTAGCGGTGTGATTTTAAAAAAGTCTTCAAAAAAATCCGAAAAAATTTCAGAAAATCCAGAATATTGGAAAATGATGGAATATATATTTGTTTTGCAAAAGTAACTAGTATATGAGTATGTAGCGGTCCCCTCATTGCATGAGGTCCTGTATCGCTGTATCAATAGAAAAGAATGTGAACAATCAATATTTCTCATATGGATTCATGTTGTTTAGTTATGTCAACTTAAATACTAACTTAAAGCTTATAAAAAAATATTATAAACAAATTTCATCAAGATTCATTCAAGAATGAAAGATAAACTATGTTCAAACTTCATAGAAAAACAATATACTAATCTACTTAAAGAGCAAAGGCTTTATAATGAAGGAATACCTTGCCAATAGCTCTAATACCAAAGGGATTGATCTATGGGAAACATAAATTTAACATTTAGGGACTATTTTCAACCCATTTGATTGAGTTTACTTTTATAAAAAAAAATATTTTTTAAAAAAATACAAGCATCCGAAAATAAAAAATTAGAAAAAATTAGAAAAACACAAAAATATGTGGGATTGATCTATGGGAAACATAGATCTAACATTTTGGAACCATTTTAAACCCATTTGATTGAGTTTACTTTTATAAAAAAATATTTTTAAAAAAAATATAAAAATTCGAAAAGAAAAATATGAAAAAATTAGAAGAACACAAAACTATGTGGGATTGATCTATGGGAAACATAGATCTAACATTTAGGAATCATTTTCAACTCATTTTATTGGTTTTCCATGAATAAAATAGATTTCTTTTTTCAAATAATAAAATAATCCAAAAATAAAATTCAAAATAAAAAAATTAAGAAAGTGATAAAAAAAAGATGGGGTTGATCAAAGCGGAACATGGATTTAACAATAACAACTCATTTTCAAATGATTCATGGAAGAAAAGAGAGAAATAAACTCAAAGTAGAAAAAAATAAGCCTTAAAACTCACCTTTTTTTGAGTTTGATGCTTGAATCTTGAATACCATATTGATGTTTTGATGTTCTTGATGTTTTTAGTTATGATTCTAGTGTTTTTTTGAGAGGATTTGAAAAATGGAGGCAAGGAAAGGGGTTTGGAGCAGTGAAAAGTAGAGAAGAGAAGGAGTAAAGATGAAAAAAATGAGTAAAAAAGGTCTAACCCCACCCGCTACGTAGCGGCCACTACATTTGTGAAGCCCGCTATTTTCAAAATAGCATAGCACCCATGGGCGCTACGGCCGATATATCGGCCGCTACGTTACATCCATGGTCCTTGAACACGTGCTTTGGCACCCCTATGCAAGCCTTAACCCTAGGGCTTGCATCAGTTTGGTATCAGAGCCGAAGGATCTGCATGATCTTCTGACGTGATTACCCCTGTTCATCTATCTTCGACGCCCTCAGCCCTACTCGTCATCTCCCGTCACCATCCATCCCGAGAACCCTAAGCCATTTAGACCACTACCCAAACTGACACCTTCGTCATCGACTCCCTGTACCCCAGATGACCACCACGTCTCCTTGCCTTATCTCCATTATCGCAGCCTCAAACCCCATCAACCCCGCTACCAGAAAAAAAGAAAAAAAGAAAAAAAAAACACCAACCCTCACCATAATCCCGGAACATTTCTCGAAACCCCTCCCTCCCCATCAAAACCAACATAGCGCACCGTAAACCCCTTTGTTCTCGTCTTCCAAAGCCAACGCCAACACCATACCACCCGAAACCCTCATTTGCCAACGCCAGCTTGGCCCTCCATTGTCACCCCAGCGAGAAAAAAAAAAGGGCAGAGAGAGAAGAAGAATATCTGAGGCGAAGTGTACCTGGCACCGTGTGAGCTCCACTGCCACCCATTGTCGCCGTTAGGGGTGTACACGGTATGGATTGGATCGGATTGAGCCAAATCCGTCACCAAACCGTTACCTACAGATTGACGGTTTATAATCTGTCACCAATCTATTGCCTTTTAAAACCAATCCAAACAGAACCGTAGATCAACGGTTCGGATCGGTTAAAACCGTTAAATTCGTTGATAGAGCCCATGATAGGAATTTTTTTACAATAAAATAAAATAAAAATAGAAGTAAAAGTTGTAGGTCGCCTATTTGTAAAACTTGATCATAGGTGGCCCATCTGTATCCTTCCTACGTGACCATTCCCAAATTATAAGATGAAGTCATTGTTAAGATCATTACGTTGGACATGCTTATTTTATGAAATATCTTGAAGAGATCAAATTTTGAATATGTTCAAAAAGGACACATTCAACCATCCTATGGGCTCCCACAAGGCGATTATGGTATAAGATAATTAAGGTGATTATAGTATAAGATAGCTGCCACATCACCTGATATATATAATGTAGAATATAAGTAATAATAGAAAGATATATAAGTAGATACCTCAAATAAAATCTTTAGGCAAAAACCTTAAATTTTGAGTACTTCAAAAGTATAAATGACTTGCTAGCATATATCAAATCAGTTTTTTAACTAAATCTCACTCTTCTAACTCAAAGAGAATTGTATTACCTGTTTCATAAGGTCTTTAAAAGATCCTAACAGAAACTCACTAGGAAAATTTTAACAGAAGGATGAAACGAAACACACAAAACACTTAACCTTCTGGAAAATATTTTGCAATGGGTACCACACAACCTTCTGGAAGAAATTATTGTCGTTTAATATTTTTTATATAAAAATAAAAATATATGTTTTTCTTATTTCAACTGATTGGATCGGTTTAAATCCACGGATTAAGGGTAAAATCCGTCACCAATCTGTTACTAACATATTAGGAATTTTCCAATCCGTCACCAATCCATTAACCATAGGATCAGTTTAAAAACCGTGGATCAGATCAAATCGGATTGGTTTAACGGATCGACGGATTTTTTGTACACCCCTAGTCGTCGTCCTTTAGCATCGTTAAGATCGCCACACGCCTTGATTGACTTCGTTAGAAGCTATCACATCCAGAGTCGAGAGCTCCATCGGCCTCTCTCCATCGTTTCCAACCCCCCCCCCCCCCCCCCCTCTTCTCAAAGCCGGAATCTCACTGAAAAGGGGTTTTGCATGCCTTTTATTTTTGTTTCGTTCTTTCCTTCAACACAAAGCTCGAGAGAAAAGCACACATGCTGGCAGCCTTGGGTCACGTCAGGCCTTCATCCAAATCAGCTCCAACCCGAGTATAATTTGGGCCCATCCTGACCCACTTGTAGAAGAGAGTCTATCTGATTATTTTGCTGAGGTCATCACTGCACTAGCAGAAGCAGTCTACACTTAGATAAGGGCTGGAATTTGTTGTTGCGATATTAGACTCATTTGCCATTAGATTTTTGATCTGTTTTCACCAATGAGTTTGTGGAAAGCGGATCTAAATATCAAGTTAGTCCGATTTTAATTTTACATTCAATAAAATGCCTCCTAAAAAGCAAGTTGAGGTGGAATCTTCATCTTCTTCAATAGAAGATTTGGTTGCTACCATTAGAGAATTATTTACAAAAGTTGATGGCATACAAACCACCCTGCAACAATTAGAAACTAGAGTGATAACTTTGGAAACTAATCAGCATGTGTATTCACAATCGGGATGATGGTGCAAATATTCAGAATCCACGAGATCCACAGTCAATAATCCTGATCGAGATTTAGGGATTAAACTCGTAGTTCCCGAATATGATGGAAAATTGCAACTTGCTAAATTCATGGATTGGTTAGTGTATGTGGAGAATTTTTTGGCACACAAGCTAATGACTGAGCACCATAAAGTCACATTGATTGCTACTAGATTTCGTAATTGTGCTGCAACTTGGTAGGCTGAAATGCAACAAAAAAGAAGGAATCAGCACATGGACCCTATTGAAACATGGACTGAGATGAATATTTTGAAGCAAAAATTCCTCCCTGTCAACTATGTAAGAGATCTATGTTTCAGCTTTTAAAACTTGAAACAAAGGTCCAAGACAGTTGTTGATTATTCTGAGGAATTTCTAACTCTGCAAGCTCATTGTGACTTGAATGAAGATGATAATGCAGTTGTTGATAGATTTTTCAATGGGTTGAGAATAGACATTCACCATATCCTCAGATTCCAACATTTTGATAATGTCGATGAACTCATCCAACATACTTTCAAAGCCAAGGGAATTGCAAATCATCGAGCACAAAAATTTACTGCATCCAAATGGGCTCCGCAAAAGAATTCTCTACAAGGTGTTGATAAAAATATCTCAGATGATACTAAGGGTACTGACACTGATCCCAAGAATATTGACAAAGAGAACATTGTTGAAATATATTCAGATACCACAGGTGAAGCTTTTATCATCATCAAAGAGGCTCCAACAACTGTTAAAAATAAATGGTTGAGAAAAAATATCTTCTGTTCCGCGGGTACAGTTCAGTGACAAAATTGCATAGTTGTTATTGACTGCAAAAGTTGTAAAAATCTCATCTCCCAAGCTCTTGTTGATCGCCTCTAGTTGAAAGTTTATAAGCACAACCGCCTTTATTTTGTCAAGTGGTTGATGAATGGGGATCAATCGCATATTCGATATACTTGCAAAGTTACGTTTGCCATTGGTGAGACTTACAAGGATACAATCTAGTGTGATGTGCTACCTATGGATAGTGGTGATATCTTATTGGGCCGTTGATGGGGATATCAGATCCAATTCCTCTCGTTCTTACAAAGTGTATCAAAGAAGAGGGCGCCGGACTGCAGATCATGCCTTAATTTGGATGGATGAACAATATTCAGGTTTTGATCGCCAAGAAGTTGCAAATCCACCGTTGATCCGTCTTTGCGAGGACATTCGACGGCTAGATTTTGAGGAAGACCCCATGTGAAGGCCCCACATTGAGAAGCCCGCATGGGAGGAATAAAAGAGATTCGTCTTTTTTTTTAGTTTGTCCAGAGGGGCCAAAGTACATAAAAGAGTCTTAGAAAATGAAAGGGATCCATGTTTTTTAATGATATATGTAATAAGAAGGGGGGGGTCCGCGACTTAAAGCACTAAAGGGATGTGCTTTGGGATTCGTGCGCACATCCCATGCGCATGAATCCCAAGGACTTATCGCCAAGCTGTTCTTTTTTATCAATTTTATTTTGTTTTCTTGGTTTGGTTATGTTATCTTAGGGTTATATATAAGACACCTCTTGTACTCTCATGTTTATGTTATGTTATTCTATGGTATTGAATGAAAAGAAGCTTTTCCTTATTCTTCCAAGAGCCTCTTGAGCCACCTTTCTCTTGAGATCTCGTCTAACGCCTCTGGATCGGAGTTTGGTGAGAGCCCCATAAAGGTAACGATATTTCTTCCACTTTTCTTCTTTCCAAGAGCATTTTGGTTACCCCCATTCAGATTTAAAGCCATTCCTGGTATTGTTATCAGATCTGAAATAATCAGATCTGAACCCTGCAGATCTAGAATCTCCTGGTTACCAAACTTCAGATCTGAACCATAAACCATCCTAGATCTGAAACTTATTTCAGATATGAACTTTTTATTAGATCTGGATCTCTTCTAGATCTGAAAATATTAGATTTGAATTGTCTCATCATAGATCTTCTCTTCAGATCATTACCAAAACATTGGATGTGTATTACTGGCCCTAAGCAATCTGGAAGTTCTATCTTCCATTAAGATCCTGCTATTTTCTATACCAAGAAAAGGGGTTCATTGCTGGATTTGTGAGATCATCTTGGACCGTGGATTTGTTATTTACTTGAAATCTATTGTTTAATTTACTTGGGTTGATTATAACTGAATTTTAATTGTTTATTCAGATCTTATCTCTTCATGTTAGGTTAGATCTCATATTGTCCTGCATCAATCTTGGTATCAGAGCCTTGGTTTGCTTAGGGAGTTACTTAGATTCATCGTACGCATTAATTATTATTGCATTGCATTCATGGTGTTGTTCATTTTAGTTGTCCATATTGCATGCCCACACGGAGTGGTAGAGAGATCCAACTTGACCATCTCAAGATGAAGCCAGAATAGGTTACTAAGATTGTCCAGGACATGTTAGGGCCCATCATGACCCAACTGACCACTCTCCGACAAGAGTCACAAGCTCGAGAGGAGGCGATCAACACCCGACTTGAAAATATTGAGCGATCACAACAGGGTGATAATGTACATCGTCGCGGTCATAATAGGAACCATGAGAGGAACCATGAGAGGAATAGGAGACGAGTGTGATGATGACACTGACCTTGAATCTGAGGTTGGAAACAATCATAGGGCCCGTGGTAGAGGACAAAACCCGGAAGATTGGGTTTTGAAGAGTGTTAAGGTAGAGGCCCCATCCTTTGATGGTCGGATCAACCCAAGAGCCTATTCCGATTGGGAATCAGACATGGACCACTACTTTGAGTGGTATGAAATGTTTGAAGAGAGAAGGGTCCGATTCGCCAAAATGAAATTGGTGAGTCAAGCACGGTTGTATTGGGTTGATGTTGAGCGCGGTTTGCAAAACCAACGAGAGGCACCCATTGTGACTTGGGATGAGATGAAGTTGCATTTGTAGGTTAAGTACCTACTCCAGTCCTATTAGGATAGACTTTTAGATCAAAGGTCTAACCTCTGGCAGGGTAGTATGACTGTTACAGAATATATTAACAAATTTGAAGAACTTAACCTACGGTGTAACGTTCAGGAAGACCTTCCAAGCAGGATATCTAAATTCCGAATAGGTCTTCGTCAAGAATTCCAAAGAAAGTTAATCACAGTTAAAACAGCTAGCCTAGAGGACATTTATGAGGTAGTACTCAACCTTGAGGCTGCTATGAAGAGCAAACAGGCTAAGCGCAGTGATTACCGGGGAACGGACCTAAGCCTTATCCTTCGAGCGGTAAACCAAATTTGGGGAGTCAACCTCCTAGAAATCCTGCTAATTTACCGCCCGCCTTTAAGGATAACAAAGGCAAGGGAATTATTGGTGAAAACTCTAAATGGAGCAACTCCGTTACCTGCCATAATTGCAATGGTCGTGGGCACCTTGCTCGTAACTGCCCCTCCCGCAATCTTTGCATTGAAGATGTGGAGGATGAGAGTGACCCAACTGTAGATGCCTATTTCCGGAATTTTGTGCCTAGTGATGATGATTGTGGTGATCCGGTGGATCGGGTATCTTTTCTTAGATTTGCTCCCTCTTATCATGGAGATCAGCATGCACATGATAAATTGGAAGGTGAATTACCACGTGTGATGGTAGTACGATGTGCATTGACACTCAAAGAAAATGAGGATTGGCGTAGAACATCTATCTTTCACACCAACGTCATATGCAAAAATAAGAGTTGTAAGGTCATCATTGATAGCAGGAGTTGCACCAATGTAGTTTTTGCCAATAATTTATTCCGCTTAGGCTTGACCCCAGTCCCCCATCCCAAGCCATATCGTGTATCATGGGTAGATTCCACATCTATTCCTGTCACTCAGCGTTGCCTGGTCCCACTACACATGTCCTCTTATCAGGACCAGCTGTGGTGTGATGTAGTTCCTATGGATGTGGGACATATTATCTTAGGGAGGCCTTGGATCTATGATTTGGATGTCACCAACTTTGGACGCACCAACATCTGCGTCTTTAATTTCAATGATAAGAAGGTGAAATTGCATCCATTACCCCCTAAAGATAAGACTGGCAAGAAAGAGGGTGACGAGAAAGCCAGCACCAGTGCCTCAAATGCTAAAACAAAGGATTTACACATCTTGAATGCTAATGAATTCCAGGCTGATCTGGAGGAAAGGACTAGTAAGGGCTCGGAGGAGGACCACATTGTCTATGCCGTAGTAGCTACGGAAATTCCCAAAAAGCCAATTGCTAGCATCCCTCGCGAGGTAGAACCTATTTTTCGAGAGTTTCAGGATGCCTTTCCCGAGGCGTTACCAAATGAACTCCCACCAATGCGTGACATCCAACACGCAATTGACCTTATTCCAGGGGCAACATTGCCAAATTTACCACATTATCGTATGAACCCATTGGAACATGCTGAATTGAAAAGACAGGTGGATGAACTCCTCGATAAGGGATTCATTAGAGAAAGTCTAAGTCCTTGTGCCGTTCCCGCACTTCTTACCCCAAAAAAAGATGGGACTTGGAGAATGTGTGTGGACAGTCGAGCCATCAATAAGATCACAGTCAAGTATCGGTTCCCGATACCCAGATTAGATGATATGCTCGATATGATGGCTGGTGCCACTAGTTTTTTTAAGATAGACCTTAAAAGTGGTTACCACCAGATTCGCATCCGTCCTGGGAATGGGTGGAAAACTGCATTTAAGACAAAGGATGGATTGCATGAATGGCTAGTGATGCCATTTGGGTTTTCCAACACACCAAGTACTTTCATGCGTGTCATGACACAAGTGTTGAGGCCTTTCATAGGGAAATTCCTAGTTGTTTACTTTGATGATATTCTCATTTATAGTATTATAAAGGAACAACACCTCAACCATTTGTGGCAAGTCTGTAGTACTTTGCGTAAGGAACAACAGTACGTAAACCTAAAGAAGTGCACCTTCATGACAGAAAGTGTGATTTTCTTGGGCTTCATTGTTTCTGCTGCAGGGATGTCTACAGATTCTGAGAAGGTAAGGGCAATTGTTGAATGGAAAACTCCATTCAACATTCATGAGGTACGAAGCTTCCACGGCTTAGCCACATTTTATCGTTGATTCATTAAGGGGTTTAGTACCATTATGGCTCCAATTACTGATTGCATGAAAAGAAAAGAGTTTAATTGGAGCCCAGCTGCCACAAAAGCCTTTTAGGAGATCAAGGCCAAAATGACTGAAGCACCTGTCATGTGTCTACCTGACTTTTCCAAGGTGTTTGAAGTGGCCTGTGACGCATCTAGCGTTGAGATAGGAGGCGTTTTGAGTCAAGAGGGACACCCAGTTGCTTGTTACAGTGAGAAACTGAATGAAGCAAAACGAAAAAAGTACTCAAACTATGAGCGAGAGTTTTACGCAATAGTTCAATCATTGAAATATTGGCGCCACTATTTACCAAAGGAATTTGTTTTGTATTCAGATCATGAGGCCTTGTGGTACTTGAACTCTCTGTCTAAATTGAAAGGAATCCATGCCAAATGAGTTGAACTATTACAAGAGTACACTTTCGTTTTAAAGCACAAGGCAGGAGTGGAAAACAAACCGGCTGATGCGTTAAGTCGCAAAATCAATTTAATTCACTCCATGAATGTCGAAGTCACTGGGTTTGAGCGTTTGAGAGATGATTACCCCTCTTGTCCAGATTTCGGGGATATGTTTGCTTCACTTTCTGATAATCCTCTGCGAAGCATTGATCGATTTACATTGAAAGATGACTATATCTTTCAAGGAAATCAAATTTGCATTCCCCGCACTTCCATGAGAGAATTTTTTATTTGGGAGCTCTACGCTGGTGGAGTGGGCGGTCACTTTGGTCATGACAAGACTATCCTTCTTGTAGAGGACCGTTTCTATTGGCCGAGTCTCAAGCGAGACGTAGCCCGTACCATTGAACGCTGTCGCACTTACCAGTTGGCAAAGCGGCGTAAA
Organism: Sextonia rubra; assembly: GCA_037013555.1. Taxonomy (NCBI): domain Eukaryota; kingdom Viridiplantae; phylum Streptophyta; class Magnoliopsida; order Laurales; family Lauraceae; genus Sextonia; species Sextonia rubra. The sequence continues at coordinate 24,340,093 of JASUAD010000001.1, read as the reverse complement.
CAAAATACTGGGCTATACACTCCATTACCAATGCCTCACACACCATGGCAAGACCTTAGTATGGATTTTGTGCTTGGGCTTCCTAAGACAAGTACACAGCATGACTCCATACTGGTTGTCGTGGACCGCTTCTCTAAGATGGCCCACTTTGTTCCTTGCTCCAAGACTTCAAATGCTTTGCATGTTGCGAAACTTTTTATGGAGCACATTGTTAGCTTGCATGGTGTTCCAAAAACCATCGTGTCTGACCGGGATGTTAAATTTACTAGCTATTTTCGGAAGACACTGTGGAAAATCTTAGGAACAAAATTGCAATTCTCGTCTGCGTACTATCCACAGACTGATGGTCAGACAGAAGTTGTTAACCGTAGCCTGGGAAATCTTTTGAGATGTTTAGTTGGTGGGCATGTCCGGTCATGGGAGTCTGTCTTACCAATAGCAAAGTTTGCGTACAACAGTTCAGTTAATAGATCCATAGGCATGAGTCCTTTGGAAGCAGTAACAGGGTACAAGGCATGCCTGTAGATCTCATTCCCATGTCCTCCATTCATCGCCCGTCTGAGTCAGCCGATGCATTCATTCAACGCATTTATTCATTGCATAATGAGATCAGATAGCGAATTAACATGCAAAATGATAGTTATTAAATATCTGCTGATTCACATCGCCGGTTCATTGAATTTTAAGTGGGTGATGATGTCATGGTCCGCATTAGGCCAGAGCGGTTCCCGCAAGGAATTGCCAAAAAACTACAGGCCCGCAGTAGTGGCCCATTCGAAGTATTGAAAAGGTTGGGTCCTAATGCATATGTCTTAGACCTTCCACTTGATATGGGTATTAGTGCTACCTTCAATGTGGAGGATCTTGTTCCTTTTAGGGGTCCCACAACATCTCCATCCAACCCAAGTTCTTCCCCTTCCCCTAATCGTGTGGACCACCTTTTTGAGCCAACTTCCTTCCATAACCGTTTCCCTCAACCAACCCCACCTCCTCCACCTAAAGCTCAAACGAAGGATATTGTGAAAGATATATTAGATGATCAGTTGGCCTCCACCAAACAGGGAGGCATCCAAAAGTTCATTATCAAATGGCAAGACAGGCCGCAGCATGACAGCACGTGGATCACGCAAGATGAGTTGCAGCATCTCAATCCTGACATCCTTGAGCGCTATGATAGTTTTATCTCACCAGAGGTGCGACTTTCCCAGCCGAGGGGAATTAATGGAGACATCAGATCCAATTCCTCTCGTTCTTACAAAGTGTATCAAAGAAGAGGGCGCCGGACTGCAGATTATGCCTTAATTTGGATGGATGAACAATATTCAGGTTTTGATCGCCAAGACGTTACAAATCCACCGTTGATCCGTCTTTGTGAGGACATTCGACGGCTAGATTTTGAGGAAGACCCCATGTGAAGGCCCCACATTGAGAAGCCCGTATGGGAGGAATAAAAGAGATTTGTCCTTTTTTTTAGTTTGTCCAGAGGGGCCAAAGTACATAAAAGAGTCTTAGAAAATGAAAGGGATCCATGTTTTTTAATGATATATGTAATAAGAGGGGGGGGGGGGGGGGTCCGCGACTTAAAGCACTAAAGGGATGTGCTTTGGGATTCGTGCGCACATCCCATGCGCATGAATCCCAAGGACTTATCACCAAGTTGTTCTTTTTTATCAATTTTATTTTGTTTTCTTGGTTTGGTTATGTTATCTTAGGGTTATATATAAGACACCTCTTGTACTCTCATGTTTATATTATGTTATTCTATGGTATTGAATGAAAAGAAGCTTTTCCATATTCTTCCAAGAGCCTCTTGAGCCACCTTTCTCTTCAGATCTCGTCTAACGCCTCCGGATCGGAGTTTGGTGAGAGCCTCATAAAGGTAACGATATTTCTTCCACTTTTCTTCTTTCCAAGAGCATTTTGGTTACCCCCATTCAGATCTAAAGCCATTCCTGGTATTGTTATCAGATCTGAAATAATCAGATCTGAACCCTGCAGATCTAGAATCCCTTGGTTAGAATTCCCTGGTTACCAAACTTCAGATCTGAACCATAAACCATCCTAGATCTGAAACTTATTTCAGATCTGAACTTTTTATTAGATCTGGATCTCTTCTAGATCTGAAAATATTAGATTTGAATTGTCCCATCATAGATCTTCTCTTCATATCATTACCAAAACATTGGATGTGTATTACTGGCCCTAAGCAATCTGGAAGTTCTATCTTCCATTAAGATCCTGCTATTTTCTATACCAAGAAAAGGGGTTTATTGCTGGATCTGTGACATCATCTTGGACCGTGGATCTATTATTTACTAGAAATCCATTGTTTAATTTACTTGGGTTGATTATAACTGAATTTTAGTTGTTTATTCAGATCTGATCTCTTCATATTAGGTTAGATCTCATATTGTCCTCCATCAGCCGTCCATGGATGTATGACAAAAATGAAACTCATGGTATATGCGATAACACCTATACATTTATGCATGGTGGACAGCAGATTACTTTTCATCCCAAAAAACCAGAACCACCGAAGAAGAATTCCTGGAAAGCTACCATAAAGGAGGTCCTTCATGTTCATCACATTTATAGAGGTAATCCGAAGAAGACTCGAGTTTGAGGACAAACTCTTCTTTCAACTCGGGGAGGATGATGCAATCTGGGCCCCAAAAGTGTTCCCTCTTCAAGTTAGATTAGGATTATAATTATTTTTATTAGTAGATTTCTAATTACATTGTTATTAAGGAAGTTTCTATTAATAGCTTAGGGTTTGCTTAGGCATTAAGTTTGCTTTTACCATATGTATGGCGTTGTATAGAAGAGATTCTCAAACTTGATTGATTAATAGAATTGAGTTTTATCCCTGAGAGGTGCGTCCTCATATGTGAAGTCTTCTCGACGATTCGAAGTGTCCTCGGACACATGCTTTGGCACCCCTATGCAAGCTCTAACCCTAGGGCCTGCATTAGCATCTCCATACGACTTCCTCTTCCTCATTCGACTTCCTCCTCGTTGAACCTCCACCACCATCTTGCCTAATGGTTCACGGCCTTCATCTTGTTGATACTCAGATCATCTTCTTTTAAGGGCTTCACAATCTGATCCTAAAGGAGGTGGAGACCCTTTATTTCCCTGGCTCCATCCCACAAGAAGTTCCATTGAATCCTCTTCAACATCTTGGCCTTTAGTAAAGGTATCTTGAGCATGGGCTTAAATTAAACCAGCAAGTTTGCCATTATAGTCTTTATTACTTATTAGCATAAATCAGCTCCCAAGAGATTAGTAATTACTTTTCAAAGTGGAGAGATTCTTTTTAAATTTTGTTATACCTTGATGCCACAATGCGTTGGATCTAGGATTAGCCCCCAAGTAAGCCCGTGATAAGAGAAGGGAACCCAAGCTGCAATCTAAACTGGCAGTGATAGGAAGCAGAAGATTCCACTTATCCCTCATGTAACGAACAAAGTAACAGAACACATGATTACAAACCTTTTCCAAGCCAACTTTGAACCCCAAAGTTCTTCCTCATCAACAAAGCTATCTGATGACTTAACTAACTCTTGAGTGGAAGAAGTTTGACTCCGTCCTCTTCTAGAAGTGGGATTTGGAATGGAAGAGACTCCCCCAGACTTCTATCTGGACTAACAAGTTGGTCTTATGGTGGCCAGACACCTCTGTAGACACTCGGCCCTACTCGAGGCAAAGTTTACTGGTAACCCTGTGCACCTCTATAACCTCCTTGGCTGATTGCCCCAGCACTTTGAAAACTTGCTCGACCAGGCATGCAAAGGGAACTCCATGGCAGCATATCTATGTCTTCTTTTTGCTTGAATTTGCTCAGTGATCCATTTATTTGTCCAACGAAGTAGGCACATCCGACATTGGCATCATACATATGCCTGCCCACCTTTTATGTTAACACCATCTGTATTTGACAATGTAAATTTTGTACATCATCAAACTTCTGTTTGACAGTGGTGTGTCATAAGATATGAATTATTCAAATATTCTTCATTTTCATCTTTTGGACTTCAGTAAGTGCTTTGCTTTATAGTCATGCACGCTTCATGCTTTTCTGGAACATGCTTTTGAATTCTCATGGCTCATAGCCATTGCTATTTCTATTCAGGAACTTTTCATGAAACTGGACAGGATGGCAAGCATTGCTGCTGATATGTTTGTAGGCAGGGAACGGTTTGCCACTCTGCTATTGATGAGACTCACAGAGACTGTCATCCTATGGCTTTCAGATGACCAAAGCTTTTGGGATGATATTGAGGAGGGAGCAAGGACTTTGGGACCGCTTGGCCTTCAGCAGGTATATTATGTGTATGATTATATTTCAGAAAATAATAGTGCACCCCCCCATATTATTGCACAAACATGATAATTTATTTACTAGATTGATCTTTGTGAAGGCTCTCTCTGGATATGGAAATATATGACATTCTTTTTACTTGATTGATTCTTGTGCAGTTCTATTTGGATATGCAGTTTGTGATTCATTTTTCATCCCAAGGCCGTTATTTATCTCGTCATTTGCATCAAGTTATTAAAGACATCATATCTAGAGCTATGGCTGCCTTTGCTGCAACTGGAATGGATCCTAACAGGTGAGCTATTATTTGGCACTGTGTGAAAAAGTATCACAAAACTGCTTCATGTATGTATGGAAGTTGTTTAACAGGGAATTTTTTGCTGCGTGCCTTTTGTCAGACTTGTCATTACCATTTCATTATTCCATCATTTCATTGTGTTAAGTAGTACTGGACAAAAGATACTCTCAGCACACGCGCGCACACAAAAAATAAAAATAAAAAAAAATGAAAGAAAGAGCGAAAGAAAAAAAAAAAGTCGACTGGTGAGAACTTGTTCAGTTAAGCTCTTCTATTTTCCAACTGTAATTGGTCAATTGAGTTTATTAAAAAAGTGGATAAATTGAGTTCATTAAAAAAGTGGATACTATCATTTTGTGACATCAAATGTGGAAAACTGTTTTAAAAAAAATGGAAAGCTTGAACATGATTTTCTCAGTACAGATAGTATATATCATATATCTATAAATATATAGTGTCAAATGAGTTGCACAATGGTTGGCTCGTGAGGGTGGGTTTAATATCCATGATGTTGGGCATGTATGTTCGTATACACTGTAGATGGGTGGGACTGTGGGAGTTAAAAGTCATTAGTAGGGAACTAATTCTTTTGGTGACAATTCTGTTAATTAGGATAAAGAACTGCTGCGATTTGACTTTCTGTTTTGGAATTGATCTTATTGGGTTCAATACTGCTGCATCTTTTCTGGCATATGCGGCTTCTTTTATTATTTAAAACAGTGCATATGCACCATCCTTTTGTCTTCTTATCTTTTCTGATTATAACGTTTGGCTATAATATTTGAAATTGACCATTTCTCATCATTGCATTCTTAGCTGTTGCATGTCGCCCTTCATATTCTTCTTGTGCAAATTTTCTATCATATGCTGGGGCACTTTTTTTTCCCTCCCATCCCATGTTACTACAACCATGAGTAGTCTAATAAACATTCTGCTAAAAATCAGTTATTTTTTGTAACACACTCTGATGTTTACAAAGCAATTCAAGAATTATTGGGGCCAAGTTTCTTTCATCATGGAAAGAGTCTGAAGCATAGTTTGATAGTGCTTATTGTCGCAATAACTAGATTGTGGGTTTGAGTTAAATTATTAATGAAAGAAAAAGTCTTTTTTTCGTCGTCATTATTGAAGCCTTACTCAATCTGCCAAGTTCCATTCATGCGTCAATTTTCTTTCTTTTTTTTTTTTGTGAAAAACTGGTATCTTCTTGTTGCACTGCATCAAACATTCTGAGATGTAATTACACATATTTCATTCTCATAAATTTTTCAGATTCATCAAACTGTGCTGGATGGAGAGACACCCAATTGCGTTTTGGATCTATAATAGATGTCTTTTGGATGGATGTGTTATTTTCTATATTTTCATTCTAGCAGCAGATTCTAATTAAATGAAATTGAGGACTATCTTAATCTTTGATTTTCCACATAATTGCTGAAAATCTAGTTGAGGACTATCTTAATCTTTGATTTTCCATATAGTTGCTGAAAATCTAACTTGTTGGCAGTGCGTTGCCGGAAGATGACTGGTTTGCTGATGTCTCTGTTGAAGCCATAAATAGAATGAATGGAAAAGGTAAATTGATCAATGGTGATCGAGATCTCAGCAGCCCAACTGCTTCCATCTCTGCTCAATCTGTATCATCAGTCAGGTCACATGGAAGTTCCTAGTGCCACCCAATTGCTTGCTATCTGCCAATTGGGAGTCCAATGAAAATCACGGGTGCAACTTCGCAATAAACCATATAGTCATTTCTCTGCCCCTGCAGGTTATAGTGCCTGTCATATTCTTGTATACTCAAGAGTAAGAATTTCTTCGATTTTTTTTTCCATGTTCCTGGAGGACAGCATTTCTGTAGGTGGAGGGCATAGATATTCTTTCCATCCATTCTCTGGCCTTTTTTGTTGTTTTTTTTTGTCTTATTTTTTTAAGTTTGTAAATGCTGATCATGCCAGCTTGTACCATTCTTGCACTGCTTTGGAATATAGAGGCCGGTTGTTTCTTTTGGCATGTGTCCTGTGCTGCAGTTATTTAAATCAATTTTGCCTGTTCCTGCAATTCTATGAGAAGAATGGGAATCTAACTACTTTTCCACGTTTTCTCATCCCTTCCCCCCTGCCATCATTGAACTCTACCTGGTATATTTAAGGGAATTTGCCCATTTAGGGCATAAAAGAGTTAAATTTTCTCAAAATGGTGTTGACCAAAATTTAATATCAAATGTGGGTATTTCTCATGTTTTATTAATTTTTTTTTTCAAATATACCTTTCTGTGCGATATTGCACAGTGGGTGATATTGCACATATTACATTGCCCTTCTGCCTCTCCTAAGTTTTTTTCGTTGTGCTTTTCAAGTTTCTTCATCATTTACTCCATTGTGCTCTTCAAGTTTTTTTTATTATTTATAAAGGTTTTCAGGAAAGATTTTAATTTTGTATTTTCTCAAAAGAATTTAAAGGTTTTTCTCCAACAACTATTTTGTACCTTTTTTTTTTTTCATCCAGTAATGAGATTACGAAATCATGAATTGCATATTTGTAAGATCTTTTTCTTTTCTTGCATGGCTTGCAAGTATTTAATCTCCTAAGTTCACTCTATTTGTACGGCTTAGCTGTATTTTAACCTACGGCTAAGCCATGAGTTAAAATGTGCTTAAATTCGACCGCATTTATGGCTTAACCGTATGCTAGTCTATGGATTAGCCACATGAAGCCTACGACTAATCTACGGCTTCGCCGTGGGACTTAAGTTGTACCTAAATTAACTTGCATTTACGGTTCCGCCGAATGCTATTCTACAACTTAGCCGTATGAATCTTACGGCTGAGGCACGGTCGATCAACAGCTTAGCCGTGGGGCTAAGCGTGCGGATTTATGGCTCAGCCGTATAATAGGCTACGGCTTAGCCGTTTTCGACTCTTTAACTGTTGTGCGATATCACACAGTGGGCGATATCGCACACTGGGCAATATCGTACAAACGGTTAAACCGTAGAACAGCACCTATGGCTCTGCCGTAAATGCCGGTAAATTTATGGATGGCTAAGCTGTAAGAAATTTTACTAGTTTAAGACGGTGAAAGTAGATGCAGGAGCAACCTTTGCTTAAAGGTTAAAGAGGAAGGTTAAAGAGATATCTTCTGTCTAACCTAAGTCCTGTCCTTAAACCCAGAAACCAAAACCAAGTCCTCCGTTGCAATGATGAATGGCAACAGCTTTACAATGGCGTCTACAGTATGTACCGACGAAATGCTTATCCGGCGATGGTGCACGCAAATAGTGAATGAGAAGCAGCGGCAGCAGCCGAGAACTCGGAATGTTATTCTTCTCTTCCTTTTGCAGCTGACGTCTGTCCTGTCTTTCACTGTTGAAAGTTTTTTTTTCTATATAGGTAAAATGATGAAAGGTTAAAAGTAAGGGTTTTAACTCACAAGGGCAAAGCTAGAATAAATAAAGGGGTTACCCTGTACGATATTCATATATGGGATATTTTTTGGGTCAACAATGTTTTGAAGAATACCAGGTCTTTTTTACCCGGTATGAGCAAATTCCCTATATTTAATGTCGATGGATATGGCTAGTTTCAGTTACATTGTCATTAGCTAGTTTCAGTTACATTGTCATTATTGAAAATAAAAAAAGTTTGGCTTCTGTTCTAAATGAACGTGGAACTACTCCATTAGCAGTGGGAACATCCAACAAGTTTTTTCTCCCGTCAATTTCCCCTTTAGATAACATATTTGTTTACCTCAATTGTAGGTCTGAGAGTGTCAGAGCTGTACTTGAAGATCGGAACTTATTAATCTCATTTCCAATGAAAGAAACACACGACAGCTTCTAATCCTAATTTGCTGCCCAGCCTAACAAATTATGGAACCCCACTTTATGGAAGTGCGCCTATCAATACATTAAAGGCCAGAGTATGACATGATCTATTTGAATTGTTTGAACACTTGTTGCACCATCTACATTAAATTTAAGAATGCCACAAGAACACTAATTTGTAGCAGGGACTAACTTGTTGCAACCTTTTTGCTTTGAAGGATAAGAAGTTTGAAAATTAGTTCCCTTGAAATTTGTTCTTTATGGATGAGCATCCGGCCAGTATTAATTCTCCCGAGCTTGACAGCCTCTTCAGTCAGGTGTCCTTTCGCTCAAAGATAATGCTATATCTTTCTTTACTTTTTTGTCTTATGGTCCACTTTAACAAAGCTGGAGGGTAACCTTCCACTTCAATTTTCACTTACATGACCTGTTTGTGCAAAACATGATTGTAAGTGATAATTTTTCCTGGCCCAAGACCGTTTTACCTATCTAAAATGTTTTTATATTTTAAAGTCATATCCCCCCCTCCCCTCTCTCAGGCGCGTGCACACACACATCCAATATATATATATGGGAGAATACATACACATGCTAAAATGATTAAGAATCTTAAAGAATTCTGGTGCAACCTCTGTATCAACTATCAACCTCTGGTTTTGCAGTATGATTGAGAACCATTCCTCTGATTATAGACGGGATCCACTTAATTAGTTTCTATTGCTATCTCAAGCTCTAGGATAGTATTGGTGGTGGGATGCATACCTCCTTATTCCCTCCTTATCAACCATAATCTTCAAACTTTCTCGAGTCAACTTGACTGAGTTTGCTTCAGGTGTCAACTGAGTTTGATTGAGATTTTTGAATCCACAAAAAAATTACAAAACATATCATTAGAAGTTGTTTGCAGTTTCAGTGATGAGTGAACAAAAGGCTGAGTAGAAAGTATTTTCCATTGAGCCTTAAATTCGGCAAGCCTTTGATGACAAGGGGGGCAACAATAATTATTCCCAACTTATATATCTTAAGAAACCCGTTTCTAATCCCCAAAAAAAGTGTAAGAGGAAAGGGACCCATGAATTGCATTTGCGCTTGACAAGACCTGTTTGCATGTGGACAGCCATTTATTGTAATGAGCTTCATTACTCAGAGAAAATAACGATCAGAGCATTAGTTTAAAAATTCAACAATTTTGTTCCACCAAGGAGGGGTAAATGTGTTCATCATCCCCAGTGGTAATGGGCATCATTTATTACTTCTGCTCAGAGTTTGAATCTCAGGTATGCCACCTCTTTTCATTCCTATTTACATGGGTCTGCCTGTGGGCATTGTTCTTATCTATTCTATTCAACACATACAAGAGCCTCAGAAACATTGGGTTCTGTAAAAGCTAGCATTACAAAAGCTCAACAGTACATATATAATGATAGAAGTATCCAACCCCCTAATGGAGAAAGTACGCATACACGCCGTCAGGAGGGGGTCTTTGGATAATTAAATGTGGTATCTATTCGGTCATCAAGCCCAAGTAGAAGATCCAGAGAAATGGGTCCTCTGTAAGGGACAGAAGATGAAGACAATATTAAAATGCGGAAGAAGGCCCTTTGAAGACGAGGAATTTGAGGGACTCAAGGCAGAAATAGATGAAAGTTCCTTGAGAATGTGTGAAGAAGCAGCCGAAATCAGAGCCCACAACGCATTGCCACCCACACCCATATAGCTTGTCGAATTCCTGCTCTCAGAGAAGCCAATGATGAGCACAAATATGAGAAGAGAGAGAGAGGTTGTGTGTCATGTGTCATTTGGGTATCAACAGAAACAAAAGGAGATATCAAACCTTTTTAATGTGGGCAGCGATGCATTTGCAGTCGTAGACATCATAAAGATCGAGAGCTTGAGAGGCAGAGCTCATGGCCTGGACCTGCATTCTCCATGGCATGTCCGTTTCTTCAATTACTGCCTTCCCTTCCAGCATCTCTCTCTCTCTCTCTCTCTCTCTCTCTCTCTCTTCTCTCTCTTTCACTTTCAAGTTTCAACTTTCAAGTCTATCCACATAAATTGGATTTAATGTGAATGCGTACGAACGAAAGTTTCCTACCAGACCAGCACAGATTCCTACGTCTTTGTTTTTCCTTCTCCAGGTGTTTTTCCACTTCCACGCAGGATCCACGTATTTCTTTATCAAGCATGCCAGACCAGACCAGACCAGACCAGCCCCTATTTCAAGTGCCAGAGTATGGATTTGGGATTGGCACATTTAAAAAAACAAAGTACATAAAGATTTGAATAGCTTCAAAAAATATAAAAAGCTTTCTGCATTTCTTTCAATTGAATCAGCTCCATAAATAAACTTTGAGAAATGACAAAAATACCCTCCTCGTGCGACATATTTTTGCCTTTCCTTGGCCTCTTTTCTTCCCAAAAGCGTCTGCTTTGATTTTGATTACCAAAGCTAGTTTTTTAAGAAATCTAGAATCTCCTTTTTTTAATCATCCATGTATAAAGGTAGTTGAAGTTGGCTTTATTACGTCATTTGGGTTGGACTTGATTATTTTTTAAAATAATTTAATAAAGGAAAATCTTGAAATATTACATAAAGGTATTTTTGTCATTCCTAATGCTTTTTTTTCGAAGAGGACTTCATTCAAAGAATTGTAGAAATATTTTATACTTTTTTTGAGATATTGAGAATTTGATGTACTTTTTTGAAAATGAGTCAAAAATTTAATATCTGCTTAAATTACTTCCTTCTTTAAATCTAATCTAATCATTTAATAAGCATTCCTTTTTTGCAAATTATGATAAGATTTTACTCCTAGAATGATCGTGCCCCTCTTGATCACAGGCCATGAAAGAGGAGGGTATTTACTATGAACAATTTACATTTTATTTAAAATCGCATCCCTGGCTCAAAATAGAATGGAATAAAGAAATAGAATTTATGTAGCCGACTTCAACATGGCTGGGGATAAGATTTTGATGATGATGATGATGATGATTAAAAATCGCACCTCGATTGAGGAGCCTCACAAATTTCTCATTAGTTCGAGCATTAGTGGATCCGCATTTGGATATTATGGCTTCAATATTTGTTGCCCACTTAAGTGCCCACAGAACCCAACCATACAAATGGTGGATGCAGAGTTGGGTGGGCTGGCTTAACCCGTTGAATTAGGAATACGAATTTTGGGGACCCATCCATCCAGTCATGGGTCCACTGATACAACTGTTTTTCTTTTCCTTTTTAAGCATTTCCCTGGCCAAATAGTACAAGCGACTCGACCAATTTTCATGTTGGGCCGTCTAGATAAATCTTATAAATGATCCATGGTTAAAAAAACTCAGAACACTAGCTCCATATAAGGGTGTGGATAGGGATAGTTTTTGGTTAGTACGTGATTTTTGAAGTTTTGCTCTTTCTATGTTTTTTCTTTTTTATTGAGGTTTGATATAAGACTTTGTACCTTTTTCTCATATGTTGCTTTCCTTTGTATTGCTCCTTTCTTTCTTAATGTAAGTTTTGTTACTGATATAAAAAAACAACAAAGACAACCATTTGAACTAACTAGGGAGGTATGGATGAGTACCAGTTCGAATCATTGGACTCGGTATCCAATATATGATACCAGAAATCAGAGTTCAGACTAGTTTAAACATTTTGTAGTGTTATTATTTTTATTTTTATTATTGTGTAAGCAGTTTGAACATATTATCATCATCCTAAGATGTATGAAAAGGAGAAGTGGTTCATTGGGTGGTTAGGAAGGGGCTCTGGAGAAAATGACAAAGGATACAGTAGACATGAAAAGGTGGTTGAGTTGGAAGCATGAGTCACGCCACTGAAAGGGAGGTGTCCCAAGGAATAGCTTTGGCACATTGTGATTGTGATGATGATAGCGCTTTAAAGGAAATAAGGCTCTTAAGAAAACCATTACAATGGGTCCATGTGTGGAAGCCACACATTGATGGTGGTTTTCTTTCCTCTACAATCCGAGGGTAATAAAGAGTACTACACTGTGCTGCCTCCACACATGGACCATTCCACATCCGATCAGGTCATAAGCACTGAATACCACATTAGATGTAGAGTACTTCTCTAAGGCCTGGCTTTATTTCCAACACTATAATGCTTGGCTCAGAGGAGAGTCTAGGGAGCGTGACAACATGTAAGTGTGCCTGTGCGCCGCACTATGGCATGGTGCATTTGTTTCTTGTTGGGCCCCTGCCCTTGTTTTTAATTGATTAATTATTGTTAATATGAGTTATTTTGTAATTAGTCTCTTAATTCCAGGAGTGTTTCTATCCAAAGAGGCAGAGCTGCAAGAGACCTTTGTCGAACAGGACCCCGCAACTCTGGTAATGTGCAAGCAGTAGATTCCAAATGGTTGCAGGGGTTTTCTGGGCCTGAAAGAGTTCACTCCCTGCTTTCTCCCCTTCTATTTTCAGGAAAGTATTTCGACGTTCAAGATTACCAGGCAATTCAAGGGTATGATTATCTTGGGGTAAATGTTCACAGAAGCCAAACCATCCTCAGTGTTGGAACAACAGGACTAATACTAGCAGACTATTCTGAGCCATGTTACCTGGCCCCTGTTCATTCCATGGCCACTGAATGTTTTATTCACATCACCCAAAAATTGTAAAATTTTTTTTTATGGCCCATCACTTGGGTTTCATTATTAGATGGGCAGAAGGAACATACAATGCACCATCCACCCACCATGCAATACCTATCTTTTCAGAACACATGCAGATGTCTAATGGTGGCACATATCCTCTTGGACAGGATCAGCACACCTTACCAGAAAAGATCTATTAGCTAGGAAATACCATATCATAAAAAACTCATTATTCCTGAACTACAAATCCAATAATCACAAACAAGCTCAAACGTAGATTACAGTTTCTAATAATCACACTACAATACATGCTCAAAAAGAGAAATTCTAAGCATCAGTTTCAAGCCCTAATAGTGGGGCAACACATGAGCAAAACATGACATATTACAAGAGCCTGATACAGTGCTCAGAATCAGAGGTGGGGGAAAGGAGCAGAATTGATGGCTAGAATGCCTAGAAAAACATCCGAATCTTGGGGCTTGAACATACCCGCCATTATTCACATCTGGTTTTGATGACATGGAAAAAAAAGTCCTGTGAAACAGCAAGCCCACATCAGCTGGTGGCATCTCTACAGTAAAACTCATCCAAGATCTTTGCTGGAATGAGATGGAGAAGCTCACAAGGGAAGATACGTAGAAGCGTCCATGCTAGATCAAGTGACTGGAAGATGTTACGGGTGTCATAAGCTCCCTGGCTAACAAACTTCGTCTCAAACTTGTCAAGGAACTCAAGGTAGAGCTGTAGTTCCAAGGGTGTAAACAACCACTGGTTAGTAAAGCTATTAGATGAATACACGTATGCAATGGAAAATTAAATGGTGAGTGCACAGTATAGTTGTAGTATGTGGGTCAGTTCACCAAACCAAATTACTCATCAAAACCCAGAGACCTTCACCCAGAACTCATCTTTTAAGTGCATTGGAACCACGAGAAATGAAGCTCTAAAGAAGATCCATCCAAGTCATACAGTGCCCAAATTATCAATTAACCAAACCTTAATTTATGTTATGTAGTTGATAAAATACAGTATGGAAGTGGCTAAGGATATGCAAAGCCTCCCGCCTGAGGGGCAAGAGCACAGGTTCGAGCCCTTGTGGGTGAAGGAAGTCATCAACCATGTATACTCTCTTAGTCTAGGTTTTGGCCATTAGGACAATCTCTGCCATTAAGGAAGCTACAAAAAATAAAAGGAAAATGAAAATGGTAAACAAAGGCTTCCGATGAGCAAGGAACGTTTTTAGTAGAACACTCATGAATGAGATATTCGTAAACAATTCTACTACTATTTCAGATTTCTTCATCTGCTTGTTGAGTGCATCAGCAACCTTATTTCCAGCCTTACATCACAACACAAAAGCGAATTGTTGAAGAAAAAGACTCCTAATTAGCATGCCCATGGTTAAGCTTACCTTGCCTATTGGTATGCTTTGGCGCTTCATGGTCAGAGAATAAGATGAGGTGCCTTGAATTTGATCAGTGGCCACTATCTGAGAGTAAGAAAGATATTCTGGAACTCCACATCATATGGACACTATTGCCACCTTGCATTATTCAGCTTCCGACTTACACAACTAGCTTGGGATAGCATCCATGCCAACTTGACAACTTTTGCTCACCAAATGAAACCTTGATTTTGATTCATTTGTTCACAATTAATGGAATTTCTTCACTGAATGAGATCAACCAACTGATATTTTAGATGAATTGGTGCAGAATCATGGAAACTTCACAAGCCATGAACCTTCTTTGGTGTTGTCCATTGGAACATTGCTTTTACCTCGTGGTATCTTTATAATTGCCAAGAAGTACAACTTTTGCCATGAAGCTGCACTCTCTCAAAATTTACGTATAGGTGTACTTTAAAAGTCTTCCAAATCCATCACAAACAGTAAAAACTAAGATGATCTTCCACATAAGCACCATATATAAGAACATCATCAAAGTAAACCACCACGAAATTCCTAAATTCCAGTAAAATTCATAAAGACCTAGTTCATCAATTGCATAAAAATACTAGGGAGCGTTTGGGACTCCCAACAAGCATGACTGTCATGCAGCCCTTCACCCAATTTGGAATTCTGAACCCATTCTGCCCACCCCACCCCCCCACAAATAAATAAATGAATAATAAACCTCAGGTTAGAGATGTGGCAAAATTTGACTGGCCCAGTCGGTCATGGGTGAGACACACAGAAAAGCAGGCCTGCTTAGGGTTGACCTGCACAACCAATTTTGACCCGTATTCTCTTAAAATTAAACTCCTCATTCTCCAACAACACCCAAAACCTAACCCACTCAAAGTTCCTTGAAATCCTCATTTTCTTCTTGCATCATGCCAAGGCTTTCTATGAAGGATCAAAACCCTAGAGATCTAGATGTGACAATGCTCTCCTAAGGATCGAAATCCTAGAGAACTGGTGACAATGCTCACCTCATCCTTGATACCCCCCCCTCCATACTACCGTCCTCCAATGAACAAGACATCTGCCTCTCCCTCTCCGTCCTACCTACAAGTAGCAAAAGCTCTGTTCTTTTTCTTCTCTCTCTAGTCTAAGGTAGCCCAATGCAGCCATGCACACTTTTACCTCCTTGGCATTAAGGGCCTGTTTGTTTGTGGGGTAGAGTAAAGTAGAGTACAATAAACCCAAAATCACGAAAGAATAATTTATGATTGGTTTATGATGACTTTTTGTTTTTAGTTGCTTAATAGAGAATCTTTTTGACTTCTGTATAAAAAGTAGAGAGTTTTTTTGTAATTTTGGTGATGACTTTTTGACTTTTTTTGAAAAAATGAGGAAAATTTGAATTTTAAAGAAAAAGAAGGGGGGAAATTTGAATTTCAAATATTTTATTTTACTCTACTCCACTCTACCTCACAAACAAACAGGCCCTAAAACCTTTCGAATAAGGTCTAAACTTGGTCCATTAAAAGATATTACCCCCTCAACTTCTTTAGCAACTCACACCTTTTCTGTTTGACTAGGAAGTTGACCCTAGAAGCCCATGCAACCAATTTCATTTCTTGATCTTCAATCAAGGGCTTGTAGCTAATTGATGAAGCCTTTGGCATGCAAATGCCCATTGAACTCAAGGATTTCCAATTTATTTATGAAGTCAAGCTCCCCTGGTCACTAAACAATGTTGTGGCTTTAGCCCTCCAAATATCAGTTCATATGAGCAGTGTGATCATGGTAGGATTGTAATCTTCATCCAAAGCATCATCACCATCATGGTATCTAACGTATAACGTCAATTCAACCAATGAGTAAGATTTTGTATGGCACACCCCCAGATCCTCAACCGAACTGGATTAATCTCCAATGGATTGATCAAATCCAAGGAATGGATTCTAAAAACTAGAACACAGTCACGGTAGTGGAGAACACCATGTTGAAAAGGAGAAAGAGAAATTCTTGATTAATCGATAATAAGCATGTCCAACTACAATGGGGACTCAACTATATACAGAGTAGGATTGTTTCTTAGCAATCAAGACATTCTAAAAAGAAAATAAGAAATTATCTAATCCTAATCAAGTAAGAAATAAAACTAGGAATCAAATCTACTAATTTAGAAACTATATAAGGGATAGTGATCTTTGATCTTGGACATCAAGGCTTGTGGGCCCATGGTCTAGGCCAGATCTAGGCACAGCCTGCATCAGTCAAATTTTATGACGACTGCAACATGATCATCCATCAGAGCACTAGTAAAGTGAGCTCTCCTCATTGAAGGTCAGGGGCAATCCTTAAATTGAACCATAATCTAATTCCAAAGATATGAACCAAGTTCTGAGTTTCGTATGAGGTGTAAACGTGGGGTGCAGAAAGATGGTGACTTTTACAAGAGAAGACAAACCCAAGAAGCCAAGAATGCACACCACCAAATGTTCCTTTTACTTTGAGAAACAAAACCAGATACTGGAGGTGAGTTTTATAACTCTATCCTTAGGGTTAATGTAAGAAAACTCAAATTCTCCAAAGATTTCCATTGCACATTAAAAGATGATCTTGGCCCCTGATAGCCAATCAACATTAACCAGATTCTCCTCTCATTGGGTTGCTTTTTACTAGTGCTAGGTCATTGTCATTGGATTCAACAATGTACAGAGTAGAAACCAAGTCGGACCAGAACAATGAATCATTTGGCCAACCATACAAATTTATAACATTGTGCATATGCATGAGAGAGAGAGAGAGAGAGAGAGAGAGAGAGAGAGAGAGCTTCTTCTCCAACCACAGCTTTCATAGCTTGAACATCCTCCCCAATTGCATAATTCGCATATAGCTGGACATTAGAAAATAACAATATGGAACATTTTACTATCACTCTAACAATGATTACATTATGTACACAAGGACTAGATGTACACCTCCAACTGTCCTACCTGGTTAGAAACATCAGCATGATCACGGCGAGTCATTCCCTCACCAATAGCACTCTGCAATGGAAACACAAATTCTTAATGAAAACCCTTAGCATCATTTTTTAATAATTCATAACTCTACGTGTATGGCTTCAGTTCTAGAATTAGCTATACATAATACAATACCTTCATCAATCGTGAAAGAGATGGGAGGACATTGATTGGTGGATATATCTGTAAAAACAAAAGAAAGATCCTTCAACGATAAATCCTATGCATACAATTGTAAAATAGTATGTGAATCAAATCATAATTAGTTTTATAGAAACTTATGGAACCGAAGGGTATCAAACAAAGCAGTGCATGAAATTACTCTTGACTGTCGTCTTCCAAGATCTAATTCTAATAAAAATATTCAAGACCATATCCTTTATAAACTTCACCAGGTTTTACTACTGGTCCAAAGAAACGAGGGATGTGCTACGTAGGTTAACAGCCAGTATAAAGCTCTTGTAACAATCCAAACATGAATTCTGAGAAAACAACATTGTGTGTCGACCTATCCGAGGATTTGGCAAAGGATAGATCATAATGGAGTAACAAAATTCATGTAGCTAACCCCCAACATAGGATGATGATGACGACGACGATGAAGAGGACAACAATGATCATATGCTTTATAACTCTACCTGTCAATTGTGAAGCTGCCTATCTATATAAATTTGCCCCTCAGTAATGTAACCCGTAAGATCTGGAGTGGGATGTGTGATATCTGATCAATACAAGAAAGCCAGTTATGCAGTACACAGGAAATGTAAGAGGAAAAAAAGATCATGATTAAACCTATATATAAGCAGCAATTGTGAGGATGTAATAATTACCATCATTGGGCATAGTTAAAATTGGGGTCTACGTGATGGGTCCTTTTCGTCCTTCGAAACGTCCAGCACGTTCATATATTGTTGCAAGATCAGTATACAAATAACCTGGATACCCACATCGACCAGGCACCTCCTCTTGAGCAGCGGATACCTACAACCAAAGAAATGATTACAGATGCACCTAATGGAAACTTCTGTACAATTATTTCTTTTCAGAAGAATAGGAAAAACGAGGACAGTATAAAATGTCTGAGAATATACCTATATGGTAAACTACAGCGTGCAATAATAATAATAATAACGCTGCAACCTCAGCCCTAGACATATAATGTGCAAAGTCTAACAGATATTAAACATAAAATGCATATCAAATAAAAGATAATTACAGAACCATCATTTCCAAACTTCAAAACTGTTTGAAATTATTTGTGGGAGATACCTAAGACAACTAGTGTATACATAGAAATGGCCTGCAGTGGATTGAAGCTGACCAAAACTAACACGATTGGATAATGTCAACCATTTTCCAATCAGTGATAATGTTTACCAACAGTTTGCTTGGCCAATAGCGATTTTGGATGGCCCAGAAGTGATGACCATCATCACCAATCCCGTATCATGATCACCAGTGACCATAAGGGCAGGCTCATTCAACCCAAGAAAGTGTTTTTTTCTCACAGTTCAGCCAGCTTTACATAAACAAATATATAAATATGTATACAGGAATTATAAGGTGGTGTAGCATGATAAATTCAACCCCCCTACTGGCATAAACACCCCCCCCCCCCAACCCCCGCGCACCACCCCGCCCCCGCCCCCCCCCCCCCCAGTCATCTTCTTCCCCAACAATAAATAAATAAATAAATAACTCTCTTCCGGATTTTACTTATTGGATTGAGCATGCCAAAAATACAAAAGCAGTCACTTCAGCAAGCAACTACAAATTGTCAAACTTTTGAGCCCTTAAACCAAGAGATACAATGATCAGATGATCCTCCTTTTAATGCACTTCACAGTAGGGATGTCAATGGATATCCAATTACCTGGTCAATCCAAGGACCCAACTCAAAATCGAGGAATGAACCGTCTGGTTGTACACAATTGGTAATCAGTTCTGGATCCAGTTGCAGTTGAGTGTATATACTCAAATACTTGTTGTACCCAAGTGATATATAAAAAGCATGAAATATATACATTATGTAATAATAAAATATCGCATTAATATTTATTATTATGGTAATGGGCTGGACAAGTGCTTGTGGCATGTTGGAGCTAGGTGTTGCAAACGTAAGTTTGTCGGTTCAAGTCAAACTTTCAAACATATGCAATATATTTTAACACATTTATATTTTGACATTTGAGTCAGGTTCAAAGAAAGGTCCCAGGCCCATCAGAGTCACTGAATACAACCAAATAAAAATAATCCAAAGAAGATAATGCAGCCAAACACAATTCGAATTGTTTCCTCACAAAGTGCATCAGCATATGAGCTCATATCTGTCAATATGACTATGACATGCTTCCCACATTCATAAGCTAAATATTCTGCAGTTGTAAGTGCAATGCGAGGAGTGATAATGCACTCAATAGTGGGATCATTGGCCTATGCAAAAAACATAGCATAGAAGTATCAATACCAGAACCATGTCAACCACACTAACACACTGTCATTTTCCAAGTTTCATGGTTATCATATACAGCAATATCAAGCATTGGTCAGTTAACTTTAACCAAGATACCAGATTTAGGAAGAGGGTCACTCTCTCCATTGAACCATTCTCTTCAAAATCACATTTGAAAAACGGTGCAGTCTCCATGTTTACCCCCATGGCTGCAAATACAATGGCAAAATTGCCCCCTTCTTCAGCCTATCAAAATCATGAGAAAAGAGACATGTTGGTAATAATTTCAATTCAACTTTACTAAAGGATTGAATCCAAAGAAAAAGAACAAACTACACTGTTAAGTATTAAGAAAAATCCCAGAAATATCTGCATCTTCTGTGTTATCAAATGGGCTTCAGTTCTAATAACTTAAGAAGGAAGGCATCATAGATTTAATAAGGAATCAGAAAGCATCAATTGCAGAGAAAAGAAAGGAAGAAATATGACATCCATCATGGGTACAAGCCATCATGGAGTTCTTGAAATTAACTTTAATAGTTCTTCAAGAAGAAATTCAGGATAATGTTGTATCAGCAGTGTAGTAAGAGATGATAGTTAGATAACACCTGTCTCGTGATTGATGGTAACACTTGTCTCGTGAGGTAAGGCAATGCTGATAGAAGTATGATTTAGAAATTGGACTAGGGAAGCAACTTGATCTCCCTTAAGTCCAGTCAACTCAACCAAGTTGCACCACCCTAGAGCCAAAAAACTTCCAAAAATATGATTATAATCTTAAAAAATGAAAAATAATGTCATATAAACATAGAATTTTAAGACTCATCATGTTTTAGTAAGAATGAATTTAAGTTTAAATAGATTTTGTCATTTGTTTTTCACTTAATCTGACAAATAAGAGTGCATTTAATTCTCAAATGCTTAGATCTCCCACAAAATGCAGTTTCAATCTTCTAACATCAGAGTAAAAGACCACTAGAAGCCTCCAAAAAGCTTCTTCCAACAGGAAAATAAGGAGATGTTATAGGGCCTTTTCTATAGGAATCAGTTAAAAAGCATCCTTTTGGGGAGGGGAAGACAGACTCAGCAAATCTTTAAAACTATGCATAAAAATCAAGGTGTTGAGGGAAGGGTTGAGGATTTGTTGGAGTTTGTACATTGGAAAGTCAATTGGTCAAGGGATACTTAGAAACATCATCATTGGTCCAATTTAAAATTGGTGCCCTGGAAATGGATTTCATCTTAATTAACTCTGCTCCGTATTCACAAGGGAAAACATTTTTCGCCAATGTGAGAGAAGGTGTAAATATCTTGTATACCTTCCATATATATTTACAAATATCTTGTTAATCATTAAAGAAATCCTCCGAAAAAGATAACAAACCTCCATGGGAGTCAGTTTCATCTGTCATGGCATCAACTCTAGAAAGATAAGATCCAAGAAAAAGGTTACCAGGCTTATCTCATAAAATCATTTCATGACTTCTACAAATCAACCCATAATTAACTATTGCATATTCCAAGCAATAATGCCTGAAGAAATTTTTTGGCGGGGAAGGGCCATCCCAAATAGTGCAACCCAGACCACACCACGCCGCCGCCCCCCCACACAACACCACCATTGGGCCAAAAAAAAAAAAAGGCCCTATTAAGCTTAATTTCAATGGGAGTGCTATTGATAATAAGCGACCAGCTCGTATAGGAGGCCCATTCGAGATAGTGTGGAATCTATCATTCTCTCATTCTTGGGCCCTGTTGGCTATTGTTCCATAAGGCAGAAATGGAAGCAATGAGGATGGGACTCTGTGAAGTTCATGGTAATCTTCAATACATTTTTGCGGAAGGATATTCATTATGTATTATCAGGTGGGCTTCCTAGGTTTATAGAGCTCCTTAAGATACTGTAGATGTGGCAGAGGTGGTGATTGATTTAGCTAACAATTTGAAGCCACCTTGTGCATGTGACAATGAGTGCTGATTCGATGGTAGACCTTTTGGCTACAGGGTTCTTGTCAAAGTTTATGGATTGCTCTAAATGGCTTTCTGCTTCGTTTTTTTGGCAATGGTTTTTCTGGTAGCCATCTAATTCTTTTAAATTATAACGATGCGCTGCTTGTAACAAAATTCAGTTACCATTCTAAAGAAGAAGAATAAGAAAAGTTTTGGAATTATTCTTATGCCCCCCTTTATTTTCCTTCTTGCTATAAGGGAAATTCTACCACTGATGCATCACCCTTTATTTGATTCTTATTGAATCAAAATTTTTTATTTTGATCTGTAACACAATTACATTAAGATGAAAAGATAATAGGACCCAGCTTAATTAAAAGACACCTAACATGGGTGCACTAGTGTCCAGTATAAGAGATATATCCCGGACACCAAACAAAAATACACAACAAGAGCACTTTAAGTCTTAAACCAGATAAACAATTGACCCCTCGCTTAGCTAGAGAATCCACCATTCCGTTAGTGGACCTGCTAACATGCTGAAAAGAAACCCGAGACAAAGACGCATGATGAACATAAAAAACAGTCAAATGAGTTGGAATGAAAATAAAAGATACTGTGGGGATGTTTGTCATTTTTACTATGGTTTATATGGGTAAATGGCATTGATCTGTCAATGATAAATATATGGAAGACGCCATCAATTTTCCCACCAGCGAAGGTAAACAGTTTCTCATCCTCTCCCCTGTGGAAATAAATCCCACCACATGGGAAAATTTGATGGCCTTCACTGTTGGCCATACTCCCTTGACCAATATCTTCTACTGTTCACCTCTTTGCGAGCCCTCCACTTTCCTCTGTAAGTGATATGAAAATGTCAAACTTCACCTTTAAGATCACAAACAAAAATTAAAGACTTAAATTACTACCATTGCACATCTTATTATCATATAGGTATTCCAGCAAGGCATTTATGCCAGTAAATAAAGTCGGGATTAGTTGCTAAAACACTCAGGATAGGTTTTGGGTAGAATGGCAGAAATTGGAAATGAAACTGATGTTTTTTTTTTTTTGGGTGTGTGTGTGTGGGTTGGGGTGGGGTGGGAGGAGGGAAGGGGTGGGTTGGTTGGGTGCATCCAACTAATGTTATTTTCACCTGCTTTGCACGCCAAACTTAGTGCCTACTAAACAGAGCACTCTCAACTAGCATCTGGCCAAATTCGGCTTGGAGGCACAACGAAAAGCATGCACCTCGGACACATTACACCAAGTACAATTGTCTACGATGCTAAAAACTTGCTAAGGAAATCAATGTTGACTATACACCTCTCATGAGATTTCCAGTCTTTTCCAGTCGCTTTACAAGGCCAGCCTGACGACAAATCTGAGCAGCTATCTCATTATGAGGAAGACTGGCAGCACAGAAGAGAGGAATCTTCTGGCCATGAGCGATCGAGTTCATGACATCAATTGTAGATATCCCTGTCTGAATCATCTCTTCAGGATATGTTCTCTCACTAGGATTGATAGAACCTGCGTCAAATTCATTCAACTTTACAAAAGCAGAGGGACCATATATGACAAGGTTTAAAGAGTGAATACTAATTGAACAAATCCGCACATCTGATGTTACCCACCTGAAATATCCAAGTAAGCCTCAGGCAAAATAGGTGGCCCATTACCAATAGGCTTCCCTGATCCATTGGAAATACGCCCTAGCATATCCATTGAGACAGGAGTCTTCAAAACCTGCAAATCAAAGATAAGCTAAGAAAGAAAGTTAAACAGAGATGCAGTTAAAGAGAAACGCTGTCCTTTTTCGATATCCCTAGAGGCTAGAAAGACAAGGAGGATGGATAATTGAGATTAGCCATAAAGGCTTCACAGTATGGAAGCTATAAAATCCAAGATTGACCATAATTAAGAAAAATATTGGGTTTATTGTAAAAATACAAACTAAAGAAAACAACAGAATTATTTATAGTTATTAGTTACTACTATGTTGGCCTCACACAAAACAGAACTCAGTGGCTACTAATTCTTTGTCTTTTCATCTATGATTGGTAACATGACTCTAACCATGTGATTTTGAGAACAAACACTATCTAACTATCCAACAAGCTCTTGTCTAACTCTAATGGCAACTTGTTCATCACACAGAAGGAGCATCTACCCCAATCTAGGTCATCCAAGTTGCAGACACAATTGTAGAATTATTAGAGCCTAAAAACCCCAGTTGTTACAAAAATCGAATCCATGGACAGTAACTGGACACTAAAAAAAAAAAAAAAACCCTCAGCAGCCCAAATTCAGTGAGTAGAAGTTAGTGATGCCCAATCCATGGACCTTATAACCTACACTCTGTCCTGTGATTTGTACAATCTGGATAAGCGTAAATATAAGCCATAAATGCAGGAAACAAGTTGCTACTTGCTACACATTCTTAATTTGTGCAAAACTAGCAATAGAAGTCTAACCTGTGTTTCACCATGGCATGGCCATATAATAGATAATTGAGAAAAAAATATCTGCCCATAAGGTTGATCAACATTTGGCAAGAATAATTTTATCAGATAAAGGGTACTTCCATCATTCTATTGAGTGAACCTGCAAGGTCTCCCACAACTCATTTAGGGATCACAATAGGTCAGGTTAAAACAGGCGACCTGCCCCAACACGCTCCTATCAGGGGCCATTTTGGTCGCTGTTCTATCAGGTTCTTACATGCTTTGTATATATTTTAAAAGTATTTTCTGCAACCCTACAATGGTAGAAGTAGAACTGGCAGCAGGTACTTTAGCTGAACATAAGGTTACAAGTTTAAGCCACACACTCAACAATGGAATGGTTTTTTTCTTTTAACATAAAAAATCGAGAATATCAAACCCAACCTCACCCATACCTCTCACAGGTCAGGTTTGGTGGAAAAAAAAAATAAAATCAGGGACCTCATTCAAAAGGCTGCCTCGTAGAATGACTTCACCATATGTTAGCTTTGACACCACTAAGAAGTATTGATGCAGTCTGGACCGCTTAAGTTGCACTCCATGCTTCAACCACACATGGATATGTATCGGATTATCACCTAGGGGTTTCTCAGAGTCACGCCTAGGGGTCAATGGAACCACACCACCAAAGAAGGAATCTTAAGCCAAAATAAATAAGGAAAAAATCATCCAGATTATTGCATAGTATTAGTCAAGCATTACATATCTATTCACTCGGTTCTTGCCACTTGGATTAGGATTTTTAAGTGCTACAATACATATCCAGCCAACATTCATTGGACTCTATTTCTAAAAAATAAACAAAAAAAAATGACAGACTAATTCTCTTGTAAATAGGAAACCAACTTGCTATTAGAAGACTACCTAACATGATTAGGAAACTAAATAGCAAATGAACCTTCGCAAACTTAACTTGGGACTCTTAAAATCCTTAAAATAAAAAATTTCCAACAAATAGGAATTATTTCACAATAGAAAATGGATGCTAAATAAGAAATTTCAAACTGAGGCTTTGAGCAAAAATAAGCACATGAACTCTAATTGTTTATTTGAAATTCACTGGTCAAATTTGGGAACCCAATAGGGATCTTCAAGATCAGCATCAAACATCAGTTATGACACCAGGCTCACCCATTACAAGCATTCACAAATCACAAGTCATAGTTAGAATGTCTAAGGTCCTCCTCAAGCATTCAACCATCATGTTTTAACAAGGCTACCACCTATCTTACCAACAAAATAAAAAAAGAGCACATGAAGTAACGTTTAGGAAATGAAATTGGAAAGGAATGTTTAAAACACACCCTAGTCCCAACAAGCAAGCACAAAATGTATTCATTCATGCCTGCCAGTGAAAGTTTGTGATTCCCATAATTTCTTCATTACAGACCTCAATTAAAGAAAGGGTATTTACATAAAATACACACCATATGATTCTGAGAGTTACAAAAGTACTGTTCTGCTTATTTATTGATTATGAATGCTTCATTGACATCAGTCATCTTGAATAAAAAATAAAAAAATAATTAAACAAAAAGTGGTTATGGAAGCAAGCATCTTTCCTTCTATTTGATACTTTCCCCCAATGGTGGGTTCACCCACCCAAGTGATGGAATCATTGCGAGCGCTCCCAAATAATGAAGAATAACAATGGGGCCCTCCACTACAATGAAATCAAAGTGAGTCCACCCACCTAAAGATGAAATCAGAGGTCCAACATCCTTGTGATGGAAACATGATGGAGCCGACCCACCTAAAGATAGAATCATAGAGGCGCTACATCCTTGTGATGCAACCACAATAGAGCTGACCCACCTAATGATAAAATCCCCAAATGCCAATTTAATGATGAAAAATATGGTGGCTGGGACAGATGATGGAGTCATGGAAGATCCCACCACCTAGTAAATTAATTGCTATGGCAAGAAATGATGCAATCACAGGAGGCCACCCTAATGACGAAAAGCACAGCATGCCGGCACGCGTCCAAATGATGGAATCACAATGGGAACCACCCAACCAAAGATGAAAAACATAGTGGACCCCATGATGCCCAAATCCATGCCAGGACATGCCATGAACATGGTAGGAACATAGATTTTACGCATAAAAGTAAAGAATTAGATACGATATTACACAATACGTTACCTATTTTGAAGTATCTAAGTATCATAGGTGGGTTCGCTCATTCTCATGTGTCTGTGATGCTACACGGACTGGCTTGCATATTAAACATCTGGTGAATATATCAACAAATTAATCTCTTAGTCATGATACATGCAGACCACTTTTTGAAGTCTTCCAATTGCAATTTAGTCCATGATGAAAATTCCTAAGGAATTTGTAAAAGCAAAGCAAATAGTTGAAGGTCTTTTACCATTTTTTTCCTTCATGTCAATCTCATTTTCGTCTGTTATATTATCTTCAAGTCAGCTCAGATTTTATAACTGTAATTCATTTCTCATACTAATTCTCTATCAAAATTCCAGAGGATATAGATTATAGAGCCAGGAAGTTTGGCTTTACGGCATATACCTAAGAATCTGATTGTGTTAGATTCTAACAATTCCATCCAGGAAAGGTAGAAAAAACATACTGACTTAAAATTGGAAAGAGGCAAAGAGAAATATTTGGGGAAAAAATGGTAGTAAGGGAGAGTAGTACCTCCCCAGTGAACTGCACAGTGGTATATTTGTTGTCCATTCCTGATGTTCCTTCAAAAACCTGGCAAAGAAGTATAATATATCAACAAAATACACAGGTGAACGAATAAATTTATTCACTTGTAATGGTTTCTTGACTGACAATGAATACAACTGAAAAAAGTAAACAAAAATAGAAACTGAAAAAGTTAGCCAATGTTTTTTTTTTAAATGGTGATTTAATAGTATAGTCATGGTTGCATATTAACAATCCAAAGGGGATTCAATATATTGTCTGCCAAACATGTAAACCCTGCCTTAAATGACCTTAAGGGCATGTTTGGTAACTAGGGAGGAATACTCTGCTTGGATGATTTCTCCATTCCCTTGGAATCAAGCTATCTTCAAAGATAAATTTTTAGGGGAGTTCCACGTTTGGCAAAGACAGTGGAATCCTACAGTCTATATTATGTGTCATCCAATGATTCTAAGCTTTTCGCAAATTTCTCATAGTCTATGAAGAATCAACAACTGAACTTTCACCCCCTAGTCATTGTTTGCCTTCTATAGTGGATGAACAGTTTGGATTTCCCAAATGGGGCCCACAAAATAATTTTTTTAATTTTTAAGATCTGTGACTTTTTCACAAATATCTCAAAAATCCATGATGGATCTATGGTTGAAATTTGTACCGCTAGTCATGGTTGGTCTTTTGGAAATGAATAATGGTTTGGATTGTGATTTTAGTGGCCACATGATACAAAAAAGTTTTTTAAAAAAAGGTGCAACAAAAAAATCCCGTTTTTTGCATTGAGGCAGATCAACGGTCTAGAGTTTTTTGTCATTTTCTCAAGAGGCATGATGAATTAAGCTACAAAATTTGAAGCACCACCCATTTTTTGGCCTTTTGAAAAGTTTGAACAGTTTGGATGTCAAATTGGGGCCCACAAAAGTGCAGAAATTGACATCCACCAATATGGACTTTTTTGCAAATATTTGAAAAACTTTGATGAATCAACAGTTGAAATTTGAAACCTTAGCCATTTTTTCCATTTTAAAGAGGATGAGCAGTTTGGATTGTGATTTTATGGTCCACAGAAAGAAAAAAAAAATGAAAAAAAGGTCAGCCCAAAATGCTGTGCGTGTCACTGACACATTGGAGCAACGCGTTTTTGCGCTTTGAGTGATTCTATCATTCCAATGGGGGAGGGTCTGAACTGAAGAATAATTGCATTTGAGTATTCTGGATATGCCTTTTCCTTAATCCTTGCATACACCAAACATGGTTTTCTTTTCTAGCACAAAAAATCGAAAAGGATTCCTCACCAAGGTCATTCACCAAACGTGCACTAACTGTCCATCGGGAGGCAATTGGATTTTCCAGAGAATGGGTCATCCAATTGAAGCAATTTCAAGCTTTAGGAAATCCATTTGGCCCATCACATGGGCAGGTACAACGTTGACCATGTTTGAGATCATGAACATTGGGCACCGCACAACATCGCCCCCACACATAATACTAGTTTAAGGGATGGGTCCACCCAAATTAATGAATCATGGCATTACAATGGTGCTGGTGGAAAAACAGTGGTCCATCCTAAGATGGGCAAAATTTTGGAGCCTGCACAAATTATCAAGTTAAAAATGCCAACAGTGCCCACAGAATGATTCAATCATGATAGGGCCCACCAAAAATGATGGAATCAAATGAACGCATCAACAACAAAAGACATGGTGGCACAGCCATATCCAACACAGAGCCCATACCCATGTGATGTCACTTCATGTATAAAAAGGATGCCCCGGAAAGTTTTGAGGGATTATTCCTATCATGAATGCCATGAATGGTTTTTGTGTTGAACTCATTTAAATTTCAAAAGAATACATCTTTTTAGCAACAAAAAAAAAGGGGGAAACCGGTGGCAATGCTGAAACCATTGTAAACAAAATAGGTCAAACAATAGTAAGGGATGGCCTTTTTGAACCACCGAAACTTAAGATACTTGATTGGAAGCACTGAGGATGCTTTGAAGTACTAAAACCTGATGAGTAAAAATACAACGAGAAGAGCACAAATGGCCTCCATGCAAGCCCATGAAAGAATATCATGCTAGACATATGGAACCATCTGGTAGCAAATAGGCTTGGAATTAGGATTTGAAGAAATTCCATAATTCCAGAAGCCA
This sequence comes from Sextonia rubra, assembly GCA_037013555.1. Lineage (NCBI taxonomy): Eukaryota > Viridiplantae > Streptophyta > Magnoliopsida > Laurales > Lauraceae > Sextonia > Sextonia rubra. The sequence continues at coordinate 24,310,879 of JASUAD010000001.1, read as the reverse complement.
GGAACAGAAGAAAATCCTTTTTTTATCCTGTTGGGCAGCAAGTGGAATTAATGTATGGAATTGGAATCTGGAAGAGAAGAACTTAGAATTTCAAAAAACACGTTTTTAATAAGAATTTAGAATCCAGTAAGGGACTTTCTTGTTTTCTAGAAAGTATGGTCTCTACCAAGAACTGGAATTCATCAGAAAATGTGCAATAGAAAAAAAAAAAGGCAAAATCCAGCCACTTGCAATTTGCTGCTAACCATCCTTCGAATGAGTTAATAATTGAAATTGCAAATTTTATATGGAAGCAAGAGCATGTGTTGACTGCAACGAAGGGGTGAGTTAATAACTGGAATTGCAAATTTTATATGGAAGTAAGAGCATGTGTTGACTGCAACAAAGGGGTCAAAAGAATGACAACAACCTGCACAACTGCCTTCTCTCCATCAACTTCTAGGACCTGGCCACGTCGAGTTGTACCATCTCCCAGTCCTATATTAACAATCTCCTGATATTTAGGACCTTGAACCAGAACACCAGCAACATGCATAAACATATATTTCCTGAACTACCATGTGAAAAAAGAACAACATACCAACAAATTAGTTTAACTGAAGTCTGAAGGAGGACTCAGAGGCATACCTTAACTCTTTCCAAGATAACCAGTGGTCCCACAACTCCAGAAACAGTCCTATACTCTGCAACATGCACAAAAAGGATTCAGGAGCCGATCAATTATTCTGGATGCCTTAAGTGTACAAGCAAAGCCTTGGCTTTCATGGTGAAGTCCAAGAATGAGAATATTATACTTGGTCACAGGATTTAGGAATATCAAATGAAGCTGAATTGTTTTAAAATAATAGGAAAATGAAAGTGTAACTTTCTTCCATTAACCACATTTTTCAATAAAATAAATAAATAAATGAGAAAAGTGTTGGAGGTCAATAATAGGACCGTAGGAATAGTATTGAACCACCACAACAATGATCGGACCGTTGATGCAACATATGAAAAGTTTGAATATAGGACACAACAAACCCATGCCAATCTCCAATGGTCCCTCCTCCATGTCCGTATCAGTTTGTGTCACTCCCATGTTGAAGTCAATAGCCTAAAAAATAACTCAAACATTAATTTGGTGCATAATAATCATCACCACCAATTTAGAAGACTGTTTGATCTGAGTTTACTCACTCGAATCTGTTTTAATCAACCGGGTTTTCTTAGGCTGATCGAAACGTCCTTTCCAGTTAGGGGTAAAGACATAGAGAATAAGTTGGTAGGTTGAGGTGGAGAGAGGAAGGAAGAGAGAGGAAGAAACCTGTGATTGTAATTGATAGAAAGAGAGCCGTTAAATAAGTGCTCGGCTGCTCGTTGAAGGATCCGGATTCCTTTCCCGTGTAGGTGTGGGCCCCACCTCCTCTGGTCTGGTGGGTCCCGCCAAGGATGGTCGAGTCCACCTGAAAGTGGATATCGTTGAAAGAGACGGCATTGGGACTTGGGAGGACAATTCCAGTCAAACTCTCATCCGTTCGTTGTTTTTTTTTTTTTTTTTTTGGGGGGTTTTAACCCCAGCCTTTAGGAGGCCCGGCGTCAAGGTGGGCCGGGATCCTAGCTTTTGGGTGAGAAGAGATGCCTCGGATGAAGTTCGAAAACTTTTCACAAGGTAATAATCAGCATCTATGATCATAAGAAGTTCGAAAACTTTTCACAAGGTAATAATCAGCATCTATGATCATAAGGGTTTAAAGATTTTTTATCAATTTGTTATGGATATGCGATAAATAAAACCAGCATTGTCCTTAAATAGCAAAATTAGAAATGATAATTTTGTTTATCCTCTCGTGCATGTGTAAATTATTCATATGCACAATAGTGATATGTTGTCCAATGACTGTGTGACTTTGTGTAAGAAAATGATTGTACCACGATTTTCACACCAAAGGAGGTGGGAAAGTGATTCACATCCTTTGGACAAGAAGGAACTAGTACAAAACCAAACAAGGTGATCGTTCTCTTATTGGCTCTATCAGTTATCTTTACTTTTATTTTTTAAATTGGCTTTGTATTTGTCAGTTTATTTATTGGAATAATAAATTCCAGTATCTTGAAGCTAGTTGTATTAAATTTTCATAGATTTTAGAGTAACTTTGTCAAAAAAAAGATAAGAAAAATAGATATAGTTGTCTACATTTTTGTGGACTTCAATTAATGATTCAAATTGTTTAAAATCATTTTTACTAATAACAAACGTCGAGATTGTATAATTTGATATATTTAATTTTTCATGTATTTGAAGAATTTTATCAAAAGTTAATAAAAAAATCTTAATTTACTTATGTAAAAATTGTAATTTTAATAATCATGATAATGTGTTTTACAAGCGAAACATTTGCATAATATTATATATATAAATTATTTTTTCTATCCTATGCATAAAAAGCAAATGACTCATAAGGCTACATTTGTGTGACAAAGTGCATGCTGTAATACATAGAAAAGTTTTTTTTTTTTTTGTATATTTTTATTGTTTGGTGCCACATCTTTCTTTTATTTGGAAACAAAAAAAAAGGGTGAATGAGTTGATTTTCCTCATTAGAGAGGACTTTTATTTCCTATGAAGTAGGAATACAGGATTCTCCTAATGTGGAAATGAAAATATGTGGAGTGCAAAATTTTCACTCTACATAATGTATTTGGAAAACATAAAGAGTAAAATGGTTCATTGAATTTGAGCCATTAAATTTCAAAAATGTTTTAGAAAGTGCTCACGTATTTGTAAAGCTTCTATTGGAAATGTTTCTTTGGCCTATAGTCCAAATGACTTGGGTTTGCCTAAGACCTAGCATATTTGTTTGGACAATGGGAGGAGTAAAGTAAAATAATTGATCAAATGAAAAGAGCAAAAATCAAAAGAAGAGGGTTGAAAAGTAAAGACACTACTTTTAAAAATCATTAAATGATAAGAAATAAATTTGTAACAAGCGGAGGGAGTAACTGTGTAATTTAATATTCTTTTTTTCAATCCTTCATATGTATTTTTCTCTAAATTTAACATTTTGTTGTACTCTACTATACTCATCTCCTAGTGCTAACAAACGTGCCTCACCTAGCTAACACATTAAAAAACTGGATTGGATAATTTTAACATTCTATTTTAGGTTACCTACCACTCATGATTCACAATATCACTGCAACATTTCAGATGATGGGACATAATATACAATAATAGATAAAAAAAAGGTAACTTGCCACTAGGTTAGAATCCCTATCATTTTAAATTGTAACATAATCTTTCATAATTTTTTATTTTCTATGCCAAAACTGATAGGATGAAAGCAAGAGTACACTACATCTACATAGACCTGGCAAACGGGTCAAGTTGACTAAATTCGGGTCGGATCAATCCGAACCTGAATTTGTTGGTTCCAACCCTAACCCGACCTGTTTTTAAAATGGGTTGAAAACTTTCAACCCGCACCCGTGGCGGGTCAACCCGACCCGACCTGCCTAATCCGAATTTGATGCGGGTTGGGTCAGGTTGACCCGACCTAGCATATTTAATTCTCATTTTGTGAATGATTTAACTCATTTTATGTGTCCCAATTTTATTTGTAAAGCTTTCCTTATATCTAGATTCATTTAAAAATATTGTATGGAGGATGAATTTATAATTTATCAATTTTCAATGTGTAAAAAATGGGGAATTTATAAATGTTTTTGAGCCCATTTATTGAAAATTTAAGAGAATCTCTTTTCAATATTTTTTTGATTTTATAATTCCATATTTGAGTATAAATATAAGACTCATCAATGATACTGTATTTCATTTATATCCACATTTTAGAGGTAAATTTATATGCCAACATAAAAATTAAAAACACAAATTATCATTTCAACTATAAAAACATCATATTTTTAAATAAAAAAATGATTTTTATATTCTAATTATTAAAATTTTACATAACTTTTTCATAAAAGATTAAGAGTATATAATTTATCGCTCACATGAATAAGAAAAGCTAAATGAAAATTAGAAAATTAAAGTAATTTAGTAAAATTTAAATGAGTAAAATGAGTTATGATGGGTTAGGCGGGTCAACCCTAATTTAACCCATTTTTTTATGGGTTAGTAAACTCTAACCTTAACCTGATTTGTATTTCAAACGGATCAAATTAAGTTGGTTAAAAACGGGGCGGGTCAGGCCGAGTTGGCAGGTCGGACTAAATTTTGCCGGCTGTACATCTACACCTACAAGTGATCAAAATTTCTAACCCTCACTTTTATTTCATCTTCTTCCATATGACCATGACAATTGTCAAGCGTGTGAAAGACTTAAGGGGAGTAGGAGAAAGAGACCGAGATAGCTGAAACCCCTGAGAAAGAGTGTCCGGCGGTTTAAAACGACGCGTGGAAAGTCTCTCCACGCGTCGCACGGCTTCTGAATCCCGCTCAAGTTGATGTTGATGGGCAGAAACTAGAAACAGTCGTCTTTGAGAGAGGGCGAGCAAGAGAGAAGACGTACGTGGCTACTATATGCTGGTGATGGGCGATGACCAATCGTCGAAACCGATGTCGAGCAGCAGAGATCGAGAGCTCCTCATACCCGTCTCAGGCTCACCCGAAGACGATGGAGAATCGAAGGCCTCTTCTGCTTCTTCACATCACTCCGGTAAAGAGGTCAGCCTTTTTGGAAAGAGTGCTTGCTGTCTCTATTCGCCTCATGTTTTCTTGATTTCTGAGCGTCTGATCTTCTTGTTTGCTTCTCATTGGTTTTTTTGAAATGGGTTTTGCTCAGAACATTCATATTCTCTATTTCTACTAGCTTTTCAATTTTTTTTGATGGGTTTGTAGATGACCCAGTTCTTAAATTTGAAGGAAAATGTAATTCAGTCTTTGTTGGTGTCATGGGTTTCCTCAAATCACACCCATAGCGACCAAATTCAATCATGGGAACATCTTTTATAGTTTTCTGACTCTGTGGGTCTGTTTGTCTTAGCAAAATACTATCTGTTCAAGGCTCCAAAAGTTAAGGTTTTGTACATGAAGGATTTTGTGGTTGAAAAAGGAAAAACCCCCCCATAGGAAGAGATGGATATAAACTGGACTCATGGTAATAGTAGGTCACCCTGCTTCTGCATGATTCTCATGCAACTGCCACTAGTATTTGTAAATGCATATTATGTTGTAAGTTTGTTGATAAGGCTTGGCATGCTATATATTTTTCATCGCCGTGCTGCTAGAAAAATGTTCTTCACTCCATCCTCTATGGTGCAGGCATTTTACAAAGTTATTAGAAGTTGGGCTTCGAAGAAGTTTATGACTGGATGGTGAGCATCGCTTCTTAAGTTGTATTTGATCTTTATCTTACTCTTGGTGTTAAAGTTGGTCATTGCCTACCTTGACAAATTTTGTTTAATTATTGTCCCTTTCAAAAGCTTTTTCTTGATTATGATATTTTTGTGTTTTCTTGTATGACACCATGGCATTAAAAAAATTACATTTTTTGTCTGTTATTTCTTAATTATGATTATTCTCCTTTCTTCAATTCATAGGTTACAAAGGGTTCATAATCTACTCAGTGAGCTTATTTCTTTTGAGTTTTTTTTTTTTTATTGTGTTTCTTTTTGTTGATGCCAATTATACGGCCCATTGATGTGTTCCAATTTAATGAGTCTTCCAAAAACTCGAGGATTGCTGCAATATTGCAATGAAGATTTATTAGCTAAATTGTTTTAAAAGGTGCTCTTGACTAGATAAGATCAGCGCACGTCTTATACTAGTGCTGCAGGAAGAGCTTATTTTGAAAGTTGAAGTTTTTCATTAGATGACTGTTATACAAGATAGAATCCAAGCATTTGCATCATGTGTAGGGAATGTGAGGAGTTGGTTTGAAAGTCTCATTCTTCACTGCGAAGTGCTAATAAAGTGACTTCAAAGATATGAAACTACTTTATAGTACTGAGCATAAAAATGCTGGTCCATTTCCTGGGATGGGTGAGGATGTTGTGGCAGGAGATGCTTCCTTCTGCAATAATTTGATAGGTTTGGCTGGAAAGAAATAATACTACTTGGGGATGAGGTGAGACCAGTCGAGCTGGTTATTGAAAGGGTGATGCGTTTGACCTTTGAAACTAAACTGAGAAAGACAAAAGTAATTGCACCCATCATCCAGGTTTTTTAAGTTGGTTTTTGCTGGTGCTTTGATAGAATCTGAGTCCCTGTGGAATTTCTGGATCACTTAGAATGAGAAGGATGGCTTCTTATGAAATACTATGGATTGGTGAAGGAAAGGGATGTGAACTAGGTGAAGATTAGAGCACATATAAGGCATATTGTTGAAAATTTGGTTCTTGTCTGGCTGATTGGTAGTGGAAGGTTATTTGAGTTTTTTAGCTAATAGAGCACTTTGTAATTTTATTCTTCTAAAATGATGTGATGGTTATTGTTAACAAACTACATGTGCCATGTGCCGTGTATTAAAGTGAAGAAATAGCTAACGATTTTGTGGCTAGAGACTACTACTTCCCGTCCTTCCCTCATATTTTTCATATGAACAATATCTTGTTACCAAATAATTTATTTTTGCCTGAGTAGCTGACTTGACTGGTGTCTAAACCTAAATAAGAAGTTTCTAAGGTACATAGTAATTTTCAAATTTTAGCTGTAAAAGGGGATAGCATGTTCTAATATTAAAAAGAAACAGATAATGAAAAATTCAGAGGATGTTTTTGTTTAAACTGTAATGACAAATCGGCCGCTGGGTTGTTTGCTGGTGCAATGTTTTTGTCGTGCTCCTGCTGTTATTGTAATATCTTATTAACCTTTTGTTCTAAAAAAATCATAAATCAAATAGATTTGGGTGTCATGGTTCTTATGGAAATGAAAAAATTGCTAACTGAAGAGAAGCAGGGAAGAAAATAATAGAAACTGTGGGTAGGTGGAAAATGGCAACCTTATAATATAGGGAACAAAAAGAATATTTGGATGCTGATGGCTGCTGGACCTAGTGGTCTTACCTTATCTTTGGGTTGAATTTAAAATAGAAATGAAGTTGAAAAGGCTGTGTTTATTGATGTTGGCGTGATAGGGTATCTACATGCAAATAGAGGACTTGCAAGAGTGAGCCCGCACTGGTATAAAGCAAGCTCCATCAGTGGTCATTTAAGATGATAAATCAAGTAAAAATCATTCCTTAATGCAAAAAAATAAAAATAAAAAAGAAAAAAAGAAAAAAAGAGGGTTCCTCAGCATTCTAACCAATATATATAATTTAGAACTTCAGATAAGAAAGGAACAAGGTTTCTTACTCATAAAACAATGTTTAAATTGATAATAGAAATTTTGGCTGTCCTAAATATTTAATGAGAGTTGGTGTTGATATGAGATACTTTGCTTACTTCCACAGCCATGGAAAATGTTAACATTCATTTACACATGAGGGCCATATTATTGGGATTTTATCTTTTTAAGCAAAATGCTTTATATTGTTGCGTTCGGTTGAACCTAATTGCCACTTGTTCAAAAGATTATAATTGAGTGAAATTGTCTATTGACACTGATAATTTTTTTTAACTCTTTTGTAATTTGCAGTGTTATCCTGTTTCCTATTGCGATTACTTTCTATATCACCTGGTGGTTTGTACATTTTGTGGATGGTTTTTTCTCCCCGATCTACACTCAACTTGGGATTAATATCTTTGGTATGTTCCATTATCGTCTCTTTCCATCATGATTTAACTGGTCCATGTGGAGTGATATAACTTGTGCGACTTCTATTTTGGAAGTTGTGGTAGTAACTCTTATATAAACACTTAAGAAGTTGATACCTTCTTTAATGCATCTTGTTTTACACATGCATTCTATTGCTTATTGCTACATTTGGACTTGCTCATTGACCTGCAGGCCCCTGTGGAACTCTCTAGCCTAGATGCTCTGATTTTGGAAGACAGAAAACTCTTTCTTTTTTTTTTTTTTTTTTTTGGTTGTTGTTGTTTTTTGTTTTTAAGAGATCCATTAGACACTTTAAATCATCTTCACATACAACTAAGCTAATTTTAGTTGATGCCTCTAATGTTCTGTTGTATGTTATTGATTCCAATCTCAAATGGCAAAGGAACTTGTAGTTTACCACATTGGGATAGAATTCCTCTTTATGATGCCAATAGATGGTTGTAAGTTTCTATTTGACATAATCACATATTCACATAATTACTTGATGAACATTGGAAAAAGGAATAGAGCCAACCATATAGGAACCAATTTGGTCATGAATAGAATTATATCAGTAATGAAACCAGGCTTGGCGATTCACAATAACCACTCAATTCTCAGCTTCGCAATGGGAGCTTCAGTTAGCCATGGAAAATCCAGGAACCAGTTACTAATATAAACAGAGTATGCAACCCAAATTTAGGTGCCAAGAGATGAAGATTCTCTAACTTGGTTTTGTGCTCATTGTAACACATTCATTGAGGGCAACATACAAAGGTATTTCATTGGGATGGAATCTTTGCTTCTGTTCTGATGTAGTTTCGCCAGTAAAATATCCGTTCTATACAAGGTAGAAATCAGTTAGAGGAATTGCAGATCAGCTCCAGTTGACTTGCACCAGAATAGGTCCTGTAACCCAAATGCTGTAGAATTACTCACCTATGATGAATGAATTCTTTTCGATTAAGGCAGAAACCCAGATGTTTTTTTGTTTTTTTATTTTTATTTTTTTATATCATTTTCTCATTAGATTTATAGTGCTCAACGTAGCCAACCTTTTTTTTCATTATAAAATCTTAAATTTTATCAAAGCATAACCAACTTTTTTTTTCTTTGCAATGGTAATTAACCAACTAGTTAACAGGTGCATAAGAACTTTGTAATAAATGAGGCCATTTATCAATAATTAGGGTCATCTATCAACTCATGCACCTTATTTAGCCTGTACAGGTCTTCTTGGGTCCAATATGTTACATATATTGAACTCCATTATTGTATCTCATCCTCCAGTTCCTCTTAAATCATTCTTATTTTGGTAATATCTATTGGTCAGGACTTGGTTTCATAACTTCTATTATGTTCATCTTTCTGGTTGGGGTGTTCATGTCGTCATGGCTGGGGGCATCTGTTCTTGGCCTTGGAGAATGGTTTATCAAGCGCATGCCATTTGTTCGTCATATATACAGTGCCTCCAAGCAAATTAGTGCTGCGATATCACCAGGTTTGTTCACCCTTTTTTCATTTATTTATGAATCAAATATAAATCTAAATTTTCTAATCATTACAGATCAGAACACTCAAGCCTTCAAGGAAGTGGCCATCATAAGACATCCACGTATTGGTGAATATGCATTTGGGTTTATCACTTCATCCGTCATTCTTCAGGTCTGGAATTCTTGTCTGTTTTTTTTTTTTTCCTTTGGCTGGAGAAAACATCTCTCATTTGAATAAGAACTGATCATGCTGTACTAGGTTTGAGATGTACTTCTTGTGTTGTGTAACGCCCCCAAATCTGGGCTATCCGAATAAGGCGAAAGTCCGAACTTGGGGCACGATATAAACAGGATCTTTAATCTGTAGTGAGAACCAATTTAAAACTTTTCCATACATTCAATCTTTATAAGAGGATAAGTGAAACATTTGCACAACTACAAAAGCAATTGATTATTTATGACCCTATAGTAAATGCTATCTGTCACATTGGTCAAATCAACAAAGTACTAGAAGTATAAGTCTTATCTACGAAGTTCAAGTAATCCCAAAATTACTACAATTTATTATAAACTTCTCAAAACTGCTCATCTAATAAAACTAGAAGAAAACCATCCAGAAGAACAACCTTTCAATTGATGACAATGTTCTCCGAGTGCTCAACTAAACTTCTTCACTAACTGCTGTCCAAGTAAACTGGTCTAGTCGAGATACCTCAAGGGCCTTCTCCGACGCCTCTCCCTCCGAAGTAAAGGTAGTGGGCTCACAGTCTACACGCCCAAAGCAAATATGATCAAGTCACGTGGGACTTGGCAAACGTGGCATGTAAATAATATCATATATATTTCAAGATAGAATAAAGGAAACGATATAATTAATGAAGTCAATGTTAACAATATCAAAGGCAATAAGATCATGAATTGATAAATAAGAATCAACTGAGTTAAGTAACATCTATATCATCCATTACCTAAACAAGAGGTACATCCAAACGTCTATTGCATGGTATGATAAACCAGCTTTATCCATCCCGTAGGACTTTTAGAAAGGAGTTCCGAATCCTTGGTATAAGTTTGATACCATAGTATCCACTGGACCGCGCACTCAGTTATGTATAAAAACAATCCCGTCGGATCTCAGCCAACCATGAGGCCTATAAAATATGCTTTTACTAAGGGTTGGCCTACCCAAGGCTAAGCTATCAACTGAATGGATATAAGTGCCAATAGAACTGGATCAATAATGGTAGGTCTATGTCTGGCTGGGCTCCTTGCGTGAGCAAGATCATCCCTGTATAAGATCTCATCTGCAATAATTATAGTATTCATTTATGCCTTCATATCTCCATCCATGTTATCATTTCTCATGTATACACAGCTATTGAATAGCTGTCCCAGCCATAGACATTACTTTCATTTCCATTTCATATTCTCGGGTCATCTCTAAGTATACCCTAGGTCAAATTATCATTTATGCATTTAAATAATTGAAAGGAAGAGCAATAATATCTTATAAACATCTATGAAAAGGAAGGCAAGAATACAATAGCAATGTAAGAACGATGTTATTTTATCCATCAATAGAACGTATAATAAAGATAGCCAAACCTAGGTTAAGTTGTACATTTCAAGTTATAGAGGACTTTGAGTTACCATATGATGGACATTCCAAACCTGTAGGGGTTGTACGCGTTGGGTGTTATAATAGTTGGGCCCCATCCAGATCCAAACATCCATCTATTGGTGCGCATCTCATTCTCTATACTTTACTATGCTACAACAAGTGGATAAAGGCAAAGCTCACACCTTGAATCCACATGGGCATGTTTTATGGTCTATTGTCGGGGTTAGATATAATTCAAGTGGTGTCCAAGCTCTGGGTTTAGAATATTCATTTTATTCCTAATTACTAAGTTTTATTGTAAAGTGCACTCAGCAGTGATCTGGGAATTCTTCTCCGAATGGAGAATTATATTCCCCTGCTTTCTTCAATTCCCATCCTTTTACCAACTTGCATACAAGTATCTAAGCATGATCAATCATGCCTTCACTTCCTGTGGGTCCCCATCAATCGTACCCTTTCATTTCTAGTATAACACAATCATCATTATCCACCCTCCATTCCATTCATCATAAACGATTTATCAATATAGACACTGGTATGCAGTTGTTCATCATTAATACATTTAGGGCCATTAAAAGGAGTTTCCACCTATACATCTAAGTATGACGTGAGCTTAGTTAGAGATGGGTTTCTTTCTAAATAATCCATCAACATGTAAAGCACAATCAAGGTAATTATATATATATGAAGTTATAAACATGCTACTTGCCTTTGATGAAAAAAAATGAAAAGACCACCAATAATCCAATCAAGCTTCAAATCGCATAAATCTAAACCCAATCAAATCAAACCTACAATGTAGTGAAGAAAAACTAATGAACATGTTAAATCTATATTAAATCACAACTATAATGGCCTGGCTACTGAGGGAGGAAAACCTTACCCAAGGCTTATTCGGTTTGGAGAGAACTTTAGAGAATGGGTTCCCTGATAAGATAGAGGCTCTAGGAGGAAGATGGACGTAGAAGAGAAATCTCCGGCGACGGTGGTCTGCATGGATTCCGGTGGCAGCAACAGGGAGGAATAATATGAGGGAAACAGATAGAAAAATAGAGAGAAATAGAAAAGATGAAGGGGTGGTGTCACCTGCGATGATGTTGGAGAAACCCGGATACTGTGATGGCTGCCGGCAGGTGAGAGGAGAAAATACCGTGCGGAACAGAGACAGAGAGATGAAGAGAAACGAGAGAAAAAAAATAACGAAGATGGGGAGCTAGGTCGTCGCTGGGATGGAGTTAAGGGAGGAGAAAGAGAAAAGAAAAGGAAAGGAAATAAAGAGAGAGATTCTCGCCTGGGAGAGGGAAATGAGAAAGACTCATGCCTGGGAGAGAGAAACGAAAGAGAGACTTACGCTGGGAGAGAGAAACGAAAGAGGGAATTAGGGGAAATGGGATTTTGAGTTATTTACAATTTTGCCATTGATTTAATAGTTGGGCTAAAAATTGTTTTGGCCATAACTTGTGAACCAAAGGTCGGATTGAGTCACCGTAAGCACCATCGTTCATGAAATAAAATAAGCTTCTCAATGAGTATACTTTTGGCATGGTTTCGACGAATAAAAATTTTGGCCTTTTTTAAGTGGGGCTTTTAAGTGTTTTAAGTGGGTTGGGGTTAGAATGATCAAAATAATCCCAAGGACCTCTAATCCTCTAATCCAAGCCTAAACACCACTAAGAAAACAAAATAACATATATATATAATAAATAAGCGGGGCCTCACATGTTGTGTAACGAAATAGCTGAGCTAATGGAAAACTTTTTTGGGCTATTGATTTTTCTTTCCTTCTCTTCACTGTATGCTGAGCTGTTTTCCCCTCTTTCAGCACCTGTCTGAAATAAACAAAATGAAACATTCTTGGGCTGTACCTTCAAAGTCAAATTGTTAAATTCATTTATGCGTCTGTATCCAGTTTGCTTCCTTGTCAAAAACTATATTGCCAAGGCATGGGCAAAGGGTATTGAATATCATACTGGTATCATCAGGATTGATTATGTTTCTAATATTTCTTATCCTTATACGGGCACCTAAATCTGGTGCTTCATTTTATGGACGGAGAATTGTTGAAAACAATTGACTGAAAATTTTATGATTTTCCTAGACTTGGATATAGATATTTAAAGAAATATTTGATAATTGTTAATTTTGTAATGTTTTTCATAATTAAATAATCATAAATGCCCATCTATTGCCTTGGGCAAGAATGTTCCCCTAAAAGTAAACTACGTATTTCTCGTATGTAGTCTAGCGCATGGGTCCACTTAGATGCATGTCTATCGATGGGTGAATGGTAGATGGAAAGGTCTTAACTGTAGATTTTTTTATTTTTTTTAAGAATCAATCCAACAGTGAGTGAAGGTTCAAGGAATGTAAAATTGGGCCTTATGACAGATCATAGCATGACAAGAGTATCAAAAGGTATGCATTGGTTAAAGGCAGGTCCAAGTGGGCCCCATGGAGCTGGATTGCACATGCATTCTTCTTGTAGAACATTTTCCTGCCTTGGGAGGCCACTTGCAACATTAATATATTTTGTTGACGCACAATATTTTTTTTCTTTGCAACAGCTCAACAATCTCATTTTGCTAAACTGAAATCTGCATATTCTCAAAGTTTGATGGGTTTTCATGGGAAAGAAAGATAAAATAATACTATTAAAAGAAGGAAAAAGATATTGCTCTGCTTATTTCTGTATATTCTCTATGATTTCTGTGGTTCTCATGCATAGGGCCACATATAATGCCCAGAAACTTGAACGAAGGTGAAATGCATGTATCACGTCATTTATGATACTTCATTTTTAGGCACAAGTCTTTTCCTTACTGCATGCATGGTGTCTCCCTGTCATATATGGCCATGACCTTGTTCTTCATGTTTGAATTTATGCACACACCTGTAGTTGTTTATGTTTGCAAATTGAAATTCAGAACCTGAGAGACTTCTAACTTCGCAGCATTGCTTCATTAGGCTTTTTCCCACTGTGGAAAATTTCCCTTTTGTCAACTGTCTTTGGGAGGCATCTGAGTATGCATTTCTGTACAACAATGTGTTGTACCTATTTATGTTTAGGATTTTTTTAGACCATTGTGCTATTTCCTTGCTTTTAAATTGTATTTTTTTTTATGCTGAACTGGTAATTTGGCAATCCAGAACTCTTCCGGTGAAGAGGAGCTCTTTTGTGTCTATGTACCAACCAACCATCTTTACATTGGGGATATGCTTCTGATCAACTCCAAAGATGTAATTAGACCAAACTTGTCAGTTCGGGAAGGAATCGGTGAGTTTCACCTTCTGCTGTATATAATGTGTGAATGATATGTTGGGCTTTGGGTTATAGGCTTGTAGCTAGCCTCTCATGGACCAAGGTTGGGGCAATACTTTTTAGGCCCATAGCATAGGCCAGGCTTGATTTACAGGTCTGATGAATAACTTGGCTGACTATTTCATGGGAATATAACTTGGTTGGGCCTGGTTTGGGTTTTGTGGTATTTTCTGTTGAGGTCCTGACCCAAGTCCAGATCTTGGCCTATTGACTGCTGCCGGCCTAACATTAATCTCATGGCACCTAGGCTCTAATTTTCATCACTCAATGTGTGGATAAGCTTTTGTAGCCATGGGCCACACCCAGCTGTTCAAACCCCTTGTTAGCTATTTTTGTATTTCACTCAGATGTCAAAACAGGCAAGGCAATGGGAACCTATGAGAAATGAAATCTGAGTAATCCAGATCCAATCTGTTGTGACTAGATAACTGGATTGATAACAAGTTCTAAAAGTGGAAAGCTGATATCTCTGTAAGTTTGTGACTTGGTTGCTTACCTGCATTTCTCAAGTTCCTTTTGTGTACGGCGACTCCGCAAGTCAACTTCATCGCCTAATGTTTAACATAATGGATTGCTCCGATGTTCTCTATCAATTAAGTATCACTTTACATTTCTTTGATTTCTATAGCTTGCTAGATAAGTTCATGTTGATTTTCTTTCCAATCATTTAAAAAAAAAACAAAAATATGCTTAACAATTGAAATATGGATTTTTTTTTTAAATTTTTGGTGAGGGGTTAGTCATTGTATAATCCGTTGATGCAAGATTTTAAACCTTTACAGCCCATCATGTGTCTCACTCAGTGTCTTTAGAAGTTTTTGGGGCTTATGCCTACAGGCTTGTCTCAGGGTAGGGCTTCTCAAAGATGCCCCATGTCTCAAGTTTGAATTATGGCTTGCATTTAGTGTGTATGAGATGCCATTTGAGGCATATGGGATGTACCCAGATGAAGTGTGCACTTCTGTCACACTACATATCTGGGGGCATATATCCCAGTAACACATACTGTTTTTTAGAAAAGTGGATGGCAATTTGTAATTTTAAGAAATTGAAAGTTCATTTTTTAGGGGAAAAAAGGACTGTTGTAACTAAATTCAACTCCAATCAATCCTAGCTAACTCATTAAAAGGCTTTAAAACAGCAACATTACTAATGTTTTATATTAATTATGGTATTTTCCTTTTTAATGCAATCTCAATTCTAAACATTTTAAAACATTGACATTGATGATTGGACCCTTCCCTCTTGTCACTCACTTGGTTTTAGAACTCATTTGACTCTCAGTAGACTTAGCTGAGTTGTATCTGACTTGGCCCTTAGCAAGTTTGAGTCCAATAGCTTGTATGGAAAGTGCATGACTCGGTCAAGTTGGGAAGCTGCCAGCTAGGTGAACTGTAGTGGTGAACATTAGAATGTTTATAATTTCCATTTGGAGCTTCCTTTCCCAAGCATCTGGTATGGAAGTGAGTGTTACGAAACTTTTGGCTTGGTTTCTTTGGATCAGAGCCTTTCGATTTGTTGAAGATTTGTGCCTTTCAAAGATCACATTCACAAGCATTTTAACTTGAAACCAGATTTTGGGCTTTTCATCTTTGAGAAAAGTTTTGGGTTTGATATGGGGTTTTCTTTCATGAATCAAGTTTTGAGGGTTTTAGCTCCTATATGTGTGTAACTTATTCGAGTTGTTAGTGCTATATTTCAAATCGATTTTATTCTTAATAAGTAAGATAAATATCCTTGTAGTTCAAAATTTTCTTGGCTTTGTATCCATGGGTCTACACCATGCGTTTTATTTCAATATTGAGAATTTATCGAGGACACTACAACTAATTAATTCATTAGTAACACACAACATGGGAGTCTTTCAATTGTACAATTATAAAGTGTCATTTCCTTTTTACTTTTTAATTTTGTCACATATTTTTGGGAATTGTTATTGCCCTGCATGACTTGCTGATAGTTGGTCTGATGTGGCCAACTTGACTGGTGCCAGCAAGACTTCTGGGACCCAAGGGTGGCAGGGTGGCACAGTCCCAGTCCCAACCAAGTTTTAGATCCATGGTGGGAAAGCGCTTTAATTGCTGTACTACTTGTTTGGTTGACATTTAAGGTTTCATTTAACTTTTATAATGAAATGTTTGCCTTGATAAATTTAATACATTGTGCTGGACTAGTCAATGGACCTGTCTCTGAGTGAGGCAATGCTGACATCATGCTACTAACATGGTTGGCTTTATACAACATGCATGTTATGAGTTAATTTCATAAATAAAAAAAAATAGCATCCAGTTTAATACACGTTATGCTTTGAAGATAATGAGAAGCTGCCTTAGATCTGTAAGTTTGATGGGTTATGTCGTATTGACTGAATATTTCATTTCTGATGTCCTATATGATAAATGTTGATGTGTTCACACACAAGATTTAGTGCTTATCTGCTCCCTTACTCCATTTTGGTTCTGAGGAATTTTCAATGCATTCAATCTTGTATTTTAAATGCTTTCAGTAATGTACAGAAAGGTAAAATAACCCACGTTAATGACTGCACCGGCACTGTCATCGTACCATTCTGTGCTTTTTATCTAGTTACTGCGTCTGTTTACTATCTAGTTACTGCATCCTGAAATCTTCTTTAATCTTGTACCCTTTTGCAGAAATTGTCGTCTCTGTAGGCATGTCCATGCCGCAGATCTTGTCAACGCTGGACTCAAAGACAGTACAGGTCGATATAAACTAGACATACCAGAAGCTGAAATTGGGAAGGAGCCAGAGCTTTGTGTCTGTCACTGGTGTTGAGCTGTCTGTATGGCCTAGTGCTTTCGACACTTTTCATTTCAGGTTTCAGTTGTTGGCCGGGTTCTGATGGCATGTAGCATTTATTCTGTTTAGGGTACTAGATTGGAAATGTGGGTTTTACACGGACAATTTAGTTTGTGGTGTAGCAAGATAATTTCTCTAGTTCAATTTATTTACATAAACTGATCTGACCAGGACTGCTTTTAGGTGGAACCGTCGGCCCGCCCACTCATTGCTCTTGATTTCGGCTGTATCTGTCTAGGCCACTGTTGTGAGCTTAAGCCTGATTTTCTGGCCTGATTTTCGCATGTGGTGGATCTAAGGTTTTTTTCTTTTGAGCTGACGGGGGGGTTGTCCCTGTGGTATTTCACCTGTGGACTAATTCGCCGGCTGGACACACAACCCAAGTGATCTAAGGGAATTGACCATGCATATGAAGGGATTTCATTTCATTTATTCGTTCATCTAATCTCCTTGTTTCGTTTAATCAGAAATCTACAACGCCTTAATGCCGACATAACAGCAAACCGGCTTATAGTTCTCATTTGATCCATAGTAATGAATGGATGGTTAAAATTCAATTTAATGGGTGTGCCATTCTATTCACATGGAATTTATATTTTGAAGAAAAATTAAAGATTCCAGCTTTTCTGGCTTCCTACGAACGAAACATTCATCCAGCTTTCTGTTGGGACCAATGCTTTTCACAGAAATAGTAAAGAATACTTTACTCAAAGAAGTTAAAAACCACAAGATATTACATGTAATGATGGAAAATCACACTTTCTCAGAAATCATCTCTAGTTTTTGCTGAAAAATGCTTTTAAGCAGTTTCCTTGAGAAATCGAATTTACCAGCGCTTTAGATCAGATGGAAAAGGAGATGGGTGTTTTTTCTTGTTAGGATGAGTTGTTGGGCTAGTGTGTTTAATTTGTTGACACCATTTCCTTTTCGATGACGAGGCATCCCCTGTTTATGATATCCCACATCTCCTTTTGGATGATGTGGCATCCCCTGTTTATGACATCCCACAAAGTGTATGGATATTTTTGGCTTAAGCACTTTACAGTGGATGCCAGCTGCCTGAAGAATTTTTGTGGGAAAGTCACTTTCTTACCGTGTCAAGTATGCAAATTTTATATATTTCCTATTCGAACGTGAAGTGATCGTAGGATTATCTTATTCTGGGTCTATATATTGTCTGTTTGGAGTTTGGACGGACGCTCCAGCTAATTGCGAATCCAAGTAACCATCACCATCGTGACATATGACAAGACAAAACTCATTCAACGGGTTCATAATTCGTACGTACGGTCACGACCATTGATCAACGGTTCACGTTTATCTACTCCACCTCCGCGTGATGAGCCACGAAGCTCGTCGTCTACTGTTCCTACGTAGATTTGTTGTCAGTCAATAATCACACACTCATTACCAGCTTTTACCGTAAGTGCGCTTCTGCCGACACTTGTTACCGAACCCACCCACTGAACCTTTCTTTCCCATGAAAAAACATGTCACCATCGGTTCGCTTCGGTCACGGACCTCCTTCCGAGCCTACTTTCTCCTCCATCTCGCTCTATATACATGTATATTAGTATATGTTCTCACACTTTCGGTCTCCACTACATGCATGGTCCCTTTCAGAGACTCCCACCGAAACGAACTCGAGCGACTAAATCGTTTTTTTCGGGAGGAATCAGTGCTCTTAGCTGTTGAATTTTGTGTTTCAGATCGTGTGGAGGCCAGAGTCTTCGATTTTGGTAAGAAATTGAGAAAAAATCAGCTGCTGCCGTTGTTGTGATTGTGGAAGCTTTTAAGTGTTTTTGCCAGGAATCCCAGAGCTTCGGGGGGTCGAATATCTCCAGTAAGGTGAGAATTGAATTGATTCTTCAGTCACTTGTGTAGTTTTTTTTTTTTTTTTTTTTTGGTGTTGAGAATCGATGGTGGTCATATTCATAGATGCTTAATGACTCTTGGATTTTCATATGGTGGAGAAAATGTCAGCAGTTTCTGGAATTCTAGGGTTTCCAATCGTAGCAATTTCTGCCATCTCGTTTTTCAACTAGAAACTGTTAGAAGTCAAGCTTGTTTTTGGGGTTCTAAAGATAGATTCTTTGGGATCTTTCCTTGTTTCTAAGGTGTACCAGCTGAAATTCCAAGATTTCCGCCAGTCACGCGTTTCCAAAACACTTTCTACTTTCCATTTTCCAAATGCAAATGATTCCATTCTATGCATGAGAAAGTCAGTCTTCCTTTGGAAAATTTGAAAAGTGGAGTATTTAAGACTTTTGAGTCTCAAGTCTTCTGATTCCCACTGAGAAATTCAGCCTCCTAACACACACACACACACACACACACCACCCCCCCCCCCCCCCCCCCCCTTCCAAGAAAAAAACAACCCCCCACCCCAACCCTGCAAGTTGTAGGTGTTCAAGGGACATTGGCACACTGAATATTTTTCAGTTACTTGAAAAGGTTGGGCTCTTTCTGATTCCCTGCCAATAATAGAAGGGCTTGTTAGGATCTTCGTTAAAAGACTGCAGGTAGTTTGATTCATGCGTTAATGAAGGTTCATGCATTTGGATTAGCTGAGTTAACTGTGACAGTAGATTTGTTGTTTGCCATGTCTAATTTCAGGTACATTGAGTAGGGGGTGACCAACTTGCGACGATGTTACACGCTAAGTCCGACTCTGATGTCACCAGCTTAGACCCTTCATCACCTAGGTCTCCCAAAAGGCCTGTATATTATGTGCAGAGCCCCTCAAGGGACTCCCATGATGGCGACAAGTCATCTTCGATGCAGACAACTCCTATCTATAACAGCCCAATGGAGTCACCTTCCCATCCTTCTTTTGGACGCCACTCCAGAGCTTCTTCTGCCAGCCGGTTCTCGGGAACATTTCGGTCTTCTTCTGGTCGGAAAGGGAACAGGAAAAGGAATGAGAAAGGTTGGCATGAGTGTAATGTAATTGAAGAGGAGGGTTCTTATGATGATCTCGACAGAGACAGGGGGTTCTCTCGCCTTTGCCAGGTCTTTCTTGCTCTTTTGGGTTTTGTTCTGCTCTTCACTGTCTTCTCACTTATTATATGGGGTGCAAGTCGGCGTTACAAAGCAGAGGTTGTTGTGAAGGTATGATGATAATGTTTTTTTGGTTATCACTCCTATTTCTGCAGTTAATGATAATTTTGTCGGCAATCATTCCTGTTTCTGCTATCTACTCAATATTTTCATTTTTTTTTATGATAATAAGAGAGACAGAGCTACGTCAGTACAATAGATGTTCACCCAAGTGCCAAAAATCTCCATTTGGATGTCACAATTTGGACCAATCAAGTTAAGAACTTATCAGCCGAGCTGACTCAATTAAAGGTTGTAAGAACCTAGGTCCAAAATCCCATTTAGTTAACATAGCAGTTTTGTAATAATTGCATTTGGATAAAAGAGTTGAAATAGGATATTGTGAATTTTGTATTGGGGTACGCCCCAACCACACACAGCATGGGGGTAGATGTTGCCCAAGTGAGTTCAGACCAAATTGGGTTAAGTGTCTGGGATAGTTTCCCTAATTGTGTTAGCACTTTCTTATTTGTTAGCAGTAGTCTCTTAATAGTATTAGGACTTTTTTTAATCTAAAAATAGAGTTCTTGGGGGCTAAGGAATTGATGATTATACAAATTGATATAATCTGTAACCCTAGACATATGCTGAGATTTCAAGGCAGTGGATTTACAAATTGAAGGAGAACATAATGAAAATTGGTTTTCTATGGACGTAGCCATCTTTGCCGAACCACGTAAATCTCGTCTTCTTGTGTGGTTTCTTGTTGATCTTGGTTGCTCACGCATGCGCACAGCGTTAGTGTCATATCCACAACAGTAGATGCACCAAACTCTCATAGGAGTGTCTGGGTTTTAACTCAGCTCACCCACTTGGAAGATGTCCTAGCTAGCTTGTGGAATGGATTTGAGCTTTGCTCAACCCTTTGGAAGAAGTCCATGCTAGTTGATGTTGGGTTTGAGCACTGCAGTCTGCTCTACCAGAACAAAGAATATTGGCAATATCTGAAGGCTCCTTCACCTAGAAGTCAGTTCAGGGTTCTGAACTTCTGATATCCTCCAAATAAAGCTAGCAGAAGAATTTGTTTTTCTTATAAGTAAAGTTTATTGTTATACACATGGTTTTGGAGTTTTTGGACTCTACGCAACAAGCCTGGGCCTATCAATTTGGCTCGGCTGGGCTGATAGTTGATTGGCTAATTATATTCACATCACTTTGGGTGTGCTGCTCTCGTCTTGTGCCATAATGATGGTTTTTGATTTTTGTAAAACTACTTTGGATGTCTAAATTGGAGGATTACAGTAAGACAGTATGTTTTTTCTTTTTTTTTTCCTTTTTTTTTTTTGTTTCCATCATCTTTGCATTGTGATTTTATATTTCCCATTGCAATTGACAAGTCGATTGAGATTTATTATCTTCACTAACTTCATGTGACCCTTACAGTCACTGACTGTCAACAACTTTTATTTGGGTTCGGGATTGGACAACACTGGGGTTCCAACCAAGATGGTGACGATGAACTCCTCACTGAAGATCAGTGTCTACAATCCAGCAACATTGTTTGGTATTCATGTCAGCTCCTCACCCATCAACCTCATGTATTCGAAAATCTCCATGGCAACTGGGCAGGTGATTTTTCATCTTTCCCTTCTTCCATGTAGAAAAGGAAATTTCTGCGAATCAATACTCAACAGTGTATTTCCAAGTTATGGGCTATGGACATTCTGTACTTTAGTTGGACTGAGTCAACTAGCATTGCATGGATTTTGAATCAACCTTCTAGGTTTTGGACCTATGATGCACGGATACTTCAAAATGGCCATCATATTGTGGCGGATCGTATCCAATACTTCACTTTCTATGTGTAAAATCTGTATCCCTGCCGTGTCCATAGCGTGTCCTTCCGATATCCTTGCCGTATATGGGTATCATAGTTTTGGACATTGAAACATGACAAAGGGAACATGGTCCCAAAAGCTTTTGTTTCTTCGTTCTGTCAAAAACGCAAGTTTCTGACATAAGCATAACATGTTGAGGTTGCCTGAACTTGCCTTGGAAACTATGTGATCTTAAAATATTTACACATGAAACTCTACTTTCTGCTGTCTGTAATATTTCTAGTTCCTATTACTTGTCTTACGGTTTGGATTTTTTTCCTTTTTCTTCTGGCAGCCTCTTGTGAAAGCATTTTGTTTATTTCTAATATTCGGGACTATGCAACTGCATTCTGAAAGCATGTGGGCTTTCATCGGTTAAGAAAAAAAATTTCACAAAATCATTGAACAAATTAATTTTGTTGCCAGGGAAATTCAGTGAGCTGACCCAGCGCAGCTGTTGCTGATCCAGCCCTGCAATTGCTGCTCCACTGTACACATGTTGTTATAAGGTGGAGAATGAACCTGGTGGAGATGGTCAAGGTGCATGAGAAGCAATATTAGCATTCTGGTTTTGTGCCCTGAAAACAGTGGGTGAATTTAAAAGATTAACAGTTGCGGTTTATCATTTGGCTTGGATATTCGCGCAGCCTTCTCATGCACCATGATTCATTTTTTTTGGGCTAATCAAGATGTGATGGTGTGGACTGACCAACCATCAAATGCATGTGTCTAAGAGGCAAAAAGCCTGATTGCTTTAATATTCAATTGCATCATGTCGAATTTAGCCGTTGTTTTCTGTGCCTAAGGTTTCTTTTTCCCCTGCATCTGGCCCCAGTTGAAGAAGTACTACCAACCCAGAAAGAGCCATCGGGTTGTGTCTGTGATCCTTCAAGGAAACAAGCTTCCTCTGTATGGTGCTGGAGCAACTCTTGCGGTCTCTGAAACTGGCAGTGGCAAAGTTCCATTAACGCTGGAATTTGAAATCCGATCTCGGGGAAATGTGATAGGAAAGCTGGTGAGAACAAAACATCACAGGCATGTTTCCTGCCCTGTTGTTGTGGACTCTAGTAACACCAAGCCAATCAAGTTTTCTCATGATTCCTGTACGTATGATTGAAAGCAATTCTAAGGGTTCGCATGGCTTAGATAGGACTCTGTATTAAACCCTGGCATGGCAAGCCCATAAAACGAAAATTGTAGGTAAACAGGAAAAACAAGGTAATTTACTTTCATATATTGGAGTGATGAAGTTCTGCAGGTTGGTTTGCCACTTGCATCTATGGTTGGGGAAGCTATGGCTGTATTTTTCAGCAATTTGTTTTTGCAGTTGAGACCTCCTGAAGACCTACCTTTTCTTTAATTTATTTTTAACCAAATTCAGACTAGTCTGGTGTTGAGTGAGCGTAAGGGCCCTATTCTTCTGACAGTGAAAACCTATGATATGGTATACTAACACCAACTCCATATGGCTTGGGCACCGGCCGTCCGGGCATGGTGTAGATGAAAATGGTCTATATCATGGGACATCTCAGACGCTAGGCTTCTTTGGTTGAAAGGATTTTTTTTTTTTTTTAGAATTCCCCTAGTTGGATTCAAAAATTCCCAACACAAACTATTTATGCGAATTTGAATTACCTATTTAATTTCATTTGAAGGTGAGAATTAGCTGAGTTAGTCATGTGATTTCTCAATTTTGGTCAGCAGGATTCTCAAAAATGCTTCTATACGTTTGAGCATTTTGAAATTCTAGTTTGGGAGCAGGCATTTGGAACTCTCCAACTGATTTAGATAATATATGCTGAATGCTTACGGCCAAAAAGGCCTTAATGACTGAAATACAGAACCACATTTGATTCAGCACCCAAGACATCACTCTTCCGGCATACTTTTTAGAGGAATTGCTACATCTATCTAATCGGTTTTGGTTTAAGAGAAATTGTCAGTTCAACATCTTGATCTTAATGTTTCACCAATTTTAGAATATGGGGCCATCCCGCTTATGCTTGAAACCTTACCTTGCAAATTATTATAATGGTCCAAAGAACTATGAATTATGTCTAGTGGTGAACCAAGCGACATGCAATGATTGACTTTAGTTGAACTGTCACCGAACAAGCAAATGTATTTTAGACTTGGAATTGAGATTAAGTGAGGGAAAATCCCATGATGACCATGGGGGCAGCCTGCTCACTGTCCAGGTGCATGGCAGCCTGCCCCCATGGTGACGTGGAGAGACCTGCGGTCACCATGGGGATTTACATAAGAGGATCTGGACTCTTAAGACTTGGGGTATTTTGAACTAATTGGAACTCACCTTTTAAAATCCAAATTGCCTAAAACAAGTCTTTCTTGTGTAGTGCATATTTTCAATTTTTACTCTAGCGCTTCTAGACATGAATCCAATGTAGTTAATTACACTAATAGAGCTGTTCTCATCGGAAGATGGACCTATACAGAAGTAAGTAAGATGGACGTTTGAAAAAGTATGTGCCTTTTTCTAATTAGTTTTTTTTTTAACAAATGGTTAATCTAGCTGTAAAACAACTCTTATTGTGATAAATTTTGGATTTTAAAATAGATACGCCCCAACTTCTTGTTCCTCTCACCTTAGCATCTCTCCAGTCTAAAAGTGATCCGGACATTCGAATGTGTTTGGGTAAGCCCTATCCTTGTATCTTGTGGTCGTCCGAGCTTGAACAAACTAGTCATTGGTGTGAAGTGCCAACAAAACCATTCGGTGAATGTTTCACTGACAGGGTATCTCTGTATCAAGGTATACCGCTCGGCATCGATCATTCCATCAGTATGGAATCTTAAACAGCGGCCATCAGCTCCACGCGGAGTTTTTTAGGTTCCTCAAGCATGTAGTACAAGGTATCTTAACTATGGTTAAAACGTTTCTTCCCTTTCAAATTCAATATTTAACATTAGTTTGACTTCAATGGATCAATATGTATCATACCCTTAAATTCAATCTGCGGGTGACCACGTGGAGGGGTAAAGTGTATGTGAGAATCTGGGTTCTCTTATTAGTTCTATTATTTTGCAGAGATGTTTATAATGGCGGGATGGTGGAATTATTGTTCTAATGCTGATGCACAATTAAAATCTTTTCATCTTTCGGCACAGGGATTAAGAACTCTCTCTCTACTGAGGGGCAAGTTTCTCACCCTACCCTCTTAACATAGTCCAAATAGAGATTTTAGTGATCCTCTTTTAAGGGCACGTTTCTGCGACACGCCTGCCCATAAGTCGTTTGGTGTAGTACTAATATCAGAAGAAGGCTTGTTTTGAATAGGTTTTCTTCATGGCATTGTTGGTAAAAGCGGCGCAATGGAAACAACCTGCGATCAACGGATCTATCACGATGAACACATAGCAATTACACCATCAAGCAATCACACACATGACACAGCAGTTTTACGTGGTTCGGCAACCATGCCTACGTCCACGGGAGGAGAGAACTCATTTACTATGATCCCATCTCAATCCCCTCAGGATCTAGGGTTACAATACATCAATATATATAGTTTCCGCTTTCTTGGCCACCAAGAAAACCCATACACAATGACTAAAATACCCCTAACCCTGAGCCTCGGTTCTGGCTAACCCAGACGACCGATCCGGCTAAACCGGAATACAAGACATAACCCAACAGGCATGTACAAACATAAATACGATACTCCCCTTGAAATTCAGTTTTTGGGAGAGAGAAATATGTGTTTTCTCTTTTACAGCTTTACACAAACAAATCCTAAAGTTCTGAGCAAAAGTGAGATGTCAGAGTAGTGATCAGTACCTAAATGCCTAACTTCAAATGAAACATAGTGCACAATTTTGTATGATGAGCTAGATGATAGAGTTGGCAAGCGGCCCCTGTATTCAACCTCTGGGTTTGAAGCCGGAGAGATTGATACAAAAGGGTTTCTGTGTTCCATGTGATTGAATACCTAAGATTATATTTACTTAAATGAATTAAAATGTAGAATCATATGTGAATATCCAAAAAATGATGGCCAGATAGCCTCCTTTTTTAAAGAAAATGGGATCAACTATTGATAAAAAAATGAGTACTCCACCACCCTTTTAATTTAGAAAGTCGAGGTCCTCAACTTTTGTTAGAATTAAGGCTGACCAATGAAAATGTGATTCCCACCTACGTATCACACTCATATTAGCCACCCTCTGAAACTTCAAAAGCAATTGAAAGTTGAAACCCATTTTTAGCCACAGTGTGAGTTACGTACAAAACCCAAACTCATCTGCACCCATTTGCCGCCTGACAGGAACCTGGGCGAGATCTTCTTCCGCATAGAATGTTATCCTGGACAGGGCCTCGTGGCCTTCAATGCCAGGTGGATTAAGGGCCTCCAACCGTTAAGCTTGCACACATGGACATTAATACCACATAACTAGAGCGATTTATAATGATCTCACGGCGATTACCCAAAATAGCATTTGCTGGGACGCGATAAAATTATCGAACTACCACATGTGGACATCACAAATGTAATTTTTTTACTTTGTTTGAATAAGGGGTGTATTGAAATAAAATTAAATAGTCAAATTAAAAAGATAAAGAAGAGTAAAAAGTTAAAAGTAAAAACAGAAAAAAGCCAAAATGTTATCCTCAAAAGACATTAAAATGACCAAAAAAAACAAAGTTACTCTGGTTTTTACCTCCCTCTTATTTCTCTTTCCCCTAATTTAATATTTTATTGCACCATGCATAGAAACAAATATATCCTATCAATGTAAGGTGCAGGGGCTTTATGTGCCAAGTCTCACGGATTACTCCAATTGGACAAAATTTGTCTAGAAAGACATCATTGCATGCCATTCTTAATTTTCGTGTGGGCCGACAGGGGCTCAGATCATGATCAGCCTCATATTTAATTATTTTCCCCCCGTCTCTTTCTCAAAATTTCTTTCTACGCCCATCATTTTTAACGTCATAGTGTGGAAGGCAGCAGTGCAGAACCAGGACGTCAGATACGAACGCGAATCAGAAGAACGGAACTCTCCTCCTCCCATGGCGAAGCTGTTTCCCACGCCACCCCGAAACGCTACCATTCCTTAAACCCTAAGCCGAAACGCCATGACTTCCCGATCCCGCTACGGCCAAAACACCGCCGTCGCCCTCTTCTTCGCCCTAATCTCAATCTCTCTCGTCAACGTCTCCCAAGACCCTTCCAATCCCCAACCCAAAACGCCCCGACCCAACCACATCGTCCGCTTCCTCGATTATCGTCCCGCCGACGAGCACCGGATCTACCTCGAATCCAACCTCGGATCGGCCGGATGGACGTGGGTTGAGCGCCGGAACCCCGCCGCGTCGTTTCCGACCGACTTCGGCCTCGTCGCGATCGAGGGATCCTTTCCGATCGAGGCGTTTGAGAAATTGGAGAGAGTCAAGGACGTCGCAATCGATTTCAGCTATTCGAGAGGCTTGTTGGTCGATGAAGAGAAAAAAGGTGATGCCTTTGGATCTGGAAAGGCGGAGGAGGAGAAGAAGCGGCCGGGGAAGATCTTCACATCGATGTCTTTCGAAGACGGAGGGATTAGTAATTCCACCATGAACTGGAAAAGGAATCTCTTGATGCAGGTATTGCGATTCATGTTCTATTGTTTCTTGGTAGAAGTTGATTTTTTATGGGATTTTGTTCTATTGTTTCCATAATCTTTCCATAATCATTCATTAGCCGTAATTGTAATGTTTTTTTTTTATAATGATTTTCAACTTGCAACTGTCATCGCCATTTGGACACATTGGGCTAATGAAATCATATCTCTTAAATTTGTAAACTTTAGGAGCTGCCCATAATTTTTTTTTCATTGAATTTGATTGTGGATAGTCTTAAAATTGCGTATTTTGATATTAGTTGTAAGTATATATCAATTGAAGTCCTTTCATTTGATTATTTTTGTTGTAGAGATCTCAAGTCACATCGATATTTGGAGCCGAGAAGCTATGGGCTAAAGGTTTTACAGGTGCAAAAGTCAAAATGGCAATATTTGACACTGGAATTAGGGTGGATCATCCCCACTTCCGCAATATTAAGGTACAATAATTCGGAAAACATTGGTTCATTCATTTTTATGCTTATCATATACATGAATGTTATGTGTGTTATCTATCTGTTTCAAACTTAATTAGTTTTCACAATTTTAGTTACTGCTGAGAGTAAGTTGCTCTAACAAGCATAATGCCGAGTCTGAATGAAAGGCAGAATATTTCAATATTGTTAATGGGTAGTTGGTCAAATGTGTTCCTGAAAATATTGCTGTACTTTGCTTTATGTTTCATCTTAACATCATGGCAGTATTTAGAACCTTTTTGGTAAGGAAGCTTTTTGTCTTGAAACATTGGTGAGTACTGTTTACGCATGCATGTAACCAAACTTGTTGCACCTGTTTCTCAATTAGACAGTGCTCATAACCTTGAAACCTGATGGTGGTGGTTGATCCCAAGTGCCACCCAAAACGACGAGGAGCATGTAATTGAGAAATATCTCACTTATAAATTAACTGAGCAGGAGATTTCACTTTGTCCACTGTTACAGGAACGCACAAATTGGACCAATGAGGATACACTAAATGACAATCTTGGACATGGGACATTTGTGGCAGGAGTTATTGCTGGTCAAGATACAGAGTGCTTAGGTTTTGCTCCCGACACAGAGATATATGCTTTCCGTGTATTTACTGATTCTCAGGTATTGCATATTATGCCTTTACGAGTGATTTTCGCTCACTTTCATGTTTATGAAGTCAATCATGATATACTGATGAAAGGAAAGAAGAGTTGTCAGAAGCTTCATGCCTTTTTCTTGTTTAGCTTATGGTTGTTTTGTCAAGGAAATAGCTGAAATCACAGTTTTGGACATTTGTTTTGGTGTCTGGTAATTTGCCGGCCCCTTAACTGACGTGCAACATGCCAGATTGGCCATGCATTTTTTATTCCTTTTGAAAAACTCCCTTTTTTCCCAAAAGCAGTCTCTGAAGAATATATGGGAAAAAGGGGAACAATTTATATGTCATATTTTCATATTTTTTAGCATTCTTTGTGAATTCTTATTTCTATGTATGTATTTGATTACTACTTACTTCAAGTCATCTTCTGTTTGTCTTAAGAGTCTTAGAGTTTCAAAGATAGAAGTAGAGTTGTCATGGTTGTGTTAGAGGTGAGTCAAGGAGTGCTATCTAGATACTAGAAATGGAAGGAAATGACCAGCTATCTTTAAAATTGCAGAGGTTTTTAATTTCTGCACGTCAAATACCTTCAATTTCCTTCTGATCTTATACTGTATCGTACCATTGGTGATCACCTATTTGGATTCTTGAAGCTCATGCATATGCATGGAGATTCACTTCTAGTTTTTCCTTCTTTCTTCCCTATTAGTGACACCTGCTTGGAGATTGATTTCTGGCGATTCACAGTACCTTGGATGATATGCAAGACATTGAGGTGGAAATTTTGTCTTTGGTTATATTTTAGCCGGAGGCGTTGCTTATTGATCATTTGGGGGGAAAATATAGAAAAGACATGGCCAAAAAGTTGCTCAAAACTAAATTTACTTTGGCAGTGAATTTGACTTAGCGTTTGCTTGTCTTTTATGCATTTGATATAAATGGGATTTACATATGTAAAATCGGCATATGTGAATTTTACATATGTATGACTTACATATCTGAAGCACATTACCATGTGTGTTTGGAGGCAGCATATTCTCATGAGTTAATGCTGAATGGTTTGGATTGCATATGTTTGTTTTGGAGTGTTCGTGGTTGATAAAATTTTTGAATGGTTCAGATTAAACATTTGGGGCCTATAGGAGTTGCAAAAAATAACAAGTGGCAATTGGATTTGATACTATAACCTGTCCTGGGTTTCACTTGTACTGGTGCCATCTTGATGTGAGAGGTGTGTAATATTTTCACACCTTTTCAACTGTGAAAAAATTTCATATGATAATAGCTTCAGGTCCACACCATAAACAATCACAAACTAGCGCGTGCATGTGTAACATTTACACGCGTAAATGGAGCAAACTAATGACCCCCTACAAAGCCCATAACCGACTGTGGATTCTCAACAATCACTGCATGCATATGTGGCATAAGAAACTTGTTGATTGACTTTAAAAAAATAATATTCTCACGTAGGAAGGATCTGGATTTGATGCAGTCTAGGCCCTAGCAGCCCCTCTTCAAATTAGATGAGGATTATTATTAGTAGAGTTCTAATTAAATTGTTATTAGGAAAGTTTCCATTATTAGCCTAGGGTTTTCTTACACATTAAGTTTGCTTTTACTATATATATGGCATTATAGAGAAGAAATTCTCAGATTTGGTTGATTAATAGAATTTGATTTTCCCAAAGAGGTGTGTCCTCGTGTGTGTTGAAGTCATTTTGACGGTTCGAAGTGTACTTGGACACGTGCTTAGGCACCTCCACGCAAGCCCTAACCCTTGGGCTGCATCAGGATTATTCTTTCATACTGGCTTTTATCACATGGCCTTCCCTTTATGCCAATGTGCCCATCTACGAGGCCTCACTGGTTTTTTTGACTCAATGCTTGGATTGACATGCCATCAGTGGTGGGCCCAGGAACCTTCTTTTGAGGGGGCCTCTATGTAGATTTTTTTTTTGAGGGGTCATATGTCAAACAAAAAAGTATATACCATCCTTGCTTGTAAATGAAGGCACCAAAATTTACACACTTTCTGAAGTGTGAGTGCATCCAGGCCTCTGCTACTTCTTATCTCTGAAAATGCTTACTTGTATTTCTTAAGAGAGAGTAATGCTCCTTCATTCTAGTTCTATTACCATGATTTTTTTGATGCGTCTTGATTTTAACCAGTATAAATCATGTGTTCTACTCAATCTTTTTCTTTTATTAAAGTCAGATGGTATTTACCGATAAAAAAAAGTTCAGATGGTATGGCGGTTGGCTAGACTATGAGAAGCTTGTATTCAGCTTAATTGCAGGTATCTTACACATCATGGTTCCTTGATGCATTCAACTATGCTATTGCTACCAACATGGATGTGCTCAATTTGAGTATTGGCGGACCGGATTATATGGATCTTCCATTTGTGGAGAAGGTAATTTTCTTTTGCTTGGGATGGATCCAATTTTTTGTATTTTTGTATTTTTTATTTATCCCTTGACCGGGTGTGGCTTAGTTACATGCTCTCTCTCTCTCTCTCTCTCTCTCTCTCTCTCTCTCTCTCTCTCTCTCTCTCTCTCTCTCTCTCTCTCTCTCTCTCTCTCTGTGGATTGCCGTGATGGGTTTGGTATGGGATGGGGTAAACTTGTAGTCACCTTGACTGACACTTATCCCATCCAACATAACCTATTGCATGACAAGTCATTGATATGTGATGGCAAACCGAACCCATGTTGGGTTGAGTTTAATGGTGGCAATCTTTTTAGTTTTAAAATGTTAACAATTATAGTTACACATAAGATGAGCAAAGAAAGAATCCAACTCGGCAAAGAAAGAATCCAACTCTTAACTCGCTCGTATTTCAGCCAAATGCCTAGTTCCAACTAAGCTAAGTGTTTTGTGCATAATTTTTTAGTAATACATCTCTACCTTAAACCATTCAATTTTTTAAATCGTTTATTAAAATAGATATCTAACTTAATCATGAATAAGTGGGCCTAGGGATGGCAAAGTTGCCTTGGTCTGCTCCTGTAAGGGCCAAATTTGTTTGTTTGTTTGTTTGTTTTTTTTTTTTCTATAGCCCAGCTAAGGGGGCCGGGACCCAAGGATAGCCCGGCACACCCAAGAAGGAAGCTCACTTAAGTGGGAAGGTAGCCCGTACAAGCGGGAAGAAGGGGGGCTAGCCAAGGTTTGAACCTTGGATAGCCCAGTAAGAACAACCACTCCTTACCACTAGGGTAAGGACGCGTTCTTAAGGGCCAAATTTGGTAGTGGTACTTTTAGATTCATGGTGGGCCTGGGTTTGTGGACTTGAACCTGGGTTGGGTTCCGATATGGTTGCCCAGCCAAGTATTAAAGTTTTTGTTCAGCATTTTTACTAATGCAACGTAGCCAAGTCCTTTGCCATCGACAGAGTGGACTAAAACTTGATCATTAGAGTGAAGTAACACCTACAGGCATTTATAGGAGACTCAGCTCTAACTCAGACACAGAGGATGTTATTGGGTGTGACTCGATCTTTGAGTTTGGTTGTATAGTGTATACGAGACGACTGATACAATTCAACTTAAAGGTGGCTGAGTAGCACCCAAAACTGAGTTTTATAACCTTGAATTACATAGAATGTGATTTAAGTAGGGTCGAGTTGAAAATTAGAACTCAAAAAGAGGCCCCAGATAGATGGGATAAAATTGGGATGGTGACATTGAGGAGGAAGACAGCAATGTGTCTAAAATGTTCTTATTGAGGGTGGTTTCATCTTGAGAAAACTTATCAAAGGATGGCATATGAGTACTTCTAGTGGCCCATTTAGAATGACATTCATTGAACCCATTTGTAAGATTACACACTACTAATATTTGTGTTAAGCAGTTGTATTAGACCGACAAACCATGCAAATTCAATTTAACTTGTAGACCGAAGTAAAAAATCAACTCTGTTCATATATGCAGGCAAACTCTTAAGTACAACTTGAATTAATATGTATGAACCTATCTCAATAAATTGGTGAACTATGATAAGTATTGAATTGCAAACTACAAACACAAACTTTCAAACTAGTTGAACTGAAGAACCAGTTCATCATGCTTTTGTACTCTATTTCTTGGACACTGATCTTTTGTTTCATACTTTTTACATCTATCACAAGTTTGCTACTGAGAAATGGGGATTCTCCATTTTCAAAAAGGAATTGCTGCAACACATACTCTTTTCCACGTTAGTCATGTCACATGTGAACATACCTCGACACATCTGTTAAAATAAAATTAAAGAAAGGAAATTGTGAGTAGTAACTAAATTTAACTAAACATATAGTTACAGACAAATGTTTTCATGGACTTGTCAGCTTATTTTGAGCTTCGAGGTTAAGCATTGGACACCTCAGATCCATGTCCAATACTGACATATGATTTTGTCCTAGTTACATAAATTTGCTACTATGGAATCTTCAACAGATTTTGCTCATCCGCTTCCTTCCAGAGTTGCACTTCTATCTGTATAAAGAGGTGGGCTGAAATCTTTGTTTCTTGGACACATGGATAGTTGATGTATCCACATTGTTGTGTTGGAGACAGCAACTTACAAAAGCATTATATTTCTATATCAGTATATTTAAATATTAAAGAAATATTTTATTTTAAAAAATTTTTTCTACGTGTAAAAATATGAAAAGTTAATGACAGTGAAAACTAAAAAGTTGTACTTTTATTTGTTAGCTTTCAAATAGAAAAAAGTTGGGAGAAATGGCTATATCCTTGTCACGGGGATTGGAACTTTTTCTTACCCATCATTTGTTTGGTCTTTGTATGCTCCATCTGCCATTTTATTCATCATACCTTTTGTGCACAATTGATTTGATCTTTTTTTTTCTTTGAAGGCGAAAATGTTTCCTTACTTGACTTAGTATGGAGTAAGGATTATTTCTTTGACTTTTATCCAGGTTTGGGAGATTACAGCAAATAACATTATCATGGTCTCAGCTATTGGAAATGATGGGCCTCTGTATGGGACTCTAAATAATCCAGCGGACCAAAGTGATGTTATTGGTGTTGGTGGCATAGATTACAATGATCATATAGCTTCATTCTCATCACGTGGCATGAGCACTTGGGAGATTCCTCATGGGTAAGCTATCTTCATATTCTTTTACCTTCTTGCAACCTTTCCTTGTCAATATTTTCCTTTTTCTGGTTAAGTTCCAGTTTTTAGTCCAAACTGTAAATGACATGAAGGAAATAAGTTTGTTTCACAGCCTATATGCATATGCTTACCAGATGTTGAGTGTTTTCTGAAGTTAAAGAGTTAAAATTTCTAGGTTTGGTAGAAACAATTAGAACATTGGGTATTTAGTGTTATTTTGCAATTGATGGTTAGCTGATGCATGAGTTGGCTGTGAATGAATATGTCCACGGCATCAAGTGCTTACCATTCATCAAGATGATAATGGCATGGTAATAGCAAGCGTGTACAATTCTAGCAAAGTGAAGTTACTTTTCATAAGGGGAACCATTAAGACGCCCCAGTAGTTTGATTGTAAAGGTATCATTGAAGGCAAATGCATGTGTTTACTTGGGTGACAATGGGGAGCAGGAGCAGAAGCAGGAGAAGGAGAAAGAGAAGGACAAGCAGGAGAAGGAAGACTGTTGACTTAAAAGATTAGTGTCATGAGAAGTCGAGCTCCCAAGAAACCTCTTATCTATATAGAAAATTTTGCCTCTCATTCTAAATAAACTCAGAAACTGTGGTTCCTTATGTAATGCAAATAAAACAGCAAACTATATGTTCTTCTTTCACTGCACCATCCTCTTCTTTCACCCTTCAATATTTTGAGGGTAAAAGAACTACAGGTAAACAGCAAACTGTATACCTCCAGTCTATCTAGAAATTATTTCTTTCATGCTCACAAACTCACAAACTGTGGTTCCTTATGTAATGTGAATAAGATATCAAACCGTCCTCAGCCGTTAGGGACATGGGTACGAGAGTAGAATGTGTTAAGTTCAAATCCCCAATGTTACAAATAAAAAGCAGAAGAAGATAGCAACCCATGTACCTTCTTTAACTGCATCATCCTCTTTTTCCATCCTTGGTGCAGGACGACCAGACCCAAGTCCACTGGTCTGGGCCCATGAGTTATTGAGTCAACCTAACCCAACCCATTGGATTAGCCCACTAATCCTAATGGGATCAGCCGGTTATTTTGTCGGAAGTTGATATTGTTTAGAATTCTAGTTTCCTAATTGCTTTAGTATTTTGATTAGTAGGTTTCCTTAATCCTTGTTGATTACGAAAAATTTTAGCACGTAGAGTCCTAGTGGGAAGGAATGACTCCTCGCTCTTTTCTATAAAGATGAAAATCCCCTTTGGGATAGACACATCTCAGATCATTGAATAAAAAATTTCAGCTTTAGGCTTGATTTGTGTTTGATTTCTCTAATTGTGTGTTCTTGACTCTTGAGTGCTTAGAATCTGTCTTGTTTGGCCAAATCCCTTCCAGAGGTTTGTTCCATTCATTTTTTTTTTTTAATCTCGGGATACATCAATCCTTCTAATTTTTTGAGGGTAAAAGAATTCTGATAACCAGGGTCGAAGTTGAATTTTTAAGGTTCTTCCCTAAATTTCAAGGTTGTATCTGACCCTTAAACTGACATTTGTGGATGCCTGAAATATTATTTCTATCTGGAGCTAAATCTGCAAAAAGCTGGTCCTTTGGTACATGACCATTTCACAAAATCACCATGTTCCAATTGGCATGACACAATGAGCTCTACATGTGATACTTTACTTATGTATTGCATATGGTTTTTGTACTTGAACTCTGGAAGTCTTATTTGTGCTTATTAGTTATTAGTGGTGCCTTGGGCTGTGGATTGATGATATAGGGCTGGGCTGATACTTGTCCACACCCTGACCATTGAGTTACCAGGTCTAACATGCAGGCCTGGATCCAGTCTGGGGGCCTGAAAATTTGGTCCAGGACCTGCCTGCATATGCAATGTGCATTTATTATAAATTTCTGGCAAACATAGGCCATCTATTCTAGCCCCAAGCATAGATAGGCCCATCTCAGTCCATTGGGCTGGAATGTTTAGGACAGGCCCCCCACGCAGAGGCTCGAACACGGCCCACATATAGTTCAACATGGACTGGGCTTGACCAGGCTGGTTATCAGTATGTGTATGATATCACCATGTTTTTTGTTCTAATCTGACTATTTTTTCTCCTGATTGGTGCTTTAAATGCTTCTTTTTTTTATAATATCATGCTGCCATTGGCCTATATATCTAAATAAATCTGAAAAAGATGGATGACTTTATATTCACTGGATTTTTGTTCTTAAATAAACATGAGTTTACATGTGATTGTTAAAAATGAGAAATGGAAGAAGAGATACATTCTAGTAAGAGAAATGGAAAAAGAGATACATTCTAGTAATGCCGTTACTTTTGATCATATCGCCACTGGTTTGATCTGACACAATGGCAACACAGTACAATAAATGTTGAAGTATTGCACACTGAGTATGACTAATTGTTTCATTCATTAAGTGCTGACCATGACAGTTTCTGTGAAAACTAAAGGTATGGGCGGATGAAACCTGATGTTGTCGCGTATGGAAAGGAGATCATGGGATCTAAAATCAGCACAGGTTGTAAAAGCCTCTCAGGAACCAGTGTTGCTAGTCCAGTAGTTGCAGGGGTGGTATGTCTGCTGGTCAGTATCATCCCAGAAAGCGTCCGAAAGGACATTCTAAATCCTGCAAGCATGAAACAAGCATTGGTTGAGGGAGCTGCCAAGCTTTCTGGTCCCAACATGTATGAACAGGGTGCAGGCAGACTTAACCTGTATGTACTCTAATTTTGGAAGAACATGTGTCTGATTACTTCTACTTTCAGATAAGATTACTAAATTTGCCATTTTTTCTGTCAGCCTAGAGGCATATGAAATTCTGAAAGACTACGAACCTCGAGCCAGCATTTTCCCTAGTATTCTTGACTTCACAGACTGCCCATATTCCTGGCCTTTCTGCCGCCAACCACTATATGCTGGTGCAATGCCTGTTATCTTCAATGCCACAATTCTCAATGGGATGGGTGTGATTGGCTATATTGAAGGCCCCCCCATATGGAAGCCTTCCAATGAAGTGGGCAACCTGCTCAGCATTCATTTCACCTACTCAGATGTTATCTGGCCTTGGACTGGTTTTCTTGCACTCTATTTGCAGATAAAGGAAGAAGGTGCCCAGTTTTCGGGACTGATTGAGGGCAATGTCACAGTGACAGTCTACAGCCCATCACCCTCAGTTGGGAACGGCCCTCTAAGAAGTACGTGTGTGCTTCAGCTGAGACTTAGAGTGGAACCAACTCCCCCACGATCAAAACGGGTTCTGTGGGATCAGTTCCACAGCATCAAATATCCACCTGGTTACATCCCAAGAGACTCTTTGGATGTTCGTAATGACATACTCGATTGGCATGGTGACCACCTGCATACTAATTTTCATAACACATTCAATATGCTGAGAGATGCTGGATACTATGTGGAGACACTTGGGTCACCTCTGACTTGCTTTAATGCTGATCAGTATGGAACATTGCTCATGGTGGATCTTGAGGATGAGTATTTTGCAGAGGAGATTGAGAAGCTGAGGGATGATGTTGTGAATCACGGTTTGGGCCTGGCCGTGTTTGCTGATTGGTATAATGTGGACTCAATGGTGAAGATGAGGTTTTTTGATGATAACACAAGGAGCTGGTGGACACCCGTAACTGGAGGAGCTAATATTCCAGCTATAAATGAGCTTCTGTCCCCGTTTGGGATTGCATTTGGGGATAAAATTCTGAATGGGGATTTCTCCATTGATGGGGTGCAGATTCATTATGCATCTGGAGCAGACATAGTGAAGCTTCCTGGAGGCAGCTATGTGCATAGCTTTGAGTTGCAGGATACCTCAGAGGGTGGTGCCTCAAAGAGCACATGGCAAATTTCTGATGTGTCCAAGGTTAGAACATTGGAACTTTTTTTTTGTACTGGTAACATGACTTGATCCAATAAACTAAAGGTTTCTATAGCAAGCACCCTGCATTCTGCCTTGGACTCTTGTCTAACATTGGAACCCCCTTTCAGATAATTTTCTCACTGCTTCATCAATATTTCCCATAATCTTATATTTGGAGAGTGCTCCACAGACAATTTTTAGTGCAAAAGAGTTTGACCTACACTTAATTATTTCAATAGAATCATGAAACATTTTGTAAACTGAGTAATTGACCTACACTTAATTATTTCAATAGAATCATGAAACATTTTGTAAACTGAGTAATTGACCTACACTTAATTATTTCAATAGAATCATGAAACATTTTGTAAACT
Organism: Sextonia rubra; assembly: GCA_037013555.1. Lineage (NCBI taxonomy): Eukaryota > Viridiplantae > Streptophyta > Magnoliopsida > Laurales > Lauraceae > Sextonia > Sextonia rubra. The sequence goes on along the minus strand of JASUAD010000001.1, from coordinate 24,272,963 downwards.
GAGTAAATATCACAAAACATTTTTTGTTCATTGAGAAAATGCCTATTTTAAAGGCTACACCTGGGCCAAAGGCTGGATATTTGCAAGGCTTTTTCTTCTGCTATTTATTGCAAATACTTTTAACATTGTCAATGAACAACAATATTCTCAATGCATCATACTCATTCCTGAATGAATTTGAGCATAACTCGATATGAGTTGATTTTAAGGGACTCATTTAGTAATTGGATCAGGTCAAACAATATTCCATGCATAATAGCCATACCCCAAAGGATTCCTTTTCTGGGACCCATTTAATAATTGGATGAATTCAACTCATATCCATATTTTAGGGTCCACATTGTGCAGATCCGAACCTCATGGTGTTTAAGATCCAGCCTTTGTTCGGATACAAGTCCTAGTGTTGGTTCATAAACGGGAAAGTTGTGGCTGGTTCATAGCTAGAAGTTTCTCTCTCTAATTCACATATTTATTTATATCTCACATGTAGTAACTTACTAGTCCATAATAATTATCATTCTTTCTTCATTAAAAAAGAAAGAAAAAGTATTGATCTGTATTGATCTTTGTATTTTCCTCCTTCTGTCTCTCTCTTCTTTCAGACCCTAACAAGTAAATGATCGTCTCACGGAAGCAGCTGTCATCATCTTCTTCTATTCATGATAGCCTTATTTCCTCGATTTGGGTCGAGATAAAATTAGAATCTGATTGTCATGAGTCATATTTGGATTCATATATGGCTACAGAGTCCAGCCCAGCCCTGGATTTAGATCGAAAACCAGGTCCACCCTGCGTTTTGACCAGATTTTGTATCTTGGTGTACTCTGTTCCAGATCCAGATCATATGTACAGGGCTTATGTCTGATTCGAGTTCAGATTCATATCTAGGACCTGGAAACCTAATCAGATCAGGATACACCATTGTGGGTCTCTTTCATTTAGATACTTATGTATATTCCAAACTATATTGGGTAAAGCTTTGGGGATTATGATGATGGCAATGCATCATTCTGAACTATTGACAACTAATGAATTTGGGGGATTGAATTTGTTTCGATGACAAGTTTTTGTTCCAAGAAATGAATGCAGAAAGAACTCTAAATGGTGTAAAAGTGCTATACTGTAGTGTAATGCGAAATGTACATTGGCCTCCCACCTATTACATGCACACACAAGATAAATAAAAAAAAGGAAATTAATTTTTATGTGGTATACGATATATGTTTGCATCTCAACTCTGGCAATTCCCTATTTTGCTGAGTACTGGAGATAATATCCCTTTCCCTGTTAATACCACCTTCCCTGTTTATGTGACTGAAGGAACCTTAAGCGAGGCACATGTTTTTAATCTAATTGACAATGTGAGACATCCATGGAATAATCTCATTTTCCTTTACCCACTTTGTGCTTTTGACTGAGACCTCCTCATTCATTAAATTTTCTGAAAAGTTAACTCTTGAGATTTTTTTTATTGCTTCTATGATTGGTGTGTGTCCTTATTTGACTTTTAAAACCAGGGGCACTGAATACAATGCCAGAGTGGTTCCATTGTTGTTAGAAAACTCCGTCTATGTCCATCAGACCTGGCATCTCTCTAACTGTCACAGCCACTTTAAATTTCCTGTGTCCATTTGATGGAGGGGTGCCATATCGTCATGTCTTTCCACCTTTTTCCTTTTACTTTTGTCTTAGAATATGAACTCCCCCGTTCCTTCCAAAATCTTCCAAGCAGTTATATGGAACTTCTTTCTTTGCGGAAAGCCATGATTGCCAATTGAGTTCTAGATTCATCAAGTACTTTGATCATTGGTTTTATATTAATCCTGTGAAAGACTATCATTTCTTATCTTCCCCACTGATCATAAGAATTCCAATGGAACTGATGTCTACACCATTGTGATATTAAAGTATTTGTTTTGATAATAAAGTATTGCAATATAATGCTTGTCCAAAATCACCCAACAAATCTTTCATTTCTAGTGTCATTCCTACTTTGGTTTTCTATGAGTGCTTGGTCATTTAGAGTCACGTATATATAATTTATTTATTTTTTGTTTTTATTTTCAATCCCTCCCACTGACGTGTCCTTAGCCAAGGAATGTTTTATTTCCTTCAAAATACCCTTTGATTGATATGTAATGTGGTTTCTCCATCCTGCCCTAATGTCTATCACACACAAGAAATTTCATGTAACTATTTTTTCCACCTGTTGTAGGGCGAATCTACTGTTCTTGGGCTTGTGGAGATGGGTGGTGGTCGAATTGCTGTTTATGGGGACTCCAATTGCCTCGACAGCAGCCATATGGTGACCAACTGCTATTCGCTGCTGGGGAAAGTACTCGAGTTTACGAACAGGAATGTTAGAGATCCAGTCCTTTTCTCAGATTCAGCTAAAAAGGATTCACCTTTTCACAAAGTCAATGGCCAATTACCTTTTCGCAGGACCGATGTGAATTTTTCAACTTATTCTGCAGTTGCAGGGAAGGACTTGATCTGCGGGCATGATTCAAGGTTTGAGGTTTGGGGGACAAAAGGTTATGATTTGCAAGTTACAGGGAGAAATAGGAAATTACCAGGATATCCTATTGTCGAATTGGGGCGAGATTTTAATATTACTCTAGAAAGCATCAATTTGAAATCAGATGAAATGCAAAAGAGACAGAATTATTCAGAGACCCATTTTAAGAAAAAGTTCAACGGAAAGATCGAAATTTTGGGATTTCTCAACAGTGATGAGGTAAGGAGCTTCTTTTCTGTTTTATTCTTTAATGGATACTCAATTTTAACCTTCTAACCTATGAGTTAATCCAATATATCAATCCATCTTGAGCATCCTATTCATGACTGCTTCATAGATGAGACCATGGCAGAATTATTTTGACCATTATATTTATTGGCTCTTTAGGACCATGGATCTGAAACTTTTTTTTCTGATCAAAAGGTTGTTAGCCTTTTCTTTTTATTTTTTCTTTTATTTTTTCCTGTTGCTTTTGTAAATGCTCAACACACCCGCACGTTTACACTACACACATCACTTACCACCAGTACTACAACTAGGGATTTATCATTCACCACTAGTGCTCCAACTAGGATTTATCCCTACTTGTTTATGTGGTGAGGAGGCAATCCCTAGTTGTTTATGTGGAGAGGAGGTGCGTTCCTCACTGCTGAGCTACCAGTGGATTGGCAATAGATTGGATATCAACATCTAATAAAATGAAATTTTTGAGCTGTATAGGTCATCTAATAGGTAACCCAAGCGACTGCCATTCAACTCCTGAATATTTGGAAGGAATCCAAAGCCTCCCACTTTATGTTTCCTTAAACCAGAGAGTAATGTCATTGGATTTTATTCGTAAAAATTGAAATGCTGCTAACTTTTTCTTTTCATTTTTTTCACTTTTTTTTTTTTTGAAAAGAAACAAAGATTCTCCATCTTATGAAGGCTTTCCTCGAATGTGAGTGCAATAACATAGTTAACATTACAGAAGCTTCTGTTTTATTTTTACCTGGTTGTTTCTTTCCTCGCTTTAATTCATGAAATATCATTGTGAATCAGGTTCTTGCAAATGTTTCTGACATACCAAACTTATGTGACACCAGTCTTGCAAATGTATTAATAACTTTATTAAAAAGCTAGCTTTAATAAACTATCGCATTACTCTTCAAGAAGCGAAAATGGTTGAGACTTTAGAGTGGAGTTTTTTTGTTTTGTTTTATGCACTTGTTTCTTTCCCTGGTTTAATTCAAGAAAATATTATGAATTGGAGCTTATGTTGCAACGGGTCTATCATGTTCTCTTAGGTTTATCAATAAATTTATTACAAGTCGATGTCTCATGGAGCACGAATATGCTCAATTATAAAACACTACTCCAAATGGTTCAGGAGGTTATTGAGTTATCTCAGGCTAGTTTGATCAAGTTTTTTTAGCAGACTCAGTCAAACTCATACGTCTTAGGTGCCCTTTTGAGTCAACTTTGGATGAGTTGGGGCGTATTGATCTGAGGTTTTTACTGTGGGTGCACACGTTTGTCATATATAGAAGGCATGTGTCAGTTCTCTGATTAAGTGTAATTCTGCATTTTGCAGCTAGATATGCCGATGCTAGTTGTAGGTCAATGGTTTCTACCTGTTTTTGTTGCGATAACAGGTAACTAAACAAGCATTCAAAACCTTGAATATGCAAAATTGTATATGTTATTTTCGTTTTGACGCACTGTCATTTTTTGTTAGGTTTTTTGCTATTTTTTAGCCTCTGGAGAATGCGACAGAAGCGGCGTCCACGGAGGAAAGGGTCAGCAACAGGTCGTCTTGCCAACTTAGTGTAGACTGTAGACTAGAAAGCTCAGCAAATTCATCCTCTGGTATAATGTGGCTATTTTGCCTCCTTTCAAGATGGCAAATACAAGTAGTTTGGGAGTTAAACGTGTTGGTGGCAGCTCCAATTTTTTCGGCAGTTTGGGAGTTCTTGCATGGGTAGGAGCTCCAATATATTTTAGCCTGGACGGCAAGTTGCTTAAATATTGAAGTCAATCACACCAATGAGTGAGAAAAATTCACTCGTCATGGTGGACATATAGAGCAAAGGATGAATGTAGATGCCAGAAAATTCCCCGGCATTGTAAACACCACTTACAAGTGTTGGCCTTAATTATCTCTGTTCTGTGAACTTTTTTCCGTAAACAAAATATCTATCAAGATTTTGCATAGTACATGATGCTTACTTGAAATGTAGACCTTGAAAACTCCAGTTTAGGAGTTTAGGATGTGTGTTGATGTATCATCTGAATCAAGAATAATGGCTTTAATTTGTGAGAAAGTGAAAAACCCAAAAATTGGCTATTTCCACTGCATTTTATGCCTTGTGCCCCTTGGTTCTTCGTGTTCATTAGCAACGAATGCATCCCACCTGCGTTTCCGTTCTATGATTTTTTATTTTTTATTTACTTGGATTGTAATCTTACCCTAATCTTTATCTGTGTGGTTGGATCATGTTGTTTTAGATGCAATGCGTGGGACTATAGGGGGAAAAACGGACAAAGAAAACTTTTCTTTTATTTGGATGATTTTAACATGTCTTTAACTTTACAGTGGGGGTAGGAGTGAAATTTGGTCCAATAATAATTCCTGCGGGCTATTACATGAGAGATTATATATCTTTTAAAGTGTGCCCCACTCAAGACTTAGAAGCATGGCCTCAGACTCTGAGGTCCTATATCTGTATTCCCCCTTTTACGAGCAGGTTACGCATTGCTTATATGCTGCCAAGATTGTGGGGTTTTCTTAGATGCATGTCTACTAATAATATGAAAAGGTTTTTCATTTATGGATAAGGCGGAGCCAAAATAAAATTGGCTCCACCAGATTATCCTAACCCTTATTATTATTATTATTATTATTATTATTAAAGAAATCTAACATTTGATTTTAAAAACATATTTAAAGTTTAACAACATCTTAACCGTTTAGCATTTTTAGATTCAATTCAATAGTACTTGAAATTTCAATCTGTAAAATTAAAATTAGGCATGATCCCTGTTCATGGCATGACAAGATTATCAAAGGGCGCTAATCAAAGGTCAGACCAAATGAGCCCCATGGCATAAGAGAAAATTTTTCGATAATTAAGAGGCTCGGATTTGGAAAATAGAAGGGTGAGGAGGCTCTACCACGAGGCCACTGCAGGAGTTGATAGATATTTCATTATTTTGGGATTTGAATGCGCTGAGCCTGGTTCCAATTTTGGGCCTGGCCTGGTTCGGGCCAGAGTTGCATTGCAAACAAGCCCAGCCAAGGAAGGAATGCTTGGACTTGGCTTATTCCTGTGAGAACATCTCTCACAGTACTGTGAGGTGCAGAATGAAGCCATTGGATGAGGCCCACCTGGGACCTAACTAATCACCGGAACAAGGTGATGGAAAGATTTACCAAATATCAAATTTGAGTTCAATTTGATGCCCATTACCCCTTATCTGTGTGGTTTATAAGTTTAACGACTTCATATTTTTTTAAAAAAAATTTATTTTTGACCATCTATCCAATAGTCTAATCCATTTAATGGGTGCACACTTTTGTGTCCATTGATGGTCAAAGGGTCCTATGTGTATGAATGATTAAGATGAATCATAAAGATGGCTCATTGTAAGTGCTAGCGAATCCCTTGGATGGGGTCCATCTAAAACCTTAATGATTATGGGACCGCAGATGAAAAGATCGATATGAAAATATATATTATATAAAACTAAAACCTTAAATAATATCATAAGATATCATTACATAGCCCCCGTCAAAGGCTGTGACTTAATTGATTTGACCTTTAAATTTGCTTTTAATGTCTCAAGTTTTTTGATATCTCGTAAGGACATCCTCATGAGAAGTTATAACAACCAAAAGATTTTTTTTTCTCTTTTTTTAAAAGGTCTGAGCCCCATAAGAGCTATACAAAAATCCAAAAGATGGTGACTTTCTAAACCATTAAAATTTTAGGATGGGGCCATGGCTTAAGGGCTAGGATTATCTAATAGACCTCCAAATTTTGGTGGGGACTCAGGCGGGGGCTCACATGTTGTCTCGCAGGTTAGGTCCGTGCGAGATGATCGCACAGATCGTATTTGTTGTCGAACAGACAAATGCTCTCCATCTTCACGCCATTCGCCCATGGTTTGGGGTTTTAGGGTTTAGGGTTCTTCTCTAATCCAAGCTCTACATGTGCGCCAACAGCAATGCGAAAGACAAAAAATCCCTCCCTTTGATCTTCTAAGCAGCAACACCTTCCTTTCATGCTCTGAAACGATCTAAAGATGAACGGCAACATGAAGATCTCACTCGACAAGCTGCCGATCAAGCGCTTGGATGCAATTAATGACAATGGAATCGAACATTTCCCTCCGTATGATGAAATCCCCAATAAATTTTCCCTTCTTTGTAATGCCCCGAATTCTAATCTCGTCGTATTTGGTTGATTTGATTCTATTTCCCGCATTGGCAGCGAAATCGGCCCAGATGAGAAGCGTCTTTCCCTAATTCGACGCATTGATTTCACGCCGCTGGTTGAGAAGGATGCGAAGAAGCAGAAGAGCTCGAAGGAGACAGCGGCAGCTGCACCATGGCCATGGCAAAGCTTGGTGGAGAATCTACAGCTCGCTCATCAAGAGCTCTCTGTTATCATCGATCTTATCAACACGGTAATGGGTTATTTTCTAGCTGATGTTATCTTTTATGGGTTTCTGTTATTCCATTTTGAGATGATAGAAACCTCTCAATCTCCACTCAATTTCGCGAAAATTGAGTACAAAAATCTCATTTTTATTTGAGTAAGTTACTCATAATGCACACTGAGTGCCTCTTTGTTTGGATTAGAATACATAGGAATTGAATACACGGAGTGGTTAAAAATGAAGATTGAAGGCGAATTTCAGTTCGATGCTCATCTTTGGAAATTCGCCTTCAATCTTCATTTTGAACCACTCTGTGTATTCAATTCCTCTGTATTCTCGTGCAAACAAACAGGTACGAAGTTATTTTTTTAACTTTTTTCTTCATGGTATAGGTGTATAATCTTTGGGTTTCAGACAAGAATTCATCAGCAGGATTTAGTTATTATCATGTTTTTTTAATCGTGCTGGCACTATTTGGTTTCTCACATTTTTTTAGGTGGAAGCAAATGATGCAGTGACAGTAGCTTGTATGACAAGGCCAAAGCAGTTGCCCAATGAAGTTTTATCAGACCTTGCTGTATCTGCTGCAACTAAACTTCAATGCTTCCGGGTATTGTTTCATGTAACATTTTGCATATACGTTTGCTTCAGTTTCTGCTTGTGCGAAATCATGTCCTTTTGAGTGGCTTCTGGAGTGATGGAGACTTTTGGTGACGATAATCAAATATTATGTGTTCATTTATATTTTTGTTTGGAAAATAAGCATCATAATATGAACTTCTAGTTTGCAGTTTGGTTCTTGATTAGGATTATACTGGTATGTTGCCGTCTTTTTTAATTTATCAATAACAACAAAACTATTAAGGAAAAAACGGATATAAGCACAACGGATACATCAAAGTAAACCAGGTGAAATTGAAGTCCCTATTCATTGAGATGATGGATATAACACAGCTTCAAAGAACAGATGACTATGAGGAAACTGCCCATAGCCAAAAAGATTCCAACCTTTGCAAGATCATCAACTGTGATGAGTTCTACCATCAGTTGTTTTTTTTTTTTTTTTGAGAGAGAGATTTAAGATTAGAGATGTCATCACATTGACCACCTTCTGTCCATTTTGGGTTAACTTAGGCAGGTTATGGTCATTGCAGCATCTTAAACAACCATGGATGTTATCACTTTCATTCTTTCAGTTCCTTAAAGAAAGTAGTTTCTCTTGCAAGATTTTGGATGTTCTTTGTTCATAGTGAGCATCTGTCTTTATTGATCTAATGTTGGATGTACAGCATCTTGGAAGATATTTTAAACAGTCTGCCAAGGCCCTGGAGCGGCAGGTTGCAAGGGAGGCAAGATTCTATGGTGCTTTAATTAGGTGAATGTGCCTTAAATACTATTTTTGGGATTTTCATATATATCAGTCATTTACTTTCAGTTACATTCTTCTCTTTATCTTCATGACAAGCGGATAGATTGCAGCAAAATTGGAAAGTGAAACGTCAGCGTTTGGCAGCTTCTGCTCCAGGGAGTGAAGGGTTCACAATTGATTTATTTGATAATTCACTGCTAGATCCAGTGGCTCTTTTTCGCCCATCTGCTATATCCACAGTACGGGTTGACCACAACTCAGCTGGCATGTTGACAGTAATCTTGCCTCCAAATTCATGCCGCTATATTCAATTTGGTTTCCTTGGCAGCCATTCAAGTTGTACACCAACAAGGTTTAGCAAAAATAAAAAGGATAGTTTGGGTGAACATCCTTCACGAGAAGCCAAGAGAGAAGTTGTAAGTGATTCAGATGTTGATGAAGGCATAAAAGAAGCACATTCAGTCCTTCGTGAAATTCATCGAGCAATCTTTGATGAGCAGGTACTTTTCTCCTTTTCTTTCTGGCATAAATATTGAGCATTTATTTTTTCACACTTAGAGATTTTCTTTTTTTTTTTCTTTTTTTTCTTTTCTTTTTTTTTTTATTTGAGGAGAAGCTTTCCCATTCAAGTCCTTGGTGGGAAATTTTTGTTTGCTTGCCTATGACATTGGTTTTGTATGTTTTTGGCGCATTCACAACTTTTTACGATTTTTTCAAGATCAATAAATTTTCCATGTGTTGCACTGCCAGCCTTGGAATATGTATATAATTGCTGAAATGGACATACATCCATACATTACAAATACATGCATTCATCCAATAAATAGAAAAAGTTTTCTGTGAGGCCTGCCGTCTACAAGAGCAAATGGCTGGGCTTCTACCCTGTTGTATAAATGTTTATAAACAATTACAAATATGACTGTATTAATCAAAGAAACTTGATGAATAGAAGCCATATAAGAGAGAAAAAAAGGTGTCAAGGGAAAAAAATGTAATTGAAAATTAATGGGTGGGAGTTAGGACTTGCTGTTTGGCCTAAAGAAGGTGGTTTGAGGAGGGTTGCTTCAAATTGGTATTTGTTAATTGTTAGCTGTCATTGCCATGTGAGTGGTCCCAAACCTGGATAAAGGATGATTGGTCAGATCGGTTGTTGGCTACGGAAATTTCCCACTGGTATGAGCTATGTCGGTATTTTTGTCATGTCTAGTTAGAGGTTTTTTTTTTTTTTTCTTCTTCTTCTTAAGTTTTAGACTAAAACTCTTCAAGCCAATGCCTGATTGATGGGATAAGTCTTTGATCACTGTATATCACTGTTTGTCATAAATTTATCTTTGGGAAACTCACAAGTCCCCCAAACCAACCCAAGAGTGAAACATTGCCTTAAACAGTTTATAGTTGAGGAAAATTTTATACATATAATCGCCGAAAAACTCAAATCAAACATGGCATAGATCCAATAATCTCACAGTAGCCACAGGCACTGTTAGAAGAAATCCGTGGCTTGTACCATTGTAAGTAACCCTTGGGGTATGCAGTCATTATCATCTTTAAACACCCATAACCAAATGCCAAAGAGAAGAAATCCATGTGGCCATCCTCACAAACAGAGAACTACATCCAGTGCGAAGGATTTGAATTAGAGATTTAATCCCAAGGCAAAGCTTGATGAAGACCAAGGATTCTGCAAGTGTGGTCAGTACTCACACACAGCCACAATGGAAAGAAGACTCTAAAATTTTATTGAATAGTGAATGATCAGAGAAACATTATAACATATATAAGGGAGGGCATTGTCAACCAGCCCTAGTGACTTCCCTTTTGGACTTGCTGACTTTTGTACTTGCTTCTGAGTTCTGATTACAATTCATAATGTAAATCTTATCTAAATAAGACTCCTAGACTCAGTCACTTGTTGTATTAGGACTTCTAGGAATTTAGAAAGAAATAAAGGATAAATTGCTGGATTTTGAATGCTGTGGGCTCCACATATCTAATCAGAGATGCAGAAATTCAGCACTTAGCAAATGGGTCAACTTCTAGGCTTATGGTGTGTGGTAGGGTGTTCCTGTTGGGCCTTCCCCTTGTTCTCTCTATAGATATGAGGCCAATTGGGCCATGGGTCTGTTCATTATGCCCCAGAACCTCAAACATTCATTTGCTATCTTCCTTTTCTTTTCTTCAATTTTTTTATTCAATAACAGTAATTCATTAATAGAATAAAATGCCATGCAAAAATAAAATAGAAAACCAAAAAATAAACAGCCCTGAAGTGCAAGGGTATAAGAGCATGATTTTAATACTTTACCAAATAAACATTAGATGACATAAGCAATAAAAGGATCGACCCTCTCCATTTGTTATCTTCTCCAAATGCCCAAAGAAAATAACAGTGAGATCTGAGATGAACTTCTTATATCCAATCATCACCCCAATCATTGTTTGATATTGAAGGACTGGAGCAACATCTCTCAGTCTTCTGAATTCTGAGCACCTCTTTTACGGTTGTCTTTGTTCTGGAGCCCATAACCTTTGTCTTGCCCTGTCATTATTCATTACATTGTGACTTTTTAAGTTAATAAAGGAACTCATTGAAACATTCTTCCTTTGATCAACTTATTAAGTTTCAATTCAACTTCAGTGCTGTTGCCATAATCTCTTGATGATGCAAATAATTTTGAAATTATTCCATATGTCCTGGGGAAAGACTCATCTACAGTTTCTTCCGTTCAACCCACTCAAAAACTTTAGGAGAGCCCCTGTCTCCATTCCATGCTGGTCCTCATTACTTTTTCTGTCATTGTGAGGGCCCATCACTTCCCTCTCCAAGTTTTAGAACTGGTAAAAAGGAAAAAAAAAATCTCCATGTTTATGACTGTTGTCTTTGCTCCATGGTCTGGTGGACCATCAAAGCTTCTTACTGCCTGCCCTTGCTCCATGCTTTGTCTTTATGTTATGTATAGAGGCTTCATTTTCTTTGTTCATGTTTTAACTTTTTTCCCCTTCTGTGAGATTATACACTCTAATACTGAATAGACTCCAACAGATGATGATTTATGCTTTCCGAGTTCAACTCTCATTAATTTGAGAATGTGGACAAGGAGTTGAATATGTTGATTTGAGAATGTGCACTAGGAGTTAAATCTGTTGATTTGAGAATGCGCAGGAGTTGAATCTGTCTTGACATACTGTGGCCACTTCATTTGAAACTGGAGACTTAAAATCCAACCTACCATCCATCCCATATCAGCTTATTGTAAAGTGCAGGCTGCCTTAAGAAACATGGAGGAACTACATGACAGGTTTCTCCTCATGCTATTTCAGCATTGTATTTTACTGCATTTTGCTGGCCCTTTGATGGGGGCATCAAGTCAAGAAGGAAAGCGCGTAACTTGGCCCCAATTTGGATGGATTATCCTTTTCTGGGGTTAATTCATCTTGGATTACAAGATCCACCGTTGGATCATAGCATCGATGAAGATCCATCGTTGGAGGGTTCCCAAGGCATGCAAGTAGAAGGCCCCACCTTGGGATGTGCCAAGGGAGAAGAGTTATTTTTGTTTTAATGATGTTTTAATTTTAATAAGGGTCCCAAGTTGTTTTGGTTCAGTTATGTAATAAAAGAGGGGTCCCAATATATGGAGTTTTATTTCATTGCATTTAGAGGAGGGCCCACAACTTAAAGACCACATGGGAATGCGTGCAAGGGGGGAACTTGCGCACGTTTTCCCATGCGCAAGTTCTCACCCATTCGGCCACTTTGTTTTTCCTTTTTTTGTTTTATTTATTTTATGTCTTTTGTCTTAAGTAGAAGTTAGATCTTTAAATCTCAGCCGTTGGTTGATTAGAGCTGAGTTTCCTCTTATTTTAAGCTGTAACTCCATCTTGGAGCAGACATTATTGATGAATGAAAGAACTCTCTTCTTCCTGAAAGCTTCTCAAGTCTTCTTGATAGATTTCTGGATCTTCCTCGCCCTAGTTGGGGAGTTTGGCGTGAGGCCAAGTAAATCATCTTCTCTAAGGTATTTTTCCTCCTACTTTTCTTAAGAACATCCAGCCTTTCAGTCCAAGAAACCCTTCCTCTCTTCTTCTAAAACCAGCTCAATCTTGGGTTAAGAAGAGAAGTCATCCTAACAGTCCCAGATCTGAATTCTGGACATCATAAGCCTTACAACCAGATCTGAAACCTCAAGAAATACAGTCCAAATAGCCTGTAGATCTGAACCTAAATCAAGTTTGGACAGATCTGAATATTAATTTGAACCTTAGATCAGTACTGTTAGTAACCAACTGCTGAATTTCCGCATTCGAATCTGAATTTACAACTTTCAGATCTGAAATTTGACTGATTTAAAAATCCCTAGAATGGGCGGTAGTTCTTTTTCTGCAAGATCCATCTCCTGATTTGGGGAACACATTCGCGGGACCGATTTGTATGACGAATCAAAATAAATACCTATTGCTGAAATTAATTTGTGCTTTGTGCTGGTGCCAATCTATGTGATTTAGTGTGCATATTATTTTTGAAATTGATCTCCCTCTGTTTGCATATCATCCATTAGTTTTAGGTCCTGCATCAAATTGGTATCAGAGAACAGTTTCTCTAGGGATTTGCATCACGCATACATTACATTGCATTGTGTCTCATTGCATGTGTCTCATTGCATATAATTAGTTGTTGCATGCCCACTCAGAGTGGTCGGGAACATCAGCCCCTAGTTTACAGAATGGCAGGTCCTTCTCAAACCAAACCCAGTTCTGACCAATCCGGTACAGCCATAGACCAATTGCAAAAGATTGTAGAGAGTCTAGCAGCGCAAGTTCAAACCCTATATCAAGGACAAGCTGAACTAACCCATGGATTTAGGGAGCTTGAGCGGTCTATTCAGGAGGATGACAGGAGACGTCATCGACGTCATGAGAGAGATGACCATGAGGTGGACCCTGATGGCGAGTCCAATAATGGATTTGATCACAGGGGTCATGGGAGAGATCAAAATCTTGATGGATGGATTTTGAAGAGTGTTAAGGTTGATGCCCCTACTTTTGATGGTCGAATGGACCCACAGGTTTTCTCTGATTGGCTTTCTGATATGGACCATTACTTTAAATGGTATGAAATGTCAGAAGGAAAGAAGGTTAAGCTGGCCACCATGAAATTAGTAGGTCAAGCCCGGATATTTTGGGTCAGCTTGGAAACTAATGAGCAAAGACTAGGCCTTCCTGCCATTAACACGTGGGAACGAATGAAGGAAAGATTGAAGGATAAATACCTTCCCCGATCCTACCATGAGAGACTCCTTGATCAAAGGAGTACCTTACGCCAAGGTAGTATGACTGTCCAAGAAAACATCACGAAATTTGAGGAGTTAAATTTGAGATGTGATGTAAAAGAGGAACAGTTGTCACTCCTCTCACGGTTTAGGACAGGCCTACGATCTGAGATCCGGAGAGAGTTGCTTCACCATAGGATCACATCCCTTGCGGACATGTATGAGAAAGCCATGGATTTGGAGCAATATGTGAAACCGCAATTTCCTAAAAGTTAGACTTGCGCAATTCTGACTCTCGAGTTCATGGCGCTAGCGCGAAGCCTACTTTTGGGAACCCTTCTTTTCAGAAGGGAACATCTAGTGATTCCTCATGGGAACCGAAAGGCAAAGGTTTTGATGTTGATAAGACAAAAAAACTCTCTCAAATCAAGTGCTGCAAGTGTCATGGATATGGACATTATGTTGTTACATGCCCCACAAGAAACTTGTTCATATCTAAGGCCCTTGATGATAGCGATCCGGATGTAGATAATTATGTTCCTGATTTCATTCCATCTGATGATGAATGTGAGGATCCCGAGGATTGTGTGTCTTTTCTCCGATTTCTTCCTGCTTACCAAACGGATGAGGAAAAGACACGATCGGGAGTTCATTAGGGTGCCAAAATGTTAGTGGTTAGATGTGCCTTAACCCTACAGGAAGATGAGGATTGGCGTCGAACAGCTATCTTCCATACTTACCTAAAGTGTAATGAGCGGAGTTGCAAACTCATAATTGACAGTGGCAGTTGTACCAATGCAGTTTCTTCTAGTACTGTCACTCGTTTAGGGTTAAAGGCTGAACCACATCCTAGGCCATATCGTGTCTTGTGGGTAGACTCCACGTCTATTCCAGTCACCCAATTATGCTGGGTCCCACCTCAACTTTCCTCTTATAAGGACCAGTTATGGTGTGACGTTCCCATGGATGTGGGCCACCTCATTTTGGGTAGACCCTGGTTGTATGATCTTGATGTTACCAATTTTGGTAAATCAAATATTTGTGTCTTCAACTTTGATGGGAGGAAAGTGAAACTTCACCCACTACCTCCTAAAGACAATAATGAGAAAAAGAAGACACCAACCGCTGGGTCTAATGATAAGGTTAAGACCTCTAACGTGGAGCCCAATGAAACAAGTAAGGACCCAAAAGGGAAGAATGTTGTGTCTAAAGGTATTCACATTTTGAGCGCCTCCGAATTTGAACTAGAAATCCAGGACACCCTCACAAGTGTCCAAGAGACTGAAACAGCCATGTTTGCTTTAGTGACCAAAGCAATCACCACTGAAAAGGCTGTAGAGGCCCCATGTAAAGTGAACCCTATCTTGAAAGAATTTCAAGATGTCTTCCCTGAGGATTTACCCAATGAGCTTCCACCTTTGCGTGACGTGCAACATGCCATTGACTTGGTCCCTGGATCATCATTACCAAACTTGCCCCACTATAGGATGAACCCAATGGAACATGCCGAGTTAAAAAGGCAGGTTAAGGACCTTCTGACTAAAGGGTTTATCCAAGAAAGTAAGACCCCATGCGTAGTTCCTACACTCCTCACACCCAAGAAAGATGGCTCTTGGAGGATGTGTGTGGATAGTCGGGCAATTAATAGAATCACCGTTAAGTATCGGTTTCCCATACCGAGACTTGATGATATGCTGGACATGATGGCTGGTGCCAAAATCTTTTCCAAAATTGATCTAAAAAGTGGGTACCACCAAATTCGTATCCGGCCTGGTGATGAATGGAAAACTGCCTTCAAGATGAAGGATGGTTTGTATGAATGGTTGGTCATGCCCTTTGGTTTGACAAATGCGCCCACAGCACATTTATGAGGGTTATGACACAAGTGCTGCGACCATTCATAGGCAAGTTTTTGGTGGTCTACTTCGATGACATTCTCATCTATAGTAGCACCAGGGAACAACACATGGACCATTTGAGGGAGGTTTGTTTAACCTTAAGGGGGGAAAAATTGTTCGCGAACCTTAAGAAATGTGTTTTCTTGTCTTCACAAGTTGTCTTCTTAGGGTTTGTCGTTTCTGCAGACGGGATGTCTCCCGATCTCGAGAAAGTCAAGGCCATTGTAGAATGGCATGAACCGCGAAACATTCATAAGGTGCACAGTTTCCATGGTTTTGCTACCTTCGACAGGCGGTTCATCCGAAACTTCAGTTCAGTAATGGCTCCAATTACTGACTGCATGAAGAAGGGTGAATTTGCTTGGAGTTCTGCAGCCACCAAAGCTTTTCTAAAAATCAAGAAGAAAATGACGGAAGCTCCAGTTATGCGACTTCCTGATTTTTTAAAGGTTTTCGAGGTGGCATGCGACGCTTCAGGTGTCGGCATTGTAGGAGTCCTTAATCAAGAAGGACATCATGTTGCCTACTTCAGCGAAAAGCTGAACGTAGACCGGCAGAAATACTCCACTTATGAAAAGGAATTCTATGCGGTAGTGCAAGCACTTAAACACTGGAGGCATTATTTACTACCGAATGAATTCGTTCTGTACTCTAACCATGAGGCTCTGAAGTACATTCAATCCCAAGCTAAACTGAGATCCAAACATGCGCGGTGGATTGAAACATTACAAGAATTTTCATTTGTTCTTAAACATAAGCCAGAGGTTGAGAACAAGGCTACTGACGCCTTAAGTCGCAAGGTTGCATTGCTTCATTCCATGAGTGTCAGTGTCATTGGCTTTGAGCGTTTACCAGAAGCATACGTTACATGTCCTGATTTTGACAATCTTTATAAAATGCTTTCGGATAATCCTTTGCACAATGCACAAAGATTTTTGCTCAAAGATGGTATCCTTTTCAAAGGAAACAAGTTGTGCATTCCCCGGACTTCACTTCGTGATTTTCTCATTTAGGAACTGCACGCGGGAGGAATCGCAGGCCATTTTGGTCACGATAAAACCATTGCCCTTGTGGAGGATCGATTTTATTGGCCCTCTCTTAAACGAGATGTTGCCAAGATTATTGGGCAATGTAGAACCTGCCAACTTGCAAAACAACGCAAGCAAAATACGGGGTTGTATACTCCGTTGCCGGTGCCACATGCACCATGGCAGGATATTAGTATGGATTTCGTGTTGGGTCTTCCGAACACTCTTCGTAAGCACGATTCCATATTAGTTGTTGTGGACCGTTTTTCTAAGATGGCCCACTTCATACCCTGTGCGAAAACCTCTGATGCGTCTCATGTAGCACGCCTATTCTTTAATGAGGTTGTTTGACTTCAGGGGCTTCCCTCTACCATTGTGTCTGACTGAGATGTGAAATTCACGAACTCCTTTTGGAAGACACTTTGGATGATTATGGGCACTAAGCTCCGTTTTTCGTCCGCATATCATCCTCAAACCGATGGTCAAACTGAGGTTGTCAACCGGAGCTTAGGAAACCTTCTTCTGTGTTTGGTGGGTGAACATGTCAAAACATGGGATGTAATGTTACCGACTGCTGAGTTTACCTATAATAGTTCGATTAATAGGTCCATTGGCATGAGTCCATTTGAGGTTGTGTTGGGTTATAAACCTAGATTGCCAGTAGATCTCATTCCTGTTACCTCACTACATAGACCATCTGCATCAGCTGAGTCATTTGCACAGCATATCCATGCATTGCACGAAGAGATCAAACGTCAGATTAATATGCACAATGATTCTTATAAAATGGCTGCTAATGCACATCGACGCCATGTTGACTTCAGCACAGGTGATTATGTTATGGTCCGTATGCGACCCGAACAGTTTCCTTCGGGGACTGTTAAAAAATTACAGGCCCGCAGTGCTAGACCTTTCAAGGTTATCAGGAGATTGGGTCCCAATGCATATGTTTTAGAATTACCACCTGACTGGGGGATCAGTCTAATCTTTAATGTGGAAGACCTTGTTCTTTGCCATGATCCCATTATTCCATCCCACTCTTCCCACACTTCTGTGCCCGTCATTCAATCAACCCATGATCCACAAGTCTCCATTGACATCAACCCATATGATTCAATCCAGTTTGAGCAGACTCTTCCCACTCCTCCTACACCTGTTCCTAACCAACTGAAAGATGTTGTGGAGGATATACTTGATGATACCTTGGTCTCCACTAGACACGGGGGATATCAGAAATATCTCGTCAAGTGGAAGGATAGACCTACTACAGATTGCACATGGGTGACTCGTTCCGAGCTACAACAACTCAATCCTGATCTCCTGGAGCAGTATGACAGCTTTATTTCGCCAGTGGCGAATTCTTCGCAGCCCCGGGGAATTGATGGGGGCATCAAGTCAAGAAGGAAAGCGCGTAACTTGGCCCCAATTTGGATGGATTATCCTTTTCTGGGGTTAATTCATCTTGGATTACAAGATCCACCGTTGGATCATAGCATCGATGAAGATCCATCGTTGGAGGGTTCCCAAGGCATGCAAGTAGAAGGCCCCACCTTGGGATGTGCCAAGGGAGAAGAGTTATTTTTGTTTTAATGATGTTTTAATTTTAATAAGGGTCCCAAGTTGTTTTGGTTCAGTTATGTAATAAAAGAGGGGTCCCAATATATGGAGTTTTATTTCATTGCATTTAGAGGAGGGCCCACAACTTAAAGACCACATGGGAATGCGTGCAAGGGGGGAACTTGCGCACGTTTTCCCATGCGCAAGTTCTCACCCATTCGGCCACTTTGTTTTTCCTTTTTTTGTTTTATTTATTTTATGTCTTTTGTCTTAAGTAGAAGTTAGATCTTTAAATCTCAGCCGTTGGTTGATTAGAGCTGAGTTTCCTCTTATTTTAAGCTGTAACTCCATCTTGGAGCAGACATTATTGATGAATGAAAGAACTCTCTTCTTCCTGAAAGCTTCTCAAGTCTTCTTGATAGATTTTTGGATCTTTCTCGCCTTAGTTACGGAGTTTGGCGTGAGGCCAAGTAAATCATCTTCTCTAAAGTATTTTTCCTCCTACTTTTCTTAAGAACATCCAGCCTTTCAGTCCAAGAAACCCTTCCTCTCTTCTTCTAAAACCAGCCCAATCTTGGGTTAAGAAGAGAAGTCATCCTAACAGTCCCAGATCTGAATTCTGGACATCATAAGCCTTACAACCAGATCTGAAACCTCAAGAAATACAGTCCAAATAGCCTATAGATCTGAACCTAAATCAAGTTTGGACAGATCTGAATATTAATTTGAACCTTAGATCAGTACTGTTAGTAACCAACTGCTGAATTTCCACATTCGGATCTGAATTTACAACTTTCAGATCTGAAATTTGGCTGATTTAAAAATCCCTAGAATGGGCGGTAGTTCTTCTTCCGCAAGATCCATCTCCTGATTTGGAGAACACATTCGCGGGACCGATTTGTATGACAAATCAAAATAAATACCTATTGCTGAAATTAATTTGTGCTTTGTGCTGGTGCCAATCTATGTGATTTAGTGTGCATATTATTTTTGAAATTGATCTCCCTCTCTTTGCATATCATCCATTAGTTTTAGGTCCTGCATCACCCTTGGAGGCCCTCGGAATTGGATGATTTCATACTTTCTCCTCTTGTTATATGTTCAACAATTTTTGTTTGTACACCATCTCTAATCCTCCAGCTGCAACTGCTTTGTGCTCTTCCCACCCTCTCCAGCAACCACACTGAATTCTGTAGAAAGCTATCCTTTTGCTCCTTTGTTTCCACATCTCTCTTTTTGGATTCTTCTGTCATCTTCACATGGCAGGGACACCCATGCAAATTCCACCTTCTTGTCAAGGATGAGAATCTTCTGTAAGTAGCAACAAAATCAGAAGGGATGTGCATGATAGGTGTTACCACCTTTGGTGGGCTCTTCTAACCCACATTCCTTGTGAGTGTAAGATGGTCCTTCAGTCCAGTGCAGAGGACTTTGCATTATATTGCATATACAGTGGATCAGTCTTGATTTTGTTAATTTCACTCTGAATCATTGTTTCAAAATGTGTTTGAGATTGAAAATGTGCATGTGAACAACTAGAAGGTCGTTCATTTACTGATTGCTTGAATCTAATATCAGGTATTTGATTTAGTGAATCGTGAGGCTTTCTACCCATCTCCAGGAGTTAACGTGACAGGGATAAGAGAAAACTTCATACAGTTGGGAATAGGTCAAGAAGCCTCTGTATTCTTATCCCTTGTGTCCTCTGAGCAAGATGCTGACCAGACGAGCGACACCACGAATCACAGACAAAATGGAAAGGGTGGGTCTTTAGCATTGGACACAGTTCATGTGCGAACCACTGATGAGAAGGATGATGCCCTTAAAAGGAATTTATCTGGTCATCCTAATCCAATCAGTTGTGAGATTTATTTGCAACAGATTCTTCATGAAAATGTGTTCGTGAGAGCAAAGGAGAAACACCCTTTCGCTGCCAGAACTCAAGCATCTGGTCAAACTGCAGGAGTTGGGTCTGGTCTTGTTGGTCATTTCTGCATGACTCTAGCTCATAGAATCTTCTCTAACCAGGTTTTGGCTGAGCTGGAAAAGCTGGTAATGATAAACTTTATCTCTCTCTTTTGTTTTATTATTAATATTATTAAAGAAATGATTTATCTGCCTCTATTGGTCAAACGAAAAAGAATACATACAACTTCTGATTTGGCTACTCTTGTCATGTTTCTATGTTAGCACACTTCTGCAACTGCAATATCTGAAGCTACCCTGATGGTGGTTACCACCGTATAGATGCTCCGGCCTGGGAAATTAGAGCAGACTAGTCATAAGTGCTCTCATTGAACAAAAAAAATTGAACAGTTGAAAGATTGGTGCTAGATTTAATGTAATAGGGGACCGACCTATGACTGGACCTTCCTGTTTTGTGGGCCAAATGATCCCAACCTGAAAGAGCAGCTTGTGGATCAGCAGACCTTTACAAATGAAGTGATGTTGGATCTTCATTCTCTTTGAACAATTTCTTTCTTCATTTCTCCAGGTGAGCGGAGTCCCATATCTGCATTTGTTATCTCATCCGACTTGGCATTCTCGGACTTCATCATGGTCTCTCTTTGTCAAGGTTCCTGAATCAATTCTTCATGCTGGCCAGCAAACAAGTTCTCCAGATATGCATGATGGAAAGAACAGAGTCCGGTCACATTTTCTCACTAAAGTGGTGGTGAATGATGAATGCATCAGTGTGAGTGGAGAAGGTGCACCCAATGTTGTGGGTTTATTCAGAGGTGGGTCTATGGATGTCTCCCTGATGAACTGTTATGACTGTGACCTGGCAGATCTTCCTGTGATTCTTCTACAGCAGGTATGCCTTTATCATCCTGTGAAATCTGAAAGTGCTTTCAGCTATTATGTTGCAGTCTTCTAAATAGATGAAGTGCCCTTGCACTTTGGGAGTTGAAAATCACTTCGTATGGCAAAATCTTTGGGTACTCTGTTTCTCATGAAATGCCCTTGAAATGAAAAGAAATTTTCCTTTTCTTGAAAGCACAAAGTGCTTGCAAAGCCTTTTAAGCACCAATGTCCTCAGTCATCATTTCCTTATTGATTGGAAAGAGAGAAGAAAGTGCTCCATGCCCATGTTTGATTCCAATATAAACGAGGATCTAAAACATGATAGAAGATGCAGTGATGCATACTCTTCATGCTGAGTTTTAGGGCATGTTTGGTAACGGTCCACGCCAAGATTTCTCTCATTTTTCTTGAAAGCAAGGAAAACCTAGGTACAACGAAAAATCCTACCATATAAGAGAAATCCTGAAAATACAGAAAAATGACTGTTTTTATTATTCCTCATATCCTGCCTCCCCAAGTCGGATTTTGTGAATGAATGGAAGCATTGAAATGGAACCAAAAGTCACTGCTACAGTGTTTGGACGGTAACTTTACAGTTACTGGCTTTTTCTGTGGAACCCTACCATATGGGTCCCACAATCAAGATCCAAACCCTTATTCATGTTAAGAAGGTAAAAAAATGGCTATGTAGTCAAATATCCACAGTTGTTTCCTCATATGTTTTGAGATATTTCCAGTTTTGTGGCTCCGTTTTCAAATTTTGAACTGTTCAATCTCTTCGGAAGGCCTATTGGGTCAAATTTGGCAGCCTGATTCATCATGGATCGTAAGAAAATTGCAAAAAAAACTCCTCAGCATTGATCATCCATAGTGAAAAATGGAATTCAAAACCAGATGAACAGTGTGTGGGTGGTGATTTACATATACTGGTTTTTGCTATGAAACCCTACCTCATGGGTCCCACTTTCAAGACCTGAATTGTTAATCTTGTTGAGAGGGTCCAAAACTGCGATTGGTTAAATATTAGACTGTTGATGCCTCATGTTATGAGAAATATTTAAAAAAAAAAATTTCAGGCCATTGAGCATGATTTTTAGACATTTGCTGGCCCCTTCTGCAAAACTCAAACCATTCAGTCCCTTCATAATGCCTAAAACAGCTATGGGGTCAAATTTGATTTCCTAAATCGTAATGGACAGTCAGAAAATTGCAAGAACTCTTGAACCATTGATCATCCATAATGCAAAATGGAATTCATAACCAGATGAACAGTGTGTTTGGCAGCATAGTTATCAGAATCCTACGATTTGTATCCCAAATCTTTAAGGAAAACGATTCATATCTTTCAACAAATCTCATTTTAAAGTGAATCTTATGATTTAGGTGTGAATCTTACAATTTGATACTCATTTCATCGAATTCCACGATTCAAGCGATTTGGCTGACTGAAAATAGATACAACTAATAAGTTAATACTAACATTCTTTTACCTTTTTCCTTCTTTATTCCCTCTTTCTTTTAGCATTTTTACTTTTGAAAGTTTATTTAGTTGTTAATTAAACCTCCTAAGAATTTTCGCCTCTTTGGATAGGTTTTAGATATGAATAAAGAATATGGATTTAATTAAAGTGTTAGACTATACGTTTGGTGCTTATTTATATCTTTCTTATAAACCTATTTTGGTTATCTTTATAAACCTATTTTGGGTTTTTTTTTTCCTCTTTATGAACACTTTCTTAACTTCAAATGATATCTTATTGTATAAGATCCATGATTTGAATTTTATTTTTACTTTTATATTTTGATTTAACGACTACAATATATATAGGGGAATATTCATGTGCATATGTCCCTCACCAAGGGATTGTGCATACTCCTCTGTGGGGCCCATGGTGGACCCCACCAAGAGATGAGATCGGGGGGAATGGAAAGATCTATGCAAGACTACCCTACATACCAAGTGTGGCCTCAATCACATGTCCCTAACCCCTTCATCCATGACCAACAAATTCATTCTATTCGACTAGGTGCATAGTCGATCCAACAGCTCAATAAATCTGGATTTGACCAAAAATTGGTAAACGGGTTCAATTCAAGGGGGTCGTGTGTGTGATCCATTTAGATGGACCATTCAATGGGTCCAACCTAGAGTTCTCACGAAAAAAATGGTGGGGGACATATGCACATGAATATTCATTCTCTATATATATACCTGAAACTTATTTGACTATTTACACATACATTTATTATTTATTAATATATGTCATGATGATCTTGATACGATGTATGATAGACTTACTCAATTATTTTTCATTGCATTTTTACTGCGATAAGTGAGAAACTGGATGGTTATTTATATGAATGAATGCTTTTTTTTTCTTTTAATTTTAACTATTGTTCATTTTTATTAGAAAAATGAAAAAATCCTACGCTCTACATTACATTTCAGGATTTAATTCGATTCATGGGTATGAACAATTTGTGATATAATTCCGATTTTCAAAACTATGAAGAAGCTAATATTTGTCATCCATTGATGTTGATACGGATGAAAATTAGATAGATTATGGACTTCTATAATCTTTCCTATTTTTTCAATAATTTGTTAGATTTTTTTTATCTATATTAAGAAAATTAGAAAATATCCTACGATTAACGATTCGATTCGTGATTCAATTTGATTCAACCGCTTGAATGATTAGCGATACGATCTGCGATTTGACAACTACGTTTGGCAGTGATTTAGATATACTAATTTTTATTGCAGAACCCTACTTTATGGGTCCCACTTTTAAGATTCGACTGTTTAACTTGTTAAGAAGGTTCAAAATGGCCATGTGGTCAATTCTCAACCATTGAGTCATCATAAATTTTCAGGTATTTGCAAAAAGTCCACATGCCAAAAAATATTTTTTTGATTTCTGTGGGACCCACAATGAAGATCCCAACCATCCATAATTTGTAAAAGGGCAAAAACAGTTGGGGTTCAAATTTTAGGGCTTCATTCATGATAGATTGTGAGGATTTTGTGAAAAACTTGTGACCGTTGGATATAGTATATGTAAATCAACATATTCATGGTGGTTTGTCAAATCTGGAATGCCTTGTGAGTGCCTTGATAGAAATCCTTAGTGAGAATAGCATTTTATAAGAAAAAGAGGCGAATCCTTTGGATAGAGGATTTCTCTTTGTTTACCAAACATGCCCCTAGAATTCCTTTATGAATTTTTTTTAAACAAGTTGACCTATACTATTTTCAAGAGAATAAAAAAGGGTTTGACACGAGCTCATCATGGTGAATTTTTCAAGTTATGCTGTAGAACACTTGGGATTTGCATCAAAATGCATGAATTTTGGATTTCCATTCTGGACAATACTTTCCATACTTCGAAGCACACTGTGCCCTTATTTACTAGATGCAGCCTTTTTACCTCGTTAACCAAAGGCAATTGAAACAAAGGGGATAATTCATATATTGGTACAGTGTGACACTTAATTTCACTTCAGTACACTTTCTTATGGATCTTCTAAGGAATGATTGTTTGCAACAGGTTGCAAGCCAGGTCATATGTTGGCTTCATGAGGAGGCTCTAATAGTTGGAATGAAAGCAACTAGAGACTTCATTAGCTTGTCTTTTGAGTTGGATCAGGGAGACACACTGGGCCTGGTGGCTCATGTTGATCCTGATGATGCCCGTGGGTGCATCTCATGGTGGTTGGTTTTGGAAGATGGGCTGATGGAGGAAGGTAAGCTTCACATGGATTTCTCGAATGGCACATCTGAAAATAGGAGATTTTTGGGGCATTTATCCCTAGAAGCATTATATTCCACATTGATGGATTTGGTGAGCTTGTGCAGTAGCGGAAGTCATTAATGGATTTTCTCCTTGTACTCCGATGCATTTTCCTATGGTTATTCTCACGGCGAAGCATCATATTTCACGTCTTCTAAAATGCATTATGATTTTTACTAAAAAAAAATGCATTATGGTAAGGTGTACGGGGATGGATGGTGCAGGGGTTTGCAGAGTAAACCTTCTTTAATTATAGTAAGATATTCAAAAGGTCATAAAAATGACTTGGGGGTGTCAATGAGGGCTGCATCATTGAGTCTCTGTAATAAAGTATGCTGTCGAGTATGTAAAATTTATGTACCATTCGTTTTAATCTTCCAGAGCTCAAAACGCTTTCAGTAGTTCAGAACATAACCAGAGTGTTGTCCCTCTCCTTGTTAGATCAATTTTGGTAGGGTGTTTTTTTTTTTTTTTCAACTATGGGTTCCGCGTGGATAGTTTGATTTAATATTTCACATTACAGATGCAAAGTATTGGCACTGGCTCAGTTGTCCCTAACATCAGGTTGATGGGCTATTGGATGGATGGTGTTTTAAGAAAACATTAACTATATTTCAATCATGATTGTTCTGATGGTGTAAATCACTTTGGTAGGAATTAAATATGGCCCCATGCCCATGCAAGGTGCAATGCAATGTGCTTGAGTTGGATCAAGCAAGGATTCATTTGATTTTCCTCATCCAAATGACACAAAAGAATCCTCAATTTGGACTTTGGATCCTGCAATCAGTTTTTTACATGAATCAGCCAGTAAGATTATGCCTTCATTCCTGAAGGGCCAGATTTATTGGGTGGATTCACGCCTGAATGACAGATCTGAATCAGTATTCTATTCCTACAAAAATAGATGGGCCAGGATGCAATCTATTTGACAGTCGACTGCAACCTGGCCTGCTGAATCCAGAGAAACTTAAAATTGAAGAATGCATCAAGGGAAATCTAGGCACTCATCTCCCTAACCAGGTAAGCGCTCAGTTCCGGTAACACAGATTTTTAATATCCAAACTGGATGAAAGGGATCGGGTAACACTCGCCCGCCCACCCACTCACGTACTACTTGCAAACCACTCCCCCGCCGCTGTTGCGGGCATTATGCAACTAAGGAAGGAAAGCACCTCTTCTCGGCAGCCTAAATATCTCTGTAATCGACCAATGGATTGATGACTTGTGCTAGTCTAGGCAGCCTAGATATCATTGTAATCAACGAATGGATTGATGACGTGTGAACCACATTACCATATTCCAATATTACCCCTTGTAAACAATGATTACAGTGGCTTCAGTTCTTTGTTTTTTTATTATTATTAAAATCCTCACAATGTTCAGAAAATTTTTAATAATCCTCTGCAAAGGTGAGGAGGGTACACGTGGACCCTATCATAGATATCGTGGTATTTGCATGAAATAGCGTTTTCCCGGTAATATAAGATATTTTTAAAATAACATTAAAATTAATGTTGTGAGAAAATCATGATAATCTCATAATAAAATGAGAAATATCAAAAGCTTATGAAAATTATTTTAACACTATTTTGTGTTTGTTTACCCTTTTTTTTTCGACGACATATCCTTCACTAATTCAGTCTTTAAATTTTTAGCCTCCAGCCCAAGAATTATTCAATTTTAATAAGCAAAGATTAATGCATCAAGAGTATATATATGGCCGCACACATAATACTCATATAATGCAAAAAATGAAAGTCGAATATGAGACACTGGGGGCAAACCCAATATTTAATTTAGAAATTTATTTTCTAATTCTATTTTTTATAAACTATTCTAAGGAAAGACCCTAAACTTGAAAATATCCTGATATTTTCCTGCCCGTAAATGTGACAGTGATGTTGAGAAAACCTGACTACCTCAGCATCTCATTTTAGCACCATATACAACTGTAAGATGCGGCTTTCAACCGAACAATGATGCTAGTTAATTTTTCAACTACATAGTTCAACAATGGAGTAATTGTTGTCCTGATTTTCAAGCACAGCCAGCCCCTTGTTTTTTCTTTTCACTTAATGTTACATGCATTGTTTTGTAGATTTTCAAACTGATGCGAATTATTTTCTGAGGTTATAAATTAAAATTTTATAATTTCTATATAATAATAAAAGTAAATCGTCAACCTACCTAGTGCAAAAAGTATCACCAAGTTTGCCAACCTAAAAAGCTTGGACCCTACACCATCACAGCTGGGTCAACAACTCATACATTTTTTCCCCTTTTTTTCCTTTTTTTTTCTTTTTTCTATTTTTTTTATTTTGTGAAAGTAACAGCTGTCATTTTGCAGCACCACCAGAAATTGTAACTGGACATGGTCCAGAACCTAATGGCTGTTTGGGCTCACCTTTCTCTATTACCTCATTTGGTCGAAGAATGTAGAAGGTTCTACATTTCCAGAAGGGAAGGAGGAGAAACTTCATAGCCTCAAAAGTCACTTGTGTGGGCTTCCTTTTCCGCTTATATTTCTATATGAGCAAGTTCTTTCTTAGGACCCAGCCGCCTGGCTTGGGTGCCTGAAAAAAAAATTCTAAGTAACTTAAACATCTTGCTCTGTTCCATCCATCCCATGTTCTCAAACTACAAGTCAATACAGTACTTAAAATTGTCAAGCACTAAACAGAATTCAAAATCTTCTGATGTGGTGCAGACAATGTGAAAATCGGTTCCAGCTATGCAGAAATTCGGATCCGGGCCCATGCGCATGGATCTATACCATGCGCATTGTATAGATCCATATACTTAATATTGAATGATTTATTTTTAAACAAATCCCGAATCCAATCATATAAATTAAGAATTTTCAAATTCCACATTGAGGTCTTTCTGTAATCCAATCCTGAAACCTAGTAGTTAAGAAACTGAAAAGAGATGTTTCCATAATCATATTATTTTTAGTTTTTTATGGTTGTCATAATTATATTGTTATGAGGTGCAACTTATACAAGAATTTCATCCAAAATAAATCAAAATGAAGAAACAGAATTTTTATAGCCCACCACGAGGCTTTCATCTTGTTACTATTATGATGAGTCATAGTGTTACAGGCTCACCTACCAAAGTATTCGTTCATTAGCACTGGCACCTATGCTATTTGTTGAACACACCCAAAATTTACTTTCCCACCGGATAACCTTGTCCATCAACAAAAAAAAAAAAAAAAAAGGTGTCACAATCTCACCCAAAATTTTCTCTTTTTCATAATTTTTTTATTTTTTGTATATTAATATATCCAAATATTGAAGTGTCAGGTGAGTGATTGATGCATACTAATATATATAGAAAAAGACTACTATGCATCCAGCCCTTACTTTGTGGTAAGAAATAATTTTTTTTAGACACAACAAGATAAAAAAGGTGTCATAATGTGTAATGATTTTGTCCTTTTGTATATCAATAGTTTTCAAAAATAGAATTGTTCCTCACCACAAGGCGAGAGATAGATAGATGGTAGTTTTGTGGATGATTATTATGTATTCATCTCTCACCATAAGGTGAAAGTACATTTTCTTTTTTTATCTAACAAGGTTCAAAAGGTAATGAGGTGTGATGATTTTATTTTTTTTCACATTAATACTTTCTATAAAATAAAAAGGAGGTGAGGAACACATGCATAATAATATTTTCTATATATATACATAAATAAATATAAATGCTTTCATGGAAGATTCTAATTCATGGTACACGAAACGAATCGTTCCTTTTTATGAATGTATCTATATATATCTTTACACTTTTGATTCAATGGCCGTTATATAAAGGAAACCTGGACCTTGGTTTTTTCTTCTCTACAACCAAGGCAGAGTTCCTTCCCAGTGGTTTTTTCAGATATTTTGTGGATTATCCGAAGTGGGTTCTTTGAGATTTCTTGGATTTTAGGTTAGGAATCTGAGAAATAGACCTCAGTATCAATCTGGGTTTTGTCAGGAATTGAAAATAAAGGGGTCAGTTTGTAGTAATGGATTGGGGGCATTTGGGTACACGTTCATTTAATCGTTAAGATAAAGATGCGGGTTTCGTAGAAATTTTGATTTGGGACTTGGGTTTTGTAGAGATTTTGATTTGGGACTTGGGTTTTGGAGCTGCAGATTCTTTTGGTTTTGAGATGTTCTTTTCCTCATCTGGGTTTGCAGAGAGGTTCTTGGCTGGGATCTTGGATTTGCAGAGACAGAGATGGAGGAAATTGAGATTTGGGTCTTCCAGAGAATAGGATTCTTGCTGTCGATTCCAAGTTTGCAGTGATTCTTTTAGGATTCTTTCATTCGTTTGTACATGATAGTTTCTTTTCTTTCTTTCGCTGGTTAGTAAGGAATTCTGGGGTTAGGGTTTGGAGTTGCAGCATTGAAATCTGGTTTTGGAGGAATCGGAGGAACCGACTCCTGCTAAGGATTTTGATTGACAGAGATTCTTTCGATTGTGAGGAGTATCTGTGATTTTTACTTTGGTGAAAATGTCGGGTGGAACACCTGTTGGAAGTGCATCTATGAGACAGAGACACAGTCAGGGCTATTTCTCTGGAAATGAGGATTTGGAAGACGATGCGTCTTCAAGGATGTGTAGAACACCACCGCCTGCTCCCAGGGCTCGAACATGGATTGAGGTCATGGAGAATGTTCTTTGGTTTGCCTCAGCAGCATTCATCATCTACTTTGGAGACCGCAATTCAAATTTTATATATGTCTTGTGGAAGGACGAGAGGATTAAGAGGTAGACAGTTGCATCTATTTCATTAGCAGTAGCCTCTGTTCATTCGTTTCTTATTTATCTTTGTTTATCGTCGAACATGTGGATCGATTTTTTGTTTTTAATTTATGGATTTTGTATAACAGATGAAGTGCCTGATTGCTTGAAGATTAAGAAAGAATTATGTTGTTCAGTTGTTTCTCTTCCATGGGAATGTTTTCGGTCATTCGTCTGAATAAAAGTTAATCCATTGGTCAATTAGAATGATGATTTGGATTCAAGTAATATATTACTGCTTCATTTAGCCATGAATTTTATGTGACTAACTAGTTCACCACTTTTTACTAAGTTTTTTATTATTTTTTTTCTAACTTCAATCCTATATCTGAAAAATACTATTATCAATTAACCTTCAATCTGTCATGTTTATGCTCAAGTTGGAAATTCAACAAATCCTGTAGGGTCTATGGATTTCAAATGCCCCTCCTATCATTCTGATAGATGATCGCAAGTCCCAACTATTGAGAGTGTGTGTGCGTGATGGAATATTGAAGCAAAGGTGTTTGTTTGTAGCCCCTTTGATTGAAGGTTGAGTCTATCCAGCGAGGGTGATGCAGAACAATATGAGATCTAACCTAACATGAAGAGATCAGATTTGAATAAACAATTAAAATTCAGTTATAAACAGTCCAAGTAAATTAAACAATGGATTTCAAGTAAATAACAGATCCATGGTCCAAGATGATCTCATAGATCCCGCAATAATCCATTTTCTTGGCATAGAAAATAATAGGATCTTAATGGAAGATAGAACTTCCAAATTGCTTAGGGCCAGTAATACTGATCCAATGTTTTGGTAAGGGTCTAAAGAGAAGATCTATGATGGCACAAGTCAGATCTAGTATTTTCAGATCTGGAAGAGATCTATATCTAACAATAGTTCAGATCTAAAATAGGTTTCAGATTTGGAATGGTTTACGGTTCAGATCTGAAGTTTGGTAACCAGGGGAATCTAGATCTGCAGGGTTCAAATCTGGGTGATTTAGATCTGAAACAATACTAGAAGAGCTTTAAATCTGAAAGGAGAAAAGCCAAAATGCTCTTAGAAAGAAGAAGAAAGTGGAAGAAATATCGTTACCTTTATTGGGCTCTTACCAAACTCCAATCCGGAGGCGTTACAAGAAGAGATCTCAATAGAAAGGTTGCTCAAGAAGCTCTTGGAAGAAGAAGAGAAAGCTTCTTTTCATTCAATCTTTGAATAACATGACATACCATGAGAATACAAGAGAGTTCTTATATATAAACCCTAAGAGAACATAACCCAACTAAGAAAACAAAAGAAAATAGAAAAAAAAAAAACAACTTTTCACCAACCTTGGGATTTGTGCACATAGAATGTGCGCACGAAACCCAATGCACGTTCTTTAGTGCTTTAAGTTGTGGTCCCCCCCCCCCTCTCTTTTTATATTCTAAGACTCTTATAATGACTTGGGCCCCTCTAAACAAATTAAAACAAAGACAAGACTCTTTTATTCCTCCCATGTGGCACCTCCCAATTTGGGGCCTTTAAGTCAGTTGTGCACATGGGCCTCCTCCATGAAATCCTGCAAGATCTAGCCGTCGGATATCTTCACCATGATGGATCAACGGTGGATTTTCCATTTCTTCGCGATCAAACCCTGGGCATTGTTCATCCATTCAAATTAGAGTTTGATCTATCATTCTGCGCCCTCTTCTTTGATAAACCTTATAAGAACGAGAGGGATCAGATCTGATATCCCCATCAGAGGGTGATAAGTAAGTGGGGATCTAGAGCAGTCCATGATTGGCTCTTTTCATCTGGCGGTCCGTAATGTTGAAGGTGAGGCCTAGTGTAAGTGTGATATGCACCATAACATCAATGCACCTAGTTTCCAAAATGGATGAAGGCTTTGGACCAATGTAAAATTGGCAATGACAAGCGCCAGTGTCAACCATGACAACACACCAGTGTCAACCATGACAACACTGAAAAAACTATGTGCCTATGAAAATATAAAGTTGTGATGATTATTAATTAATAAATATTTTTGTTCATAAGGAACAAGATATAAATATAACAGCCATAGATCAATAAAAAAGAGGAGGGGACAAAGTCTGTGGATTATGTACGAAACAATGTCTGCATATAATGGAATATGTGAACAAATGTTGATTGGCTTGTTTGCTATGCTTAGCAGCTTATTGTCCATCATAATACTTTTTGTGATCTTCCATCCATTTTTTAATAGATATTTGTAGGTTAGCCATTACCTTGGAAATTAGAAGTATTTTCACCTTTCATTTTTTAAGGAGGTTGAGATGGGGTTTTGAAGGGCTAACATTTGGTTGGTTAGCATTTTTGTTAAATTCCTATCATCCCGCTGCTATTTTCTAACTTCACTTGGTACTTGGTAGCACTAAAGATAAAACAGACAGACTAGATGGGCATTTCTTCTTGGCTTGCAAAAAATTTTAAAGCTATATTTAGTTAAAACCTGAAGGTTGTAAATTCTTACCTTTGTGAAAAGTAGTATGTCAAAATTTTCGGCCGAGTGCTGAGGATCTAATATACTTAAATTATACTCTGATCGGAATCTACTCTGAACCTTGCAATGTTTCTGTCTTGGATGTCCACCAAAATTACATTACCAGAACTTAGTCCATCCTAACAAAGGTTTTCAATATAGCATTGCAGATACACCCTAGACTGGATTTAAATAAATAAATAAACACATCCAATTCATGATAATATGTGAATCTCAAAATCAGTTGATAACTTATCTAGTATTCATTTGAAGTCTTTTATCTTTACAAGCAATGTTATTAAGCTATTTATAACTTGCCAGACTATACTGCTTGGGCCGTTAGACGACCTTGCTTCTGTATTACTTTCTTAAGTCTTTTTACTTTGGTCTTGCAGGATAGCATTATACCTTGGGCTACTGTGTACTCTTTTGAATCTAGCGATAATCTTGTTTACAACTCTTTTCTTGTGGGACATCAGGAGAGCTGATGAGAAATCAGAAGTGTTAAATCCATCTACTGCACCAATTATCACCTTGCTAGGGCTCCTATCATTTTGCTTGTAAGAAAACATTGAATATTTACCCTTTACTTTTAGTTACTTCTTCTTCTTATTATTATTATTAGAGCATGGTGGCCCAAACCCTTATGAAGATGTCCTCTTTTCCAGTTTGCTGAAGTTCTCATTTTGCAGGCTCTCCTT
Organism: Sextonia rubra; assembly: GCA_037013555.1. NCBI lineage: Eukaryota > Viridiplantae > Streptophyta > Magnoliopsida > Laurales > Lauraceae > Sextonia > Sextonia rubra. The sequence goes on along the minus strand of JASUAD010000001.1, from coordinate 24,240,093 downwards.
TGCATTGTGGCCTATTTGGAGTTTCCTGACTCTTCCTCTTCTGGTATTTTTTTTCTTCCTCTTCTGGTATTTTTTTTTGTTTTGCCTTTCACTTTATCATGTTATGCTTTGTAGATATTGAGTGTAGACTGTAGAGTAGCTTTCCAATGTGGTCTGCGATGAACCAACCTCACGGCATGCATTGCTGGCTGCTGCACAACCATTGAATAGAACTTTCTATATAGTGTCCTGATTGCCCTCCGAATATAAACTAAGCTAATGAGAAATCCTTTCTATCCTATTAATTGATCCCATACAACATGGATTGTTAGCACTTCTTTTTTTATTTGCATCTCCACTCACTGCACCATCTTTTTGGAAAGTCATAAATTAACATCTTCCTCCTTCACTTGTGGATTTTCCAACTGTATACAAAATGGAGCAAAACACTCACCCAGATCGTTGCATGACATCTAGTCTCATAATGTGATAGAAATATTCTGTTTTTGCAGTTCACTCTATTCATGGCTTTCATGGTTCTGTTACCATACTTGCCGACCCGGACATTCCATCCTGAAGCTGAAACATTTCGCACTGATTGACTTCTCAAGGATGTCAAGTATTGTGGAAATCTGCTTGTGCAAGTGGAGAGATGCCATACATCAGAATGGCTCTCCTGGGAGTCTGGGACCTTCCTGAGTTGATGAGAATGATGATTATGTTTCCATTGGCATACGGCCAGCCCATATCCAATTTTATTGGCTCAGTCCAGGAAAAGAAGCTGATAGCTATGCTCCATGTATTTGCTTCTTAAGGTAGGCTCCTGCTTTCCATTGCTTCTCTTGTTGAAACTGAAAACGAACTGACGTGAAATCACATTAATGAATCAGTTGAGTGCAAGAAAGAGATGCACCCTTCATACCAGGCTACCTTTGCATCCGGTTTGTCTTCTTGATACAAATTATTTGAATGCATCAGCTATACTTGTGAATGTATTCATAAACTTTTGGTTATGCTTTATACCATGCTCTGCTTTTTGCTCCTGTTCAAGAATTATCTTGGAGTCCTTTATGTGATTGATCTGAAGAATGTCAACATTCCGATGCATGTTTTATAATGTGTTTGGGGAATTTAATAGACTTCCGAAGCATGTTGTGTAATGTGTTTCGAGAATGTCTGAAGCATTCATCTACTGTGTGGAATATTGTCATATTCTTATCTTTGCTTCTGTCATAGTTCAGTTATGGTGGTATTAAATTATGTTGAAAGTTTTACTGAAATTGATCTATGTGAGAGACTCTTGAATACACACACACACACACATCTATGTGAGAGACTCTTGAATACACACACACGCACACACATGCTGGTTATCAAGTGTGCCCGTTACGCAACTTACACACCAGGGGTGGGGCCCACATGGTCCATCCAAATGGACCACACACGCAACCTCCTCCCTAAATTTGACCCCTCATTAGGTTTTTCACCTATTTGAATGCACTGGACTGTTGGATCAACTTGACACCCATTCGAATGGATTGTACACTATTCTATGAAGCACGGGCTGGTACAAGTACCAGTACTGGCACACTAATATGGCGAAATCCTTAAAAAATGGAATACAGATACGGTTAAGGTACGCCCATTAAAAAATTATATTTTTTAAAATTTTAATAATACAATATGATAATAATTAAAATTTTAAAATATGTTAGAACTCTTGAATGCAACAAGCCAACAATTACTTGCTACCATTATAAAATCAACCTACAAACCATATTCAATGTCAAAAGCCACGTACAGACCAAGAGTTTAGTGTCATTACAACAAAAACTGCAAATCAAAGCACTAAAAACAAAGTCATCCACCTACTTCAACTTCATAAAAAATGGCGGCCTAGTGCACGAGGCTCACACATAGCAGGGTCTGGGGAGAGCAAAATGCACACAACCTTACCTTCATTTTGAAGAGGCTATTTCCGTAACTTAAACCTGCATCCTCCAGGACGCTACCTGTAAACCTTCACTGTTGGGCCAAGCTGCCCTTTATCGCCTTCATCAAATAATATAGCTTTCATGTCAAGCTTATCAAGTTAAAGATCTACAATTTCAAGTAAGCTAGCACCCTTCAATGAATCAAATGCATCTCCACCAATGTCCCACAGCTCGCTCTCCCCTTCCATGTATTGTGGACTCTTCCTTGAAAGGAGATGAATATTGTTATGCACAAAGACCAAGTCTTTACAATGCTCTGGTATCATTTTGTTGATTTTAATGGAGTGAATGAAAGAGTAGGTGCTCCAATTTCTTTTACAACGTAATGAGGAACATGGCTGGCTTAGTAATTTCAATGCTAAAGATTGGAGAATAGGTGCAGAAGACTCATTTGCACACCACCAAAGAATTGGTTCCATTACTCTATCAAATTTTGAATCAAATTCCCCAAAACTTTTCAAACAACATGAAAACTTGGCATATTCTATTGTAACAGTCCCTTCTATCCATCGGCTTTGGAAAGTATTTCTTAAGATACTTTGTTCTCATATTTGATATTTCTTCATCCTTGTGAGGAGGAACACGATTGGGATTTTCATCAACTCACATTGCACTGTAATACCTATATTATAGAAAGCTGAAAGTATAAGTAAATTATGTATTTCATATCATACTCAAAGGAATAACCAAATAAAAAATGTATGGGATTGTACCTATGATTCAATAAATGTGCAAGGCAATGAAGTGGTGTGCTACTTTTGGTCCATCGTTGAACAAGTTTTTGGTGCACTACAGAATAAAAATTGGACTCCTCATTTTGCAACTTCCCTTCATGCCTATAGATGCCTGCCTTCACCTTTTCAATCATCATGTCCCACATTTCACAAACTAAGTGCAATCATGGCCTATCAGTATCACAAACTCTAATCATCTCATAGATAGGCAATGTGAAAGATAATATGTATGTTATCTTATTTCAAAAGATGTCACTTAACACATTTTCCTTCACAAATGCCGCCTTACCAACATCACCTTCCATGTAAGCACTCTATTTCTCACTAATAACCATTGTGTGAAGGCCATGCTTTATAAGATTGAACCTTTTTAGCATTATAACCACATACGCAAAGCGCATCTCTGCCACAGTAAGTAACTTCAAAGGCGCAAACTCATTAAAAATTAACAACCTCATAGAATGGTTCATGATAAAAAATTTTATAAACATCGCATCATCAACAATATAAGTAATCCAATATCATTCATCATAACTATCGGTAGCAACTCCAGTTTGCTTTGCAGAACATATATTCTTAAGAGTAAGATTAAGGGTATGAACTACACATGGTGTTCGAAAGATCTTGGAGTAGTTACATTCAATGATTGATCTAGTTGCACTACAAACAGGAGCATTATCGCTAATTAAAACCACATTTTGAACTCAGACGTCATCAATTACTCTACTAATTAATTTGGCAATGTAGTACTTGTCCTTGAACTCACCGTCACAATTAACCGCTTTCAAGAATATAGCTCCATCCTTCGAAGCTCCCGTAAAATTGATAAGAGACCTTCTTTGTGCATCGGTCCACCCATCGTTTACAATACTTAACCCATTCTCATTCCATGATTGTTTCAATGACTCCAACAACCTGTCAACATTTGCCCTTTCTTTTTGAAGTAGTGTAATCTTCAACAAGTTATAACCAGGAGGTACATACCCACGAATTTGAATTTCGGCAACAAACTGAAAAGCATCCACAAAATAAGGGTTCCTGACCAAATGAAAAGACAACCCACCTTAGTTAAACATACGAGCAATCAAAGAATGCAAATGTTCCCTAGCACCTTAATTGAATGCCTTCTCCAAGGCACTATTTCTAGCGGCCTTTCTTTTTTTTTTTGGCTCATACCCTTCCAATCTAAACCTTCCACCTCCACCATCCATTGTATTTGCCATCCTATTAATAAGATAAGAGGGGAGTGGTGAAGGAACATTTTTGGGTTTAGCCATCTTCTTTTGGTTCTTAGCTTCTTCACTTACCCTTTTCATTTCAAAGGGAGCGTCACCCTTCACATTAACACAACATCTGATTCTGTGTCCTTTGATTTGAAACAAATGAGCTTTGACCTTATAGTATGACCCTTGGAAATTACCATTACGATAATTGCATTGCCATTTGGCATTCGAACTTCCTCCTCCCCTTTGTTTCTAATATGGTTACATACTTCCAAAGAAGATCTGCAAATTCATTGGTGCCACTTGCATTGACACTTGCACCAGTGGAACCCAAATTACTTAATGAACTCATTTTTATCCTATAACAATTCAAAAAAAAATCAAACAGCCAAATAGCCAAGCATTTAAAAAACAGCCAATATATTAAAGAAAAAACAAATCTTCTTATTCTTCTACAGTTCTAAAAAAATAAAAAATAAAAAAAAAAATTTTTTTAAAAAAGCATATGGTTATTGTGCAGGGAAGAACAGCATTAGAAAAAAATGTGCCCAGCACCAAAATAGCCCAAACGTGCACAGAAGAACAACATCAGGAAAAAAATAATAATAATTTGCCCAACACCAAAATAGCCCAGAAATGCAAGGAAGAACAGCATCAAAATTCACAAAAAAATAAAAAATAAAAAATAAAAAGTGCCCAGCAGCAAGAACAGGCTAGAGGTGCAGGGAATAACAGCATAAAAAATAAAAAATAAAAAAAGAACCAGCAGAACAACATAATAAAAATTAAAAAAAAACTGCAAGAGACGTGTAGAGCTAAAGAAAGAAATTACAATAGCAGGACAACAACAAACAGCAGAGCAAAATCAAGAATGGAAGAAAAGGAAAAAAAATTTACAACAGCAAAGCAAAAAAAAGAAAGAAGGGAAGAACAGCAAAAGAACTAAAGAAAGGTAGAGCAGCTGTGGCAGACGTGCAGTGTGGAACTGTGGCGAACGTGCAATAGGTACGCCTCCTCCTCCGTGTTTTTTTTTTTTTTCTTCTTCTTTCTTCTCTCTCTCTCCAAATGTGCCTCTTTCTTCATAAGGAACAAGTGCAAACTCACGAAGCCCAGCCAAAAGTTTCTTCTTCTTCTTCTTCTTCTTCTTAGGCAGTAAAGAAGACAATCGACGATCGTTTTTTTTTCACTTCAGGCAGCAGACAGTTCTCCCCTTCTTCTTCTAGACATTCGGATGAAAGAGGGTTAGGGCTTTCCAATTTTACTATTTAAATTAAAGGCATTTTACATATAGTCCCTTGCACTCCTTTTTTTTTATTATTTTAAGATAAAGTTGGAATTAAAGGAGGGATATGTACTGGGTGCGTATCGGGTGCATACCCAGAAAGTCAAGGATGTATGAGGTATGCTTGACCATACCCTGTACATTTTCCGTCGTACCCATACACCTATTAATACTAGGTACGTACCCGGTATGGGTACGTGTATATTTTTTAAGTACCCATGCTTTGTAGACACCGTTAAACCTGTGGGGCCCAAATAGACATGATAGAGGTGAGGGATAGGGTTGTTGTTTTTTTTTTTTTTCTTTTGCTGAGAGGAGGGGCCCAGGGAGATTTTTTGATCCCCCTAGGCCCTAGTCATAGTCCAAGGTGGGGCCCCATGTCGAGGTGCGCACAGTGATCCAACACGCGAGTTGCATACTGGATCAGTACTATATATATTATAACGAGAGGCTCCTACTTGAATGCTTCAAAATGGGTATCAATATTTCAGTTCTATTAGTGAAATCCGTGTCCCTGTCATTTGTATCCATGGAGTGTTCTCGCAATATCCATGTCCTATCTAGGCATCATAGGAAGAGATCCTTTAACTAAAGAATTGAAGTTGAGTTTAATAATTTGTATGCATGGATAATATTATGAAATTTGACATTGAGTTTAATTATTTGTAGCATAATTCTTTATCTCGACATAGTAAGGCATTAAGCCAAATGCTCTTGCAACACCGTTAAATGTAGCAACTTTATCTCATTCACCTTGCAACACCGTTAAATGTATCAACTAATGTCTGATTCATCTTGCAACACTGTTAAACGTAGCAACTAATGTCTCATTCACCTTCTTACTTCTACTTCTACTTCATCTCTACATGGGGAAAAACCTTCTACTCCAAAAGAGACCAAAATGTTTAAGCCAGAAGCAAGATCTTCAATGAGCACTCAATCTATGAAAATAAATGTTGTTTATGGCCTCAACTTTTATTGGTTAGCCGTAAAATGTTATTCTATCTTTAGGTGGTTAGATGAGTTTTATTACTTAGCTATAATATAAGCTGTGTGCATTAGTTATTGTTTGTAACTTTGGTCCATGAAGGTGAGCTTCATGCATGTGTGCATGTGACACATGTGACTTGGTGACAATGAGGAAAGCTATGTAAATGCAAAAGGAACTTTTAAAGGAAGCACATCAAAAAGGAAGTTCTAATATCCAAAAGGAAGCTGCTATTTGTACACAAGGCTGGAGTCTTCATAAACAGCCCCCCCCCCAAAAAAAAAAAAAAAAAAAAAACCAAGTTATAAAGTCCCAAAACACCCCCTTCTCTCCTTGCACACTCTCTCCCTCCCTCCTCTTCTTCCCTAGCTCTCCTCCGGCCGGCGATGAACTTCGGCGGCGAAGGGGAACTCCCCTTCCTCTCCCTCTTCCTCTCCCTCCTTCTTCCTTCCTCTCCTCTTCTCTCCGTCCTTCTTCCTTCCTCTCCCTCTTCCTCTCCTCTCCTTTTCCTCCTCTTTCCTCTCTGGCCAAAGAGGGTGGAGAGGGGGAGAGGAAGAGGGAGAGGAAGGAGGAAGAGGGAGGGAAGTTCCTCTCCACCGCCGGAGTTTGTCGCCGGCCGGAGGGGAGGTGGGGAGGGAGAGAGAGTGTGTAGGGAGAGAAAGGGGTGGGCGTGTTTTGGGAATTTTGAATTTTGAATTTTTTTAATTTTTGGGCTGTGTATGGAGAGTCCAAACCTGTGTACAAATAGCAGCTCCCTATCTAAAAACATGCTCCACTAATATTGTTAGGTGCTTCACATAACCCTTTGACTTTTTACTTCTCCATCATCATGTCCTTGTCTGATTTATTGGAGCCGCTTTGTGAGTTCTACTTTCCATTCAACCCAGTTAGAAGCTGTAATCTCTAAAACCAGTATTTGTTTTTCGTCGGTTAATTCTTACAAGGTATTTACTAGTGTGCCCCTTGCTGTAGTTACTTAAACTTGAAATTCTTCCATACATCACACAGAGGACTGCATCTCGTCTTCTGTATTCCTTGATTTTTTTCTACTGAAGCTATCTACCGGTTTCTTATGTTCTCATTTATAATTCTATCCTTTCTTGTAATTCCATATGGCCATCTTATAATTAGGTGTATGTATTTTAGCTTTTTACTGATTCCGCCCAACATTTAGTTCCTCATGTGAGACAAGTCTAACTATGATCTCATTTAAGTTCCCTTCAACCAGTGCCCATGATTAACACTCTGCTTTCATGTCTCCACTCTACCCACTGTGTTAATCCTATTTCCTATATACGGCTTAAGCCCTCCATTTTGACTTACCGTTTCTCCTAGATATTAAAATCTATTACACTGATATACTCTGTTTTATGTTGACCAACTCTTATTCAATATTTTGAGATAAACTAAACTTGCACCTCATTATTCTTTCTGCCAGTTTGATCCCCTTTAAGTAACTACCTTTCCCCCAAAGAAAATTTCTCTTCAAATTTCTACCCTATCATTTGCTTTCTCTTGTATCTGACTTAAGATTACTGCATCGTCTATGAAAAGCATTAGCCACTGGAACTCCATGTTGGGTCATCTGTTAAGCTTTCCATAATGTAGGTGAATAAATTGGGAGTCAAGCAGACCCATGTTGCAATTCAACTCCAACTAGTTTATCAGACATCTACCCCCAAACAGTTCTCATGCTAGTTTCTGTCCCGTCATACATATTTTGTATCATATCGATGTACCAGAAGGGAAACCTTTCTTTTCTTTATTTGTAGTCCTAAAAGAAATACCTCAGCACCTTATTATCATAAGCCTTTTCAGAAGCAATAAAAATCATATGTAGCTTTCTCCTCATGCAAGCTTTTCAATGAGATTCTTAATAGGAACTTAGCTTCTGCAGTAGATGTAACTGCCTTAAAACTGGTTCTTTGTAATGTTTGACTCATGTTGTAGAGGTTCACTAGTACTTCCTTCTTACGTTCCATTATATGGCCTGTAAGTTTTAGATGGCTAGCTAGTTTGCACGATTATGAATATTTGCCTTTATGCTTGTAGAAACTAGAAAGGGACCATACCTCTCTCCATTCATCAAGTCACCTTATTCTCAGGATTTTACATATGATCAGATCCGGTCACAGTGCTTCATTCTTTGTCATCCTATTTAAGACAAATTGTACTTCTATTATAGATATTTATTGATCATTCATTGATTTGGTCCAAATTTTAAACTTTTTTTTCACTCGGATGTGTAATAAACATGTCCCCCCTCCATATTTGACCCTGCCTTTTTTGCCTAGATCAGTCCATTTTAATCTGTAATGCGTCTGACATGACCAGGATCTTTAGTTTTATTTCTCTACTCTTTAACTTGTAGTTACTTCTGAGGGGTCATTTATTTGCCCCCGTTTTACATGTGCAACATTTATGCACACACTGATTTCTCTTATTTCATTTATTCATTATATGCATGAGTGAGGTGTAAAAATAGTGTGTTAATGAAGCTATTGATAAGAGCACCACCTTTACGGCAATGAGGAAAGTTGGTGAGCAAATACCTTAAGACCTTGGGAAGCAAATCCAAGGCTCAAACCAAATGAGCCATTACCTTTACGGCAGTCCACCTATATTGATAAAAGTCTATCAAAGGAGATGTTGGCCTTAAGGTATCTGATAATTGTGTCAAAATCATTGAAAGGAATCTTCCAAAAGGATCATAGTTAATCCATTAATTACAGAGCAGGTTATTGTTTTAATCAGTTTTTCAACCAGGTCACTTCTGATTGCCTGGTTTGGGTAGGGCTGCACTTGGGCCGGGCACTGCCTTCTTTGGGTGGGGCTTGGACGTTTGGTATATAACTTGGGCCCTTCTAATAATTGGTCTGGGTTTGAATTAAGTAGTGGAAAACACAAAGTGTGGCCTAGCTTGAGCCAAATGAGGAATGCTTATAATTTTGTATAGTTTGTCGAAAGCTTGTATAATTCATAAAAAAGCGCAGCTTGGTGCGGTCCTATTGACTAAATGGGTGGGCTTGGACTGACTTTTACTGTCTGACCTTGGGCTGGATATGGGCCTGTATTTCTAAAGTCGGGTGGAGCTGGACATGACTAGGCCCTGACCGGCCTGGCCGATGGACACCCCAACCAAAATTTTGACCTGGTCTGTGATGACACTAGAATGGCGGGAATGGGATAGACTCTATGATTCGAACATGGCCTTGCCTGCTGCCCCTCTTTGTCTTCTCCATTGTGGCTGTGGCCTTTTTTTTTGGTGGACCACTGGAGAAATAGAATCTCGATGTTCTTAGATTCGCAGTGTAAAATTTTTGTCATGACAGTTTATTTTTTGTGAGCCCGACACCACGACTTTCTTGATATTCCAAAGACGAAACTGACATTTTAACGTCTATCCGCCCAAAAGGAGATTTGGCCATGAGCTTGTGGAACACTGGAACCCAATCCCACGACAAACTTTAGTTGGCCCACCTTTTTTTCGTGCCTCTAATGTTTGCAATTATTCCCTTTTCTAATTGGAATCCTAACAGGTGGGTGTGGAAAAAAAAACGTAACAATCTTTGCAAGCAAAGCCATAGATACAAAATCTAAATTCAACAGGAAAGTCTTTGGATATACTGTTGGATTCCTGGTGTGGGCCAATCCATCCTTGAATATCATCATATTCTATCGTTTTATGGAACTTGGATATTTAGATTTTAATCCATTCCAAGTGATCTATACCTATAAATTCACATGTTTGATATATATTGCTATGCTTTAATTATAGTCATGTTAAACTGATGGTCATTATCCTCGAATACAACATATAACTACTCTGGAAGTCATGGTTGTTGCAACCTTGGAGAGAGCTGTAAAATGTGAAAAAAAAAATGAGTGGCATATTAAGAGTTCGAATTCTAAATAGTTAGGTGTGAAATATCGCTCCTTAACACTTTTGTAAGGAGCCATTCTAACGAAAAGATAGGTTGGAACTTTACAATGCCATTTTCTGAATGGTCAAGTAACATAGCAGGTGAAATTGGAGTTGTAATGCATTATAATAAGGTCTAATATAAATTATATTTTGGGGCTTAAATGGTCCAACAACAGTGGGCTCCATCAAAGGTTTAGGTTTCGTAAGCAGGCCCAAGGCTGAAATCGGACGTAAGCATTTGTGTTGATAAGCAGCAGGGTTGAAGCTTGATATTCTTTCTAGGAAATAAGGCATGCAGGAAATTAATATTTATGCCAACTGATATGGACAATTGATCCAAATAAATGTCTAAATCAGTCAAAAAATTGGCTAAGCTCTATTTTATCTAAATAAGTTACGAAAAATTGCCTAAGCTCTCTAAATATCTAAGCATTTGGGATCTGATGACTTAGTCATTAGTTCTTATTGATGTCAAGCTTGGACTCGTTCAAACCAAATAGATAAACCTGTTTGTACTGGAGCATTTTGTCCAGCTCTCTTTCAATGATGACACATTGATTGAATCATTTTGATATGTCCAGCTCTCTTTCAATTTTAATGCAATGCATTTTGTCATGTTCCCTCACCATGTTTTCCACAAGAACGTTAGGTGGGGCCCACTATACGGTTCTCAAGTAAACCACAAATATGATTCTCCTAAATTACACATGTCCACCTATATTTTATTAGTTTCGAACTTACTAGACTGTTGGATTATACATTTAAATTTTTAAGTAAAAAATGGGATTCTCTCTTACTTTTTTCAAATATTTGTGGAAAAGCTGGTTATATTAGGCATAGGAATAAGATTCTCCTCTGCTACCCTTTTCAACAGTAGTTTTCCATCAAAACATTGGAAAGAAAGTTGTTAAATTTGTCAATGTTTTTTTTTTTTTTTTGGGTTAAGACCCCACCATAGAAAGGTTTTCAGCAGTTTCTTTGAATTGGGGTTTCCCATTTCTGAGAAAGTTGTGTGTCACGGGGTCAAGGTCCGACGCTCATGTCTCACGACATCTTGTTTAATGGATTCAACATTGATTTCCTTTTATTGACTAAGGTATAAATGAGAGCGTGAGAGAGAGAGAGAGAGGGTGACCCTGACTGGACGTTCTTCTTTCTCACGAGTGAGAAGACTTATTTTTTTACCATTGTTAGTATACACTTCCTTCGAAAGAAGTAAGAATGCCACCGGACTACTCATGAAGGGCAAGGTTCCGTGCTACACGGATTTCATGTTTTTTATGGCAGAGAAGATTCCTATCAGAGGAAATTGAATTTGTTTCTATCAAGTAAAATCTGACTCATGTTTTCAACAAGAAAAATATAATAAACCCAGCAATAGGATCCAAGAAAAAAAAAAAAAAGAAACTTTAACTCTACTTTGAACTCGTCTCATCGTACACATGCACCCAATATATGTCTTGCACACGAATGAAGGACCAAAGTGTTCAAAATCCAAAGTGTTCAAAATATATCTTCTCTATTGTAGAAACTTTTTAAAATTCTACTCTAATAAAAGTTGATTCAACCCTAAAATCAAGCAAATAATTGTGATTAGCACAATCTAATGCATGAATGACTCTTGCATGTGCAATCAATTCTCTAAGCCAACTATGCCACAGGACCAAATCTTATATATTTTAATTATATGCATTATTAAGCATTTAGTGAGACAAACTTCGATTGAAGTAAAACCTAGGATCATCCAACTCAAGGAGAGGTCATTGATTTTTTATAATTTAGTTTCTAAACAAGGGGATGCAAAATGTCAATTGTCAAAGCATGGAGAGTAATTACATAGCTCTGCGGAAGGCCTTGTAATATGATCATAAAGTAATGCACTAATTTTATGTCTCTCTAATTAGCTGAGTTACAGGCAGTGTTAACCTGCAAACAATTATAAAGAATTTTCAAAACCACAGACCTCCAGCTAAAAGGTCTGTCCATTACATAATAGGCCTCAACCCAGATCTAATGGACCCATTAGGCTAGAACCCGGATCACTAACTCTACTTATTTATAATATTTAATCCATATTTTGCATACACATAACCTGAATTTTCAAAAGCGAGAATTCTAGAAGAGATTTCGAATCATCATACGATGCATTGTGGGTGGAATATGTCCTAAAAGATAACGTTAATGAGACTACCCTAATCAATCAATCAACTGTAGAGAAGAAAGAGTTGTCAGTGTCCTTATTCAAGGGGTGAAATCAGTTTCTAATACTTGGACACTGAATGAGGGATATTGGATGACTAATATCCTGTTTGACCATGGGTTGTGGTTAATGTCCTCATGATCTTAAATATCTTTGACTCTGTGTGAGACGCACATATGGGAGTATAATGATGCATGAACAGTGTCAACATTTGCCTCGTCAGAAAGAGACCTGAGGTTACGAAGCTTTTACTTAAGACAGTCTTAAAAACAAGGTTCGGTCACTGCATGGTTAATGCTGGAACCTTCTGGAGAAGACTATTTCGGGTCTTGACTCTTGAGTGTCATATGGTTTATCATCTTAGAATATAATGTTAAACGATACAAATTATTTGTATCTTGGGTTTTTTTTTTCTTTGAATATAATGTTAAACAATACAAGTTCTATGTATATTGGGGTTTTTTTACTAAACCCATTAAAAATCAGAGATAACATTATTCACAAATGGGCATTCCAAATTGATTTTGACTGCAGTTTAAGTTACTAGCAAAAAGCCCGTGGGATACACATGTTAAGTCTCATTCAAATTAAATAAGAAACTAAAATTAGGTTCCAAAGTCGTGTAAATTAATTTATCACTCATGAAAATAGGGTCTAGTTACTTTTCTTTGGCACTATTTAGTTTTGGGTTTACAGTGCACTTAGTTGGACTAAAAAAAAGGAATTTGGGTCAAGGTTTGTTTACGTTTAGATGTGGAACTAGGCCTTAATCCGGCATAGATATTTTACACATATGCTGCCTCATTATCTATATTAAAGCTACAAAAATGGAGAGCTCTAGAGAGTACCACATAGCATCTTTATTTTTCTTTTTTTCTAAAGTATTATATCAGCATCCCAAAAATTACAAATTTTCAAAATCTCTTCCTCATTCCCCTTTAATCTCTCTCTCATAAATAATCATATATTGATCTTACCATAGTTGTTCCTAAAATCTCTTTTGTACCATTATCATATCTACCTATACTTGCCATGTCATTTAAGAAGATATTAATTTGAAATGTCAATTATTATCTCCATCTTAATTAGATATTACGTATTGAATCCTTTGTCTAAAAAAGCAAGTTGCCGCGATACTACCAATCATTGTATATTTTTTTATACAAAAAGCTTCTAGTATTCAACAGTTCAAAATCTGCATATCAGATGAGGGGATCTGATCAAGATGACTCATTAATTCTCCTACAACAATCTCCTATGTTCCTCTGTTGCTATATTACAGTTTTTTTTTCTTCTCTATCATATATGTATATGTACAATTATTTGATACTTTTTCTTTTTTCAAAAATTGCAATCTGATTCTTTTTTACTTCTACATTATCTCTATTTTTTATGGATCCAAGTAGGTATTTGATGGTTTATGTTTCTCTCCTTTTTTTTTTACCTATCTAAGCTCTTTTATGTTTTTAGACGGTCTGATGATATCTTTTATGATGCATATGTAGTTTTGAATGGTGTTAACTACGTACATAAAAAAAAATGAATGGATAAATCCAACCAACTCAAAACCCAATTATTTAGGAGGGATGATTGGGATGTATAATTTTATGCCATGAAAATTTCCAGTCTCAATCCAAATGATGATGAACTCCTTTTTAAAACCTAAGCGCCACCATCTATTTTTCATCTTATTTTTATACACATCTTTAAAAGGGAAAATCTACTTTCCAAATAACAACCACGCCCCCTCTTCCACTCTCTCTTGTACAATAGGTGGTCTGCCTAAAGGTTTTGTAAAGATATAAAGCATAATACAAACATGATATTATTAAATTGATATATTTCAATTTTTTTTAATTTATTTGGTGGGTTTTCGGATGTGGATGAACTGAGTAAGTTTTTATGGGTATAACTATATATTAAAGTGAAAGATTCTTATGTAGCTACTATTATCAATGTCGGCTCTATTGATAAATTATTTATTATTAAAGTGGACCACTGTACATTGTATTCTCATTAAATTTAAAGTATTTTTAAGAAGACATTAGATTTTAATGTTTTTTCTTAAGTGTTTCAACATGTTGTTAGTAGTCAGTCCATTAGGATTAGAACGTTAATTTATTTATTTATTTGATTATTATCGGATGTTGATGATTATTGCATGATAATATTAAAATAAAAGAAAAAGAATCAGTTATTACTATTCAAATGTTCCTCAAAATGAGGTATGATTTACAATTTTGTATTTTTACGCATATAATTTTTTGCAAATAAAGATGTGCCCATGCCATTATCTTTATGAATATCATTATTTATGCTGAACAATATTAAAACATTTGAGATATATTTGATTTTCTTGGCCTGGGCTCAACGCGGGCACTAATAGGCCTCCTCAGGTAAACATTTGAAGTTATTAATTAAGTTCAGAGCCATGTTCAACAAGGAGATGAGATTAATCTATGGATATAATAATCAAATTTCTATTTTGCAATAAATATATTTTCTCTAAAGAATTGCTATTTAAATGCTTTGAATGCGATTTTCATGATTCTTTCATATATAGAACTATTTCAGTAAACTCTTAATTGATTTCTCAAATTTAAGAATAAACTAAAATAGGCTACAGGTCAGAGATGTTACTTGCATTTTTATATAGTTTTTTTATATGTTTTTTTATAGTCAATTTCAAAATTTATCAAAATTTATTTTTTGGAACTATTTCGGTAATTTCTTAATTGATTTCTCAAATTTAAGAAAAAACTAAAATAAGCTACATGTCAGAGATGTTACTTGCATTTCTATATAGTTGTTTTATATGTTTTTTAATAGTCAATTTCAAAATTTATCATAATTTATTTTTTGGCCTGGGCTTAACACGGGCCTTGATTGCTAGTTTTCCATATTGCAAGATATATTCAACCACCCCGGAGCCTCATTCTAATTGTAAATGAGATTCAAGGCTAGCTGTCCACAATCATAGTTGATGTTATTAGTTGGTGGAAGTTCCGGACTTGACCAACCAACTATGGCTGAACCAACTAGTTTATGTTTTGGGTTGACCCTTTTTAATTGAATTTGTATGCACCCTCTCCTGCTACCAAAGATGGTGGGCATTGAAACTTATAATAAGTATCGTGTTCATTGTTCATGAAAAAACAAAATGAAAAGCCCATGTGATATTGTGTACTGATCAGGGCATGCAATGACTCTTTCAGAGTATAATTGGTTTGCTGACCAATTTATTTCTTGGGACAAAGAGAATTAATAAAATTGTGAAAATTATGAAAGTGTAAAAAAAAAAAAAAAAGAAATTGATTAAACGTAATAAATTTAAACCCACTGGTGCTTTGTAATCTATTCTGGTTTTCTTCAATTTCTTCAATTACAACAAAAAGAAATAGCCTAAGCCCGTGAGAAACTAAGAAAAAGGCAAATCTTCAATTTTTCTCCAAGAAAGTCCTTCACTTGGAGGTGGTTTTCTGAGATGTGGATCAACTGATAGATGATCTGTTGATGGTGGTGACTTCATCTCGATATTTGCAAAGGTGGGTACTTCATGAAATTGATAAAGCTTCAGCTTTTCTTATTTATCTAGAAGTTGATAAAGTAAAGACAAAAAATTGTCATTTCCCATTGTGTTCAAATCTCACCCTTACAATTGAAAAAATAAATAAATAATGAAAAATTCTCAGGCAAGGTTAAATCTAGCTTTGGTGCTCTCCTTTTTTTTTTCTTTTTGTAGTCACAAAATTGTGATCTATGTTCTCATTCTTTGAAAACTTACAACTCTCTTTAGAAGTTTTGATAGTGGCTTTAATTAGAAATTGATTAGGGATATGAGACTTTTGAGTTTTGATCTCAAAGTCAGACTAACAGAACACAGTTGTAAAGTGAATTTCAAGTGAATGCTCATTTTAAAGTTTTTCAATGGTTGTAGCTCTGGCGCCTTTCAGATGAATCTTGCATTATTGAAGAAGAGACTTTGTGCCAAGTTTTAGCCATTTTTTGTCTGATTTGCAGGTGTTTTTTCTTAAATCTTCCTCACCTTGTTGTCAGTAATCTAATATTTGAGAACCAACCACTCAAATAAATATCTAAGAGATTTCATGGAGATCAACATGTCCATTCCATTTGATCCATCTTACTGGCCTATCTCTCAATTAATCCATTTCAACCAACAATCTGTCTCCATTCCATCCCCACAATCAAAACCATTCTCTAAACCTTCAACCCATCTCATAATCCCCCATATCTTTAGTCAGGCAGTGGACACATCTTAAGTTCAAAGAAAGTGAGTTGGAAGTTAACAAAGAAAAGTAGCACAGCGACTTACATAATTTCATCAATAAAATTGACATCATAAACGGAGCACTCTTGTCACTAATCTTTAAGATTTCTTAACTGCCTATTTTCTAAAAGTTTATATTTAATTTTTTTTCATAAAAACCCTATGTATATTATTAGTAACTTTTTTTAAATGTCCACATTGTTAGTTCCTGCATTGAATATTTGAATCATGAACCTAATGTAAGTAAAAGGAAGATAAAAGGGATACATGCATCTTATTTAATTAAATAAACTACACATGCACAATGAAACAACCACATGGTGTTGTCAAACCCATCTAATCTTTTCCCTGCAATATAATATTTGAAGTTTTACATAAAATAAAACAAAAAGTAAAATAGTTATAGTTCTAATTAACCTATTACTAATCAAAGCAGAAATTCTATCAAATCAAGCGGTTCAATAGGAGTGGGGCCCTCAAAAGATCCGGACAAACGAAAGGCCCCAACGGTGACGACCGAAACAACCGCATGCGGCAGTGGCACATCCTAACTCTCAAACAGGGCTAGAGGGCAGGGTGAGCCGGCCATTTAAATTTCAACACCTCCCATTGAATCTTGTCTACTAAAACAGTGCCAGACGCACACAGGTGGAAATCTTCTCCACCATTGTCCAATGGAGCAGGCAGGTCTGGCAGGCTTTAAAGCGGGGTAAAAGGGTGGCGTCCTGGTGGGGCCCATAAGTTTGAAAATGCAATTGGTGGTGTTGTGGGGCCTATCTAACATCAAGTTTCTGCCCCTTCTGTCTTAGTCTTCCACAGAAGACAGACATGTCGCATTGGAATGGAGAGTTCTTCGCTTTGCAATCCGACGGACAGATAAATGCGAAGGCCTCAACGCACCTTGGCACCTCCTTTCCATTTAATGGTTTAGGTGGTACTGCTGCCGTCTGCACCCACCAGCCTCTCTCTCTCTCTCTCTCTCTCTCTCTCTGATATGTACTCTTTCCATTTAATGTGAGAGAAGAAGAGAAGGTCCCATTGCTTTTTTCTCTCTCTCTCTCTTTTATATTCCCTCTTTCTCTCTCCTTTGAATGGCCCTTTGATGATTGGGTTCTGTGTTGTGGGAAGGGGGGAGTAGTGGGATTGGGATTCGCAATCTTTTGACCTGGAAAGCACTGCTGGTGGGTGGGTTTATGTGGTTTTGGGAGGTGGTGAGGTTTGTGCTGTGACTTGTGATTGGTTTGGGTCTGGGAGTTTGATTTGGTTTGACAGTGGTGAGACATTCTGTGGGGTTTTCTGATATGGGTTTTTGGTTTTGGAGCTGGGTTTCTAAGATGGAGAGCTGGTGAGGGGTTGAAGTTGTGAATTTGATTTGTTGAGGAGGAGGAAGGGGTTTGTTTGGGGGGTTGTAGGAGGTGGGGTTTTTGTTTGTTTTGCAGGTGGGTCTTGAAGATGGAAAGATGATCAGGGTGTCTGGTTAATGGATTTGTGAATCATCTTTGAATGAAGGAAGATGGTGAGAGGAGATCAACTTCAACCTCCACTGGTGAGTTTGATTTATTTTGTTCTCCTTCTCCGAGTTCTGCTGAGAATTTGGATTATAACTCGTCTTCTATTGTAGTCATGATTCAATTGTAGATCATATCTTCACATTAGAACACGCTTTGGAATTGATTAATTGTTAAAATTATACCTTCGGACATCGTTCTATCTCTCTCTCTCTCTTTCTTTTTTTTGTTTTTTTTTTCTTGTGCTAATGATCTGTTTTAAAACCAAGGGAATTTCATTGAGTCTGCACTATGTATTGCAGGATCAATGTCATAGGACCTTTCTTGTTTATGGTTTGTTTAGGACGGACTGTTCACAAGCTTATCATAAGTTCTAGCTGGAAATGGATTTTTGGTGGTTTTATGGACATTTAGATGGTTTTAAAGCAATATGAGATGGAAACATAGTTCTTGGAAGCGAAATTTTGTAGCCTTTTAGGAGCTTCAGAACTATTAAAGCTTGGAAGAGGTAAAAGGTGTTACAGGTCTGCCATTTCACTGCCAGGATAACGTCCTTATTATCTGATTTCAATTCAATACTTATAAATAACATTTGAGGAAGCTAGTGGCCTGATATTGCAACGCTAGGCCATCTGTTGCCTTTTACTTAGTTTTGCTGTAATGAGATTCTTATTAGCAGATTTCAATCCAATACTTAACAAATAAAATTTGAGGAAGCTGGTGCTCTGATATTGCATCACTAGGCCCTCTTTGGATCCTTGGCACTCCAAATAAAATTTGAGGAAGCTAGTGCTCTGATATTGCAATGCTAGGCCCTCTTTGGATCCTTGGAACTCTGTTGCCTTGCACTTGGTTATGCTGGAATTGGTTATGGTGAAGAATACAACTCTCACTTACGGGTAACTACTTAGATCACCGAGATGCTTGAACCCCTCGCTTACACATTGACTGAGTTATGTGCACTCAGTTTTTGGAGGTGTAAAGAGCCCACTAAATTGCAAATGTGAGAGAGAGAGAGAGAGGCCGACTCGAATTCATTGGACCTGTGGGCCCCACCTTGCTGTCTCCACTTACTGGTAGGAGCCAGACTTCTAAAATTCTCTTTTCAAATTCACCTCTTTAAATCTAAGGGCCTGTTTGTTTGCATTAAATTATTTAGGATAAGAATATACAGTTGATTCAATGAAGGGCCAAACTATTCAGTATATATGCTTATGTACTGTAAAAATATTATAAAGCCATAATGAAAACCTTTGCATAGAAAGTATTGTGAAAAATCAGACCCCTTCTAGACTAAAAGATACGGGTTGAATCCAAAACAGCTACTTGTTTTGCTAATGTATCCACCTCTTTGTTAACCACTGTGCGGACATGCATCAACAATGATATTGTTGCTGAGTTAGATGGCCCATTCAACATTGATGTGTCTTTATCAGAATGCTCAATGTGGTCCTAGTGAGTTGGCTGGAAAGATGCATCTAATTCATATCCGACTTCTTATATTACAAGATGATGAGATGTAAATTGCTCCAACAGTAGTGTTTGATCCATCAAAATGTTGGATGTCTTCACTGATTGAAAAGAAAATTGTTCAGCATCTTCTCTGCTTTGATATTTGTGATTGAAATAGAAGTTAATATCTAGATTCAATAATGAGTTTGAGGCTTCTTATCACATATATTTTGGTCTTGTAATTTTGAATTGCTATCTTTTGAAAGATATACATATTCATATTGTGCAGGTTGATTCCACAGCGTGCTTTTGTAGAGTTGATGCAGGCCTGAAAACTGTTGCTGGGGCAAAGAAATTTGTTCCTGGGTCAAAACTCTGCATTCAACCCGACATAAAACCATCCATCCATCCAACTAGGCACAAGACAGCACGTGGAGACAAAACTCGAAATCAGTCTCCTCTGTTGCCCGGCCTACCTGATGACTTGGCTATTGCTTGCTTGATCAGGGTCCCTCGTGTTGAGCATAGGAAGCTACGACTTGTCTGCAAGAGATGGTACAGGCTTCTGGCAGGTAATTTCTTTTACTCTCTCCGCAAGAGCCTAGGAATTGCGGAGGAATGGATCTACGTCATCAAAAGAGACCGAGAAGGGCGGATTTCATGGCATGCGTTTGACCCCATACACCAGCTTTGGCAGCCTCTCCCACCTGTCCCGGTTGAGTATTCTGCAGCCATTGGGTTTGGGTGTGCCGTTCTCAGTGGCTGCCACCTCTACTTATTTGGGGGCAGAGATCCACTTAAGGGATCGATGAGACGGGTAGTATTTTACAGCGCTCGCACAAATAAATGGCACCGAGCTCCAGATATGCTGCGGAGAAGGCATTTCTTTGGCTGTTGTGTCATCAATAACTGCTTATATGTTGCTGGTGGGGAGACCGAGGGAATCCAGACGTCATTGAGGTCAGCAGAGGTCTATGACCCAAACAAGAACAGGTGGTCCTTCATTGCAGATATGAGCACCGCGATGGTACCATTTATTGGAGTCGTTTACGATGGGAGGTGGTTTCTGAAAGGACTCGGCACCCATAGACAGGTCTTAAGTGAGGTATATACACCTGAATCCAATAGCTGGTACCCAGTCTATGATGGAATGGTTGCTGGGTGGCGGAACCCAAGCACCTCCTTGAATGGTCAGCTATATGCTTTGGACTGTAAAGATGGATGCAAGTTGAGAGTCTATGATGTAGCCACTGGTGCCTGGAGCAAGCACATTGACAGCAAGCTGCACTTGGGGAACTCTCGGGCTTTGGAAGCAGCTGCTCTTGTCCCTCTCAATGGAAAGCTGTGTATCATCCGCAATAATATGAGCATTTCTTTGGTCGACGTTTCAAAGTCAGACAACTCATGTACAGATCAGCTCTGGGAGACCCTTGGTGGGAAAGGACAGTTCAAAAATTTAGTGACAAATCTCTGGTCAAGTCTCGCCGGTTGGAACCGTCTGAAAAGTCATATTGTTCACTGTCAGGTACTTCAAGCATGAAATCTAAGTGGGGCAATTCAAGGGGGTATTCTGATGCTTTCAATCTGTTGACTGTAACTGAAAAGAAAAATGGGATCAGCAGCAATCAATTATCTTATGATCAATGAAGAAGGTCCCTGTGGAGGTATTATCATACTACAAGAAGGTGGTGAGTGTTTGATATAGATTTTCTTTTTTGCTGCAAGTTTTGTGTTATTGTTGCTATGTAACTGATAGGTATTAGTATAGTTTAGAATTGAGAAAGCCCTGCTCCTGAAGCAATTCCACTGCATGCAAATGTGGAAGTTGGTGGGAGGGACAGTCAGTCAAGCATTTATTTTCCGTGCTAGATCCAGTGCATATCATTACTTATGAGTTTAATAATAGGTAGCAGTTTATAAATAAATAAATAAGCAACTACAAAAGTCATGATTGTCTATTGCTATATTTTAATGATTTTATGAAAAAAAAAAGTTTCTAGTTTAAGTTTTGAGAGTTCTACTTTAACTATGTTTAATACAGCTATGTATTCCGAAGTGCCACAATCCATATCCTTTGCTCAATCTTACATCCTAGATCTTTATTTTCGTTATTTTCTGGATAATAATTATTCATAGAATATATAGTCTACTATTATTTCAAATAAACAATAACTATATTTACATGCAATTGGTAAAAAATCCTAAAGCAAAAAAATCTCTCTCGATTACTGATAACTAATGCCCATTTTTAAGGGATTGTTTGGATACTGGCTAGTGTTTACTATTCATATGATTTTATTGTTAGTATGAGAGCCTTGTATTGTGTTAGGTGTGAGGGGAATGTGCAATGCATGTTCTGCTCTGACTGTATATGTTTCTTTTTGGGTGGGCTTACTAGATAAAAACCAAATAGAAGCATTGGTTAAGACGAAGTTGGCATGGGAAGCTAACCCACCCTTTCATTAACTACCTACCGTTTCAGTAGAACATGACTGGGCTGGGCAATCTAACATTTTCTGATCGTTTGAGATCCACTGCAGCTACTGTTTTGCTTCAGAAGAAATTTCATTTTTTTTTAATATGATTGTTGTCCTAGGATTATTCATTCCATCACCCCTTTGGGAGAACATTCACTTAACGTGAGAAGCTCAATAGATTTTCTACCATAAGAACCTGAATTTCATGGTTAATGGAAATGGAAGTTTTTTATATTGATCATACATTCACAATTTTGAGGATTTCAGAGGATGAAGCTAGCTGGGCCTTTTACCATTGCCTATAGAAAAGAACATTGTTAAGAGAGACGAATATGGCGAGGCTCTCTATTTTTCTGTTTGGATTCTCTGGAGCTCAGTGGCCCTCTTATTATAAGTATCTACTACTATTACTACTACAGCCTTGTCCTCTTCATCCATTTTAGAGATTCTGACTAATGCACTCTACTCACACACCCATGTCCTTCAACCAGCTGGGGACAATGGAAAGAACTACACTCTTTATTGACCATTGAGGTAATAGTTGGGGCTCAAGTTAGTTTTGGGCTGCTGCTGCTACTGTCATTGTTATGTCATGCTTGTGTGGAGTTTGTGGTTGATTAAGCAGCTGTGGTTGTTGATCTCCCCAGCCTTGTCGATTTGCTTTTTGTCTGCCTCTGTTTTGAAAGGATTCTAATAATTTGGACCCCACATTTCTATTCACTCTGACGCAACAACAGTCAACAGGCCTAACGTAGGTCTCTCTCTCTCTCTCTCTCTCTCTCTCTCTCTCTTCAATTGTTCCTATGGAATCGAACATGGTGTTATTATTATTATTATTTTTTTTTCTATACTGGCACTAACACGCACTAACATGTGAGGTAATGAGGACTCGCACATGTGAGGGACACACACACAACTCACAAATGCAGGATAATGGGATCACATACACGTGAGGGACACATACAATTTATACATGGGGGATAAAGGGACTACACATGTGAAGGATACACACAACTAAGACGAATGTGTGAGAAAATACCATAAAACTTGTTCATGTGAGGTGATAAAACTCACATACGCAAAGGGAGGGAGGTGAGGATTGAACTTCAGACCTCTTAGTAATAACCAACACTCCTTACCACTGGGGTAAGGAGCAAACACCACATTAATTAGAATAAAGAGGAATACATTTTAGCCAACAAGTTCTGCTGCTTGACCCCATCTATGGTGTGCGGTTTCACACCTACTATCATCACCTTTTATCACTTCTTAACAAGTAATCACTACATTCAAGTCAGAACTTTGTACTCAACTCTTCTGGCACTGTTTTCTTCTAATTACTATAAAAAAAATGCACATATTTTCATTGTGTTATGGCACTGTTATAGTTTTGTGATTGCATCTCTCCGGAATCCAAGTTAAAAGCACCTGTACCAAATTTGTTGAGTGTAGGCCACACCATACAACCAACAAGTCTCTCCCAAAACCAGACAATACCAAAGGGCATGAACTACATAAATTGAGGACATGGTAGTTTTAATTAAACAGACTTTCATCTTCAGTGATTTAAAGACCATCAAAAAGAGGCTCCAGTCCACCATCATCATACCTTGAGAAAGTGCCTCTACCCTCAGATGAGGCAAGCATTTAAACAACGGATTGTTATGATCAAAGCAGATTCAAGTCCTTATTTTTAACGCGTAGGATCCTTTTAATGAGCTGGAGGACTTCTGTTTCCATCTTGAAGTAGGTCTGACATATGGCAATGCAGACAGTTCCTTTTATCTTTCTAGTTACCTATAAACTGTGGCTCCAGATTTATCTTCTGGACGGTATGCTTTAACTACGTCTGATTCCATTGATAATTAATCTAATTTATGATACCTGACTAAATTTTGGTTTCTTCTAGCCATCACCATCAAGAGCACATAGATGACACAAAATTCAATCATATAAAAAAAAACACAAATCTAAACAGTAAAAAAAAAAGATCCAATCCAACCATTACCATCAAATTTAACAATCAAGGAACCCAATCCAGCTATTACCATCCAGAATCCATCAAAGTGAGGAAGACACGCACGGGTTGAGAGAGAGAGAGTTGGGGTAACGAAAGAGAGCAGGGAGAAAAACAACCCCAACTGGGATCCTCTTATCACTATGCCCCTCCAATCCCTCACACAACCCTACCCCATGAGTGTCACTGGCCCTTGTTTTATGCTAATCTGAATGGGGTTGACCATTAGATTGAAATTGGAATAAACATGATGTCTTCTAAAGCCGTTAAAATTGAGTGCCATTGATCAAGAGGTCACATCAAAATCTTTTCATCCCCCACCCCCAGACTGGTTGGAACCAAAGTCACCCCATAGAGAAGTCTGCACGAAATTCCATGCAGGGCACCTGCACAATATCACAAATGATGGGATTTGTTTTTGCAGCCTAGTGAAAAAGCGCGTCTCACTTTAGCCATTGTGAGAAGAAAATTACGAAGATGCTGACAACAGATGGATGATCGTTTAGAAAATTCGGTTCCCATGAGGAGAATTGCCCCTTTGGAACAGCCCAAAAAAGCTTCATCCAAACTCCAAACGCATTCTCTAGCTCTTTCCTCTACTGGGAATGTAGAATCGCTTTAAAAAATGACGCCAAATCGACGCTGACGCGCCCGTCTATACACATTTAGCGGATCTGGTGTTGGTTTGTTGGGGTCTAAGTTCTAACGCAGATGGGGAATTACTAAAAATAAAACACCAACTAGATGATCCTGGTCATGGATTGAAAAGAGACCAGCAGATGAAAGATCACCCAAGTGATGTTCTTGGTGATGCAATCCATGGTAGGGGTGCTAGATGAATGGTCCAGATCTCACAACTTAGCCCTGGATAAGAGTGATGTTATATTGGATCTCTGCCATCATAAATTAAACTAAAACAGTCAACCATATGTGTTCCTCACCCTCATCAATTAATCATAAAGTTGATGATGACGACTCAATCATGTGTGTTCCTCACTGCATCAATTAATCATCCAGTTCTTAAAAAGAAAGAACAGACATCCCAACCCAAAAAAAAGATTTTTTTTTTGAGGAAATACAAAATTGAACACTATTCATACAAATAATATAGAGTGCCTATGGTGAAACACGTAGAATATACTGTAGTAAAAATGCATTAAAAATAAATAAATAAAGCACAAATAGCTGTAGGAAAAACATTTCCTTTGTTTATAGAGTGGCTCCGAAAAAGAATATGTTACAGGCACCTAACCTTAAATGAACCTTTCCACTATGTAACATTATAAAGAGATTACAGCACCAGTCACCCATGCAACGTGACATAAAGAACCAGCTGTCTCAGGAGCATGAAAGGTATGAGCGTGCCATTGAAAAGCATGTCTCCTTCTGCCTTTCGTACTCTCTATATCGAAGGAAGAAGTAGCCAAGATAATCAAAATCGATTGGAGACATCTTTGCCTACATAGTTTAGTTTTAAACATATTAGTTTACCTGCATAACACTTTTGCATGATAAAATGGCTTCTTTCGATTGTTTAGAAATGCAAAGATAATAACACATACCTGGATTAGTCCCCACAAGGCCCAATACAAGTGTGATGCCAATCTAAAAGAATTTGTCTCAATGTAAAGGGCTTCAAGCTCTTTATTAGGTACCTGGTGATCAGACATAAACAACCTCAGTTCTGACAATGGGTCGATTAATGATTTTTAATTATGAAGTGAACCAATCCAGCCTGCAGTTCTCCACAGGCAGAAACATTGTGGATGCAAACATCCAAATAGAAAACATTGCTCAGTTGAGCCCCACCGCAGAGAGTGCCCAAGCAAGAAAAAGGGATTGTTTGATAATAAAAAATCAAATGGATATCAGACATGGATGGGTTAAAAAAAACACTCAACAACACATTTAGCATACAATGCAGCACACTTTTGCGAGTATAATCACAATATCACATGTGTATTGGGCAACAAAATGCACACAGTGAACGCCACATGATGCAAGATAAAACTTGATAAAACATTTTGTACAAGAAACCCACATGTCTGGTCACTGAAATGCATAGGATTACTAAAGCTTCATAGTTCCCATGCCAATCACTTTCTAAGCAACAAATTTCCAAATCATGTTATATAGATAACTGTCACAAGAAAGCAGTATGGAAAGAAAGCAATACAATGTTCAACTCCATTGCAGTATGCTCCAAACCTTTCGCATGCTTGTACCAACGCCACATCCTCTCAGGTATATCTTGAGCTGCTCCTTTCTCTTTCTTCTTCTTCTTCTTCTTCTGCTTCTTTGACCTTTTTTTTTTTCACGGTGACCATATGTATCA
Organism: Sextonia rubra; assembly: GCA_037013555.1. NCBI lineage: Eukaryota > Viridiplantae > Streptophyta > Magnoliopsida > Laurales > Lauraceae > Sextonia > Sextonia rubra. The sequence goes on along the minus strand of JASUAD010000001.1, from coordinate 24,213,691 downwards.
AGAGAGAAATTTGGCAGCAAAGCAGCTGCAACTTTCATGTGTGAACCTGCCTGTGAGGCTCACTTGGATTCATACTAACAACTGGGATATGTTTTGCTTTGTTTCATCAACCACTGGGTTAGGGTTCTCAAATATGCGAATTGTGGCCAGTACATGGCTGAACTTCCTCTTATGGTCAAATCTCCAGTCCATACTTCATATAGTTTCTAGTGAGATGTAACATTCACTCTTTGCAGGTTATACAAAACTTTTTAATGTCCATTGTTTAACCCCATATCCCACAAAGAGTAACTTCCTTCGCTTTAACCCCACTTTCATCTGAAGGTTTAAGTACAGAAATGGAATGTGGATGTCTCTAGTTTCATATATTCACAGGTGAGTTAAGCACTAAGTAGGTTTAAACAAACCCCTTAAAACTCTCTGATTTTCATACTGAAATCTACTATGCATTTCCCCATGAGGATACTTATAGTTCTGTAGCCTACTTTCATCTTAAGGTCTAAAGAACAGGAACAAAATGTATATTGATGTCCCCTAATCATGCAATATATAATAATGTAACATATTAGGGAAACCATAAAGGAAGATAGAATCATGAAAATTATGAGAACCTGATGCAGTCTAGGCCCCACAAGCAGTCCCTCTTCAAATTAGATTAGGATTATATTATCTATTAATAACTTAGGGCTTTCTTAGGCATTAAGTTTGCTTTTACCATATATATAGCATTGTAGAGGACATTCTCAGACTTGATTGATTAATAGAATTGGGTTTTATCCCTAGAGGTGTGTCTTCGTATGTGTGAAAGTCTTTTGACAATTCGAAGTATCTTTGGACACGTACTTCAGCACCCCTACGCAAGCTCTAACCCTAGGGCCTACATCAGTTTGGTATCAAAGCCAGTTCTCAGATAGATCGGTGTTACCCTTTATCCCCTCGCCACCTTCGCTCACCATTGTCATCATCATCATTCACCTTCACCCCCTGCCCTCAACTCGTCGTCCCTAACATTGGATTCCATCACAACCCAACCCATCGCCGAACTCCCACCCAAACCCATCAAAACCTCGCCACTGTCAGCCCTTTCGACGCACAACACCCCCATCCCAAATTCCCAATCCAGCCTCACCACTCTCGGTCAACCTCATCGTCCCCAGCTTCCTCCATCTCATCTCACCAAAATCCTCATCTCGACTTGCATAACCGATTCCCACTCAAGCCCAGTCGAACCCAACTAGCTTCTCAGCAACCTCTTCCATCTCCACCTCCATCTCCGTCAGGCCATACCCTTTGCCAAACCAAATTCCCGAACCCAGAGTGCATTAAAAAAAAAAAAGTACTTGGCACCATTGCCACGCAGAGAGAGGAGACGACAGAAGACGTACCTGGCACCATCGCCCCGCTGTTTGCTGCTGCTGTTCGCTGTCGTTGTTCGAAAACCGTGCCATCAAGCCATTGCATCGACTTGCCCAAACCAGCCAACTTCGCCTCGCCTGCCATCATTCGCTGCAGATTGCAATCAGCATCTCCAAAAAGCCCCATCTTCCACCTCGTATTGGACTGCTAGCAGCATCGATGACCTTCTCCATCGTTGTCGCCCAAGGCCTCTCATCCTCTCTCGTATGTGAAATCCAGCGGTGGCAAAAAACATAAGGGTTTTCGAAACCCTTTTTCTTCAATGAAAGGGGGGCAGGTCTCGTGACACGTGCTCCACTAAACCAATTGTGCAATTGGTTATTGAGCCAGGTTTTCCATTTGGGTCAACTCTAACCCATCTGTAAGCTACAGTTAGCTACAACCTTACTGCTGACATCAAGCAAATCTACGTCTCAGGTCAATCAGATTTAAATTTTGCATTAAAAAAAATGCCTCCTAAGAAGCAAGTTGAAGTCAAATCTTCATCTTCTTCACTTGAAGATTTGGCTTGTGTCATTAGAGAATTATTTGCAAAAGTTGATGGCATACACACCACCCTGCCACAATTGGACACCAGAGTGACAAATTTGAAAAATAATCAGTATGTACATCATAACCGTGATGATGGTGCAAATATTCGGAATCAACGAGATCCACCAGTCAATAATCCTGATGGAAAATTTGGGAATTAAAATCGTAATTCCCGAATATGATGGAAAATTGTAGCCCGCTAAATTCATGGATTGGTTAGTGTGTGTGGAGAATATTTTTACACACAAGCCAATGACTGAGCACCATAAAGTCACATTAATTGCTACTAAATTTCATAATTATGCTACAACTTAGTGGGCTGAATTGCAAAGGAAACGGAGGAATCAGAACATGGACCCTGTTAAAACATGGACTGAAATGAAGAATATTTTGAAGCAAAAATTCCTCCTTGTCAACTACACAAAAGATCTATGTTCTAGCTTTCATAATTTAAAATAAAGGTCCAAGACAGTTGTTGATTATTCTAAGGAATTTCTGACTCTACAAGCTCGTTGCGGCTTGAATGAAGATGATGATGTGGTAATTGATACATTTTTTAATGGGTTGAGAATAGACATTCAGCATATCCTCGCCTTCCAACATTTTGATAATGTCGATAAACTCATCCAACATGCTGTCAAAGCTAAAGGGATTGCAAATCATCAAGCACAAAAATAAAAATGGGTTCCACTAAAGAATGTATCTCTACAAGAAGCTAAACCCAATGGTTCATCAAAACAGATTTTTACAAAGACTGAAAATCAAAATAAGATGATTTGTTTTCATTGTCAACAGCACGAACATTGCGCAACAGAATGTCCAAAGCGAATACATCTGATTGAAGGTAATAATAAAAATATTCCAGATGATACTAAAGGTACTGACACTAATCCCAAGGATATTGATAATGAGGAACTTATTAAAATATATGCAAATACCACAGGTGAAGCTTTCATTGTCATTAAGGAAACTCCACCAACTGTTGAGAATAAATGGTTGAGAAAAAATATCTTTTGTTTCGCGGGTACAATTCAGGGACAAAATTGCATAGTTGTTATTGACGGCAGAAGTTGTGAAAATCTCATCTCCCAAGCTCTTGTTGATCGCCTCCAGTTGAAAGTTTGCAAGCACGACCGCCCTTATTTTGTCAAGTGGTTGATGAATGGTGATCAAGTGCATGTTTGACATACTTGCAAAGTTACTTTTGCCATTGGTAAAACTTACAAAGATACAATATGGTGTAATGTGCTACCTATGGATAGTGGTGATATCTTATTAGGCCATCCATAGATATATGACAAAAATGGAACTCATGGTATCCGTGACAACACCTATACATAAATGCATGGTGGACAACAAGTTACTCTTCATTTCGAGAAACCAGAACCTCCGAAGAAGAATTCTTGGAAAGCTGCCACAAAGGAAGTCCTTCATATTCACCACATTTATAGAAGCAATCCGAAGAAGACTCGAGTTCGAGGACGAGCTCTTCTTTCAACCCGAGGAGGATAATGCAGTCTAGGCCCGCCCCACAAGCAGTCCATTTTCAAATTAGATTAGGATTATACTATCTATTAATAACTTAGGGTTTTCTTAGGCATTAAGTTTGCTTTTACTATATATATGGCATTGTAGAGAAGAGATTCTCAAACTTGATTGATTAATAGAATTAGATTTTATCCCGAAAGGTGCGTCCTCATGTGTGTAGAAGTCTTTTGACGATTCGAAATGTCTTTGGACATGTGCTTCAACACCCCTACGCAAGCCCTAACCCTAGGGCCTACATCAGAACCTCTCAATATGTATATAATAGTGTCACTCTTAATTTATTTAAGCTCTAGCTGTGTCAAGAAGGCACTCGTCAAATGTAGGCCAAAACGACAAATGGTAAAAAATTGTGTACTATTTTCTTAAATGTAGGTTTGATTTAACAATTACTAGTGCTCAACAAATGTAACCCTTTTACCGTGTTAAACATGAATGTGCATAACAGCCAGGGTGGAACAAGAGGGGAGCTGGGGTTGCGCCCCCCCCCCCCCCACACACAACAAAAGATAGAAATTTGGACAACCCCCCTTAGTCTTCTGAAATATTTTATTTTTTGCATATTGGCCCCTCAAAAAATTTGTAAAACCCACAGAAAATTTAGGATTTGTTCACATTAGCCCCTCTCTCCAAGAATTTACTTTTACTTGGTGACACCGCCAAGGAAAATTTCCTGGTTCCGCCCCTGATAACAGCACAAGGTAAGAAAAGAAGATTTAGTTACCTAAATATGCATTCACTTTAACTATAAAAGAGTTACCTTGTTATCACTAGTAAATGGCATATCAAACCAACATTTTAAGGAAAAAAAATCTGTCATAGTATTATCTGAAGATAAGCATAGTGGGCATGTTGAATTTTATTGTTAGTTGCCAACTCCAACAAACATCTGTTGCCTGTCTTTGAGTTTCGTTTGCAAGTAGAGAGCTCAGACAGCATCTTAACCATGTTTTAGAGAAGAAAATAGACGTCAAAACTATCTCTAACAAGCTCACTAGTTGACACAGACCATGAATGAGTCCAGTCCAGTGACACAAGACAATATATTAATAATTTTCCAAAAGACAAATGTCTGCAACGAGCGATCTGCCTTATCTATTGGCAAGGAATGATCTGCAATCTGATTACAGAAATAAATGCCTATAATCAAAATCATGCCAATAACTTCTATAAATATAAAAGGCATGCATATTTTCTGTCTCTTGTTACTAATTACTATGAATATATATACGAGGTTATAAAAAGAAACCATTCGAGAAGTGAACAAATGTGAAAAAGATTTAGATGTATTTGCTTTACCTCTAGAGGTTTGTCAGGTTGTAAATAATTCCTAAAGAAATGATATTGTGCATCCTTATCTGGATACCTACATTAGAAACACATATAAAATGATCAAAACAATGTCTGATTGTCTATAAAGACAATAATTGAACAACTTGCAGAGAATGAGGGAAACTTACAAGCTGAAGTCACAGTCAAAGCCTGCATATTCATTAAAGTGGTTGGCAATGTCATAACCCCTGTAGCTGTATGACCCATATTCAAAGTCAATGAAGTAGAGTTTCCCTGGAATGAGAAGAAAGTGTATCTCAAGAACAAAAGAATAAGAAAAGAAAATAAATGAAGTTTCTCTAGAAGAAGAATAATGCCTTGCTAAAGAACAAGATGCTGATATTAGGCTACCCAGCCAAGTACCAACATAGTTTAACACAAGTTTTGAACATGCTAAATCACAAGTTAGATTTTTTTTTTCATATATGCCATAGAAAAGGTTATAGCTAATTATTATACTGCTATTTGAGATGGAACAAATCATGTCAAACAGCTTTCCTTGGTAAGTCAATACAAACCATGGTTAATTTACTCATTGCTATGGCTTGCTGTAATAGAATTAGAACTATAAACAAGAAAAACATGTAATGAAAGAAATGTGTTTGATGAATTAGAACTATAAACAAGAAAAATATGTAATGAAAGAAATGTGTTTGATGATAACACATTTGTTGCAGACATATTCCACACCTGCGCTCAATTACAATGTAGGGAGTTGTGTAACAGCAGACCCTCACCCAACTTAAAACAATATTTAATTAGGATGCTAATTTATCTAAATTCTAACCAGCATAATTGCCAGACCAATCAACTTTTTGGTCAACCTTGAAACCATCATATCATTAATGTAGGATTTCAAAATTTTACCTTCATCATCATTTAGCATCAGGTTCCCAGAAAGTAAATCATTGTGGGCAAACACCACAGGAGCATTTAAAAGATCTGTTAGATCCTGTTTGTAAAGAACCAAAGCCAAATATTACTTCAATATATTAAATAACCATGAACACTTCAATGCCTATAAATATTTATACATTTAGAAATATATAAAATAACACGATGAAATATTAATTAAAAAAAATCTAAGAACTAAAACTCATTTTTATATATTTAGAACGAAATCTTGAAATGCCAAAAACATTTATTACAATGAGAATTGTATCAATCACAAGGAATGTGCTGGCATATAAACTGAAATACTAACTGCTACAAATCTGCATCTTTTGCACTTCTTTTAAACAGGAGCCACTGATGCACAACTCTTTTTTAGTCTCTACCACAAATTATTGCATGCAGTTTCCAACTTAATTAGATGCCGATGTAAATAAATTGCAACAATAAAATACATATTTCATCAATTGATCTCATACACTGGTTACAGGATTTGGTTGTGAAAAGAACCATTAGCCTTATTTTGGGAGCCCTGCAAAGAATTCCAGCATTCTCATGGGTTGCAGTAGCTAGGAAGGTGGTGTTAACAATTTTATAATTATGGGGTATAATTTAAGAAAATGATTCCTGAAACAAGTTAAAAAATAAATGATTTCTAATAGATATATAATATAATGTGTAACAGGTGTATAATATAATGTGTAACAATCGAACCAACCCCACATCTGTTTGCATATTGCTGCATTGCAAGAGAGGTATTCACTTTTAAGCTACTTCAGGTAATATAGGTAGTAATAGCTGGGAACCATGAGCGGTGAGAGGACAGCTACTTTCTGGAAGTTACCTCTCATAGCAGTCTCATGCTCTTTGCAAAGGGACTGCAAGTTGCATCTGTTTTTAACTTTTTAACAATCTCATTTTCGTTTCCAAGCTTGCCAAACAAAGGGCAGTTCATTGCACACTATTCTTTAGAGGTTCTGGCTCCTTTCTTGAGCACAATTGATAGGAAGAGGTCCCTAGTAGGCAGGTGTTGTCGTTGCTACCACTGAGGAACCTTTTTAAGCTCAACTTTGATCAGATATTAATTCGAGATAAAGGACTAGCTGTTCAACATTGACGGTGATGTTATAAAAGTTCTTGTCCAATTATTGTGGTAATGCATCAATAATGGATACCGAGGCAATGGTTGCATAGTTCACACAATCTATCTAGCTATTCCAGTGGGTTTATTCCCCTTATCATTGAAGGAAGCTTGCTAGTGTGGTAAAATAGGCTTTGACAGAACAGGATTATCCTTGGAATTAGGTTTGCTGGTCTGAACAAATAGAGGAGTTCCATAGGAAACAAGTTGAGTTTTCTTTTTCTTCAAGACATATATGTTGATTTGCCCAAACAGACATTTCTCATGTATAAACTGTAATATGCTCATCATTTAATGTGTTGTAATTTTATACTAGCTCAATTTTCCATAAGTTTTCTTACAATTGAAAAACAGAATAAAAGAATTAAAATCCTTTAGCAATGATGTCATTGTGGAGACTATATCTTATAACCATACGGCCAAGATGGAGAACTCTTCATGGCATAGGGAGCTACTTTTGATTTTTTGACAAATTTTGAAGCAAAATAGTAGGAATTTATTAACTTCAGAGAACTTCAACTTTTAAGGTTCATGTAGATGAGGAGAAGATGGAAGAAAACAACTAGAGGAAACTGCTTGATGTACAAAATTGAACTGGGGGACCATTTTCTCCAACTTCTCTCCGTAACTAAACAGGCCCTTTCAGAAAAATGAGAATGTCTGGACCAGTTTCCCTTAGTTCAGACAAGTCATCAGGTCTTACTACAACCCAGAAAAAACTTGGCCAAGCTATCTCACTTTTAGCAACCAATCATACAAACATGTTGACTTAGGCAAGTTGCAAGGCAACAACATGAGTTCCACAACCGTGAAAATTAGATGGTATGGTAAAAGCCAAAAGAGGCGCACAATAAACATTTTACGATAAGAACATGTAATCAGTTCTAGACTATTAGAAAATAATGAACAAACTGCCATCATTATTGTGAATCAAGAAATAATACGTAATACAAGAAGATGACCTTGATCCCCCTAATTGCATCCCTGATTTCGCCAAATGATATAGTATTATACTGCATCTGCTTCTCAGTATCATCAAATGTAAGAGCAGAAGCTGCAGCCATGAAGAACCAGTTACAACACTAGAGATGTAACATGTACATGACATGGACATGGGTAGATATCTGGAGTGAATGAAAATAATGGTTACAATTTTATGGAACTGGAGAGAGAGAGAGAGAGAGAGAGAGAGATTTAAAAAAAAAATGCCAACATCAGTAGTAGAAGAACCTTTGTCTAAGAAATTAAGGATGTCATTCCACAATTGTGGTTCCTTGGAACCGGGTATCACCACCTCGTGGAACTTACGAAGCTGTCTTGCAATTTCAGCAACCAGTTTTGGCTTGCTCATGTCTGCCAATGACCAAAAGAGCAAATTCAATCAACAACAATAGGTAGCAAAAATAAGTAACATAAAAAAATAAAAATCAGATTAGGATGTTGCCATGGAAGAATGTGGAAGCATTGAGGGTTAAGGACTAAAGGTGCAACTCAGGTGGGTCAAGTCATGTTTTAGAATTTAGACCAACCCATAAGCCCAACCAAGCTAATCACCAAACATGAAAGAAGGGCAACCCAAGGTCCTATTTCCTCAACCTGAGCTGGGTTTGGTTGAGGTGGATATGTGAAACTGGGTGAGATTCGGTTGGGTTGGGTGATCCCTCCAAAGCTTCAGTCAGATTGGGGAATTTCAGGCGCAGTCATGGCTAATCCTGACCTAAAGTTTAGGTTAGGTTCAGATTGGGTTCAATCAAGTTGCACCCCTATCGAGTTTTGATGTTGCACATCTGCCAAAGTTACCTCAACGGCTGAATATTAGAAATGACTTAATAAAAATGTTTGCTTTCGTTTTATATTTTTATTAATAATCAATCATTTACTAAGAAGGGCGGCTTGGCCCAACAGTAAAGGCTTACCGGTAGCGTCCTGAAAGACACGGGCTCAAGTCACGGAAACAGCCTCTTCAAAATGAAGGCAAGGCTGTATACATCTTACCCTCTCTAGACCCCGCTATGCGGGAGCCTCGTGCACTAGGCCACCTTTTTTTTGTTAATCAATCATTTACTAAAAGTATTCAAGGAAAAGGAAAAAAGAAAATGTACAGATTGTAGAAGGGCCTGAGAATCAGAAGGCACCACATAAAGCTAACCAACAGTTCATCAGCTTTAAACATTGGCAATATCACATTATCACTAGCCACCCAAAGCACAAGATTAACACCTAATTCAACTGTTAGACTAATACCCCCAATTTTCATCCATTCCCTGGCCAACAGAGCATTTCGTGATCGCCCTCAACAATTAGTCAAGTCCCCGAAGAACCAAATTGTGGACAGCCTTCAGTAATTTCTTTTTCTTTTATCACTGACATGATTCAGATGTGCAGCATCATAAACTCGATCGCATAGGAAGACAATGTGCATGCCAAGTCAACTCAACAGTTCGAACTTCGTATGTATTAAAAGAAAGAGTGTTAACCTATGACTATGAGACTATCATAACAAGATAAACTAAAAAACATCAAAGGTCATTGCAAATATATAGCGTTATCTGGTCAAAGATAAAATTTGGTCAGTGGCATTTGCTTACCTGATGGAGACAGCGTGCGTGCATTAATGAAAGACTGCACCATACCATTTCCAAATACTCCAAGCAATTCAGCGCCAAATCCTGCAGCTGAGAGATAGTGTATGGCCTGAACAAAAAAAGGTGAGTGATTTATGAAATTTAGCCACTCAAAATAGAATTGTTATGTAACGATAGTGATTTCAACAAGCCATTCTAGCTAGCGAATGAGCAAACCAGGATTGGCTCGATTAGGTTTGAGCTCAAGCAGGTCATTGTATTATGAGCTGGGAAAAGATTTAACACAATTCTAGAGCTTTCTAGGAAATTTTGCAGTAGCTAGAAATATCTGTAATGGTCGATGGAACCATTCAGTCAGAATTTCAGCAGAATAAATCTTTAGTTATTATCCCTCTCCATTGGATTGAAAACTTTTCTCCTTGGATTGAGATGTTTCTACAACAAATTTGACGTGTAGGTTAGTGAAAATTTATTTATTTTTGTTCCTTGCCTCTGTAAAATCTGAAAGTTCTAGATATCTTCTGGTTTTTGAGTTGTCCAATTGTAGTAATTGGGACTTCATCATAGACTCGGCTTGACTCATAATTGGCTCATTAAGTGACTCAACTGACACATTGTGTGGATATTTAAAGCACACATCTAGTACAAAGTACAAATTTTTAGGTGAATGAAGCATAATATTATTAATTGGTTTTTCAAAATCAATTTAATCAGGGAAAACTACTAATCATATTTAAAATACAATAAACAAACACTTCTCTCAGTATCAATCTTGAGGGGCTTAAAATCTACACCTATTGAGATCCAATCAAGTTGTTTTAAGATTATTTCTCATCCACTTGACTTTTCATAACCAAAAGGGACCCCACGCAGCAGCACCCAATGGTGCTCATATAAGTGGTGTCAAGGATATTTGATAGTGTTGGAATCAAAATTTGATTTGAGCTTAAACTTTATTTACATTGTCACCCTGGGTTAATTTTGCTTAGTTGGACTTGAAAACTAATCAAGCACGAGCTCAAAAAATATAACGAAGTAGGGTATAATAACATCAGAAATGATCAAATCCTAACAAAAAAACGATATTGTGGACCTTATTAACCACCCAAATATATCTACATGACCTTGTTTTAATACTTCTCTCACGGATAAACTTTAAGGTCTTAAAATCTACACCAATTGATATGTGATTTTATACTGTTTCTCATTCATGAATAACCCTTTTATTTCTTTCTTCCTCTAGATTTTTCATAACCAGAAGTGGACCCCACAAGGTGGTGTCCTGATGGTGCACATATAAGTGGTGCCAAGGATATTTGATAATGTTGGAGTAGCAATCCACTCAGGCTCAAACTTCATATGCACTGTCGCCCAAAGCTCGACCTCTCTTAGTTGAGCTTGATTACTAATCAGGCACGAGCAAGAGCTCGATTTAGTTCTATTGAACTTAGGTTGACTTGATTTTAGCCAAGATCAAGCTGGGCTTAGCTCAGCTCGGTATGAGCTTGAGGTGGCTTGTTTCATGTCCAGACCAAGCTTAAGGAGCGCTAAGCTTGACTCAGCTGGTTTACATCCCTGTGTAATGATAATGAAAGCAACTTAAAATCAGTAATCTTGTATGACTGCAAGTATAATTTCCAAACTCTTATCGTATTCCAAGTATCTTTGGTGAATGATTTCCACCAAAATCAATTATCAAAAAGTCAATCTAACAATAATTATTCAAAATTTGATATTGAGCTTGGGTGGGAAAACAGAAGCACTGCTTAGCTCAAAGAAAACAGAGAAAGACATTGACCTTTAATTCCAAAGTAATAATAATCTCAAAGAAAACAGAGAAAGAGAAACAGATGAAATCTCACAGAAATTGTTTAGCTTGGAAAGACATTGACCTTTAGTTCCCGCTTTCGATCAATCACATATTCGGTATTTGGACCATACAGTCTAACAGTTATAATAACTTCATCTCCGTTATCTTCTCTGACAGAAACCTTCAACACTGCAAGGCCGAGCACACATTCAAACGCCTATGAATTTAAACACTAAAAGAAGAAGAAAAAACAAGGAAAACAAAAGTTCACTACCACTATTGCTGGTGAGCAGCACTAGAGACTCCATCTCACTTATCTACAAGATAGCTACTGTAACCATGGCAATCCTCAATGTTAAGCAGAACCACTGATATATAGAGAACTACATGCACTGGCAATTGTCCAAACATCATTAAACTAATGTAGCCATCACATGAGTAGAACTGTTTGCAACTAGACTACAAGATAATGTACAGTTTACTCTTCTTCTGACACTAAGTTCAAATTACCAATGACAAAATCCAGACTTTTGAACAGCTGCACCCCACAGCAGATGAACCATTCCCCAATGATCAAACATCCTGGTTAACCAACATTTAACCCTCTCTATTGAATATACACTGCTGCTACCCTTCTTATTAGATGATTACTTTCAGAATTACAATCAAAGAGTTAAGATCTGTCCATCAGGGGATTTTCTCCTGCAGAGTCACAGCCATCACAGTTGGCATCTCTAATTTAGGGGGTTCCCAGTCTTTTGACAGGGCCCACGCTACTTTGACAGCCTGGTCGATCTGCAGGTGAAATTTTTGCTTCTCCCATCTGCTCGATACTTTTATGCATAGTCCACAAGTGGTGACGCCCATCGAATTAACAGACCAGATACCAGAACCAAGGGCCCCACTTCATTAAATGCACGCAAATGGATGGACAGATAAAAATAGAACCACCATATGCTGTTAATTCTTTGTGTGCCAACTGCCAACCGCAATAATGGATAAAAGAGGAAGGTTGGTTGCATCATTAGAGCATCCACAACAAGGCTATGTATTCTTTAGCCAAATTTTAACTAAAAGCCACAAGTCTGTTTTAGCTCGCCAACTTTTCAAGTACGCACTCCAACAATGCTATCTATCCTTTCTCTATCTCATTTAAATATTATTTTTTTATTCATTTATAAACACATATTCTAATCATTATATTTTAATGTGTATGCTACATGACAAAGTCAACTCAATAAAGGGTTTTTTTTTTTTTTATTGTTTAGCTAGTGTAGAGCTATAGCTAGCCAAAATGGGACAATGTAAAATGGCTAGTCTATTGGAGCCACTTGTTTTTTTGCTTCAAGCTAGCTATTTTAGCTAATGGGAACTTTTAAGCTAGTCGGTTATGGATGCTCTAAGTCATTCAGCGATAAAAACTGAAATGATATTATGCAATATGCAGCCTTTTTAGGATGGCGCTGACCACAGCTAACCACCTTCTTAATCCGATGTGGGGACCCACTTTGCTTGATCAAAGCTGCTCACTCCACAACTCCAGATGAAAATGAAGCTATAGCCATTGCCAATGCACAAAAAGTTCCCCACCCAGTTAAACTAGGTGTGAGCCCGCTAAAACCAAGAAGTGAAATCCCAGACACATGAAACAATCTTGGATGACGATGAGAAGTCCATTTCAACATGAAAAATTCCCCAATCAGCTCAAAGATTCAGATCATCACCACCACACAAGAATCACAGTCCAATAAAGACCAACTGACAAACCCTAGAACACAGTGAATTCGAATTTCGACATCCAGCTCAACCCAATCAAGACGCGTCAACAAATTGAAATCAATCGGCGAAATCGGAGCACAACAAAAACAAAGATTCACTTACAGAGATTCGTGATGCCTCCAGATACCGTCTCGACCGAGAAACGAGAATCGTCCAACTCCCGCCATTTCTGGAACAGATCCCGGCACAGTTCTCTGTAAAACGAGATTCGAAAAAAGAAAAAAAAAACGAAATCAATCTCAGAACGAAACCGGAAATGAAAAGAAACCCTAAATTTCCATAAACAAGAGAGAGAGAGAGAGAGAAAGTATACGTGATTTGAGGCTTTAGAAGGGGGAGGGGAAGGGAGATGTCGGGTGTGAGCCGAGAAGAGGGAACGAGGGAAAAGCCTTCGTCACCAGCTCCTTCTGTTTTTGCTTCCGCTTCTGCAACATCCATGGCGTTCCACATCTTTCTCTCTGCTCCCATTCTCTCTTCTCTTCTCTATATCTATTTTTCTACACCACCTAGTTTTCTCTACTGGCACACGTCTGCTTTGATTTTTTCTCAAATGGAGGCTTTTGATTTCGATGCATATGCAAAAGCGGGATCAGCTCCCGCATGTGCGCTCTGGGAAGAATAAAACAAAATGGTTGAAAGCAGTGCCAATGCAAGTTAGCCACGTCATCTTAAAAAATTCTTCGCTGCTGTCGGTGCAAATTTAAACGGGTCGCGTTAGGGCCTGGAATTCGTAGATTAATTGGATCATGATTCGGACCCATAGTGTGATTACGCTTAAGTCGAGCTCCAAGTAGGATGCAGGTTCAGTTTCACTGTAGACACATTCTTATGACCCAATTATGCAATATGTAACATGGATCATCAATACAGCTGGTGAAAAAGATGGCGTTCTAATAAGTGTCCAAATCTTTCTTTCTTTCCTCTATCTATTCTTATCTGACTAATTTAAAACCTATGCAACATGTAACATGGATAATCGATACAGCTGGTGAGGAGGATGGTGCTCTAATAGGTGTCCCGATTAGGTGTCTGGATATTTTTTATTTTTTCTTTCCTCTATATCTATGCTCATCTCATTGATTTGAATTTTTTAAACCAAAAACCAAAAGTTTAGGAGGACAATGAAAGAAATCAAATCTGCGAAGGATCTTTGGTGAATTGATTTTCATTTCGTCTCTTTGGAAAAAAAATATTTTCAAACGGTTGTGGTATTTAGGTAAAACTCTCCCATACTTCTACTGTTTCTTTGTTTTTCGTTTTTGTCCTATTGTTTGAGCAATATATATATGCACATGAAGTGTTCTCTATCTTCCTCTTCCATTTCACAAATTCTTCAGTTCAAAATGAAGTCTTCAATTGGTTTGCAGCTGCTTATTATTATTTCTTTTTTGCTTGTATAAATATTATGTTGATTATCAACTATTTGATGAAATGTGTGATAGAAATTAAATCTCAAATGCTTATACTTTTCTTTTGTTTCTTTTTAACTATTATATTGAGCAGGAACTGTTTGACTAAATGTCTGATAGAAATTGAATCTTGATGCTTTTTTATTATGTTAAACAGTTATCCTCGGACGACTTCTCCTCTTCTATTCTCTCATGCGGCTTCCATATTCTTCTAGCTGCAACAGGTGTTTTGCTGCTTCTACATACTTGCTTCAGCTCACTTTCATTCTGCTAACTTGGACCCACTAGGTGTTTATCTAAGACTACAAGAACCTTCTCTTTTACAGCACCTGCTTTGACGTGTAAAACCAAAAGAATGTCTTTCAATCTTCCTTCCTCTACGACTCTACTTATGTAAATCTCTCCTACGATTATTTCTCAACAAATGCCTTCTTCTCTCCCTCTATTTCATCTCATTTCTCCAACAAATCCCTCCTTTCCCCCATTTGACAATACTATTGTTTTTCCTACAACTCGCTCTCTCACAGGCACAGAAAACACATGACCAAACCGATCTTTCTCTATTATTGGATCACTAATGTATGCATATGATGCCTTCAATCTTTTCTTCTTCTTACTTTTGATGAATCTTAAGTTGAGGATGAAGTGTTTGATCAGTTTAATAGAAACTGAATCTCAATTGCTTATGCGTTTCTTTTTTTTCCTTTATAAATGTCAAGTAGGTTGTTTAAGATTTTGCAAGAACATTCTCATTTCCAGTAAAAACTTTGAAAACCCTGGAAGAACATAGGTATTACCAATACATTCAGTTAGGTTGTAATGGGAGGAAACTAAAAATCAATAGGGAACAAAAAGAGAGTCCTACAAATAATTTTTGAGAAAGCCGTAAACTAAAAGAGGAAAAAGGAGATAATATACTTTATTAAATTTTCTTGAAGGATCCTTAGGTGTAACCGTGCCTTGACAAGCTACAGTACAACTATATACTTGGAAGAATCTCCTTGATGTCTATGAATGTTGAGCAGGATCACCAGCCTACAAATAAAATGAGACCTTGAATCAGATTTTGAAGAACTGAAATAAAATTTTTAGCTGAAGTTGTACTAAAAAAATAATTGAAGGAATAGTCACAATACAAAAGGAGTATCATATGAAAACCAAAAAAATACAATAATCAAATAGGAAAACATCCAATCATACTCATGGATATGAAGATGAAAATATTATTTAATGTTTTAAATATATCTAACATAAAAACAGTGGCATGTTTAGGGCCTGTTTTTTTTTGGCAGAATTTCTGCCAAGAATTTGGATTGCTGGGGTTTTTGGGGATATGATGTGACAGCATGTTCTCTAGCATTTGAAAATGCCATGTTTCTTTATAAGAATTTCAGAATTCTAGTCATCTAAAATGCTTTTTTTACTCTAGAAGAATTTTGGAATGCCAACCTCTTTGGTTTTTTATGGAATTTCTGGATCCTCAAGTAAAAAGAGGATTCAGGAATTCTCTTATGTCTGGGAATTCAAAAATTCTCCAGACAAGAATTCTCTAAATTCCATTAAGGAAACAAGCCATTAGTCAGCATGAGATACACTATTGCTAGAATCATCCAATTTGTCATAAGTTGGACTTCTCAAAGGTGCTGACATCTTTTCATCAGTGGCCATAAACAGCCCCATCAAATGGAAAAATAGACCCATAAGTAACATAATCCAATAAACAAAATGATAAAATAAAATGGACATAGCATTCAACAGTCCTATAAAAATAAGTGAATATGACAAAGATTAACATATAAGAAAACGGCCCATGAGAAAAGAAGTAAAAGCTTGAGTCGAGAAAGGTGAAGTGAAAAAACAGAATCCAACAACTCATGAAACAAGACAAAGAAAGATTACTCGATAAGCAAACATCAGCCAGACCATGGCACCAATGCCTAAGCAAACAAACCAAGGAATTACTATGAGATGAAAAATTCATGAAAATGGTTTCTCACTAACTAGAGTTTCTGATTTTTCTCACCAAATGAAATGCTAAAACTGATGACCATCCATTCATTCATTAAGAAACTCAAGACATTAAAATAGATTGAAATTAAGGGAACCTTCTATTTTTATTGTGGTACACTTTTTGACATACTGAGCAGGCTGAATTCAATTTGACCCCCTCAATTTTCTGTCACCATTTTTGCTTTTTGCTAGAAATATCTAAAATTTTAGTTGTATAATTGAAAAGGTGAATACCTGAAATCTAATTAATCATCAAGAAATAGATTGATTTTTAAATAAACTATCATTTATTACAAAGAAATCGATTTTTATTGTTTGGATTTTTTTTTTACATTATTGCTTTTGAAATATGTTTGCAAACTCTTTGTTTCTTGTTGTGTGTAAAAGGGAGAAAATGATGTAGAGAAACATGGTTTTTATTAGTGGGGGGTTTGCACATGCTCTATGTACTTCTGTTGGGCTTTGGAGATGAAGTTGATTTTTATTTTATTTTTTGGGAATTGTTTTGTTTCAGATTGGAGTAGAAACATTGTCTACATAATAAATATGGAAATTGTCTCTACGGATGGTTGCTCACCATTTGGATTGGAGGGACTCATTGAATACCTTTTAATCATTAAAAGAAGGTGGCCATTTTCCTAGTATTAAGGCCAGCAAAATTTCTGTGGTGTCTAAAAGTAACTTTTCTGTTTTTGTGGGCTATAATGACTTTATCCAAACCTAATTATCTTTCGTATTAATTCACATTTTATTTTTTAAGTAATTACTTAGCCAATTATACAAGTGTCTATGATAAGCATTTACTTGCTATTTTGCTATTGTACCATTGGTCCCTTTTGCCCCTGCAATTGAACTCAAATGGAGCCAACTGTCCAACACTGCTTACTTGAAAGGCATGTAGTTAACACTGCATTTGATGTGAAGTTGATTTGGATTACAATAGCTAATCCAAGATTTTGACGTAACACGAGTTTTGTCAACTTTTCGTTAGTTTTGGAGCGATACCAATCCCAAGTATTGACTACTTATGGAAACAATTGGAATCATATTGCTAAAATTTAAGCTTGAAAAGCATGTGAAATTTACATTTCCCAGCTAATTCTTGCTATATAGGTCAATGTTACATCCAAACGGAGCACTACTGTTATTAATAGACTTGCTGCCTCTGTTCAAAGAAAGAGAAGTTATCCCTAATACCCAGTCAAGTAAACTACTTTTTTTTCCCTTCTCTTCTAAGTGGGGAGTTTAATTGCAAGCCTATAGTTATATTGGTTCGGTTAGGCTGTAAAATTAAAATTCATGACATTTCTGTTTGTGTTGGTACATACATTTTAGAAAATCACATTGTGCCCAGACATTTTAAAAAATCGTGCTGTGGTATGTTTCTTTCATTTACTTAGTTTCAGGCCTTGGTGTTTTTCAGTGTATATTTCCAATGCTGTAATCATTAGAAAAAAATGGAAAAATTTTTGTACCCCATAAAAGTTTATGTATTGTATGGTTCTATTTTAAAAAGTTGATAGGTGTTTCCATACCAAGCAATTAGCAATGTTTTGATTCCAACCAAAACTTGGAGTTAAGCAATGCATTTTGGTAGGACTTAGTTCATAGAAAACTTGATTGAGCCTCAACAGGTGAATCTCAGTTATAGTGAATGAGTTTACATGCTAAGTATCGTCTATAGCTTTTATAAAAACTGTCCTATGTTTTTTTTTTTTTTTTTTGCCACACAATGTCGTGTACGAAAACATAGACAACAACTACTCTTCTTTTTTGCAGTCTATATTAGGCAGGAATACCAAAGCTTAACTAAAGCTTATTCTGACTAATCTAAGAAAAATAAAATAAAATAAAAATGCACCCAAACATGCATTCAAATAGCGACCTGAATGTTCATGGGGTGTCTTCCCAACCTGAAATCCAATATGTCTAAACCTCTCCAACATGAACTGATATGAAGCAATCAAAACACATAACAACTACACACTTTTATGTGATAATTTACTTTTATTACTTGTCATTGTGAAAGAGAAGTTACAAAGATTACTATATCTATATTCTCAAGGACACCATGTAATATTTTGGTGTGGTATTGATGTTGTTAAATGCATTCTTTACTTTGCAGCTCTAAACGATTGTTTCTTCCAGAACCTGAGCACTACAAAGGACCTAAACTTAAAGTGGCCAAAAGAGGGGGCTGGGTTTGCTCAAATGTCAACTGCATTGGAGCTTTTGGATAAGGGCCATTAGGTTTTATTTTATTTTATTTTTAACATTTTGAATGAACCATGTGGTTCAGATTTGATGTACTCTGGAATTGTTTTTTCCAATCTACTTCACTTCATCTTATATGCAGCTGCTATTTTTTCTGTGGTACACTTTTTGACTTACCATGCTGGATTCAATTTGTCTCCTTGAATTCTCTGTCACCATTTTTGCTTTTTACTAAAAATACCTAAAATTTTAATTGTACAAGCTCATCTGTCCTTAATGTTCCGTGTAAGACAAACTCATTTATGGTTTAAATTGTACTGATTCTGGTCTTTTAGCATTCACTTACAAAGTGCACCATTCAGCATTATTGGCAAGATCTTTTGCTGATACCTTGAAATGTATTGATGTAATTACCAAAGGTTCCTCAAGAGAGAACAAAAGAGTGTAAAATTTGCATTAGGAATTGCACAAGCCCTTTCCATACTGCAGTGATTCTAAAGATCAATTTTCTTGCACTAATGTTGGTGTTGTAAATTTCGGATAATTGACCAGAACTTATTTGGCTTTAGGATGAAATTTTGTGTCGCACATTACCATATTTGCTTTTTACATAGACCTCTGTTGTATAAGTTAACTTCTTTTGTTTGTTATTTGTCATAAATATGGGAAACTGTTATATGTAAATCTCCTCTAGAGAATGTTGCATATGCTTGATTGCATTTGTTTTTTTTTTTTCTTCCTAGACCATATTCTACATTTGAAAAAAAAAAAAGATTTGATTCTACATATTTCCGTGACTACTATAGTTGGGTTGATAATGTGGTGGACATATATGGTTTGCTCATGTAGTGTATTCTTATGCAATGTAGAATTGTTGTCCCCAATGAATGCTTATCTTTTCATTCTCATCAAATCTTTTCTACAATAAGGCAAGCATCTCATCTTGAATGATTCAATAATCCTCTTCCATATCCATCTCTCCTTAATGTCTCATGCAAGCAAACCCATTTATGGTCTAAATTGTTCTCTTTTTGTTCTTTTTTTATTTTTTATTATTAATGAAGTTTTGGATTTTTTTTTATACTCAAGATGTATGCTTTTAATTTCAGTGCAAGCTTTGTACATAGACTTGCAAAGTGAGATCTGATTTTGAATTCATAATTTGGGTTTTAATAGGCTCTAAGAAATGCAAGTGCAAGGTTTTTCTTTCATTTTAGGATGTGGCTTCTTTTCAAAGAGTTACAATTTCTTGTAAGTTTTGAAATTGTGCTACTGTGAACTGAAAATGATTAACAAGATCAAAGTGTCTTTGATGATGCTTTACTTAGACATGTCTTGTTGGATGTGGTTTCCACCTATTAAAGGGGTGAAGATTTGACATATTAGATTGAATATAATTTGGCTAACATCCAAGTTTTTTTTAGCACTCTTTTAGTTTAAAAGAGGGTATTTAAATCCATGTTTTAGACGTCTTCGATTCAATATCTCTATCAAATAGGGAATTTTTTGAGCTTGACCTGTAGGGGAAAATTTGGAAGAATGATCTACTGTACTTGCTGAAAGCTATGCTATTTGGTGAAAATTATATTGATGAAGCTAGTTTGATGTTTTGCGTACTATTTTTTTTCTTTTTGTTCATTTGATTTAGTCATTTTGAGATTCGCATCTTCTATTTTAGTAACTGATCTTTGGTAGAATACAAACAGTTAGCATCGTATAATGTGTCATTGTAGCTGAAGTACATTATTACTTGATTACAAAAGAATAAAAGTTCTATTTTATTCATTAATAAATTCAAACATACATAATAAGAACTCGGTATAGTATGTTTGGTCTTTTTTGTTGAAAGCAAACATGTTAATATAATACCGAGTTTCATACTAACACCTACGTGTAACACACGTATCTCTCACTAGTATCACATAAAAAACATGTCTGAAAAGGCGGTTTTGGTTTTCTAATGCTTGCCGCACCAAACAGCGGCGCTCAAAGTCATGTATTCTTTCTTCTCGACAGAGAGCTCGTGTGCAAACTTATGTCCTTCTATGATATGTGTATAAATGTAAAGTGCATGAACTAAAATTTTTCCTTGGGTGTACGATCATTTAGTCTAACTTTTAAATTTTTTCAACGGATATTTATCATGAAACTGTTCAAAGACATGATATTTACCCTAAAATGGTCTAAAATTTAATATTTATTGCATAGCTAGTCATACACTAAAAGTGTGATATTATATGGTTTTAGAATATCGCTCGCACAATATGAAATGTGCGATATCATACAATCCTAGAATAACGCACAATGCAATATTTTCGATATCATATGACTTTAGAATATCACATAACCAGATGTGTTGGAAATACTAAAAGTTTGTGCAACGGTGGCTTAGCCATAAGGCAAGAAAAGCCCTTGCTTTAAGCCCCCAAAAGAATAAGGCCCCCCACAAAAAAAAAAGAAAAGAAAAAAACAATTCCCATCTTCTTCTTCTTCTTCCTTTTTTTCTTTTGCAATCCCCGAGAAATAAGGCCTCATGACAATAACTAAAGCAAGCAACAATGTGACATCTTTTTAAATTTCAAAAAGAGCAACGATCATCCTTTTGTTTATCCTCAAAAATAAGGTATCATAAAAATAATTAAAGCAACTACCATATTTTCACATTTCAAAAATAAAAAAACAATTATTATCTTTTTCACATTTTAAAAAAAGCATTGAAGGTACTTTTCACCGTTGAGAAGATGTTTTCACTAAAACGAAAAAGAAAAATCTAAAATTACAGCAAGCAAGAAATCCCTTTTTTATTTTGAAATCCTTCAGTTTTTAAATATTTTCCCCTACATATGTGCTACTTGGAATCCATATATGACAACTTTAAATATAATATGTTTTCCTTTTTATATTGAAGAAACTGCATCAGATTGAAAAGTAATCACACTTATAATCTTTGTGGCAAACGATAATAAATTGCTAAATCAGGTTTTATTGTTCAATACGTCTAGATTTTTTTTTAATTCCAAGCTCATATTATATGTTTACTATAATTAGCATTCATAGTATGTAGATATTATTATTTATAATTTATAAATATTAAATATTTCTCCTAGAAAATGATTGACAAGATCCGTAAGTATTGTTTCTATAAACATAAGTTTTTCAAAATTAAAATTGATAAAATCCTACCTAACATCAATGATGTCGCAAAAAATATTAAGTAGATCAGTCATGTTATCAATTAAAACAAATATGTTAGCAAAATTTGAATCTAAAAACTTACTTAATAAATTTGCATTACAAAAAATAAAAATAAATTTTAAATAAAATATTTATCATATTATTTAAAAAATTAAAAAAAACCTCATATAAAATGATCGTTTTAGGCTTCAAATTATCTTGAGTCGCCTGAGTTTACGTCATTCCTTTCCTCAATTCATACAGATGTGGCCACACCCCGCAAGTTGACGGGGCCCAAACGATGGCGTGCACCTTCCTGCTTTCATCAATGGATTCATCGTGTTGTGTCAGCAAGCTAATCACATGCCTCGATACTTTTGAGAGGGAGTCATTAGATTTGACCATATGTGGAATGGATGGTTTTATGTTCAACCATTTTAAAATCAAGGATGGCCAAAGCGTGTGTATATGTCAGATTGACTGGTACAAAATTCTGTCAGAATCCCACAAGTCGTGCATCTAATAAACAGTTTTGACTGGTTAAGGGGTGGGCCTCGCATGGATAATATCAAGTGGTTAGCTCCCTCAGCAGCAGGCGCCATGCATGACCCGGCAAAAACTGGCTTAATTTAATTAAACTAGAACTTTGTTGTAGAAGTTCTCACTAGCATTTTGCAAGGGCTAGCTCAAATTCATAGAAACCTTGTCCAAATAATTTTGAAATTTATAATTATAGTGGAATTTCTGAATCCTCCCTTGCATTGTAACATTTGAAATTCCTTCAAAAAGCAAATGAGCGGAAATTTTTTAAATTTTAAATGACATTTGAGACCTTTTAAGATAGTTAAAATTTCAAACTATTTGCAAAGGACCATGGCATTTGCAAATACCAATGAACAAGTGTCCAAAAAACTGTCACATGGCAATTTATTATCAGAAAATAGTAAAAAAGAAAAAGGCTCTAGTATTTGATATATGGCATGCTTATGGAGCCTATTAGTTTTCTAATATTCTATGATTAGTGATTGCCATTCTAACCCAACAAATAAAATGGAAGCTTGTATTTCAATTATTCATTTCTTGTCCTTAACAAATGGTCACCTAATTCCTTAAGTTAAAAGAGAACTTTATGGTGCGAGGGCAATTGGGAATAAACAAGTGAGATCATGAACTGATTTCATTTTGATACATGTGGAGGGTGTGGCTAACAAAAATGTGTGGTCTACCTCTTTAGGATAAATATCTAATAAAGTGTAGACTAGGAAACTTAGTGAAGCCCAGGTTGGAAAACCATGATTTTAACAAAGATTGCATCAAATATAGGATAAACTCAGTCAAGTCAAACATAAATAGCTAATCCCTGAGTTTTGGATTCAGCAATTTAAGAATGATTGATTGAAATGTAATAAATTTACTTACTTGAACTTATTATTATTTATGCAAGTAAATACATGTATATATGAATTTTACGTATTTGATTTATGTTTAAAATACTTTTTAATAAGCCATGACTCGCTAAGTCACTGAGTTGACTCTCTCTGAGTTAATATTTTAGAATTAGATGAGTTGAGTCAAAGTCTTGAGTTTCCAACATTGACTTACATTCCGTAGTTATTTTTTGTTAGAAAATTAAAATAGCTGTTGTCACCTTTGCATTGCATTCAAGGTGGGTACAATGTTACTTAATGCCAGTGATATCAAGTTGCTAGAGTATAGTGTAGATCATAATCATCATCACTATTACACATGGTAGAACCATCAAATGGACCATGTTTAGCAAACTTATATTCTAATCCATTAGTACGACTATCTCATGTTGAAGTACTGAATTATTGATCATGACTGGAACTGCAAATAATGGAAGTCATAAGTAATTTTCCATGACAACTCAAATCCCAATTGATCATTTTGGTTGTATGATGCTGCAAATCGATAGAAATTTGGCCCGTTATCAGTGTGTCCCCATGGACTACAGCAATGTTGGTCATTTTTATTGTGTCTTAGTCAAGGCATGAGGCTCTTTCAAAGGAAATTTAAAAATGTTCAGACAAATTGAACAAGCAATCATCTAGTTAACCAACAATTACAGGGAAGGATTTGAGATGGACCATTCAAAAGTCCAAAACATTCACAAACGGTTCTTCTCTTTGTATTGTTATTTCAATTTTTTTATGTAATTAGTTTGACGACATCGTAGGGTTTATTAGACGATTAGACACTATCAAATTTAATCCCTTTTTCATATGGAAAAATAAAATAAAGTTCACCGCATGAAATTTATTCAAAACGGGTATGAACGGTCTGTGGATTATTTTGTGTCTATTTTGAAGATTTGGAAGATATATCACAAGATAATGTTTGACTATTAAATATTTAAAGATTCCTCACCAAATTTCGACATATTCCTAGAAAATCCAAAATGAACAAATGTGAATCACTGAGGAACTGTATCAGTGGAAATCCTCAACTTTGAGAAAATTTTCTCATACCACAAGACTTGGAAATTCCCACTTTTGCTAATTTACTTGAAAATATCAATTTTATTTCTACACACTGATAAACACCAATGTCAAGTGGAATCCTCGACTATATAGATCCTTGTTGAGACATAGATCCTTGTTGAGGAATCCTTATTTCATAAGAGCGAGGAACCCTCAAATGTATGAATTTCTCATTTATTACCAACTGTGCCCACAAATTTTATATTCTAAAAATAAGCTGACACATAGGACTTAAAAGGGCCTGCACAGTTTTTCTAAAGGACCTGCAAATTTTTCTTTCTTTCTTTGCTTTTAGATGTTAACCCACCATGCTAGAATTGATACTTTTAACAAAAATTCATGGATGAAAGTTTTGGTAGACGTGTCAAACAATGAAAGTTTTTTTTTTTTGTTTTGTTTTGTTTTATTCATAACAATGAAAGCTAGATTGCCACAAGTGCGGGAAGGCACAAGAGAAAGGTTACACGCGTTGGATTTAAACCTGTTAGAAAACTAAAAGAGAGTTAGACAGAGAATAATAGAGAGAAAGAGAGAGATCTTCTTATTGAAAGATGAATGTGTAAATAATGGGAGGATGAGGATTTTATTTATAGAATAAAATTACTTCCTCCTCAAGCAACGGAAAAAACTCTAATCTTAAGTAATTTTTTTTTTCATGTAGGTCCCAATGTAGACATCCATCTATAATAATACATTATAACAAAACCTAAATTTTTATTGTGATACTTCGCATGTTCTCACCCTTGATTAGTATTTGAAAGTCAAAGAGCTGTCATCGTAGTTAATAATCCTGCATTGAAAAGTGATCTATCCATATACATCTGATTACTGATAATAGATGATCACTATAATCCTTGACCAAAACAGGTCGTCCAAATTTTATAATGCAAGCTGCTTTTCACTGGATTGGTATCATTGATCTGATGACGAGTACACCAAATTCCAAAGCCCAAAAGAGAAATATAAAACAATAGAAAAGTTGTTTGCTGACCGCTTCCTATGCCTACCACATGTGGGATCCCTGAAGTCCCAAAAAAAAAACCATCACATCACATCAAATCAAATCATATCAAATCACCCAATTAAGTAAAGTCAATTTTTGGGAGGACTTGCTAGTTTAAATCTTTTTTCCATTCCGCTGAAAACTATTGTCAGACTTTTGCTTCTACAATTTAATCAGTCTTGACTCGGACCAGTGGAAATTTGGTTCGATTTTTCTTTTTGAGCATTTTAAAGCACATAAAGTAAAATTTGCCCACAATTGTCAACCATTGGTGCAGGGCAACTCAGTTTCTCCTCTTTTTTGTTTTTGTTTCCAAACAAGTTGTTGTCCTTTGCATGTGTTCAAAAAAAGAGGATTTTATCAAAAAAAAAAAAATTACTTATACTTAAAAGTCACTCTATTTAAAATTAACTCCAAAAGATACGATTCCACAATAATAGTCTCATGCGTCATTTTTAGTTTAACTTTAAAAATCTGAGCTAAGCTAGGATATCTATGCTCACCCATATGCACGAGTAGAGATAAGGCCCACTCATTTTTTTCTTTTCTTCTTTCACTGCCTTTCGTTTTCGCTCCACTCTTCTTTTTCTCTTCTTCATTCTTTGTTCTTCCTCCTTCCTCTTTCCTCCATGCTCTTCCTTATTTCCTAAACTTCCAACTCCAAGATGAAAATTTCATCTTAGTGTAGCCCATCCACACCAATGTCCATCTTACATTAGTTTTTCACACTACAGCCACAACTGCAGCTCCTACCTAATCACCGCCACTTCCTATGTCAAACTTGTCACGGTTCCCATCTGCATCATCCACAAGGGTGGCATCCTTGTGATCTCTTCTTTGGTGTTTCCTTGCCACAGGGCTAAAAAGAGGCAAAAAACAAAATGGTTTTCTTGTTTTGATTTGGGTTTAAAGAGGGATCTAAAAAAATGGGGTTTGCTTACAAAAATGAGTTTTTTTTATGAAGATTTTAAAATGAAGTTTGAAAAGATGTTTTTTTCTTCTTTTAAAAATAGGATGGAAGCGTGTTTGTTATGATCCAGATAAAAGAGGAAGAAGGAGGGGGAAAAAAAGAGCAAAGGAGAAAAGAAGATGAGGAAGAAGAAGAAAACATGAGTAGGAATATCTTGGTTTGTGTACTGGGGGGAGTGAGCATATCCTCGCCTAACTCATATACTAAAAAATTAAATAAAAAATGACCTTGGGACCATTATGGTGGAATCATAGTTTTTGAGTTATTTTTTGTACAGAGTAACTCTAAGAGGATTTTTTCAGCAAAATCCTTATTAAAAAATAAAGCAAAATGCTTTAAATAGTTTCAAGTAAACATTCATATGAAGTTTTTCCACATATCCATTTGAATCAATTTTAAGTCTGATCAAGTTAGAGAATATTTAAGATTTTCAATCTATAAAATATATGAAGTCCCAAATAGCGGCCTCTTGTTAGATTCACAAATTCTCAAGAATCCAAAGCATTGTAAAAGTTGAAAATTGGAGAATTAAAAAAACTTATAAGTTAAGAATTTCTGCTATAAGGTTAAATTTTTTTAAAGAGAAACAATCGCGCAAGGAGTTCTTACAGACTATTTTACACCATTTTAGATAATGGTGCCAACATTGTGAGCCAAACCAAATCGATCACACATGACTCTTTGTGAATTGGATACATCCACCAATTTTGATTTCCACCTGAATAGAGTGGACCTCTGGATCTACTGCACACTCAAATATATATAAAGTCTATTCAGATGGATATGCAGCCGATCCAACGATCTAATCTATTTGGATGAGATTTAAAATTGATGAACGTATATAATTTATAGGGTGTCATATGTATTATCCATTTAGATGGCTTATAACATAAGCCCACTATCCCTAACACTTTGAAATGGTTACACGACCATTTTCCTTTTTAAATAAACAAATCGAACAAAGAATTTTGACCGGGGAGGGATGACCGACTGACATGCTTCTCATGGGAAAAACAGAAATTTGTTTTGATTAATTTATAGAACTTTAATAAGCAGCTTAAGTATCCCATCCAGAGAGAAATCCATATGGATTGCCAAAAACGACTTGGATCAATCATCAATGGGCCCATATGTACATTTAATACATTGTAATGTTATTCATGTCACACGACATCCACCGTCAACGTGTGATCTAAACAAAAATTGCTCAAACGCAAGTCGCGTTTTGGTATTTCAGATTCAATAGGTGACACTAGTTGTGTGATGGCTTGATGCTGGCCATCCTCTTGATGTGATTTCTGGTTGACGAATTTGGATTGTTAATCATACTCTAGGCTCTAGATGTGATTTCTGGTTGCTAAATCTTGATCTCTTGCGAATCAGCTTAATTTGATATTTGGTTGCGCCCATGTTATGTCGTGCTTGAGCAGGAAAATTTTCTATGGTCGGTGCCAATTGTTAAAAAAAGTTTATATGTTTGCAAAAGTCAAAGGACCATTCAAGCAAATTTGATGTGGGTTGCGCAAAATAGGGTGCACCTTTATATTTATGATATGTTTGGGAGTGAGATAAATTTTTTATAGAATTGGATAGCTAATACCATTTAAATCTATCAAATGGTATTATTGCATAGGATGATATTTCATTTATTCCAAAGATAAATTTAATCCGATGTTTGATTGCGTCCGAATAAATGGGGGACAAAAGATAAAAAGACTTAAAAAATATAATCCCCCCTCCCCCAAAGCTAATCTAAGTTATTTCACATCTTAAGTAAGATTATTTAAGCCCTCATACTAGGCATTAATTCACTGTAGTGCGAGAGTAGGATAATATAATTCCAGGCGCTAAAAGTGCAAATAAATAAGGGATAAGTGAGACATGATGCAAAAAGTTGCTTGTCCTCTTCTTTATCCTGCTTTCAAATACATCCTTGAATTATGAAAGGGTTGAGCCCAAGGTTATTCAACATATAGAGGACAAGCCCTAGGCGGGCCAAAGCTGAAAGGCCTACACTAAGTAAGCCCTTCCTTGGCCATGGCTGAGTAGGGGTCAGAATTAGGCTCAAGGCTTGTAGAGAAGAAAATTATCATTAATTTTTTTACAGTGGCCTAGCACAGATCGAGCCATAATCTCCCGGACACC
The DNA here is from genome assembly GCA_037013555.1 of Sextonia rubra. Taxonomy (NCBI): domain Eukaryota; kingdom Viridiplantae; phylum Streptophyta; class Magnoliopsida; order Laurales; family Lauraceae; genus Sextonia; species Sextonia rubra. The sequence continues at coordinate 24,185,235 of JASUAD010000001.1, read as the reverse complement.
TGGGCAATCAACTTGAGGGAAACGTCATCACATATAAGCTTATTCAAATCCTGAGCCTCACACAAGATAATCAGGGTTTTGCTTTAATCAGCTAATCAAATCATCTTTAAAATGTACGGCAGAGATATTTTCTCCATCGTGATTCTACAGCCTGGAGAATGAAAAAAAGCAGGCATGGCCATTGGCAAGTCACATTGGTGGGCCCCACGCCCCCACGTCACGAACCCCTGCAGCGGGATGACAGGCGATGGACGGTAAAACCGCTGTCACGATCCATCTTTCGAGGTTATTTTCGGTAATACGAGCTCCAATATCGTAACCCTCACCGCATTTTTTACCATTTACGGCGCTCTCTGGAGACCGTGAAAGAGCAATTCAAATTTCAAAAACTGGAGGTGAAAACCGAAACCCAGCGATTTCCAATAATGCCCTCGTACGCGCTTCATATTCTCTTTTTAAGCGCTTCCACCACCTGAGAAGCGACGAAGCAATCCTCTCCTACGCTTTTTCTCCACTCTTTGCGTTCTTCATCAGCAGCCTAAAATTTTCTAGGGTTTCGAATGGGTTGAAATCAGAAACCCTAAATGTTTCAGTGATTCTGGGGTTTAGGGTTCGATTCCTCTTCAAAAGTTTCCGGAAATGGTGAATTCCGAATTCCCTTTGGGAGTTTCCTTTTGCATGGTAGGGTTTTTGAGGCCATTTTGATGAAGAGAGGATCTAGGGTTTCGTTTTGACGTTAATCTCTAGGGTTTCATTGCATCCATGCTTGGATTTCTGGTGCAATGGCTTGAATCTCATTTTGCATTGTAGGCATTCTACTGTGTTTTTGCCGAAAACGGCAAAAAAAGTGCTAGGGTTTCGTTTGGACGGTACTTTCTAGGGTTTTTACGCGTTTGCGTCGCCATTTCGAGGGATTTTCGGGTTTTCAGTTGAATGGAGTTTGGTGCATATACGCGGTTTCTATCGAATCTTTGTTAAGCTTTCTGTGGTTTTTGGGGAAGAGTTTCTAGGGTTCTTATAGTCTTGGGTTTTTCAATCCAAAACCTCTCTCAGTAGCTTGCATTCGTTTCGCTGATATGCCGGGGTCCTGGGCCGATTGGCCCGATACCGTTACGGGAACTGTGTCGCAAAACCAGTCGCATTCCCGTCCGACACGCCCTTCATACGTTCCCCCACACCTCCGAAACAGAATTGCTCCTGTAGCGGATCACTCTCCCGTTACGAGCTTCAGTGAGATCCCAAATTCGAATTCTGCTGCTGGGTTTCCTTCGAAACTCTCAGGGAGTCGGGATTTCGGGGGCCGGGGTCGTGGCGGTGGCGCCCGATACCGCGGTCGTGCTCCACGCGAGCCAAACCCGTTTGATGTTTCGGACCAGTTCTCTGAAATGGGGATCGCTGGGGAAAATTGTGATGATGGGGGTATCAATTTCGATGCTTATGAGGACATTCCTGTTGAGGTCAGTGGATCAGATGCCCCTCCAGCTGTGAATTCGTTTCAGGAGATAGATTTAGGCGATGCTTTAAACCAGAACATTCGGCGGTGCAAGTATGTGAAGCCCACACCGGTCCAGCGCTACGCAATTCCGATATCAGTTGCAGGGAGGGATCTGATGGCCTGCGCGCAGACCGGGTCGGGGAAGACTGCCGCGTTCTGCTTTCCCATCATTGCTGGGATCATGAAGAACCGGTTGGGGGTGCAGGGTTTGCAGCGTGGTGGCAGGACTGCCTATCCGGTGGCACTGATCTTGTCTCCGACGAGGGAGCTGTCGTGCCAGGTGAATTGATGGGTTTGTTGAGATGGGGTGCTTTGGTTTTGTTGGTTCTGATTGGTTTTTTATGAGAATTTTAATATCTTTTGTGTTTGGAGATTCACAGATACATGAGGAAGCTAAAAAATTCTCTTATCAAACGGGGGTGAAGGTAGCTGTGGCTTATGGGGGAGCACCAATTCATCGCCAGGTTAGATGTTTTGTCAACTGTGTTATTCCTTGGTTTTCTCACTTATCAGAGCATGGGTATGATGAATGTGAATGTGTCTTAGGCTTTTCTGCTTACATTATTCACTTATTTCTTTGTTTATTTAATTTTCGAATTTTGGTAGAAGTGATTATTCCATTCTCTCTGTTCAAGTATGCTTGTCAAGTCAAATATCATGATAGTCATGGGCTTATTATTTCTAATGTTTGAGCCAGTTCACATGCTTTGAGTTAGAAGTGACCATAATACTTATTTGAATGCTATCAAAGAAATAGTTTTGTACTTTGATTAGAAGTTGCTGTCTGAATTACATGTCTTCACATTGAAGCCCAATTCTTCACAAGAACGCTTTGCATTCTAAACTACCAAGAAGGCACATTCAGAATTCCTTTGTCCAAAGCTTGACGGTCAAAATTTTTTTCTCTGTTTCTACTCTGGTAGAAAGCATTATATCTTTGTCATTAATGTAACTCGAAAATGCTATTCTTTGTATTTAAGATGCGCTCATGTCATCCAGTCAACAAACTTGCCCTAATGACAATGAGTTATAGGACTCTATACCTTTTGGGACAGCCAAATTTTGCACAAAAGAATTGAAGCCCAAATTTCACCCGTGTCAGATTAAGAGCTCCCGCTGTAATCTATACACATGTATATAAACACTGTGTGGCCTACTTATTATTTTTGCTTACTGTTAGCTAAAGTATATGAGTTGGTACTTGGCACTGATGAGCTGAGAATGCATGAAAGCCTATGTTTGTGACTTAGGAAAAAGAGAAAAATGCCATTTGAAGTGGTTTAGGCTTGTACATCAGTTGAGAAAGAGACAGTGACTAATTAATACATGGAATCGAGTTGCTACAATGAAAAAGTCAAAAAACGATACAAGAATATAAAGAGTGGAATGCTATTGTTCTGAGTGATGAAGAATCTTGTGTGACTAGGATGAATGGAAAAGTAAAACAACTAACTGACTCCAGCAAGTGCATTGGATAACACTTTGATGATAAATGATAAATCAGTATTGGAATTCTTCCTTTGTTTCTAGATTGGCTTAAATATTTTTTGTAACTGAGATTCTGTGAGAGTTTTGTCTGTTGCATCTGTTCAATGTGGTTGTGTCGTATGTTGAATTTCATACATATTGTTTACCATTCAAATTCCTACCTCTTCTAACTTTTTTTTTTGTCAAACTGTTTTAATTGAATGCAGTAGTGATATTTAATCTGGCGAGCATCACTGTATCTGTTATATATAATTTGTCATCAATTTGTTTTATGTTATGTTTTCACTGTATTTTCAGTTTTAACACTTTTCTAAAGTCACTGTATCATTTTGCTTTATGTAATAGATAAATGGATCTATGAATTTGAATGGCCAAAAAGTACAAACTTCTACTCTCCATTTTCCTCTGATTATGATTTCTATAACTGGATTTTTGATATTGTTCATCCAATGGATGATGTTGTCTATCATCTGATTTGTTTTGGAAATTAACTTCTCAAATAGTTTAATATCCTGAAGGAATATTTGTATTTTTGAAATTTTATATTATTTTTTCTCCCTGACAAATTGTTTGATTTGATTTTCAGAAATTTGCTATGGTTCTTTCAGGTTATTTTTTTGTTGGTTTTGTTGAAGATTATAAGGATTGCTAGTTTTCAGAATCTTACATCTCATCTTTCCCTTCTAATGTTAATTAAATTGTGCCCGACAGATGCGCGATTTGGAAAGAGGGGTAGACATCTTAGTTGCTACTCCTGGGCGATTAGTTGATTTGGCTGAGAGAGCTAGGGTCTCTCTACAAATGATAAAGTATTTGGCTTTGGATGAGGCTGACCGAATGTTGGATATGGGATTTGAGCCTCAGATTCGGAAGATTGTTGAACAGATGGACATGCCTCAGCCTGGCATCAGGCAGACGATGCTTTTCAGTGCCACCTTTCCTTCTGAAATACAGGTTTGTCTCATACATTGATAACTACCTTTTAGTTTCCTAATTTTCCTAATTAAGAATGTCATACTAAATACTTCTATTCACATGATATATGCGTATATTTATTCCTTTCTCTTCTTGTTTTGTTCGCTGTCAATGTTGTTATTCTAGTTTCCATGTGTTAACAGTTTATAGATACTAAATTGTCTATCATTGCCAAACTAAGGAGAATTCCCTATCTCTGATCCTGATGTGAATTCTTATCATTTGTTTATGGTCGGTGCAGAGACTAGCTTCTGATTTCCTTTCAAATTATATATTTCTGACCGTTGGAAGGGTTGGTTCGAGCACTGACCTAATTGCTCAGAGAGTTGAGTTTGTTCAAGAGATGGATAAAAGAAAGCACCTCATGGATCTTCTTTATACCGAAAGAGCTAATGGAACAAGTGAAAAGGTACTGGTGGCTGGTGGCCCCTGGGTGTGTGTTGATAATTTGTCCATGACTTATTCTTTTAATTAACTTATTGATACAAAGTTTTGAAATTGTACTTTTACATGTTGTTGCAGCAAGTTTTGACTCTAGTTTTTGTGGAAACGAAGAGAGGTGCAGATTCATTAGAGAATTGGTTATGCATGAATGGGTTCTCTGCAACGGCCATTCATGGAGACAGATCTCAGCTGGTTGCTACTAACTTATCACCCTTGTTCATAGTTTCTTGTATTTTATATCTATTTTTTATATATTTCTGCATTTGTATCAGCAATTTACTGGCCTTGTTTCCCAATTCCTAGGTGGTACGGGGGTACTTGCTGCTGGCTAGTTTGTGGGTTCAATTATTGTTCTTGGATGCTTTGTTGAAAGTACTGCTTTAAATTTTTGTGATAATAACTTCATGTCTAAGTGTCTCCTTGACTTTTGCATTGTATTTTGATTTCTGCTATCTTATTGTTGTCATTGCCATTAACTTTTTGAAATAATTGTATTTGTTTCAATTCATCATCATCAGCATCATCATCATCAAAGCTTTGTTCCAACTATGTTGGGGTTGGCTACATGAATTCTGCTTCTCCAATTTATTTTTAGTTTGTCGAACAACAGTGCCACCATCACAGCCACACATCAGCGGCTTAGAACAATCCTCAACTGCTGTAGGTCCACCAGGGACCCCAGCCATTAATCATGCTCTGATCGCACAGTCATGATTCATCAACCAAACTTGAATGCTGTCTCATTAGTACTGAAGGATACAGATGTGTGAGCCTATAGAACAGATCCTGTTCAAGTAAGGCCGTTTGTTTCAATTCTCTCTTAAAAATATATAAAATGATATCTTGGTTTAATTGTGGTAATGAAAATTGTCCATCCCTGCCTACATTTATAAATATTTTTGTTATTTATTTATTTATTTATTGGTGTGTATCACACTCTTTTTTGGTGCTAATCTTCTGGTTAATGTATGCCAATGTTTGCAATATTTTGATGGCATGTTGAGCATTACGGGTGTGAAAACTTAACTAATAGCTATTGGTTCATCTTCATTTTATGTTTGATCTTTGACAGATGTTTTTGGCCCTTCTTGTGAAATTCTTCTTCTTATCGATCTTCTATGAGTTCTTATTTATTGTTCAGATCTAGTCCAAAGATCAAACATGCGGTGCATTGTTCTAGTTGTATGTCATGAATTACATAATTATGTCCCTTCCAGTTGACAAAAAGTAATTGATAGGATCCTTGTATTAATTGATGTTTGGAAATGTTTTATTCATGATGTGGCTACGGATTATGTGGAAATGTATGAAAATGTTACATAATCCATGGATGATTTTCCATCTTTTTTGTGTGTTAAATAAACTTGGTTTGATTTGTAGGAGAGGGAGCAAGCCTTAAGATCGTTCAAGAATGGAGTGACTCCAATTATGGTAGCCACAGATGTTGCTTCTCGTGGTCTTGATATCCCACATGTTGCACATGTAGTCAATTTCGACTTGCCTAAAGATATTGATGATTATGTTCATCGAATTGGAAGGACTGGCCGAGCTGGCAAGGCGGGCTTGGCAACTGCTTTCTTCAGCGAGGCCAACCAGCACTTAGCAAAGGCTCTTGCTGAGCTCATGCAGGAAGCGAATCAAGAGGTCCCTTCCTGGCTTAGCCTGTATGCTGAGAGGTCCTCTTATGGTGGAGGGAGGAATCGGAGGTCTGGTGGCGGTGGTCGATTTGGTGGTTATGACTATAGAAGAGATGGCTTTTCCAGTGGAGGTAATAGCTATTATAATTCATACGGTGTTGGTGGGAGTGACGACAGCAGATTTACAAGCACCCCATATGCATCCTCTAATGTGCAAGCCTCTTCGTACGGTTATGGTCTTGAGCCAATTGTTGCCAGCGGTTGGGACTAATGCAAGTGCTTCTCTTTTGGCTTCTGTTTTTGTTAGAATAACACTTTGGTTTGGTTGTATATGAATTCTGATAGGGTCATACTTCAAGGTGGAATTTTGTGCATGCAGAGCCTTGCTATGTTTAGTAGCTATGGGTTCTGTGTTCAGTCTTCCTTCGTGTGTCGAGATACTAGCTCCCTTCTTCTGCAATCTGTTTTGAGTCCTTGATCACCATTTTGTCCATACTTGCCTTGACTGATTGTGGTACTGACTACGTGGGGTTGAGGGATATGAACCACTCTTAGTGCAGCATTGTTTTGTTGTCGTATGCTTCTTGATTTGCTGTCTAACTACAATGGATATGTGTAAAGCTCTGAACAATCAAATGTTTATGAAGTAAAAGCACCATTAAGTATGTTTTTGTGCCATTTTTCTTCATTTTAATTGTTGGATTCTTCTTTTGGTGTGTAAAAGCTTGAAAGATTGTTTTAGCTGTTGTGTGTGTGTGTGTGTGTGTTTTATTTTTCCTGTGCATGGCAGCATGAATCAACATATAACTAATATATATATATATATATATTAACATATCTTGGATTCTTGCTTGATTGGGTCTCTTTATGCTACTGGACAGTGTGATTATTCAAGATTGCAACAGTGAATTAAATTATCCTTGTTTTGAGTGTTTCTAAACAACAGCGAGCCTTGGTGGTCGATTACATCTTTCTAAGCTGAGTTGTGGTTACTAGTTGCAAAATAGGGTTTCATTTATTTGAATATTTTTAGTTTCTATTTTGTTTTTTTTTTTGGTCATTACATATCAAGTTACAGCTAAGCAAGATTGGGGATAATTTGTTTCAGAATTAAAGGTGGGTGAAGGTCCCAGCATCCGGACATCTACCCAGTATTTTCATTTTTTTATTTCGATAGAGTAACCCTTGCAACCAGTTTCCCGGCATGTCTTAATTAATTTATCTATGTTCTTATGTTAGTGATTATTGCAAAGAACGTTGCATATGACATTCACTGAGATAAGAAAAAAAGAAAGTGTTGTCAAGCCTGACTAGTTTTATGAAAACCCTGAAGCATCCCTACTTGGGAAAGGATTAAGATCCATTGAAACACAACCTTGAGTTTAGTTATGGAAGTGGAACACGTGGTACTTGCTTTTTGCAAGTCAAATTAACCGGCGACCCATTTTGAATTAAAAATAAATCAACATATTCATTTTGAAGATTTCTTCTCTTCTATACGTTTCTCTAACTCTAATGTTTTTATGGTTTCTTGTTCTTAAATATTTTTTTGACAATATCAGAAATTGAAGTCGTTCATAATTTGATATCAGAAAAATGCTCTCCAATGGTCCCATCGTCAAGATTCTGTACCTTATTTTCATATGTAAAATCTTCTTACATTTATTTAAGTGTATCAGTTTTCTGCAATGTAGTGGGTAGAGGAAATTGTGGGTCTCAAAGGCGGTGAATTTTTGGATTATGAGCTGCAAAGCCTTTGAAAGTGGAAGTTCAAAAAAAGGATTTTACGGAAAAAGTCCTTTATACACAGCCCAAAATTAGTTCCACATAAATTTAGTGAATGAAATTTGTCCTGGGCTGATTTAGTGCAAACATTTTATTTTTTTTAGGTGCAGGAATGATGGACGCTAGCGGGGCTCCCCAGCTATTTCCCTTCATCATATGAGGAAAATAAGTCAAACGTGTTTGTCTTTTTCATGAATGGAAAAAGTGGATTTAAGTTATCTTTCTATTTTTCACATATTTTTGAAAATTCTTGTGATAATACCAAACTTTATGCGTGATAAAGAAAGGGAGTTACTATATTTACACCATTTTTTACTCTTTTTGCATAAAAAAATAAAAAAAATTAAAACTTTTTAAAATGCCCTTACCCCTTCTCTTCTTGTACACCTTCTCTCCCTCTCTCCTCGCTTCTCCCCTTCTCCAGTTCCCCTCTAGGCGGCAACGAGTACCTGCCTACGGAAGAGCTCTCCCCTCCCTTTCTCTCTATTTGCCATAGGGGGATCGCGTGTCCCGCTGTAGGGAGTGTTGGGTTTATTTCTTATATTCCGGTTTAGCTGGATGGTACACTAGGTTAGCCAGTGACTGGTTTAAGGTCAAAGGTATTTTGGTAATTGTACCAAGGCTTTTTTGGTGGCCAAGAAAGTGGAGATTATATATGTGTATAATCTGTAACCCTAGATCTTGCATTGAAGAGATGTGAGAGCTCTCTTGCCCGTGGTGTTTCCACACCACGTAGGAGAGACGATGTGAGAGAATGAGAGTATCTGTATGCTTTACTTGTCATAGTGAAGATAATAGTCTCTGTGCCTGTGGATGTAGTCCTGTTTGGGCGAATCACGTAAATCTCGCGTCTTTTCTTGTGTGTGGTTATTCTTTGTTGATCTTGTGATTGATGTATATGCACAACGGGTGATGTCAAAATCATAACAACTGGCATCAGAGCCGAGGTTGTGTTCATTGGGTTTTTGAGCGAGGTGGAGATCGCTTAGTGGCTTGGAGTTTGTGCATGGAAGATCAGCGGATTGGATCTTCTCGGAGGATTCGGATTTCTGCAATTTTCGTTGAAGAAAAATCAGAGATCACGGGTGATCTCTGGTTGGGTCACGGATTGGAGTTTCCAATCGAAGAAGAAGAAGACAAGTAGTAACTGGTTCGTGTGTTTTTTGCACACAGAAGTTGAAAGATCTCGAATGCGGCTGTTGTCAGCCATCTGCTGTTGTCGGATCCGTGGAGTTGCAGTCGTCCACTTATAGATCCAGATATCGGAGAAAAGAGGAAAGTACAGGTCTGGTTCCTCTGTTGCAAATTCAGATTAGAAGAGATTTGAAAAAAAAAAAAAAAAAGAGAAGACCCACCGGAAAGTTCACCGGATCTGAATCGTTGCTGCTCGTCAGATTTGTGCCTCACCGAAGTTGCCGTTGTAATTGCTGGAGTTTTCTTTGCCACTCGTTGCCAGCTGCCACTCGCTCCCATCCCCGGACTGCTGCATGCCGTCATCTTCGCTGCGCCGCATCTCTCGCCGTCACCTCCATCGTTGCCGTTCTGCACCACCGGAGTTTCCTCACCGCTGCCGACCTCCTCGCTGCTGTCCGCTGCTCTCTCATCGGGCTCGAGGAAGGAGGAGGCGCTGTAGGGTTTTTGGTTGAACGAACCAAAAACAGAGGAGGGAGACAACCTTGTCAGGTTGGGTTCGGGTTAGGTCAGTTTGACCTAACCCGTTATGTACAAGCCCATCAGAGCAGAGAATAGTTCGGTTCCAGGTCGGGTTGGGTCGTTCAAACCTGACCCGTGGAGTAGAAGCCCAGGGCAGCAGAACCCGGAGTAGGTCAGTTCCAGTTCGGGTCGGGTCAGTTCTGACCTGTGTATGCAGAAGCTTAGCGAGAAGAGTTCAGTTTAGTTCCGGGTTAGGTGAACCCGACTTGGGTCCACTTCAGAAGCCCAGCAGAACAGCAGTAGTGACGTTAGCACCGGTCAACAGGCGGGTTTGATCATGTTCAATGGCTGAAATTGTTTATGCAATATCTTGGTCGTCTGGTGTTCAATTAGAGATCCGTTTGCACTTAGGGACTCGTTTCGAACAGATTTACGTAGTGGAAGAGGGTGATTAGCTTTTTGAATTGTCAACAAGGTGGTTTGACTGATCGAAGTGTAGAAACTTGTTTCTACGATATTGGAGCCATCCGAACTCCGATTTCAGATCCGTTTCTTCCAGCATGCTCATGTTGATGAGATCTACAACTTGATGTAGAAATCTTGAGAAGAGGGTTTAGGTCAGAATCGGGTTTATTCGACCTGATTGTTGTTGAAAACCCAACAGTAGGAGTCACCGGCCTAGTTGTAAAGGATTTGTTGATTCAAACGAAGTTGTTCATTTCAGGTTACATGTTTTTTGGATCGCATGTAATGTTATTCATCTTGCCAAAGCCAAGCCAATGAAGAAGCAGCAAGGAAGAATTGATACATCGGCAGTTGTCAAACATGTGTCTAATTGATCAGAGGCCAGGCCAAATGGAGTTTTTGACCGCTCATAGGCAGAAATTGTTCTGCAATTGTAAAATCATCTGGACTTGTATTCCCGATCCATTTTGCTTGCTTGCTTATGGTGGTTGGATCTTCATAGTGATATTGAAGATGGGGCAGGATGGTGAGTGATTCAGATATCGATATCACTCAGATTCGTCAATGGATTCGAGCTTTAAGTTCGAGGTGGAATTTGTCGAGAAGATGAACTTTGCTCAAAGTTCATGTGCTAGTTCAACATGTTAAAATGTTGAAGGAAGAAGACTGCACCGTAGGTGCAGTGACGTGCCGTTCAGCAAGGTACGTGAAGACATTGTCGATTTTATCTCCTGATGACTCGAGTTGGACGGAATCCAAGCCAAGGTGGAGATTGCTGAGTTTATGTCTTGTATTCCGGATTAGCTGGATGGTCCACTGGGTTAGCCAGTGACTGGTTTAAGGTCAATGGTATTTTGGTAGTTGTACCGGGTATTTCTTAGTCGCTAAGAAAGCGGAGATTATATATGTGTATAATCTATAACCTTAGATCTTGCGTTGAAGAGAGGTGAGAGCTCTCTTACCCGTGGTGTTCCCACACCACGTAGGAGAGACGATATCAAAGAATGAGAGTCTCTGCATACTTTACTGTCATAGTGAAGATGATCGTCTCTGTGCCCGTGGATGTAGTCCTGTTTGGGTGAACCACGTAAATTTCGTCTTTTCTTGTGTGTGGTTACTCTTTGTTGATCTTGTGATTGATGTATGTGCACAACGGGTAATGTCAAAATCACAATAGGGAGACCTCTCTCTCTTTTCCTCTTTCCTCTCTTTCCCTTTTCTCTCCCTCCTCGCAGCAGGGAGATCGCGTCTCCTTGCTGCAGGGAGATCCAAGGAGATGTTGGTCTCCCTATTGCGGGGAACTAGATGCGGGGGATGAGGAGAAAAGGGGAAGGGAGGAAAGAGGGAGGGAGAGGAAAAGAAAGAGAGAATAGAGGGAAGAGGAGGAGGAGGAGAGAGAGGGGGGAGGCGATGGAGACGGAGAGCCCCTCCGCCGGCCGGTACTCATTGCCAGTTGGAGGGGAAGGTGGGGAGAGGGAATAGAGGGGTGAGGGCATTTTAAAAAATTTTAATTTCTTTTAACCTTGTAAGAAAAGATAAAAAGTTGGTGTACATATAATAACTTCTAAACAAAAAGTTGTTAGGGATGTATGCACTTAATTTGTCCTTTATTTTAATTTCAGCTTTCTTGCTTGACCTTCTGGGGACCCCTGACAAAAATCGGATCAGCTCAGCACAGCAAACAGAGAATACGGTCGTTACTTGGAGACCAAGAAACCCCTCTGCAGTTGTACTTTTAAGGCGGAAAGTAGCATATTGAAGATGACGGGTTTTGATTTAGAGATGACCTACAGAGTTGGCATATCATAAAATTAATTATGTGCAGCTGTGCAGGGAACACAACAATCTACTAAGCTAAGGCTTATGGAAGAAATTCTATTAGCCCGAGCTTGTGGGGCCTCCCTTGGTCCAGCAAAATGGATGAAACACATGAGCCCCTTGAATTGCATATGTCTATCAAATTTGGGCCCTATCCAATGTAATGTGAATGTTGGATCGATAGACACCCATCTAAATGCACTATTGGCCATTAAATTTTTAGGATTTAGATGGAGATGCTAGAAACGAGTATTGGGGTTGATTTTTTTTTATAGAGAGGAAGGCCCAGAGAGTTCTTCAAATCACCCCCCTCCCCCCTCTCAGTTCATCCCCATTCCCATGTGAATCTCTAGGTGGGCCCTATAAGCTTACGGGCTTACCTAAGCTTTAACCAGCTCCATCTTGAATTCGATCCAGTGCGCTAAAATTACTAATCTCCTTCCATATTGGGCATTGTCCAAAATTTCAGTCCTACTAGAGTCGCACATCACACAATTGATCATGTGCAAGACACACAGCTATCCACAATTTACACAAGATGATCGTCAGGGCCCATGTTATTGGCTAAATTGGGCTGCTGAGCAGTAGTTATAGTTTAAACGCAGAGACCATGTGAGTGGAACTAAAGTGGCATATGAAGATGAACGGCTCAGATTTAGAGTAGTCCTACAGCATTGGGTGCGTTCTCCCTCGGCCGCTCAAAAAAAACAAAAAAGCAGCTTCTAGCAGGACGCGGACGTTTCATTCCACCTCCAGGACTCCTCTCCATCCCCCACTTTCTGCCAGACTTATCTTCCCGACATAGATAGACTGATGAGAAAACCACAGAGAAGATGGGATGGGATGGGATGGGTCTACCCTGAAGGTGATTGAGGAAAGAGAATGACAATAATAATAATAATAACAAAAGTTCACCTAATTTTTCATGTCACTTGATTAACTGATATACTCATTTCATTAAAAATGATAAAAAACTACTTGTAGAAGAAAGAGACCAAATCAACGAAAACGGATTGAAACCCAAATCAAAACCCCCTCCCTGAACAGGGTGAAAACCAAAACCTACTCCAAGAACAACAGGGGTGAAAACCAAAACCAAAACCAAAACCTCCCAGCCAAACTCCCGTGCTGCCAGCTCAAGGGTAGCATCCCACCACTGGCCAACTTCAGTATAAAATGACACGATCGCATACTCCAGCAACTCAGTCCTCAAATGTACTTAAAAGTAGGCTCATACAAAGTTTTCACGATAGTTGCGGTGAAATCAATTAGCACAATATCGGGACCGTATATATATATAATATTAATGCTGTTGATGATTAGTAGAAGGCCGCACAAAAGTGTACGAGAATCAGAAAATGGGACTTAAAAATGATGTGCTACAAAAGTATAGATAATTAGAAAATGAGACTTAAAAATGATGCTATTATTGTTATTCATACATTTCTCAGATGGTATGCGGATATAAAGAGAAATTTAACAGTTGTGATCATGAATTGGAGGCCAACAGAAGAAGTGTAAAAATCAGATTTAGGCAGTCGAGCTGGTGGATTGGAATCCACTTGAGGGCCTGTTTGTTAATTTTTCCTCATTGTAAAGTTAAAGTCATCTTTCATTTCATCACACAACAATCCAAAAAAGTCAAATCAAAATACTATATTTCCAAAAAATTCTTTTATCTTTTTATATAAAAAAAGTCAAAAAATTATTTTTTTATCCTACTAATTAACAAAAAATATCTACTTTTAACATAAAAAGTAAAAAAAATTACACTCTCTTTTCACTAAAAAATAAAATCTAGTAATTGGATTGATTTAACCCTCTTATTTATTTATTTTTTAAAATTATCATTCATCTCACCTCATTCTACTAGTTAAATTAACAAACGGCCCTTAAGGTCAAATAAAAAGGTGGTCCATCCGGTCATCCTGGGCCCGCGTGTAGTTCACCGTCTTACGACCAAGTGAAGCCCTAAATAACGACCGATGCGATCCGCAAGTAACAAACATTTGTCAATCAATCAATATAGAACTGCAGCAAAAGTATACAGGAAAAAACAAGTGCGGGGTTCGTGAGAGAGAGAGAGATCTTTTCCTTGCCTTTCCTTGCCTAGTAAGCAATCACTCATCTATCATCTTGGATTGGATCGTTAGGGTTAGGGTTTGGGATCTCGGTCTTCATCTTCAACAATGGAAAAGATCACGGAAGGCGTAAACAACATTAACATTGGAGGAGATTCGCACAAGAAGAACAGGATTCAGGTCTCCAACACGAAGAAACCCCTCTTCTTCTATGTCAATCTGGCCAAGGTAACCACTACAAATCAAATCAAATCCCTATTTTGCTTTTCAATCGATTAGAGGAAAATCTGCATGCAACCCTTATTATTGGCTTCAATTCTTGCTTTCAGTTTCTCTTGAATCCCATTTGTTTCTTGTGTTTGATATTCTATGTTTCTCTGACTCTAATTAACTATAACTCAAGTCTATCTCAATTTATCCAAAAGCGTGAACTATCATTTAAGCGCAAGCGCAAGCGCCGAGTTACAAAGATCTGGAGGGACCCTTAATTTTTGTGTTTTTGTGTCTGATACATGGAGTTTGGAATCCATGTGGTGATTTAATACTTTCTTCTTTTGTTAGATTCGATCTCAATGAAAGCGATTTTTTGTGGGAATACTGACAATCATTTGAATTTGAATGCCTTTTCAGAAGTATATGCAACAGCATAATGAAGTGGAGCTTTCTGCTCTAGGAATGGGTATTTTCTCTTCAAACCTTATATATATTTATCTTTGCTGCAATTTTCCTCTTTTTGGTAGGCTGCATCTGGGGGCCCCTTCAATGTGTTTGGAATCTGTTGTGCTTCATTCTCTGAACAAGAAAATATTGCATTAGTATAAATGCTACCTCGGGGGGGTTGTTATGGTGTCTGCTATTGACTTATTTCTAATTTTGAAGGATTTATTTGTTAAATGATTACTGGTTAGAATTGAAGCTATCTTTAAGTGGATGTAAAGCTAAATTTATTAAGTTTGGATCGTGATTGAATGAGATTTAGATATCAGCTGAAAGAAGTATTTTATGTTGAGATTAGCACAAGGTGGTGATTCGAATGTGGTGATAAGGATGTGATTTGCTGAGTGACGAATAACCCCAAAAGCTTGTATATTGCCGGCTTGCTGCCAGGAGTGGCAACAAGTTGAACTGGGTCAGGATGATCACAGGTCGGTTGGAATCTAGCATGACAACACTTTTAAGGAGCGGGTTGAGTTTCCCAATGTGTGTCAGGCTGCATATAAACAGATCAGTACAACCCAACCTGAATGTATAAAATCCTACAAAAGCTAAACTAAACAAAAAGCTTACTTGAAATGTGCTAGCGACAAATCCTAATAATGCCGCTAATAGAATTCGTAGTCGAGCTCCAAACCAAAAGCTAACTGAAGCCTCTGATCAAGAATCAAGATTCAAATTCAATCCCTAACCAAATTATCCAATAAAAATCCTAGTCAAAGTGAATCCTATGAAAATCATAAATCAATATTAGAATCAAAACCCTTATCAAATTTCCGATAGAAAACCCTAATCATGAGTTTCAGGTTTTTTTAGGGTTTTCCAATTGGGGGTGGGATTTTTCTTGGAATGTGAGTGTCAGGGTTTTTCAGTGTGAGGGTTTCCCTTCTTATTGTTCTATCCATTCAATGGGTGTGGTTTCTGGAATGTGAGTGTGAGGGTTTTCTAATGGGGGCTTGGGATGGTTTCTGGAACGTGTGTGTGTATTTAAGTGTATTCTTGAATGGGTGGATAGGTTCTGGAACGTGAGTGTTTGTATTTAATTTTTATTGTTTCATTCAATGGGTGGATGGGTTCTGGAATGTGTGTACTTTATTTTTACTCTGGAACATGTGTATTTAATTTTTATTCTTTCATTCAGTGGTTGGACTGTTCTATAGTGATCGGGTGGGTTTAGTTATAAAACCTATAATCCAACCTGAAGTTGAACCATATATGCTGTGGTTGGGTTCAGTCAGCCATTGGGTTGGGTAAACTTTTGCTGCCCCTACTTACCAGTATTGACAGGATAGAAGATACGGGGACTGTATATTCCATTACTGCTTGGAGATATATCCTATCCTGTCTTATTTGATTTCTTATTTCTGTTAAGCTCATACTTTTCGATGATAAAAAGATGAGTGAAGGAATGTAGTGCACAAGATCTTTTTTGTAAGAATTCTGTACATGATATTTGTTTCATTAATTATATCAACATTCCAAGAAACGGTTTTTGTTTATAAATGCTGTGGTTACTGATTACAAATATGGTGTGTTTTTTCATACAAAAATACCAATAATAAATGTAAATTGTTTGTTATTGAATGGTCATTAGGATACCCCTTTTTGTATGCCTTTTGTATACAATAAACATAAGTAATTTCTTCACTTGCACATCTGAATTTGAGTAATGGGAAAGAAAATAATTGCATCTGTTTCATGTTACTATCTGGGTTCTAAATCTCGGTTAGCCATATTTGATACTGTAGATGTGCGTTATTGTAAAGGAGTTATTTGTGTCTACTTATTTGCAAACAGTGGAACTGACTTTTGTTGTGATTTCTTAACTGTTGGATTTTTAGAATTCAAGCTTCTCTTTGAGAGTCTTAATCTTCATCATTGAAGCCTTTCCATCCTTTTAAGTTGGTGTGGAGTCATCCATAAGTTCTCTCTTGCGTTCTCATTCCTGTGTGATACCTTGTTATTTTCTTTCTTGTTGATATTCAGCTTTATACTAAACTGCACTTGTAGCTCCCATCTTCCTTTGTTTTTGTTAATTGTATTCTATCTAGCTTTGTATCTATATACTTCCTACAAATGGGTCATCAATCATCATCACGGAAGCCTTTTCACATCCTTTTAAGTTCACTCAGGGCCACCCAGAAGCTCCGTCTTATATGTAGTCATTCTGATGCCATTTTTTGTTTCTTCTTTCATGCCAATTTTCAGTTCTATGTAAGTATGCATTTGTAGCTGTGATCTGCCTTGTTATTTGTTTACTTCCTACAAGTTTCTTCTTTGATTTACATTTTGGAGGTTTTACATGGGTGTCATAAAGCCCCATGCAGAACTGTCAAACCCAACTGTGGTGGTCTTCTTTTTTCTGGTTTAGTGAATCAATGTGCAAAGGATGCTTGGAACCTTCCAAGGGATCAAGACATAGTTTCAGACTGTTGGATCATTTTGGGATGATTGATGGCACATTTCGCATTGTTGTGAGGCCTTTAAGTGAAAAAAAAAAAAGTCGCATTCACCACACCACTTCCTCAATTCTCAATATATTATATTTGCAATAGAATTTATGTGCCAGGTGCTAGCTAACCTGTTAGTTGCAGTAACAGTTGCATTTTCTAATATCAAGTCTGGACTCGAGATTTTTTTTCTGTGTTCCTAATCTTGGAACCAAAAGTTAATCCTTGTCAATGGTTGTATGCTTTATTATCTGTGTTTTTGCTTCATTAATTTTAATCTGCTTGTTCCTAATAATTTGCAGCAATTTCCACTGTTGTTACCATAGCTGAGATTCTGAAAAACAATGGACTAGCGGTTGAGAAGAGTAAGATTCTTTCATCTACTTGTAACTTTTTGATGTCAAGCAAGGACCAGCTTATATTGCGAGACTTGATGTGCAGAGATTATGACATCAACTGTTGATATGAAAGATGAATCTAGAGGGCGGCCTATCCAAAAAGCAAAGGTTTGTTGAGAATTCCTTTCATGTAAGTTTTCATTGTAAAGGGAATATGCAATGTCAGATCACAATCATTTGCCTAGCTAAATACTCTTTTTATGGGCCCTCCTTGGTGTAGAAGGTAACCCTAAATCTCTTCCATCAGCTATTTTTACTGCTTTATTTTGTGCTTCGTTAAATTTATATTTTGCTGCCTTATTTTGTCAAGTCTCCAATCTAATGTGTGGGATCGTCTTATGGGGGCCATATTAGGCCATGGTTATATCCTTTGATGTTGCTTACCAGTTTACTAGTTAGAAATGAAAAGGTGAGGGGCCCAGTTGCGGCATTCGTTTTCAAATTAAATATTGTTCATCTTTAATCTGACCACCAGATAATCCTTGAGTGAGCGTATCATTTCCATAATTCCTTTGGAGGAAACCTTATCTTTCCTCATTTTTTTAGATTGAGATATTGCTGGGCAAGACGGAGAACTTTGATGAGCTAATGGCTGCTGCAGCTGAGGAGAGGGAGTTGGTGGATGCTGAAGAACAGAACTGAGTGATTTTGTTTGGCTTGTTCCTTCATTTTACTTGAGACTGAGGTAATGTGTTTAATTATCCTTGATTACGGCATTGAGTATGTTGATGCTTTATTGAGATTTTGTAGCGTGAAGAATTTAGTAGTTCCATTGATGTAGTGAAAGAGGTAGCCTGGTTTTGTAGAAAACTTACGCAATGTATTGAAAAAAGCAATTTTTTTATACAGTGTTTTTTGTTTTCTGTTCTGGACCATTTAATCACCTTATATGGCAGGGTGTGAACTGGAGTGATGAAAGTTGTTGGTAGCTTCATCATTTTATCAAAAAGGCTGTGTGAGAAGCAAATGGTCTTATATATATATATGTGGACAATATTCATGTGCATATGTCCCTTACCATTTTGGTGAGGGGCATTATATATAAATATAAATATATATATATATAAAAGCTTTGATCCTGTGAGAACTGTTCTTATATACTTACCATGAGAACTTTTGACGAGGCCCACTTGTGGGTCCCATTTGGAGATGGGACCAGGGAGATGGAAAGATTTATGTGGAATCATCCCAGATATTAAGTTTGACCCCAATCATATGTTCTAAACTCCTTTATCCATGGGTCACAAATCCAATCCATTCGAATTGGTGCACGGTCAATTTAACTGTCCAATAAATTCAGATTTAATCGAAATTTGGGGAGTGAGACGATTTAATCGAAATTTGGGGAGTGCGACTATTAGAGGGGTCCCTGTGTATTGCAAGGTTTGGATTGGATGATAGATAGGCTCCGCCTAGAGTTCTCATAAAAAAATGGAGAGAATTAGTTTTCATAGGATTATTTTCCTATATCTATATAAATTTTCTTTTGATAGGATGATTTATTATTTTTATATTCTAGAAGCCTCAAAGGCGATGCTTTTCTTTATCCTTTTTGTTTTTTTTTCCCAAAGAGCAAATGTATAATTGTGAAAAAAAAAGAGAAAAACTGTGTGCCAATTTTAAAGTGAAGAATGCTAGGAGAAAATTGATGAACACACTGCCAACCAATGAATGGACGATAAAATGTGGTGCACATGAATGGATCCAAACGTCTGGCCTCATTTTCCTGCCCTTTGATAGCATTACTTGCTAGCAGATATGCTACTTTAAGTAAGATTTTCATTGGTTAACAGTGAAGGAGGCATGTTTGACCAGGACAATCTGCCCATTAGGTGTTGATATACGTGCACCAAGGAATTGTCCTTGCTCGGCATAATCGGATAATCCCTGGGTCATTCCAAAGGTATTAAGGCTATGCTGGCGAGGGATACCTTGGGTTATTATATATATATATATATTTATGGTGCACCAAGAAACAAGATTGTTAAAAGAAAAAAAAAATCCACCTTGATTGAATGCTATTACCTCTCAATTACTGACCTTCAAGGCTGTAGCCCAATCAATATACCGTTTTATCCATTGAAGGCTTCTTTCTGGTGAGGTTTTCAACCGTAAAAAACTCACATTGATTGGGTGGCAGTTTTGAGCTGAATCACACTGAAAAAGAATGTCCGTGGAGATTTTAAACCGTCAAAAACTCACATTTTTCCTGTTTTCTGTGGCTTGTTTGCTCACAGAAAATACTGGAATTCACGGTGAAATGACATTTTTTTTTGCGTTGAATGGTTGGTGAAATAGCCATTCATAAGAAGGGATAAAAATTGAGGTGAAATGAGCACTATTGAAGGATTGTTAAAGAGGGAATGCGTGAAGTTGGTGATTGGTGGCTATTCATTTACCATATTTCCTGATTTAATTTGCATTAAAGGAGAAGTTAGTGGATGATACGTTTTAGATATATTCACCTTTTGTTCTTTATATTTAACAACTTATAGAAATGTAGAGAATTTAGAATTCTTAGGAGCTCAATTATTTGAAACAAACAGGCCCATAATATATCTGGGAAGGAAATAATCTTGGAATTTTGGTGAAATTACTGCTGCCTTACATGGTTTCCAATGGAATATGTCCTTGTGTTTCCTTGGTACTGACTTGTAGAAATTCAACACCCATCACCCCAGTTATTAAAATCCGGGGAAGCCAGCACTCTTCCGTTGATATCCGTCACTGATTCACCACTCACCCATCTAAAGGGAATTGTTATGTTAAGGGGTAAGGGGTAAAATAGTTGTTACCGTTGATTCTGCTGGTGCATTTCTTGTTTAAACGCTTAAAATCAACTGCCTTGGCTAGAGCATCCACCACAGTGAGAAAGTGCTCACTGATGTTGGGCATTTGAGCTTTTACAGATCAAAAAGGGTAAAGAAAGAAGCAAGTATAAATTCTCCTATCTAGTCAGTTTTTGAGCATGTAGCCCCTTTCTACTCCTGTTTTCCTAATCCGTAACAATAGGATTCAATGGTAGAAGAAAATTGTTTTCATTTTCGGTGCAGCCCATTATTTCCTTGATGTGACATTTTTTTTAGTATAAAACTTGATTTGATTTCCTCGATAAAGAGAATTGAGATTTCCCTCGGGAGGCGTCACACTGATGGATTACTCTCCGTGAAAACACAATCATACATTGTGAAGCATGGATTTCTCTTGTTACACTTACAACTCCTTAAAGTTTCAGTGGAATCTTTTTATCTTCCTTTTTCTATAAAAAATAACCCAAATAGTTGGAAGGGCCACTAATAAGGATATAACAAGGATTTATGATGGCCACTAAAAAAAATATAACTGGGGTTTATAACTAGGGTTTTTGATTAATTCGCTTCGTAGCAAAATTCCTCTTCCTCTATGAATAAAGACGATCAGACAGACTGCCAGAGTCTATTAATGGCGACACTCATATGAATTTGAATGTGTTAACACATATGCTGCTGTAGATGTTTTTATTTCTTTATTTATTTATATTTTCTTCTTTTTATTTATTTTTAAAATAAAGCACTATCAAAGCTAGTATAGAACAACGCAAACATTTGTTTTAAAGCTCAACAGGACTCGTCACCTTTTCTTTCTATTTTTGGTTTTTTTATTTGCTGGTCACAAGGATGGAACATAGGACACACCAGGAATGGAGGTGCTATGGAAATTGGAGGCATATCCATCGGGTCAACAACCCTCTTGTCCAGGCAGTCGTCACCTTGATTTTTGGTTGTTGTCCATGTTTTATCCAGTCCTGAACCACGGTATGCATTTATATCCGGATCTAGATCCATTTCCAAATGGGTATATGTCACCAAATTAATTCACATATCCGACATGTGACCCACCCAAACTAGAATTGAATTTCTGCCGTCTTTTGTATGATTAAGAGTAACTTAAGATTGACATGCAAATTATATTTCAAATTTCACAATGAGGCCCCTTTTGTTGTTGTAGAAATTGGTAATGATATTACTCTTGAGAGGAGATTATTTGATTGGCCATTACTGGAATCTCACCATTGTTAGCCGAAAAAGTAGAATTTGAATTGCTTGGAATTCAATGAATAATTTTGCAAACAAAATGCGCCCCAAATGTGTTAAGAGATTTTTATAAAATAAATAAATACACATGAAGGGTTATAATAGCTGATTTGGCTTCATTTTGCAGTTCTACCTAGATTTATTCATCCTAAATTACTATTTAGAAAGTTAAGACAACTAATTTCAGCACCAATTTTCATCTTAACTTTAAAAGAGGTGAAAATTCACGCCCAGTTGAACCTAAACAAGATCCATGATATTATTCTTGATCTAAATTCTAAGCAACAATTGGATGTGTAATATTTTGGAATTTCAAGATCGAGTGACTAGGTCACAAGTGATTAATCTCCGAGCTCCAATAGGACTCCATGGCTGTCAACAGCAGGGCTTTAAATCATTTTCGTGTATGCATGATCTGACCAGTTATCACTGCACACCTCATAACTGGATCCACATTGCATCGTCGTTTCTGTCACCAAATGACGAAAAATGAAATTGCTGCCACAAAGTTCAGAACCCACAGCCAAGGGAAAAGCCTTTTTGACCAAAAATGACAAAAAATGAAATTTCTGTCAAGCCAAAGGAGCTCCAACAGTCATTTGACAAATGATAAAAGCCTGCAAGATCTGTGAGCATATTGACAAACCTCATGGAAACTCAACAATAACTAACAGATGGAGGCCAGAAATCATCACCTGTCATGTGCTCCTTAAATGGGTTCAACGGCCCGATGTTCGAATTTCGAAACCGTCTATGGCCCCGAGTGTCCGCATGGTATGTTCTCAATCCATTGCCCATCCATCTGTTTCCCACCAGAGGGATGACTTCCAATAGCTGCATCAGGTTCATCCAACTGCTGAAACTTGATTCACAAATCAAGCAAAATAAACTCACACAATTGATATTAGTGCTCCACTGTTGGTCAAGAAAATCTTTTAGAAAACAAAAAAAAGAAAAAAACCAGCTCAATGACCCCTTTCCAAAAATAGTGCTGTCAAACATATAATCCCTCCAAAAATCTTTATAAGCTCAACACATTTAATTCTAGTAATATATCTACATATAAGCATTTCACCTCATTTCGTTGCACCCTTTATTGACGATGGTTTAAGAAGTTTCTTTTCAACTTGCTTGAAGTTGAAAAGGATTTACCAGGAGTCTTTTTTTGTTTCTTCTCTCCCTTTACATTGAACACTGTAGCAGGCTGTTTTTCATGCAACAGATAAAGATTGATCCAAACAGAAAACCATAAAGGATAGATGAGGGCTCTTTTTCGATGTAGCCCAACTTGCAAGCGGTTCATATAGTACAGCTCATTGTTGCTTCTTGTCCAACGCGTATGGGGTGGCAGGGGAATTGGAGATTTTGTAATGTGGAATACTGTTTGTTCGCCCCGCTTTTCCACCCTAAATTAAAATCAATGTGATTGCTGACTTTGTTTTTGAGCTATTGGTTAAGAGTGATACTTTGAACCTAAAGAACTGGGGATTGATCCTTGGATTTTTATGTGCTACTCAGGTGCCAACACTACTCAACCAAGAGTGTATGGGCACTGGATTGCAAACACTGATTTGCGACAAAAAGTCATAAAAAATGCAGTAGATAATATGTGGTTTTCCTACTTATACCATTCGTCTCACATAGCAGAAAAGATGATCTGTCCAAGAGAACCCCTTGTAAATCCGGCTACATCCATATTTACTCGCAAAAATTTGTAGGCTTGCCTTGTTGACATCAAGTATATCATGCGAGTGCTTGGAAACTAGCTTGTTCAGAATCTTTTCTGTTAGCCGCTTCTCTTGTGTACCCATTCCCATCCCTTCTACGACAGGGAGGAACTGCATAGAGGTGAAAGGGGAGAAATGAATTGATTCAGCACTGAGGTTGCATGAAGAAGTATACATGCCCAGGTAGTTTGCATGATGGGTGTTGTGTAAGCATGCCAACCTTCCGGTACTTCCCAGGATGCTTTGTGGGCTTCTCTCCCTGCAGCTTCTTGTCAAATTACCCTCCACTTACAGTTGCAGTGCCCCCAAATCGTAATCCGGGGTTAAACGTAAGATTATGGGCGAATTAAAACATTTTTGATAATAAATCAATAGACCATTTGTGTTTAATACAACACGTGCCCCCAATCATGGTCCCGCAATGGATCGTAGTACGTGGTAAAATTCCGTATTGGTTAATATACAAATTAATATAGCGGAAACTCTAATAAAAAAAAAAGAAGGTACAATAAACATTTCAAAGTAAGCATGTAAATCTATTTCTAAAATTGAAGTGAACAATTAATAGATATATTGATTAAATGGTCACAATTAAAATCCTAGGTCAACAAATATATATAAAGTACTACCTTACTATTATGAAATATGAAATCACTCATGTGTGGGACACAAAGGATTCAAGATACCATTTGCACATCACCCGTGCTCAACAACATCACGCTCAGCCACTTGATGTATCTTTAGAGAAACACCCTATGGAAAAGCATACTCGGTGCCTATGCACCAAGCATAGCATCATCAGACTACGATGAGTCGGCAAGAGGATAACATAAACTATATTGAACATATAGTATCGAAAACGAGTAAAGACGATGTGCTTATGCAAAGAAAATAGTAACAATAATGAAGAGAAAGAAGAAAGAGATCCTAATCCATTCTACACAAGTGAGCACATAAGTCCAAACCACAAAGGGTAAACCCTTAACTCATAGGAAAGCATTCCAATATCAAATCAGGGGGTCAACCTGTCAAATCAGGGGGTCAATATGCCAAAATTGAGCAAAGCCTGTCAAACATCGGATGCTAAGCAATCTGTCAAATACGATGATCAGTTCATTCGAAATTGATCTGCTGCAGTTGTCCAAAGGCCCAGATACATAATATAAATATAAACCTAATTAAGAGGCACTCAGACTCAGATCCTAAGTCAAAGTGAAAGGTTGACATTCTTCTATACACATACGGGATCCATAACTGGAGAAACCATTCTTGAATCATCATTTGAGTCCAGACCACAAGAATAGTCCTTTGGTAACTAAGTACCAACATTGTCACACCACAACATAGTCCAAGTCTTTAGGCAAGGTATAACCTAAAGACACGTACATCAAGTATACATTAGGAAGACCATGCAATGCAATCTAAATACCAAGAAGTGTACACCAACCGACCCTTAGTAAATCCATCACCATTAGCTTATGTGACATCCCTTACTTGAACCTCGATTAAAGTGAGTTTGGGGTATTTAATATCAAATGTCCAAGATGCGTAGACCCAACTCCCATTTCAACTAGTTGTAAGGGAGATTGTCCATCGTACACCAACTAGGTGATTAGTAAGAGGTATGTACGCTCAAATACACCTCTTACATAGTGATTTAAGATGGTTTTTCGAAATGAGAGTAAAATGGGGTCCCACAATTGAAACAGGGTTATAATACGCAAGTGGTATAAATATGGATCCCAAAGAACCTGATACACATCACCACAATGGCCCCCAATCCAAAAATTATCCCCATGGCAGACCCATAATCCGAACAATCAGACCATGGTTTTGACCCCAACTAGTTCCAGCTCCAATTGATCGTGCAAGGATCCGATCAATTGGGCCTAGGACCAATCAAACGGGAGTCCCCTGTTTCATCACCTGTGTGGATTTATTTTCCTACATTGAGACTTGATGTACCTACATTAAGATACGGCCTTGCCCTCTCCATTCCACATACAAATACACTTCCAATCAGTTCATTCATCCATCCACTCAAATTATACCTATTTAGCAATATATCCAATTCCATTAAAAGGGGCAAACCATCTAAATGAAGCATTAATGGGCCCATAATTT